>CM053627.1:52060999-52173428 GCA_028646595.1 Phalanger gymnotis
TTGCAACAAACAGTTCTACATAATTTTGGGTTCCAGATTTTCTTCCCTCCCTCCTTCCCTCCCCAAGAAGGCATGGAGTCCCATATAACTTCCAGGTATAACTAGGCATTGAATTAAATTATACATTTTCTCATGACTCATGAGAAAGACAAAACAGAACCAAAAAAAACCCACAACCCAACAACAAATACAAAAGAGAGAAGGAAAAAAAAAGTGGAGGGGAAAAAAGGCGAGAATGAAGTGTGCCTCGATTTGCATTCATACTTCGTAGTTCTTTCTCTGGATGTAGATAGCCCTCTCCATCATAAGTCCCTTGGAGCTGTCTCTGCATATTGTGTTGCTGAGAAGAGCAAAGTCCGTCAGGGTTAATCATCACAGAATCAATATATCTGTGGCTGTGTACAATGTTCCTCTGGCTCCGCTCCGCTCACTCAACATTATGTCATGTAGGTTCTTCCAGGTTGTCATGAAGTCCGTATCATCCCCACTTCTTATAGCACAGTAGTATTCAATTACCTTAATATACCACAGCTTGTTCAGCCATTCCCCAATTGATGGGCTTCCCCTTGATTTCCAATTCTTGGCCACCACGAATAGAGCCGCTATAAATATTTTTGTACATATGGGTCCTTTTCCCACTTGTGTGATCTCTTTGGGATACAACCCTAGAAGTGGTATTGCTGAGTCAAAGGGTATGAACATTTCTATAGCCCCTTGGGCATAATTCCAAACTGCTCTCCAAAATGGCTGGACCAGTTCACAATTCCACCAGCAATGTAACAATGTTCCAATTTTCCCACATCCTCTCCAGCATTTATCGTTTTCCTGTTTTGTTATTTTAGCCAATCTGACAGGAGAGAGATGGTATCTAAGAGTTGTTTTGATTTGCATTTCTCTAATCAGTAGCGATTCTGAGCATTTTTTCATATGTCTGTAGATATCTTTAATTTCTGTATTTACCTTTCTATATTTTCTTGATTCCAATTCTTTTCCACCTCAAAAAGAGTTTTAAGTATTTTTGTACATAATTAGAGTTTCTTTTGATTAGGACTAATCTCTCAATTAATCTACCCTCTCTCTAATTCCCTCTTCCCTCCTTCTCATCTTTCCCTTTTATTTTCTTGTTGAGTTAAATATATTTCTGTAACAAACTGTATGTGTCCATATTCTTCCTTCATTTGAACAGTTCAGATGAGATGGGGTCCAATTATCAGCCAATCTTCCCGCTATCCTCCTTGTATAGCTGTTTACTTGTACATCCTGATAATGTGAGATAATTTCCCCCAACATTCATTTCCCTTCTCCCCAGTGTATTCTTGGTCCCCTCTCTTTCCATTCTTTTGTTAGGATCAACAAGACATAATAGAATCACTCCCAAGTCTTGTTGGAATTGGATTCCTTCTATGAACCCTGATGACAACAGGGATCAGAGGGGACTGTATCATCTCCCCAAATTTGAATGTAAGTAGATTATCTTTGTTTTTGTTGTTGTTCCGTTGTTTAGCTGTGTCCAACTCTTCGTGATCTTGTGGACCATACTGTCCATAGGGTTTTCTTGGAAAAGATACTGGAGTGTTTTCCATTTCCTTCTCCAGTGGATTAAGGCAAACAAAGGTGAAGTGACTTGCCCAAGGTCACACAGCTAATAAATGTCTGAGGCCAGATTTGAACTTAGGTCTTCTTGCCTCCAAGTCCAGTGCTCTATCCGCTGAGCCATCTAGCTGCCTCTTATCTTTCTTTAGTCCTTTTTCTAAAAAATAAATAAATAAATAAATTATTGACTCATGTATGTGTTTGAGCTTCATTTCTCTGCAGCTTTGGTTTTTTCATCAAGAATAATTGAAAGTCCTCTATTTTCTTAAAGGTCCATTTCCCTCCCTGTTGCATGATATTCAGTTTCACTAGATAAGTTACCCTGGTGGTAAGCCAATATCTCTTGTCTTCTGGAATATTGTATTCTAAATTTTCTGCTCCAAGTGAACTGCTAAATCATGTGAGATTCTGATTGCGGCTCCTCAGTGTTTGAGTTCTTTCTTTTAGGTTGCTTGTATTTTTTCTTTGACCTGGAAGCTTTGGGTTTTGGTTGTGGTGTTCCTGGGAATTTTCATTTTAGGATTTCTTTCAGGAGGTGACTGCTAGATTCTTTCTATTTCCACTTTGCCCTCTGGTTCTAAGATTATAGGCAGTTTTTTTGAAATGTGATGATTTTTACTCTTCTTTTGGTCATGATGTTCAGAGTCCATTAAGTCTTAAATTTTTTCTTCTTGATCTGTTTCCCAGGTCAGTTTTTTTGTTATAAGATATATTGCAATTTATAATATTTTTTCAACCCTTTAATATTTCTTATTGCCTCCTGAAGTCATTAACTTCTATTTGGTCCATTCTGATTTTCAGGAAATTTGTTTGTTGGGCAAAGTTTTGTATCTTTTGTGCCAATCTATTAATTCACTTTCCCATTCTTTCTTATATAGCTCTCATCTCTTTTCCATTTTATTCCTCAAGTGCTCTCATTCCATTTATAAAAATATTTTTGGCTCTTTTTTTTGAACTTTTGCTTCATCTCTTCCAAGAATTCTAATTGGGCTTGTTCTCAAGCTGTGCTTTCTCTTAGACTTTGCTTGTAGATGTTTGGGAGTCATTCTCTCCTGTATTTGTGTCTTGAGTGTTCCTGCCGTCATTCTAGCTCATTAGGCTGGGGTTCTTTTTTTGTTTGCCCATTCTTGCAGCCTACTTTTTGACTTTGTATTTGATCTTAGGGCCAGGCTCTGCCATACTTCTGTAAGGAAGGCCTGGGCTAATCCTGTTGCTGCTTGTTGGGGTAATGAGTGTTATGTTATTCCAGGATCTCAGGCAGAGGCTCCCTGCAAGCTCCCAAGAGCAGTCTGATTGGCTGCCCCCCTGATCTGAACTTTGCAAGTTCCTGACCCGACTTGGGTTTGAGTCTGTATAAGAGCAGATTGCTGCTGGACTCTGTCTCTGTCAGCCACCTGGAAAGCTCTCTTGGTTCGAAGGGAGAGAACTGTAGGCTCCCATTTGCTCTGGGATTCCTGCCTTGGTTATTCCTCTGAAGGCTGGCTAGTTTCTGGAAGTGAGACCCTGCCCTGAGCTTGGGGTCTGAGCCATGCTGCTGCTTCTGCTGACTTCTGAACTTTCTTCTTGCTCTTGTACTTACCCCAAGGCCTCCCTCTCTGGGGGATGCCATTTCCCTGCACAGGTTCCCTTTTTATTCCTCCCCAGATCTGTGATATGGAACTGAGTAGTGGACAAGAAAGGTGCCAGTTGGCCCCTGTCTCCATCATGATGTCTAGTTATTGGTCTGTGAAAATCCTGATATGGTCTGGGATCTCCTCTTGTATTGGTGTGTAGCCATTCCCTGGGTGCTGGAATGTTTCACTTGTGGCATACTTTTGACCCAGCCAACCTCAGTGTCCGCAGACCTCCCTGTCTGGCTTCCTATGCTATAAATGATTCATTATGCCTTTTTCTGGATTTCCCCACCAGAATCTGGTCTGATGCATTTTCTAGATCTGTGTGGAGGGGAGTCTATTGCAAAGCTTCCTGTTACTGCCATCTTGGTTCTGCCTCTTTTTCTTAGATTAATTGATAATTCATCAGTCTGGCACTCTTTTTCATTTCTGCTAGAATAACTATGTGAGAGCTGAGCTATTCTGTTCCCAATCATTCCATCATCTTCACCAGAACTGGAGATAAGAATATTTGCACAACCTTCCTTACAGAGCTAAGGTGAGGATCCAGTGAGACAATTATATAAAACCAGTTTGTAAGCTGTAAAGATCAGCCATACTTTTTAAAAATTAGAGTTAGACATTTCATTAGTGCTTTAAGATTTGCAATGAATTGCCAACCAAGATTTGTATGATATAAGCAACGCAGGTGAAATGATTGGAGATGTACCTGGAGAAGGAACTTCACTAAAGTGAGGGATTACTGTTGAATATCCCCCATGTTCCAGAGGTACTCATGTTAGTCAATCAATAAGCATTTATTAAGTGCCCAATGTGTGCCAGGCACTGTTCTAAGTTCTGGGGATACAAAAAGAGGCAAAAGACCATCCCTTCCCTGGGGAAGCTCACAGTCTAATAGGGAGGTAACATGAAACACTTCTATACAGACAAGCTAGATACAAGAATGCAAGAGAACTAGAGCAGAATCCTTAGCATGCTAGGGAAGTCACCTGTTCTGGATTTATGAGATGACGAGGACAAGAATCACAGAAAGGAAGAAATTTTAGATGAAATTTTAGTAAAGGTCTAACTGAATGTAAGAATCTAGGAAAGAGAGGTGCATATGGAAGTAGAAATGGGACCCTTGTTCTGCCCAAGTCTGGAAGCTCCATGCTTGGCTCTCGTCCTCGTTCTACCACTTGATAGCGCGATGACTTTGCTCAAGTGACTTAAGTTCTCTGTCTTTCAGTGGCTCATTCTCCATCTACAGAATGAAGGGGTGGGGCTAAATGATCTCTGACATCCATTGCCCTCAGGAAAGGGAGGAATCTATGATACACCAGTAGTTCGAATTGTGGGGACTTTGATCCAGGAACTCAATTTCAAAGGATGTACCACTAGGGGGCGCTGATGCCTTAGATTTTGCTGAGACTGACTGGCCATTTCCATCGAGACACACACACACACACACACACACACACACACACACACACACACACACAAACACACACACACACACACACCCCAAAATTGTAGGTAGAACCTAGAAAATTCATTGTGGGCATAGAACTCAGTCTCTCTTCCCCTTTTCCCTCCCCCCTGCCCCTCCTCCAACTCCAAATTCAATTAGACAGTGAACCAATTAGAATTTATTGAGAGATCTATGTTAAAGGTTATCAAGGTCTCTGATTCTTCCACTTTTCAACTATTATAAATTATTTGGCAGCTCCTCCATCAAGCTTTTTCGTGCCTCCTTGCAGCCCCACACCTGTCTCCTTCCAAATCTCACCCATCTTCCAGGTCTAGCCCTGGTCCCAATTCTTCTTATAGATTTTAGAGGTGGGAGGGAATCTACTTAAGTATATCATTGCCTTAGTAATGTAATACAATGAAAAAAAGGACAGATTTGGTGTTAGGGGGTCCAGGTTCAAATCTTAACTCTGTTGTTTACCTTTGTCAGTTGTCAGATGGATTTTTCTGAAGCACAGGTCTGACCTTGCCCCATTCAACAAACTCTGAAAGCTCCCTATAACCTCCAGGATCAATTATGAAATTATCTGTTTGGTTTTTAAAGCCCTTCATAACTGGGCCCCCTCCTACCTTATACCTTACACCCATCCAAGGAGTCTGAGATCTAGTGAAATGTATTTCTGTACCTGTATGTCTTCTCCTTCTTTTGACTATAGTTCAGAAGAGATTGAGGTTCATAGGTCAGTCATTCACACCCTGGGCTTCCCTCCCCCTCCTTTTTGCTTAGAAGTGTTCTTATACACCCTGATGGTGTGAAATAATTTTCTCTACCTTCCTTCTCCTTTCCCCTCCTCCTAGCTTCCTTGATGTTGCTCTCATAAGGCATTCCATCTCTTAGCCCCAAACTACATGTGTTTTCACTGGCCTGGAATTAAGTGACCTATGTATACCAATACATGTATATGTTGTCTCCTCCATTATAATGTAATGCCTAGGAGAAGAGGGGCTGTTTCACTTTTGTTTTTATATCTGAAACACTTAACTCAGTGCCTAGAGCATACTAGGCACTTAATAAATGCTTACTGGTTGGTATAACATTCCCAATAGGGAATCATTCTCTAGGAACTCTGGTGTTGGGACACAGTGTGGTCCAGTGGACAGAGGGAAAGTCAGGATGAGCCTTGCAGCACAGTGCATAGGCCCCTGGATTTGGGAGTCAGCAAGACCTGAGTTCAAATTCTGCCTCATACACTTACTAGCTGTATGACCCTTGGCAAGTTAGAACTTCTGTCTGAGTTGGTTTCCACAGCCATAAAAAGAGGATGAAGATAATGGCACCTACCTCACAGAGTTATTTTGAGGATCAGATGAGATCCTCCCAAAAATCTAGGTAAAGTGCTTTGCAAACCTCAAAGCAGCTCTTTAAATGCCAAGTCACTTAATCTCTCAGTGCCCCAGGCAACTTTCTAAATTACAGACTATCAAGGGAGTTTTCCACAACCAGACTTCTCTACCCACTAATGAAACCACAGACATACACATCCCCACTCTATGGAGAAAACTCCTGACCTCTCCAGCCACTCACTCGCCCAAGTCCAGATCTGCCAAAGTGGGTGATTATTTCATCCGGCTTTCTCATTTTATGGATCAATCAATTAACAAGCATTCTATGTGCCGGGCACTGTGCTAGGGATACGATACAATGAAGGAAATAACCCCTACTCCTCTGGCGCTCACAGTCTGATGAGAAAGGCAAGAAGTACAAAGATGCACATACAGAACAATTATAGAGAATGAATGCAGTCAATGGAATGGAACAAGTTGTTGGGGCATCAGGAAGGGTTTCTTATGGAAGGTGGTGCTAGCTGTGTCTTGAAGAAAGAGAGGGATTCTGAGAACCGGCAGTGAGGAGAGAGGGCATTCTGAGAATGGGGGACAGACAGGGCAGAGATAGGGCAGTAGACTGTTGTGCTCAAAAGAGAGAGAGAAAGGGAGGGAGAGAGAGACAGAGACAGAGAGAAATAGGGTCAGAGGGACAGAGACAGGGGAGAGAGAGAAAGAGACACAGACAGAGAGAAAGAGACATAGACAAACAGAGAGAGAGAAAGAGAGATTTTATAACCCCATCAAGTTAACCCAGCTCCTTAGTGGAAGCACCAGACCTAGAAAACAGGTTTCTTGGGGCAGCTAGGAGGCACAGTGGATAGAGAACAGCCTGGAGTCAGGAGGACCTGAGTTCAAATCTTAGCTCAGACACTTACTAGTCATTTAACTCAAATTGCACCCCTCCCCCCTCCCCAAAAAAAGAAAAAGAAAGCAGAGTTTGTGGCTTCCAAGCTAATACCCTTTCCCTCCTCACCATCCTGCCTCTTCTCCTCATCCCTGGGAAGCTTTCCTTGATCCCACCCACATCAATCTCAGACTCTAAATCACAGAACTGGAGAGTGGGGAGGGTCTCCCCACAGACCAAAGGAATCCCTATTATAAGATTCCCAAGGTGAAAGCTCTATACCTTTTCCAAGTCTGGCTGGCTTCAATAGTTGGGAGGCTTTGGCAGACATAGAGCCTCCACTGACCTCTGCAACCTCCACCTGCTGCTCCTGCTTCTTCCCAACCAGGGCCAACTGAACCTTCTTCCATATGACAACCTTCAAACGTACGAACACGTGGACCATGTTGTTGCCCGCGGTTTTCCCTTCTCTGGAGTAATCATCTCTGGTTCCTTCCACCAAGTTTTCTATGACAACCCCCATCTCGGGCCTCCTTCCTGTGGTCATTCTTCAGTGTATGACTAGTCCTCCTAAGCTTCCCGGAACTCCCATAATTTTCCACATAAAGTCTGACGAGGGCGAAGGGCAATGGGATGACCACTTCCCTATTCCTGTAAGCTCACTGTTTCTTGTCCTGAATTCTTAAAACAATTAACAATGATAACATTCATTCATTCATTCATTCATTCAACCAACACATTCAGGGTTTCCAAATCACTTTCTTAACAGGAAGGTAGGCATAAGAATGACTAGCATTTCCATAACACTTTAAGGTTTGCAGAAACACATTACTCATTGGATCCCCACAAATAGCCCTGTTGGGTAGGCATTGTTATAAACCCTGAAGGCAGCTAGAGGGTGGTACAGTGGTTAGAGAGACAGGCCTAGAGTCAGGAAGAGCTGAGTTCAAATTTAGCCTCAGATACTTACTAGCTGTGTGACCCTGGGCAAGTCACTTCACCCTGTTTGCCTCAATTTCCTCATCTGAAAAATGAGCTGGAGAAGGAGATGGCAAACCACTTCAGTAACTTCACCAAGAAATCTCAAATGGAGAGTCGTGATGAGTGGAACCCCACTGAACAACATGGTAGACCCTATTTTACAGATGAGGAAAATGAGGCTTGTCCCCTGCACACAGCTGGTGTCTGAGGCAGGATTTCATCCTGGGTCCTCCTGATTCCCACCCTCTGGTCCCTCTGCCATTCATTCCGGTGACTAATCCGGGGCTGCCTTTTGTGGTGACTCAACTCTTCAATGGGTGGTTGTCTTCTCTTCCCAACCACAACATCCATGTCTGTAGGGAAGTCCCCAGGCGTCTCTCTAACGCCCTATAATTATATTACCCCTGCAACCTTCCCTGGATACTTCCCACAACACCATGTACATTCTCAAAGGATTTTGGATTTAGAGATGTAGAAGGTTATCTAGAAACCATCTAGGCCATTTTTCCCCCATTCTATCCTCTGGCAGTGGATAGTGTGCGCCAAGAAGACTTGGGTTCAAAACCTACCTCTCCTAAGTCCTTGTGGCATGACTTGTTTGATCCTCAGTTTCCTTATCTGTAAATATGGCAATGAAGAATGCCCGGGAGGTGTTGTCTCCAAAGGTTGTTGTAAGGGGAAAATGAAACAAATGTATGCAAACTTTAAAGCTATGCTAACCTACTTTTGAGGAAACTGGACCCAGATGATTAAGGTAACATGGGCCATAAGCAGTAGAACTGGGATTCGAATCCAGGTCCTTTGACTTCAGATCCATCTTGCTTTTCACTCTTTCAGGCTGCTTTGTACAAATCTAATTCTCAACATATGCTGAATGAAAAAAATAATTTATGATTTAGCTTTTCTATTCTGCTTTCTGTGTTCTCTATCTGCATTGAGCATCTGTGTTAGAGGGTGAATTCATAGAGAGCAGGATTGGGTGGTGGGGCGGGAAGAGCAGGGAGATGATTTTTCAGAGAGAGACAGAGAGACAGTAAGAGAGAGACACAAAGAGACATAGACATATATATATATATATATATATATATATATATATATATATATACAGAGAGAGAGAGAGAGAGAGAGAGAGAGAGAGAGAGAGAGAGAGATGGAAAGAAAGAGACATAGAGAAAAAGAACCAAATAGAATCAGAGAGAGAGACAGGGAGGTCAAGATCTGAGGGAGACTGCAAGTAAAACAACCCCTCAATGGGAGCCTTGTGTTCAATTCTACAAGGCATCTCACTGAGCCTCTGTCTTTGAGAGAAAACACTGTGGGGATGAAGAAAAGGCCTGTTTGTTTGCTGGTAGATTTCCCACCATCCTAAGTGAGTGCTGTGTGTGGGGGGAGGTGGGGAATCAGGAGGAGGAGGAGGAGGAGGAGGAGGAGAGAGAGAGAGAGAGAGAGAGAGAGAGAGAGAGAGAGAGAGAGAGAGAGAGAGAGAGAGAGAGAGAGAATGGGAACAGTAATAGCTTTGGAAGGCTTTGCTTTAGGGTAATATCAATAGATGACATGCAGGATACAGAAGAAGAGCGTAGGGCATAAAGGGAAGACTTGGGTTGAGATCTGCTTCTGACACTGACTGACTGTGTGACCACGGGAGTCTTAGCTTTTCACATCCTAGACAAGTCTCTGAGGCTATAATTTACAAATGAATTATTTGTATCCTTGGAGGGCTTTTCCACACTAGGACTTCCCCACACTGACCAAAAGAAAAGGAAATGGCTTTCAAAGTACAATCTCACTGAATCCTTGCCACAACCCTGAGAGGTTAGGACTATAGCTATTGTTAACTCCACTTTACAGATAAGGAAACTGTGGCACAGAGCAGTAATATGACCTGAGGTCACACAGCTAGTGCTGAAAATTTAAATCCAGGTCCTCTCATTCCAAACTCAGGATTTGATTTGGAGTCAGAAGATTTGAGTTTAAATCTTGGCTTGGCTACTTACTGTGTGACCCTGGGTAAGTCATTGACCCTCAGTTTTCTCATCTGTAAAATGAGGATATTAGACTTGATAACTTCTAAGGTTCCTTTTTTGGGGGGTGGGGTGGGGGAGGCAACTGCTTAGATGACTTGCCCAGGGTCACATAGCTAGTAATGACCTGAGGTCAGATTTGAACTCAGGGCTTCTTGACTCTAGGGCTTGAAGGGTGGAGGGACTTATTCAGGAATATTGGGGGAGGAAGGATATTAACTTTCCCCCCATATTTCTGAAAGGCTATCATATGGAAGAGGGTTTAGGCTTTTTCTGCTGGGCCCAGGAAGAGACCAGTAGAGTAGGTGGGGACAGGTAGGTTTCAGCTTAATAGAAAGAATGACTGACCCATAATAGAATGGGATGCCCACTGGAGATCTCCAAGTGTAAGCTGGAGACAGTGGAGAGGGAATATGTGCTCTGAGGAGGCGTAGGTCTAAATCATCTCTTCTGAAGTTTTTTCTACCTCTGAGATTCTAGAATGCCAGGAAAGGAGAGAAGAAGACTGGTTTTTCCATTGTCTTTCATCTTCTACACCCTCAGGGACCAGAACATACCTTGTGAGCCAGGGTTTTCCAAAGCCCATAAAGACTGGGCCAGAACTTAGAAGACAATACTTTTCTAACCTTCTCCTCCCTGCAGTGGTCAAACCAGTCCAGGGACATGGGCAGAATCTTTGTGGCAAGGATTAGAGGCAGGGGCCAAGAGCTGGAATGTGAGACAGTCTAGGTGTCTAAGATCAAATCCCAGACACCCTGGGAAGGAAGTGGGTTACTGGGAGAAGGAGGGGCTGGAGGTGCGGTCAGGGGAAGCTGAGAATCAATCAGCTTAGACTTAGGACAACTCCCTGAAAACACTTCCCTGACCACGAAGGAGCTAAGAATGTGTTAGGCTAGTCTGAGATAACCTGGTACCTCAAAGTGTAGCTGTATGTTCACAGAACCCCTCTCCTCCATTATGCTTCACTGTCATAAGACAGTGTCACTGTCATAAGACATATGTCTCTGGGTGAAAGAGTTTATGGTTTTCAAATGGAAGATCCTATTCCTTGCTTCTCCCGGAAGAATCGAAGACAAAATCGGCCCTTGTTTGGGTCTCTGACTCTCATTAGCAGGGCTTACACCTTGAGGTGTGACAGCTGCCCTCAGTCTAATAGGTTGGGTCTCAGGTAATGTTGGGAAGTACAGGGTATTCCTAAAGTCTGGACACAATAGGCAAAAATGCTTATTTTCAAGAAATGAAATGAATGAAATTTTCAACATTTTATTTAATTGTAATATTAACAACTAACATTTTCAATATGATTTCCATCATTTGTGATGCAAAGGTTGATGCGCTTTGCAAGATTCATGTGAATTTGATGCAATAACCCCACATTGCCATCAATTTTAGCACATTCACTCTTTATGCGTTTATGTGTTCAATCAAGCATGTTGCATCTGTGATTTTCATTGAGTACATCTTCTTTAGCATACCCCAGAAAAATAGGTCAAAGGGGTAAGGTCTGCTAATATTCCAAATATTTCAAAAAAAATATGTATTTTTCCTATGTGTCCAGACTTTAGCGATACCCCGTAGATAAGGCTCCTGTTTTGTGCTTCCCTTCTCTCACTGTGGCATCCTGCCCAGTAATGCCCTCCTTGGCCAGTGCCCCAGTGTTCCAGAAATGACCCACCTGGTCAGTCTTTTCTCCTTTAAAGGTCTTCTAATACTTAGCATAAAATGTGGATTAGTTACTGGTGTTTGTCAGCGTTTTTTTCTTTCCTCAAATTACCATGCATATAGTTTATCTTGAATCCGGTAAAATGTAAGAGGCTTGAGGGCAGGGATGTTCCTGTCTTTGTCTTCGAAATTCCAGTTCCTAGAGATCCAGTTTGCTGTTTCCCATGGGACCAATGACTTTGTCTGATATAAACTTCCTTTACTGCATTACTACCTATTTCACTGGTCCCAGGCCAAGCCCTACTACCTACTAGGTCATTATTTGGGCCCCATTTGCTCATAGGGAATGTAAATAGCAATCGTTTCTATTTTGGCAGGAAACCCCGAGGGTCTTGCACTCCCAGGATAGATTTTTTTTTTTTGACTAAGTAAAAAAGGCCATTCTTTACCTAGCATTAGTCACTGAATGGGTGCTGCTGTAGTCAAAATGAGACCTTGAGAATTTGTTTAAGCCAAGGTCTCCCACTGCGTCGAGGACCATCTCTGGTCATCCTGATCTATCTCTCCCCACTGGACCCAGATGGCTCTGGAGGAGAAAGTGAGGCTGTTGACTTTGCACAGACCTCCCTCACTTAGATCCAATTCACTTTCAAGTCATGGCATCTTCAAGAATGAAGGACAAACAACAACATATTATGTATTATGCCCTACGTTTGTTATTCGGTCATTTTTTTTTTTCAGTTGTGTCTGACTTCATGACCCCATTTGGGGTTTTCTTGGCAAAGATACTGGAGTGGTTTGCCATTTCCTTCCCTACCTCATTTTATAGATAGGAGCATGCAGGGTTAAGTGGCTTGCCCAGGGTCACACAGCTACTAAATATGTGAGGTCAGATTTGAACTCAGGAAGATGAGTCTTCCTGACTTCAGACCTGGCACTCTATGCTTTCAGCTAGTGGATTTTAGGGTAATTCACACTCAGGTAAAAGTGGTTGGTAGATCGATAACAAAATATTTTCCTCACACTCCTTTTAAGAATAGAATGCAGGTATAATTTAACACAAAGGATAACTCTGTGACCTTGGGATTTCAGCTGGTTTGACAGATAGAGAGAAGATATTTTTTCCAAGGGGGTCCTTCCCTCTGCTTCTCCAGTCACATTGGACATGGGGCTGGCTACCCTATGAGGCACTGGGCCCCAGTGACTGGGGTATAATAGATAGGGGTCTAGACTTTCAAAGCCTGCCTCAAACACTTAACCATCTGTGTGACCCTGGGCCAATCAACCCGCCTATGCTTGCTTTCCTCATCTATAAAATTAGGGGAAGATGCATCTGGGGGCCTCTAAAGGCCCTTCTATTTCTAAATCTTATCAATACTTCAGAGTAGCTCCTCAGAGCAAATGTTTTGCTCCACTGTAGATTGCCTTAGTTGAATCTTCCTTGCAGCTTCTCAAATTGAATAGTAATGCAAGCAACAGAATTGTTAATCTCTCTGTAGGGAAAGGAAAAGGGCTGGGCAGAATGAGTGAGGTGACTTTAACACCCTCCCACAGCAATACATCATTGGGGAGTGTCCTAGTATTATTTCCAAAGTTTTTTGATATCTATGGATAACTGGGAGTGAGGTGTGTAGGATCACAGGATCCTGGTAAGGAGGGTCTTATTCTACACAATGGTCTGAGAACGAGTTTCTTAGATGTTTGCTTCTTGGATGCTTTTAGATTGTTCCCGGGTAATTTTTCAGCGTATTAAGAACAGAAGTATGCCTGCTCCAAGAATTTCCAAAGGCCTTACACTGTCATTTCTAGAGATCATCAGGCAAAAAATGGAATATGTCCTTGCTGGGGATTTTGTAGAATTACCATGTGGGTAACAGTTGTTCAACCTGCCCTCTGAGGCTCCTTCCACTTTGGATTCTGCCATTTAGCTGCGCACCCCTGGGCCACTTCAAAATAGGGTTCCACTGATGGAACTCTTTAGTTACAGTTGGTCCAATTCCACAGGAGCACAAAAAAAGCATTCTAGACTATAAATCCACAACGGTGAAACAGTGTAGTTGCCCTCAGAGAAGGGGGATGAGGGATGGTTTAAAAAAAAGATCAGAGCCCATCTCCTTGGGGAAATCTTTTCTGCCTGCTTTCTGCTTTTTCTAAATCTCTATGGTACTGTGTACCACTCACTGGTCATTGATCATGTACTGCCTTGTGACATTTTTAATATCGTGTGGAGCATTTAGACTTTATATCACTTTAGGTCCTTAGCTAATAGAGGAATGGGACTATTTTTACTCTTCCTAATATTTCTCAGTGTCTAGGAAATAGATTTAATTGCTAGGAGTGATTAAAAAAAATATCTAGTGTGATAGACCTACACTAAAACTCTGGTGCCTCATTATGGCATAGAGATGGTCCTGGGTTCCTGAAGCCTATGTCTCCTAACTGTAGGTCCAGGCAGATCCCCCTGAGTTGGAGAGGCTTTGGGTATGAGTTTGATGCCTATGGGCCAGTCTAGCAAAGGTCAGAGAGGCTGTTCAATATATATAGCTGGTCACTAGGGAACAATTTGTTTTTTTTATGGCCATCACAATTCATGAAATAACCTAAAGCTTGGGATGTGCCCTCATGGTGAAAGTACCCACACCGATCAAATGATGGATCCTTCAAGCATCGGAGAAGCATATGACAGGTTTTCCCAACGATGCTTTCCAAGGGGAGGTGCGCTAGTGCTACACCTTGACTTCAAACGAAGGCTGTCTTGGTCTGAAAGAGACAGCAAGTTACTGAGTGAGAAACGGTTAAAGCTTTAAGTCCATACGTTAGGGAGAAGTCAATGGTCCAGGATCTATGACTTTATGGGAATTCCTTGCATTAATGAAGGTCGTAAACAGTTTGTGACTTAGTAGACAACTCTTGCTTTCCTGAAGCTCTGAGACGTTGGATTATTCGCCCTGGTCACAAAGCAGGTATCAAAGGATGGAGTTGAATGTGGGCCTTCCAGACTGCAAGTTTAATACTCTACCATGCCATATTGCTTTTATACATATGTTCATTTTTTTAAAAAAAGCTCTATGCATGAATTGCTGATGAGAACAGGTGGATAATACTCTTACAAGTTCTGCTTGTTAGTTTTATGGCAATTGAATTAAAAATTGCTCCCATGGAACAATGTTCATTATCCACCACTGACTCATCTTTATGAAAACAAGATCATGTTTACAAGCCAGGGTTTCAAAAGACACTTGAAGTTCTGTTTAATTTGAAAGGATTAAGTATTCCAGGCACTCTTTACAAAAGTACATTTGGGGAGGGGGGGAAAGGGGGAAGAGACATGGGAACTAGGAAGGCTGGAGTCATGAGGAACGCAAACTCACTACTGCTGCCACATGAAACTGTGTTTCCATAGAGTTATCCTCTGGGTGAACTGGCTCAAAGGCTCTGGAAGGCATGGAGACATAAATGTCTGCTTTCCTGTAGGTCAAAGGTGCTCTTCATTGGATCCTGGACCTGGAAGGGAACTTTGAGGTCATCTGACTCATGCCCCTCATTTGTCTGAGAAGCCAGAAAGGCCAGCCCACAAGACACAGCGGGACCAAAAAGCCACTGGACTTAGATTAGGGAACCCGGGGGCTTCTGTGGAATACCCAGTGACACGGCCTTGACTTTGGGGCTGCTTCCTCATCAGCAAAATGAGGCTTTTTAAAGGCCTTTTTCAACTCTCGCTGTTGATTAAGCAACTGGTGGCCATCCTGATTCTTCCTGGCATTAAAGTACTTTGTTGTTCTCTTATAAAGTGAGTGTGCACATGTATGCACGCACGCTGCTTAAAGCTTTTTTTTTTAAAGCTAGAAATGGGTGCTCTCTCTAAAGTTCTCCTCTTTCCCTCCCTCCCCTCCCCTCTACCCTAAAAAAATACACCTTGTTGCACAACGTTTTTCATTTAGTACAAGATAAGTTTTCTTGTCAATGTGATTTAACATATTTTAATGTTGTCTCTGCTATAAAAAAAATGAAGAATTCCCCATGAAACATTTGGCTTTACATGTGTTAATGGACAATTAATGCTACTGTTAAGTGTCTGGACTTCATAACCAGTGACAAAGCTTTGCAACAACTTGATCATAATTACCAACATGTGAATCTTACTTTTTTTTTTTTTTACTTATCAACACACAATCTACAGCAAAACTTAAATACTATACCTATAAAACCTAACTGGATTAGTTGGATCCATTGCAATATTTGTGCTTATTTGTCTCAGAAGATAGGCTACTTGCAAAAATACACATTTTCTTTTGCATTTCCCCACCCCATATTACACTGTAGAAGAAATACATTATTCAGTGCATTTCCTAAGAAATAAACTTCATTATAGTATATCTCTCTCTCTATATCTATGCCATAAAGAAAGAGCACAATGCAACTTTTAAGATTACCATTCAAAGAGAGGTAATGTATTAAGAGCTGCAGACCCCCCTCTCTAGCTGAGAAAGTTTAGCCATTTATCGTAGACATTGTTAATTTGTGCCCAGCATGAGGATGAAATTCAGCACACAGTAGTAGCTTTGGACAATCTGCGACCCCCTCCCTCCAATTTATCATAGAATAGCTGTCCTGGGGCACTAATTAGTAGTGTGGCTGTTTTCCTCCTGGTGGCACATGGACCACCACTAGATCAAAACATGAGCCCTGTGAATTTACGTACCAATTAAGAAAAAGCTAACTGATTTACAGAGAGATTTCTATTCAGTGGTTTGCTTTCCCCATGAACTGATGCCAGATAAAGAGGGAACAGGTTTAAAACCGCCAGGAGGAACTGAAAGTTACACATCTGAAAGATTTTCACAAGTGCTGTTAAATACTAAAATGGTGTCCCCAGGGAGGCATGCTAGGACTCCCATTCTCTGCAGCCATTTATGAAAAACAAAACATTTATCTGTCTGGGCTAAGTAAGCAGTCCTGACCTCAACAAGAAGATTGATCCTACACTTTCGGAGGATTAGACCGCCATGACAAATTTATGCAAAGTTAAGAAAGCATCCGCCTTCACCCTCCCTTGATATGTCTATATCATGTATCTGTATCTCCAATATGCCATCTGGGAAATGGGAAAGAAATCCTACTGAGAGATGAGTTGCTAAAATGAGAAAAGCCAGATTACCTTATCCCTCTTTCAGGAACATTCCTCAGGATGATAAGGGATTTGAATTCAGTTCTGAAATTCAAAGAGCGAGGGAGCAACTCTACCCACTGCCCTGCAGAGACCATTCCTCCCAATGCCTAAATGGGGCCCAGCAGCACGATTGAGAGCAAGCTGGCTACTTTGGTAGGTAATCTTAATGTGCATTTCTACTTTTTCTTTATGCAATACTGGAAACTCCAAGAATATAATCACACTAAAATTTATATTCTATATGCATGTGGTAGGTGTGTGTATGTTAACATGTACGTGGATGTGTATCTATACTGATATATGATATGTGTCTATCTAGGCAAATGTTAATTTGGTTCCCAAGTAACAGTCACCATATATTGGCAGGCTGGGATAGCACATGTGACCATTCGGTAAAACTTGTGTAATTTGGATTTAAAACATTACAAAATGAGTAACTCTTAAGTTATTGCTTTTTGATTACATAGTAAATAAGATCCCATCATTCTGTCACAAGACGTTTATGCAGAATGGTTAACAATTTTCCTTTTCAAGTAATAGTAAGATTTTGGACTCAGCAGTTCTACACACGACAGTAGATGCTCAAAGAACTTTTGGGGAGGGATGGAGAGGGGAAGGGATTTGACCTTTAGCAATTTCATTTCATCCAAAAATTGATGCAGGGAGTTACTTAAAAGTCACGGAAAGCTGAGCATCTCGACCGCTTACTGCTCAGGAGGGCGTGGCAGGGGCTTGTTAAAGCTCTCAGCTTGTGTTCATCCTTACCTGGAAAAGGTTTCTGTTTTACTAATGCAGCCTTGTTTCAGAACGGTTTGTATTAAGAACACTCTAAAAGGCTTAAAAGCAGTGTTGATCTGGAACATTCTGGAGTCCTGGAAGGTCTCATTTTCTGTCGGGACATGACCCCTTTTCATGTATTTTGCCACAGAGCCAGTCATATGGCAGGCAATCTTATTTCAGGCACTTTTTATACATGTTCATCTGGAATAAAAATCTGCATGAATCATTTCTGCATAATGGAAAGTGAATGTTTCCCATCCCAGAATAGAGAACAAGTTGCCACCTGGTCTGTAAAAAGCTCTTCTCCATCACGACATGATGGTGATTGTTCAGCCTGGAGACATCTTGGAGGTGCCTTTTCCAGCTTCAGTACAAAGATTTGAGACATAAAAACCCAAACTACCCAGTTTCTACTTTAAAAAAATACAAAAAAGTGAAAATACACTAAAACGTATCAAAGAAAATTTCCACCACTATCAAAATAAATAACACAATTTGACCCAATGGTCTGTCTTTAAGCTCTTGGACGAAATGCAATGGAATGTCAAATGTAGAGTCAACTAGAGACTAGCTGCTGGTAGGCAGGAGTATCTCAATATCTTTGCCGTTGGCTACAACAGCATTGGCAGAGCAGCTACTGGAAAGATCATCCGTGGTGCCTAAAGAGGCGGCCTGCGAAGGGGTTCTGGTTAGTGGAGTGGTAGGGGATGGCGCTGGGGTAAGGCCAGGCTTTTTGGGAGGGATGGGTGGAGGGTTCCCTCTTTCAGCTCTGGGGATGGTAGGCGATTTGATCCCAGGAGACAGGGGGCTCAGAGGGCTGGAGACTTTCCCTGGAGTGGGTGAATGGCTGGTGTCACCTCTTGGGCTGGTGGTATTGGCCAGATTGCGATAGTCTGTGCCAAAAGGAGAGCTGTTGGGAGAAACGGGCTTAATGGGCCCTTGTTGGCTGGTGAACCTGGAGAGCACTTGAGTGACTGTGTTTCGGGCCAGCTGCTTGGCAGCAGAGTTGTCCACAAGGGTGGGAGACAGATCTCTGGAGGGTGGGCTCTGCAGGCCACTGGTCTGTTGGTCCTGATCAGCTTGGGCCTGGAATTTGTGTCGAGCTGCATGAAACCGTTGGTTGATACCCACTTGGTAGGATGACTGGTAGCCGGGGCTGTTGGCTGCTGACCCCGCTAAGCGTTTACTTAGGACTGGTGAAGAACAAGGGGAAGAGGTCAAAGAGGAGGCAGCAGTGCTATTTGGAGACAAAGAGCTCCCTGTGGAGGGGAGGGGAGTGGCTAGGGGAGTGGGAGGCTCTGTCCCTACAGGAGACCCACCATTCTCTATCATATTATCTTGGGTGGACCCAGCAGATTTCTCCCGTGGTGGCATCAGACTTTCTGCCCCACTGCTTGGTAACAAATCCCTGTTGGTTTGCATTTCCATGTCACAATGGCCATTGGTTTTTGCATATGATGAGTGTGTGGATGGGGAAGGTCCCAGTGACCCAACAGCTGTTGCTTTGCTTGTGCTACTCCCATGGGTTCTAACTTCTGCTTGAAGGTTCTCGGTTTGGCAAAACACAGACACCAGCCAAGGGGAGTCGGTGGTGGTGCCTCTGGACGCGGTCCCAGGCGTTCTTGTGTGCTCACCAGCACCGCTGTTTGGCTGAGCAGCCTCCAGGTCCCTCACGGTCTTCCTCAAACTCTCCATTTCCTCCTTGAGAGTCTTGGTGCGGCTTTCCTCCCGCTTCAGCTTAGCCCTCAGCTGCTCCCTCTCGATGTCAAACTCTGACAGCTGCTTCTCCACCTGGGCCTCCGTCTGCAGGCCCCGCTTCCGCTCTGCGGCCAGCTCTTCCTCCAGCTTGCTCACGCGGCTCTTCTCTTTCTCCAGTCTCAGGCTCAGCTCCCCGGCTTTTTGGCCCTCCTCTGCCGCCTTGCTGGTGGCTTTCTTGCACTCCATAACCAGCATGGAAGAAAGCTGTTTGTGGCGGGACCTCTCTTCCTCCAACTGGCTAGAGAGCTTCTTTTGCTCCTTTTCAAACTTTTTCACTTGAGACTTTTCGAATTCCAGCTGGAAAAAATACCACCACACATCTTAATTAGAACAGGAAATGAAAGCATATTGACAACTCTCTTTGTAATCGGGGGGCGAGATGATCAATTCAATATTCTGATTCAGAGTTACCACAGAGTATGACTTTTCAAAATAACTAAAATACATTTAATAGGAAATAGAAATCGAAAGTAATTCAATTTTTTTTCCTAATGATTCAGAGGGCACTTCTAGCTCTTGCATTGAGGGTCAACGTTATGAGCATCAATTATCACTGTACTATAAATACCTGGTTAACAAAGATTTCTGGTCACCTTGATCAATCCAGGGTGTCCTCAAAGTCTTAGTGCAGTTTTAAGACTTAATGTTCTTAAGACTTTAGGGCCACCCTGAAGAATAGTGAGGGCCCAGGATCCTATAAGTTAAAACTGGATGGCACCCTGGAGACCAATCATCTAGCCAAAGCATATCATTTTAGAGATATGAAGAAATGGCAGCCCGGAGAGGTGAACTAAGTTGGCCAAGGTCATATGGGTCACAGTACGTTGCAGAGTGGATTCAATCTAAGTCTTCTGACCCCAATCCCCCCCAAAAGGCCAGATAATCAGTTTGTATGATAATAATTACTCAATTTACATTGTTCTTCAAAGCTTAGAAATCATTTCTCCCCCACCACTTAATAGTATTTTAGGTAAAGATAGGTTTTTCGACATTCATTTTTATAAGATTTTGAGTTGCAAATTTTTTCTCCTTCCCTTCTCCATTTCTAAGATGGCAAACAATCTGACATAGGTTATACATGTATGATCATATTAAACATATTTTCATATTAGTCATGCAGTAAAAGAAGAAACAGAACAAAGGGGAAAAACCACAAGAACAAACAAAAAAAGAGAAAACAGTATGCTTCAATCTGCATTCAGACTCCATAATTCTTTCTCTGATGTGGATAGCATTTTCCATCATGAATCCCTTGGAATTGTCTTAGATCCTTGTATTGCTGAGAAGAGCCAAGTCTATTACAGCTGATCATTGCAAAGTGTTGCTGTTATTGCGTAAATATTCTCTTGGTTCTGCTCACTTCACTCAGCATCAGCTCATGTAAGTCCTTCCAGGTTTTTCTGAAATCATACTGCTCATTATTTCTTATGGAACAACAGTATTCCATTACATTCACATACTACGACTTGTTTAGCCATTCCTCAACTGATGGGCATCCCCTCAATTTCCAGTTCTTTGCCACCACAAAAAGAATTGCTATAAATATTTTTTACGTGTGATATGGGTCCTTTCCCCCTTTTTTGTGATCTCTTTGGGATACGGTATTACTGGATCAAAGGGTATGAGAAGTTTTATGGCCCTTTGGGCATAGTTCCAAATTGCTCTCCAAAATGGTTGGATCAGTTCACAACTCCACCAATAATGCATTAGTATTCCAATTTTCCCCACATCTTCTACAAATTTGTAATTTTCCTTGTTTGTCATATTAGCCAATCTAATAGGTGTGAGGTGATACCTCAGAGTTGTATGTTTCTCTAATTAATAATGATTTAGAGCATTTTTTTCATATGAGTATAGATAACTTTAATTTCTACATTTGAAAACTGCCTGATCATGTCCTTTGAACATTTATCATTGGGGGAATGACTTGTATTCTTATAAATTTGACTCAGTTCTCTATATATACTTTAGAAATGAGGCCTTTATCAGAAACACTAGCTGTAAAAATAACTTCCCAGCTTTTTGCTTTCCTTCTAATTTTGGTCACAGATTTTGTTTGTGCAAAACCTTTTTAATTTAACATAATCAAAATTATCCATTTTGCATTTCACATTGTTCTCTATTTTTTGTTTGGTCATAAACTCTTCCCTTCTCCATAGATCTGACAGATAAACTATTCCTTGCTTTTTCCTAATTTGCTTATGGTTTCACCTTTTATGTCTAAATCATGTACCCATTTTGACCTTATCTTAGTATAGGGTGTGAAATGTTGGTCTATGCCTACTTTCTGCCATACTATTTTCCTGTTTTCCCAGCAATTTTTGTCAAATAGTGAGTTCTTATCCCAGAAACTGGGGTCTTTGGGTTAAAAAGTGGTTTCTTCACATCAACCAACCTATGAGGTATGTGGTGAAAGTATTATTATCCCTTACAGATGAAGAAACTGAGGGTCAGAAAGGTTAGGTGATTTGCTCAAAGTCAGGCAGTTAGCAAGTGTTAAAGCTTAGACTCGAAATCAGTTCTTGTGACTCTATAACAAGGATACCTATAGAAGGGGAACAAATGATTTAAGAGATAGTAATAAATGTATCAGGTCTTAACCATAAACAAACAGAAATTGCCTTTGACTTTAATTGCATAGTAGCAGAAATGTATAGTGCAAAGACCTCTGGATTTGGATTCAGAGGACATGGGTTCTAATCTTGCTACTTAGTACCTGTGTGACCTCAAGCAAGTCACTTATCCTCTACAAACTTCAATTTCCCCATCAGTTTAAAAAGAAAAAAAAGGTTGGACTAGATGATTTTAAGGTCCCTTCTAAAACTAACATTAACAAAATTATTTTTAATATAATTGTGACTATATCCCAACAGTCAAAGTATACTAAAAAGTGTGTGTGTGTGTGTGTGTGTGTGTGTGTGTGTGTGTGTGAGAGAGAGAGAGAGAGAGAGAAATCAAAGGATGAAGATGAAGCTAAGTATCCAACATGACATCCCAACAGTCCCGACACACCTGCTGAGTCAGCCGTTCTCGCTCCTTCTCCAACATGTATGTGACATCATCTCCTTCAGCTGTGTCTTGTGCATGTCTCTGTCTTTCTTCCTCAAGGTCTAGGATCACCTTCCAAGTACAAAAAAATCACAACCACATCACCTCTAAATAACAAAATGCATCACAGTTTCTTATAATTCAATGAAGTATTAGTGGTCATGTAAGATTAAAGGCTACATATCACATAATATTAGATTTAAAAGAAACTTCGGAGACCATCTAACTCAATCCACATCTGACCAATAGACTCTCTTTACTATACATCTAACAAATGATCTTCCAGCATCTGCTCGAAAACCTCCAGTGAGAAAGAACCCACTGCCTCCTAAGACAGCCCATTCCACTTTCAGGTAGCTGGTTTTCAGGAAGGGTTGTTTATTTTTTTTGAGAGGTGTGTGTGCACGCACACATGTGTGTGTGTGTGTGTGTGTGTGTTGTTTTCTGCATTAAGCCTAAATCTATTTTGTAACTTTGACTACTTGCTCCTAGTTCTGGCTGCCTCTGGAATAAAACAGAATATAATCCCTTTTCCATACGATAACTTCTCAAATATTTGATAGACAGCTATCATGTCCTCCACGATCCTTTTCTTTTTCAAGTGAAACATCAAGTTTGTCCATAATTTTCTTAAAATGTGGTGACTGGGACAAAAGATAATACTTTAGATGTGGGCTGACCAGGGCAGAATTAAGTGGAGCTCTCACTTCCTTGGTATGGGTATGAAGTCTTAATGTATTATCAGCATCTGTGGCTGCTATGTCAGACTGCTGGTTCACACTGAGCTTGTAGTCCACTAAAACCCACAGATCTTTTTCAGGTTAATTGCTGTTTAGCCGTGTCTTTTTCAGCTTATACTTGTGAAGTTAATTTTTTGAGCCCATGTGTAATGCTTTAGATTTATCACTACTAAATTTCATCTTATTAGATCTAGTTCAATTTTCTAGACAATCAAAAAAAATTTTTTTTCCAGTATTCTGTCATCTAGTGGGATAGCCATTCCTGCCAACTTTATTTCATCTGAAAAGTGGAAAAGCATACTATTTATGTTCCTTTGTTCCTCTTGGGGCTCTTCTCCTGAATTCCAGACTTCTTTCTCTACCCCTCCCCAGAATGGAAGATTTTGCCACCCTGGTAGCCTCTTTCTCTGATTGGTCAGTTGTTCCTAGAACCTCCATTTTAAAAAAGCGCCAGGCCAACCATGCTTATTCCTTCATTCTGGTTCTCTGGACTTCCTTCTTCAACTCACACAGCACTTTGTCCTCCACACCTTTTCAGCTTTCTTTTATGTAATGTTTTCACTCCTTAGAATATAACCTCCTTGTGGGGAGGGTCTATCTTTCCTGTTGCTTGCATTTATATTCCCAGCACTTAACATAGTTGATGGCACATAATAAGTGCAAAATAAATGCTTGTTGATTGACTATGTTTTTATTGACATCACAGATAAAAATATCAAACATCACAGGACCAAGCCTAAATTCCTTTCTGGCTCAACAAACATTTATTAAGTATCAATTATATGCAAGGCACTGTACTATGCATTGGAGATACAAGACAAAAATGACAGGGCTTACCCTCAAGGACCTTAAGTTTCACTATAGATTTCCTTCCAAGTTGACACTGAACCATTATGACTACTCTTTGGGTCCAGATTTCAGCCAGCCAGTTCTGAAATCCAACTAACTATATACCATTGTCTAGCATACAAGAACAGGAAGACAGGCTTTGTCAAATTCTTTGCTAAAATCCTGGCAAACTCTATCTGCAGCACTCCTTTGATCTAGGAATGTGGGAACACTGTCAAAAAAGGAAATGATGTTAGTCTGGCTGGTATGAACTACCTTTGACAAAACAGCACTGACCTTTGTGCTCACTTCCTTTTTAGAGCACCCTTCTAAAAAAAAAACCTAGAATTTTGCCAGATACTGAAGCCACGTCTACTGCCCTTTAGTTTGCGGCCTCTGTTCCATTCTTTCTTCTGAAAAGGGAGGCATCTACCCTTCTCCAGTCCTGTGTACCTTCTTGGTTCCATGATTTTTCAAATACCATTGACTGTGGCTCAAGAATAACTTCTGGCAGTTCTGAAGACACTTGAGATGAGAGTTAACTTGAGCCTGTGACTTGAACTTAGGTGTTCTCTTACTATCTCCCTACTTACCATGGTTATCAACTCCCCATTAGCTATTTATGTTTTATCCTTTCTAGTCCAAAGATTAATCTCCTTGACTGAGAAAAAGGAAGTAAAATATGTGTTCAGCAGTTCTGCCTTCTCGCCATCATGTTTTCCTTGTTTAATCCAGTGGCTCTATCATTCTTGCTTTGATCTTCCTTTTTTCCCATTATAACTAAAAACCTCTTTTTATTGTCCTTTGATGTAGATACATTTTAAAATCCAAGCGGGTTGAGGAATTCCCTGTGTATCCACATTGGTTTCCTTAGGTAACTTCCCCTTTTCTTCAATGGAAATGTTTACCTTTGCATAAACAGAATTTCATTCTTGAAGCCTTTTTGTCTTTCCTCTGATGACTTTCACTGTAGAATTTTTGTCCACAGTATCCTAACTTTCCTTCATCTGAACCCTTTGACAATGGATGTTTCTCAATCCACAGTGCATGTCAAACTCAACGTGCTTAAATTTCCTATTTTATTCCATAAAACATTCTGAAGTGCAGTGGTTACATCCTTTCAAGAGTGCCTACCTCAAAACCCAAGTCAATCCAGTACCAAAAATGGCAGAGTGGACTAAGGTGACTAAAATAGGTGACTTCCTTACCTAAGTACCCCGCTTAATTATAGATTTGAAAGGGAACCTAGATTTCAGTCACTCCAATGCTCTCGTTTTATACATAAGAAGAAAGGCTAAACTTGTTTAAGGTCACACAGAAAGTAGGTAGCAGAACTGATTCAAAACCAGATCCCCTGACTCTCGGTCCAGTGCTCAATTCACACTGTGCATGCCATTTCTCAAAAACAACATAACTTACACAGACATATAAGAATAGAGAAGGAGGCATAAATGAACATACTGTCTCAAAATCCAGGACCACTCCCAACATATAATATAATCTGAATGCTACAAAATGATGATCAAGCTCGCTCCCAAGAGAGACAAGAAAAGATAGCTGTCTCTGCTTTTTTTTTTTGCATAGGTTAGTAGTAGAAGCAATTGGTAAGCGTCCCATATGGCTCTATCCCACATAGACAAGACCAGTTTTCCCCTAAAAGGTAATGAAACCATCCTTGAGATTTGACTGGCCCACAGGATTAAGACTCAAAGCACTAAAAGAGCTTCCTGATAGCTTAAATACAAAAGCTCAGCTTGGAAGAGTCAGAAACTCCTCCCTCTGGCTTGACAACAGAGAGCCAGGGAAGGTATGCTGAACTAAGTCAATGCTGTTCTTGCTCAATAGCTTTTCTATGCTATGGTTAAATAAACCTGCTTTTCTTAAATATTTTATTTGTTTTAATCAGTCAAGATCTACTTTCTCACCCTCTCACCCCAACCTTCTAGTTGAGAACACAGGAAAAACAAAATTCATTATAAACATGTATTGTCAATCAAAACAGATTTCCACATTGGCCATGTCCAAAAATAGTTGTCTCCTTTTGCATTCTGAGTCCTTCATCTCTCTACCAGGTGGTAGGGGGCATGTTTCATCATCAGTCCTCTGGAATTGGTCATTATGCCAATAAGAATTCAGCACAATAATATTCCATCACGTTTATGTACCATAACTTGTTCATCTCTTCTCTAATTTATGGATACTCCCTCAGATTCCCATTCTTTGTCACTTCAAAACAAGCCATAAGTATTTTTATATATTGCTGGAATTTGTTGTGCTAGGAATTAATCATTCCCTTAATCTACCCTCTTTCTGATTCTCCCTCCTTTTCTCCTCCTACTTTTCTGTTGAGTAAACTGTATTTGGTGTGTACGTATTCTTCCTTCTTCTGACAAGTTCAGATGAGTGAAGTTAAATTCTACTCTCTTTTCCTTTTTTCTATGGATGTCTTACTCATGCATCCTGATAATGCGGGATAATAATTTTCTCTAATCTTCCTTTCTCTTTCCACCTAGTGTATTACTCTTCTTCTCTCTTCCCATTCTTTTCTTAAGATCATCAAGACATAATAGAATTACTCCTAGGCCTTGTCTAATTGCATTCCTTCTATGAACCACGATGATGACAGTGTTCAAAGGGGACACATGTATCATCTCCCCATATTTGAACATGAACAGCTTATCTTTGTTTAGCCCTTTATCATTCTTCATTCATGTTTACTTTTTTAATGTTTTTCGTCACTCCTGTTTTTGAAATTCAAAATTTCTTCTATTTTTTTTTTCAGCCTCTTGACTTCGGTTTAGCATTTCCTATTGCCTCATAAAGTCTATAACTTCTATTTGGACAATTCTAATTTTGAGGAAATTTGTTCCTTGGGCAACATTTTGTACCTTTTGTGCCAACCTGTTAATTCCCTTTCCAATTCTTTCTTCTGTAGTTCTCATCTCTCTTCCATTTTATTCCTCAAGTGCTCTCATTCCATTTATAAAAATATTTTTGGCTCTTCTTAAAAAAAAACTTTTGCTTTGTCTCTTCCAGGAATTCTAATTGAGCTTGAGCACAAGCTTTCTCAGAAGTTTTCTCTGAGACTTTGCTTGTAGATGTTTTGGAGTCATCCTCTTCTGTGTTTGTATCTTGAGAGTCCCTGACAACATAATAGCTCATTATGGTGAGGTTCTTTTTTTGTTTGCCCATTCTTCCAGTCTACTTCCTGACTTTGGACTTGATCTTAGGGCTAGGCTCTGCCATACTTCTCTAAGGAAGGCCTGGGCTAATCCTGTTGCTGCTTTTTGGGGTAGTGAGTGTTGTGTCATTCCAAGATCACAGGGAGAGGCTGGAGACCCTGCAAGCTTTCAATGCTCCCAAGAACAGTCCGATGGCTGCCCCCCTGATCTGAACTTTGCAAGTTCCTGACCCAACTTGGGTTTGAGTCTGTATAAGAGCAGATTGCTGCTGGACTCTGTCTCTATCGGCCACCTGGAAAGCTCTGTTGGTTCAAAGGGGGAGAACTGTAGGCTCCCATTTGCTCTGGGATTCCTGCCTTGGTTATTCCTCTGAAGGCTAGCTAGTTTCTGCAAGTGAGACCCTGCCCTGAGCTTGGGGTCTGAGCCATGCTGCTGCTTCTGCTGACTTCTGAACTTTCTTCTTTCTCTTGTACTTACCCGCTTTCTCTTGTACTTATCCCTCTCTGGGGGATGCCATTTCCCTGCACAGGACCCCTTTTCATTCCTCCCTGGATCTGTGATATGGAACTGGGTAGTAGTAGCTGCCAGTTGGCCCCTAACCCTGTTGCAGTGCCCTAATATGGGTCTGGGACCTCCTTTTGCCCTTATGTACAGCCTCTCCCCTGGGTACTGCAGTATTCAACTCACCTAACCTGACTCTTCCTTAGTGCTGGCAGACTTCTTTTCTAGACCAGACAAAGGACTTTTCTGAATTTCCCAATCAGGTTTTCATCTGGTAAATTTTTTTAATATGTCCAGAGGAGTTAGTTTGTGGAGAGGTACTCATTACACTGCTTTCTAACACTCAAGTAACTTTCTTGGCTTTGCCCCCAACCTCTTTTCCTTAATGGGTAGAAGGTCCCCAGGTATCTCATTTCATTTTAATCCCAAATCTGAAAGAGCAGCATTGAGTCAGGCCTAGGGCCTACTACAGTGGGGTTTGGAAAATTGTATAGAATGTCAGACTTTCAAATATAAGTTTTGCTTAATTTGTTTTCTTCCTCTTAAATAAAATCTTAATTATAAGGGATGGCTTCTCTGAGACTGAATAGAGGGGAGGGATATAGTCGGGAATTGATGTAAAAACAAAAGATGTCAATAAAAATTTAGTTTTAAAAATGAGTATCATAGGCTTCAACATAGTCATAAGGGAGAATGAAAGTTTAAGGAGACATCTTGATTTTACTGTATGATGTTCTGGACAGAGAAGGGTCCTCTCCATGGCATGAAATATTCAGTATAGGAACACAGTCAATGTTTCTGATGTCTAAGTCTTGGCATGCCATCTGTCTTCACATTTTGTACCACCCATCCTGTTTTCTTGACACTTTTCTTTACTAACAGTTTTCCTGATTGGAGAATAAAAATTCCTTGAGTGTGGCTCCAAGGAGGGCTTAGAGACTAACACAGCTGCTTTGGAGGCTATACTATGACAAGTACAATTGAAAGAGCTCAAGTTCTTCCACTTAATAGAGCCTAATACATGCCTTGAGATTTCAAGTGTCCTTTAAAAACCAGATTTAACACACTGCATGTCTTACACTGAAATACGATATTATGGAATTTGCTGTTGATTCCCCTTCCCCCTCCGTGTGCATGCGCATGCGCACATGCGCGCGTGCGCACACACACAGAGCAGCAAATCTTTCTGGGGCTACTTCCTTGAATACATGTGCCAGTCTCTGGAGCTACTCATTTTCCTTGGTTGCCAAATGAAGATGATACCATTTATCATGCCTTCCTCTCAGGGTGGTGAATGAAAACATTTGGAAAAGTATAAAGCACCACACAAATTCAGCCCCAAACAAGTCACCCCCAGAGCCACCTGCCATAGTGCAGCCTTTATGTTTTCAGGTGTTTTTTAACTGGATCTTGCACCTGGACTCAAGTGAGAAGGATGAAGACCAGCCTGGGTAAGAAGATGTGCGGCAGCTAAGGGATTTAATTCAGGGACCGTCATAGTGACGCTGAGATTCCTGGGCTTTGAGTCACTAAAGTGGTTTCTCCAGGTCCAACGGTCTCCCACTGAATGCCCTGATGCCTCCCTCTGTGTTGGCCCAAAGCCAGAATGATACTGAGGAAATGCCGACTCCTGCCAGTACCTCATACGGGCCAACTCTGAGCAGCCAATGACAACAGACAGGGAGTCAATCCACAGGCACCAGGATTCCAATGGGATGAAGTAAGGGAAGCAAGGTCTGCTTTATGGCTAGCAGTCTATACTACTTGGGAGAAAAAGTAATTTCTAACAGGCTGGATGGAATTGCCTTAAGGTAACCATTACTAGGCACTATTTATGGTCTTGTAAGCAGGAAAAGGCAAGGAAATTCAAAATAGGGAATAAATGCAAATAATCTATGAAGGAGTGTGTGTGTGCACATGTATGTTTACATTTAGGTGACTTTACACACAGACTTTATTGGCCACAACTTTCCCCAAATATCTGCTAACCATACATAGTTATCATTTAAGTAAGCAAACAGAGAACACTCTGTCCAGTCCCAGTGTGCTGCCAAAGTTCAGACTGACTCAAGAGCTGGACAAACAGCATTCTAGAGTGGTGTCACAAGAAGGAATGAATTTCACATTTGGAATAAGAGAATCCTCACCACCCCCAACTATGGTTCATGGACAGATTTTAGGAGGTCCATGAATTTGGATGAGAAAAAAATTACACCTTAATTTAGACTAATCTCTAACTGAAATTTAGGATTTCCTTCAAATATGAAGGTAAGGCAACAAATGTTATTCTAAGAAGGGTTCTATGGTCTTCACCAAACTGCCAAAGGGTCTATGACACAAAAGAAGTTAAGGATCCTGCTCTACATAAACCAAAAGTCTTCTAGCCACTTCTAAATCAAGCTGCCACAAAGAAGCACAGGGCAGCGCTGAATGGGTCCCAGCCTGGATTTCGACACCACCAGCTAACCTGAGTGGACCTACCTTGCGGTGCCGACTTTCTGCGGCAGCCAGCTGGGACAGCATGCGTTCTTGCATGTTTCTGCACTGCTTCATCACAGCCTTAAGAACAGACAGGGGGTGGGGGCTGACAGGTTGCTTATCTCCATGATTTTCCTCCTTGAGTGTTTCAAAGTCTCTCTGTAGGGCCATTAAAGGATCACTGATGTTATATTTTCCATAGCGCTCTTCAATGAAAGTGTCTCTATGTTGGGCCTGAGAGAAAAACAGAAACACGCGGACACACAAAATCATCAAATGCTTGCTTGACAACACACAGCAGTAATAATCCAGTGTAAGATGGAAATTAGATAGCTTGGAATTATATGAAATAGTAAGTGCTATAGATGTGTTTATTAAGAATCAGATCAGGCCTGGACATGGGACTGAATCCAGCCTTGGCCCCTTCCTCCCCATCAGGCTCTGACCATAACTCCTCTCCTCCCTGAGCCTCAGTCTCCCCATCTGTAAAATGGAGACAGCACACAAGCAGCCTGGAGGGCTGTGAGGAAAGTGCTTTGTAAACTGCGGAAAGATATAAAAATAGGAGCCATTATTCGTGAATATAATGGTACAAAGAACACTAGGTTTGGAGTTGGAGATTCTGGGTTCAAATCCCAGCTGTTTCCTATTTCCTGCTTGTGGCCTGGGCAAGTCATCGGATGTCTCTGAGCCTTAGTTTCTTCATCTGCAAAATGAGGAGAGAAGATTCCTTTCAATGGCCTCTCTTGTGACACATGGGTTCTGTTCTGCCTTACAGTGACTTGCGTCCTTGCACCAAGTGCCCGGCACATAGGAAGGTAATGAGTGCTCGTTGAATTGAAGCCTCATTTTTACTAGGGACACTGGTTTTACGCTTCTCATTCTATCTTCTTCTCTGCTCTGCAAGAGGACTTTCTGAGCACTTTTCTTCATACATATGTATAAATCCACATATTTTTAAAGGAACTGAATTCACATTGATGAAATACACTAAGAGCTGAACAGAACTAAGAAAAAGAACAATTGTTTCCAAATTATAACACCGTCATGTGATAAAAAGCAACAATGATTTCTTAGGGTTCTTTATGGAAACACAAAAATCATAGCAATAAGCTTTGCTGTAGAAGGGGTACATCAATGTTGAATCATAAAAATTCTCATCATTTATCCATTTCTCTTTTTCAGCAGAACTTACCATATCTTGTATGTGAGGGAAATTCACAACTAAATAGCTACAGAGATGAGATTTTTTTAAATGAAAACCGATCCCTCCCCTCCTTGCTCTTCCCACTCTGAAAATAAAACAAACATGACATTTATTTCTTTCAATGGGTCCACAATCACTTTTGTAGCCCTACATACTTGAAGAGCAAGTGCATTTATATATTAATTCCAAATAGATTGTGACCAGAATGTTGCCTACAATTTTTCTTGCACCACCTAAAGAGAGTCAGGTCTTTTACATGAAGATACTTTTTGACAATTATAAAGCATACCATGACTAAGCTGAACTCATGTACTAGCCCTCCTTTCCCCAAAGAGCTACTTGTATACAGAACCTTTAAGAGCTGGAAGAGGCTTCCCTGAGGGTCTACATCTAGATCAATCCATGACTGAAGAAGAATCTTCTCTGATAACATCCCTAGCAAGTGGTCATCCAGACTCAGCTTTCAGGCCTTCAATGAAATGGAGACATGGAACCCACCCCCTCCTAAGGGATCCTATCCTGTTTTTGGAAGGTGCTAATTATTAGGAAGTTTTTCTTTAAATCAAGCTTAAACCTATTCATCTGCCACCTTGAGCCACTGCCACTAGTTCTGCCCTCTGAAACCAAACAGAACATTCTTCCACAGGAGAGGCCTTTGAATACTGAAGATAACTGTCACATCCACTCTAAGTCTTCTCCATGCTAAATAGCCTCAGTTCCTTCAATTGATCCTGCTATGACAAGTTTTCCAGTCCTCCCATCATCTTGGAAACCCTGTTCTAGATAAGCTTCTGCTGGTCTATATGATTCCCCAAATGTGATGCCTGTAAATTACATACTGTACTCCAGGATGACTTGACCTGAGCATAAAGAGGAATTATTACCTCCCTCATATTGGAAACTATATTTCTCTTAATATACTCTAGGACAGCATCATCTCTTTTGGCTGCTACACTGTTGCTGACTTGTAATGAGTCTGCTATAGTACAGTAAAAATCAATCAGAAGGTTAAGAGTCATGGTGAAAAATTTGAGGTGTTGTTTCTAAATGGCCTGACCAAATTTTGGTCTCAGAAATAATTTAGTCCCCTCCCACAATTTGTGATGCCAGTCATCTAATCTTTAGAGTAGCTAAATAGAACTCGGGAATTCTGACTTCCTTATCTGGCTTTGCTCCGACTCTGTTATTAGAAATCTTTAGATAATGTGATTATCTTACTCATGTACTTTCTTCTACCAGAGATTTGGAGGATGGAATGTTAATTATCATCTTTTTAAATTTTGACTGGGTATATTCTTAGAGGGAGAGAGAAGGGATCCTGGTGCTGCAAATTACAAGAGAGGATACCTCTTTTCCAGCTCCAAATTACATAGCAAGCTCCACCAATGATCTACAGTCAGAGGTGAGAGGGAAGATTGACAAAGAAACAAACACATATGCATGGGGCGGGGGCGGGAAGAGACAGGCAGATACACATACACACCTGCACCCTCCTGAATTAGCTCCCAAGGGTTTTCTCTCTACAGAAAAGCAAGGCTCTAAATAATGTAAGAACTTGATCAGAGCAGTTCTTAACTCATCTATATAGCTTGCTTACTGGTCAACTGGCTTCTGATTTTTCACCAACGTCATCTCAGCTCTTTTGAACAGGGATACAAAAAAAATACTAGATTGGTGACCTACAAATGGGCAGATGTAAGCTTGCAAGCCCATAAACTGCTCAAGGTGACTGCGTGTCTCCTGAGGCAGAAGCAAGGCCACCTTTTCACTTGTGTCACGTTTTCTGACTCATAGGGAGTTTTCCTTGAAAGTAGTGGTACTGAAAGCAATCTTAATTCTAAGAATCATATTCACTTTGATTCTTTGATGAGTCAAAGCTTTAAGGCTGAAAGGCCATTATGATGACCTAGTTCAATGGCTTCATCTTACAGATGAAGAAACTAAGGTCCTGTGCATGGTAGGTAGGATGGGGATTTAAATCCAGTCCTTGACACTAAAGCAAACCAACACCCTTTCCATTTTGCTGTGCAAGCATGTTTTCCCCAAGTGCAGATCACTTCCTGCCCATGTCTCTTCATCTTGTAGAACTTCTCTGCATGTCTTCCTGCAGAGCAGGTTATCATTTGCTCTCAGAACCTCAGAGGGGGTTAGTGAGAATTAAGGGTCACCTCCATGGCCATGAGGAGGTACTGTAGATAGGAAAGAAATTATACAAAAAGAAGACCCTAACCAACTCATTTTCCCAACCTGAGAAAAAGTTACTCCTGTTTTCTTTTTTAGGATATCACACTGGGGTGAACTGGCATGGATGTGCCAATTTGCTGGGAAATTCTGGATTTTCTTCAGAACAAAATATATCCCACAGGATATCTGATGCTGGATCCACAGAGAAGCTGTCTCTTAGCTTTGAGTGTATCTACTTTCTAATCTTAAATGATACAACTTACTTAAAAACCAAGACTGTGATTAGCTTGCATAATTTAATAAGCATCATAGAATTACCAGTAATATATGAAAAGAAGCTTCTCTGGCAAGGTCTCAGTTGTTAGATTGTCTGTTTTCTCTTAAAGTACTTGCACAGTAATTAGATAAATCACTTGCACAGTAATTACAAGTTACATGAAATTGGTGGCTTTGCGTATAAATGAAAAAGAACCTATGGGAAAAAATCTAAAAAATACTTGTAGGATTTTTATCTATGGGGTTTCATCCCATAAAGAACTCAACAACTTTGAGTACACTCTCAAATGTGTTCAAGACAAGAAAGCTGAAGTCAAAACACTAGATTGGACAATAATATGAGTGTTGGGGTTTTTTTTTTTTTGGACAATTTGTATAAGCCAGACAGATCATTTATAGAGCAAAAATAAGTCAAGCTGGTTGGAAATGATCAATTTAACAGCAGCACGTCATCACAGTCTTGATAAGGAAGTATAATATAGTAGGAAGAGCTCTGATTATGATTCAGAAGTTCTATCACTTACTGGTTTTTGATTCTGGACAAATGACTTCAAAGCTCTGACCTTCAAAATTCTCATTTGTTTAAAAAAGTGATTAGACTATCTAATTTTCTAGGGTTCTTTCTTTTTAGCTCTCATCTTCTGTAAAATGGGGACAATAATAGCACTTACCTATGGTTGCTGTGAAGATCAAATTAGACAATAATTTCAAGTACGCTGCCAAGCTAAAAAGTGTTCCAGAAATGTTAGCTAATGTTATTCTGTGACATGCTACCCACCACCACCACCACTATCCTCTCAGGTCCAATTTAAGAGAAAGCTCAAGAGCTTATACTCAAGACTTCAGGCTCCAAGTTTTAATATTTTAATGACAGTTTTAGCTTTTTCATCAATAGGAAGTATTTTCAATAGCCTTGGATTTTCCCCCCACTATTTTTGTAATGAAGTTAAACTAATTTCTTGCTAAGTTATACTTCTCACCTCAATGCTGACTTACAACATAGCTGAACAGGAAATACACAACCTGCCAGAAAAACACGATAACCCTTAATTTCAAACAACAGAAAAATAAGCGGCTGGTTAGAGAGTTTCAATGAGAATGGGTATTACCATGGCAGACAACACACACTAATCTTCTATTACTCTTTTCTGTTACTGTTAGAAGTTGAATGAAACACACTACTGATGAAAGCTTTAACGAGTCATTACATAGCCTACCCACTGATAGAAATTCTGTATCTGGAATGCCAATTTTTTTTTTAGCAGTTTCAAGATTGCATTTACTAACTGTAGAAGGAAGTCTGAAGGATAGTTGTTCCATATAATATCATACAAAGAGTATGTATTCCAATCCTAAAGAAAGAAACCAACCATTTTATCTTTGAAGTAAACAGCAAAAGTTATGTGTGATTTCAAATTCAAAGAGGTCCAGCCAACTTCTACTGGGGAATTCTACTGGGGATTCTACTGGATTCTACAGCCAATTCTACTGGGGAAACATATTCAATTAAAGATGGTAGGTCATGCAAGTTTCATTTTTAGGAAGTCAGGCTATAATAAATGTGCTTAGGGTGGAGCTTTGCCACTTATGAAATGATTCTAAGGTGAATCACCTATGAAAATATTGCACCAAAAAATAAATACTGTGGGCCCGCTTTAAACTTGAGTGCCTTCATTCCAGTGCCCAAAAAACAACTGTACTTTACCCAAGGTTATTTTTGTTTTGTTACCACAGGCTATTAAATCCACAGATAATTCATTCATTGTTAAGAAATTCACTCTCTGGTGTCTCTGATAAACCATAAATAGCTATTTCAAAGAATGAACAAAGCAATTACTCTGAATAAAGATGCAATAACGTCATGAAAATAGCATTTGTTCTGGAAAGCCTTTTATCTCTAAAACATGGTAAGTTTTCATGCTCAACAATGATGATGGCCAACTGGGAAAGTCAGTAACCTTCACTGTGCCTTTTCCCTCACACCCATGAAACTGAACTTTCAGAAAAGGTACAAGGACAGAATGAAGCAGAAAAGTAGAAAGATTTTTAATAGGATTATTAAAAGTATGTCTAAGAAATCTTAAGTATTTTAGTGGATCTGTGACCTTTTTAGTGTGGGTACTCCTTCAATAACCTCTCTATGCCAATCCTGTGGGATTCCTGGCCGTGCTTTTCCTGAAACAGCTTTATAGAGTAACCACCAACACAACAGGGGCCCTCCTACATTCTTTTTAATATCTTAGGATCATGGATATGGCATGTGGGTTGTCTATCTGCCCTCTCTTCATTGCTACATGACTGGTTCAGCTCCTTTTCTGATCAGATATGTTCTTGATAACTCTGTTTGGAAAACTCTACCTACCAACAGAGGTGTGCAACTTACAGAGTTGACTAGGGGCATCGAGAGGTCATGAGTTGTCCAGTGTCACTCAGCCAGTAGGTTTCAGAAGTCGGACTTGAACCTGCCTCTTTCTGACTCTGAGGCCAGTTCTCTGCCAACCAGGCCAGTTTGTCACTCCTTGATTTTTTGTATGCCACTTTTTCTAAATCAATACCCTATGTATAGTAGATGGTCTTTTTGCCTTGTGTATGTATGTGTACTTGGTATATATAGCATACAGTGAAGATGTAAGTTAACCTGTCATATGACCATATTATTTTCTAACAATGTTTATTAAACATTGCATTCTTTTCCTCCTTTTCTTTTCCACAGATTCTTGGATTTAATAGATTCTCAAATAAATCTGTGTACTGTTAAATCTATTTCTGAATTCTCTATTCTGTTCCAATTCTATTATATTTATATATAAGTCATCTGAAATATAACATGCAACATACAAAATAGAATATTTAAATAAATATACAATATACAAGTATAATGCACACTATATAAAAGCTATATGTTTTCTATATGGATCTCTACTTTTTTATACAGCACCTTATGGTTCTGATGAAAACAGCTTTGTAATAACACCAAAGGATCATAGGTTTAGAGCTGGAAGGGGCCATAAGAGACCATCTAGTTCTTCATCATTTCATAGGTGAAGAAATTGGGACCAAGAGAGGTCAAAGTTCTTGTCCAAAGTCATATATTTAAATGTAAAATTAAAATGATAAATGTCTTTTACAATCTTCAGTTTTTTAAAAATCTACTCCAAGATATTCTTGTTCTTATGATTTCCATATAGATTTCATTATGATTTTGTTCAATTTTATAAAGAAAACCATCGACATTTTGATTGGCACTACATTTAATCTTTAGATTGGCTGTCAAATATTTAATGTTTCTTCTGTTGTTGTAAGTAGTTTTTATTCTTTACCAGTTGAGTATAAGATCATAAGTGATTTTTAATGGGTGGTTCTTATAACTCACTTAGCTCAAGTAATTACAGTCTCGAATAATTTTCTATGTTGAATCTTCTGGATTTTCTGTGTAAACAAGCATGCTATCTACAAAGAACAGTAATTTGACCTCTTTATTTACAATGTCAATTCCTCTCATTTTTTCCCTTTTCTTATCACAATTGTTAGCATTGTTAGCAACACGTTGGCAAATAGACACAGGACGTGTATCTGTTTCTACATGAACTTGCTTCTAATAATTTTCTATTCCATATAATATTAGCTATTAGCTCTAGGTCGATGCCATTGATCAAGTTGAGGAAAAAATTCTAGTGATTCGGATCTCATCAACAGCTTCTGAGTCTACTGAATACAATCAGGTGGTTTTTGATGCTTATATTGATGACATATTGTATTAATTATTTTCCTAATAATGAATCATCCTTACCACTCAGGTTTAAGTTCTACTTGGTCACGAGTAATTTTTTTTTTTTAGTGTGCAGCTATATGCAGCATGTATTTTGTGCAATATTTTTATTTCTACATTCATTACGAAATGGCCCCTTTTGGCACAGAGAAACATATTTCTTTAATGTTAGTAATAACCTGTGTAACTACATGAATCATTTATTCACATGGCTATAGACTCAGAGCTAGGATGGATTGTAGAAGTCATCTAGTCCAGCTCTCTAATTTTATAGATGAGGAAACTGAGGCCCAAGGAGGCTGAGGAAGTGGTCCAAAGTCACACAACCAGGAAGTGGCAAAGCTAGAATTTGAACCCAAGGTTCTGACTTAAGATGTAGTTGGTTTTTGTTTGGAAAAATTCCCTTGTGAAGTCATCCAGCCTAGAAATGTTTTGTCAGATACATTATCAATAATTTGCTTTATTTCTTACTCTGAAATTGGCTTATTTCCTGTTGAGTTGGGTTTGGTATTTTGTATTTTTATGACTATTTCACTTGCCGTTTAATTTATTAATAAAGAATTGTATACAGCAAACTCTGATGATGTGCTTAATTTTAAAAAATCTTGTGATCTTTTTCTTTGATGATTTTGATAAGGATTTTCTCTCTTTTGATTACTTGTTAACGGTTTGTCCACTTTAGGTTTTTACCCCACAATTTTCTATTATACTTATTTTTGTTCTAGTCCTTGATGTTCCTTCTTTTCTACTTTCCTTTTGGACTATGACTTTATTCCTTTTTTGTATCTTTGGCTGTAGATCTGACTGTTAGTTTTCTCTTACATAGGCACTTAACCACCCTAAGTTTGCTTCTGAGAACTTGTTTGACCGCACTTCATAGATTTTGATAGTTATGTTTTATCGTTTCTTCTTTATTTAATGGTTTACTTAGTTTGTTAAGTATATATTCATATTTTATTGCTTATTTCGAATTGTAGTACACTGTTGTCCAAGCAAATGGCATTTTAAATGTGGGGTGCTATGATCTTCTACTATCACTGCATTTATTTCTTCTAGTAATGTGATTAGTTTTTCTTTTTGAAACTTCTTTTTATATATTTTTATAAATTTAAATGTCATGCTGTTTGGTCTACATGCATTTAAAACTGTTATGCATTTCCCCTATACTAAGGTTCTTTTCATTCTATGCCTCATAGTGACATAAAATGGCTCTGGATTTCTAAAGACTACCCCAAAGGGGGCAGGGGCTGGTAGATCCTACCAAGTTAGAAAAGCTCAGTCTGTGTGTTGATTATCTAAGGACTGGCTTCATCACCAAAGGTGGCTGGATGCTGGGTTATGATATTTTACATGCATAATAAATTTAGAAAGATTGTGATCAACAAAGACAGACAGCTATCATGGGTATCAGTGGAGGGCATACCCCAAACAAGAAGATTACATATTCCTGAAGTAATGAAGATATGTTATTTATTTTTCTTTTCATTATAACAAGAATAATACTTTGTATCTCTTTTGATGTTTTATCTTAAATTCATCTTTATGTGAAATATTTAGTGTTAGTCCTATTTTTCTTGACCTTGAAGTTACACAATCGATTTTAGAATACCTTCACCAAGTGGAAGTAAGAGGTAAGGAGAAGAGAGAGGGAGAGAGAGAAGAGGGCCCAGGCTAGAACTCTGAGGGACATCTATGGTTAGAGAGCACGATCTGGAGGAGGATCCAGCAAAGGAGACTTAGTAGCAGGTAGGAGGAAAACCCGGAAAGAGTCGTATCCTGAAAACTGACAGAGGAGAGAGTATCAAAGAGGAGAGAATGATCAAGTCTCGAAGGCTGCAGAGAGGTCAAGGAGAATGAGGACTGAGAAAAGACCACTGAATTTGGCAGCTAAGAGATCACTGGTAACTCTGGAGAGAACAGATTCAGTGGAAGGAAAAAGCCACATGGTCAGATTGTAAGAGGTTTAAAAAGAAGTAAGAGGAGAGAAAGTGGAGATACCTATTGTCCACAGCTTTTTTTTTCAGATTAGATACAAAGGGCAGGGGAGAAAATGGGAGGGGAGACCTGGGCATATTTGTAGGCAGTAGGAAGTGAGCTAGTAGAGATGGGGAGATTGAAAATAAGTGAAAAAGTGGGGATGACAGAGGAGCAATCTGTTGCAGGAAGCAGGTTGGAATGGGATAAATTGAACTAATTGGAGGTTAGCCTCGGTAAGGAGAAAGGCCACTTTATCATGTGAAATGGGTGAAGGAGATAGTGGCAGAAGGTAGCTGAGTGATAGGAGATGAGGAAGAAGAGAGAGGGAGTTCATGGTGAATGGCTATATTTTTTTCTATCAAATATAATTTGAGGTTCTCAGCTGAGAGGGTGGGAAGAGGAGAAGCCATGGGAGGCTTGAGGAGGGATGAAAAGGTTTGGAAGAGCCGCTGTGGAGAATGGGATAGTATATTGATAAGAGAGGTACATTAGGACCGTCTAGCAGCAGTGAGGGCCCAGTTGAGGTTATATAAGATCAATCTGTAGTGAACCCAGAATGACTGTGTGATTTTTCTTTACCTTTGTTCAACAGCAGGTGAATAGGAATGATGGTGATGAATGGTGGGAGTGATCCAAGGTTGAGGCTTGGCTGGGCTGGGCAAATTCAGCAATATGACAAGAGGCTGAGAGATTCAAGAGAGGACAGGGTAGAGTTGAATTAGTTTATCAAAGAGACAGGATGGAGAGAAGAAGAGAGAGTGGCTAATAAAGGGGAGATGGCCTGGGAGAGAATTGAGGTGTCAAAGGATGGGAGGTCACAGTGAGGATAAAGAGTAGGATTACATAAGGGAAGGCAGAGGGAGAGGTGGAGAGCCAATAGACTATGCTTGAATTCTTGAATATGGAGGTGCCACATTTTCAGGTGATAGCATGATCAAAAAGTATGCATCTTTGTGTGTGGCTGAGGTTGGTAGAGAAGTAGCTCATGGGAGGTAAGTTGAGGAACTGAGTGGTTAGAGTATTTGAGGGAGAATCAATATGTACATTGAAGTCCCCTAGTACGAGGGCAGGAATTAAGGAGGAGAGAAAAATTGTAAGTCAGGTATTGAATTTATTGAGGAAGGAAGGAGAGTGTTCCAGGGATCTGTAGACAATAGCAAATCAGAATTTTGACTGAGTGGTAGCTATGAATAGCATGGAACTCAAAGGAAGAAAGGTTCCTGAGTGATGGAGGAAAAGGAAGGACTTAGAAGTGGCAATGGGGAGCAAGGAGCATTCCAACTCACCCACCTCAACCAGGTGAGCTGAGGAGGATGAGTGAAGGTACAACCATACTGAAAGGGTGGCCTGGGAGGCTGTGTTATCAGGGAGAAGTCAAGTTTCTACTAGTAAGAGTTAGCAGATGCTAATGAAGATGAATGAAAGTTTGTTGCCTAGGGAGCTAACATTCCAGGGAGCAGTGAAAGGGCTAATGGAGTCAGGTTGAAACTTTTCGGTGGCAGGGTTGAGGGAGAAGGGAATGAGGAATCAGGTGGTAGGGGGTATGGAATAGGGTTTGGATGACGACCTACAAAATATAAACTTAAAGAATGCTTATACTGGCTGGTATAGTCTGTACCATTCATTTAGTAATTGATAATATACTGCCTTGTGATATTTCTTTTACTGCTTTTTGTATTACTTAACTTTCTGATCTCAATATGGATCTTGTCTAGATTGAAAATTTCCTGAGGAGGATCTCCTCTAGTCTACTAAGTATCTATCCTCTCCAATGAGTAGCTTAGGATTTTGTATACAGTAGGTACTCTTTGTGAATGACTGTTAATTGATCTCATTTCCCTCAGACTCTTCCCAAGCTCTCAAACCAAGATAGCACACTCCACATTTGAAGAGGTAATAATCAACAACAGTCTACTTTAATGCTGGGAATTTACTATTCACTCAGCAAATGTATCTGGGACAGTTTTACTTTACACACTTAATTAAAGAGAGCCTAGAAGTAAAGTATGCTTCAAAGACACCCTTTAAGGTCAGTCTACAACAGCAGGTGTTATCTAAGCCACTGTTTACTTAAGGACAAAAGCATAATAGGTTTGAATAACATACTTAAATCCCAATAATAACAGTGTCCTGAACAGAGTTTATGCTAAATGAGTGCTATATGGTACTTTTGAATTGGTGAATTCAACTCAAATTTCTTCTTGTGACTGCTAGCTAAAGATCTGAAACAACCAATATGGCTGCTGGAGCTGCCGCTAGATGGCAGTACTCTAGATCTGAAATTGGAAAGACTTGAGTTCAAAGCTTACTTCTGATACTTTCTAACTTTGTAACCTTGGACAAGTCACTAAACTTCTCTCAATCGGTATTTGTACAATGTGGATAACAACAGCACCTCCCTCCCAGGGTTGTGGTGATCGAATGAGATAACATATATAATAAAATGCTTCGGAAACCTTAAAGTTCTACCCATATAAGTGCTAGTTATTATTATCATTATTATTATTAAACATTGATTGGTTCGTGGAACCAGCAAGAACACCTAATGGAATGAAAAGGTGAACACATGTGTGTGTGCTCTCGATAGGTCAGAATCCTAGGACTCGGAGCTAGGACACATCTTAAAGGTCATTTAGTTGAATCTTCTCATTTCATGAAGTTCTTCTACTCTTCTTTCCAATGAGGTCTTATTTACCACACCTAAATAACCAAAGGCAGAATTCACTTCCTTTCAAGGAGAAGTTAGGATTCCTAAGTGTGATTCTTTCTGGCACAATGAGACCCCTGTTTTTTGTCCTCTCAGAAAATATCCTTGAAAGTAAAATAGAAGTCAGTGAGGATCTACAATTTTACCATTCAATAAATATTTACTTAGCATACAATTTTTTAGCAACACTCATAAAACAAAGTAAATTTGATATACAAGCAGACTCTTTGAGAGAAGGTGGGTGATCAGCACTAACACGATTTCCCCCTACTAAGTATCTATCCTCTTCAACAAGTAGTTTAGGATTCTGTATACGGTAGGGATTCTTTGTGAATGACTGTTAATTAATCTCTTTTCCCTCAGGCTCTTCCCAAGCTAACATAAGTGACTAATGTCTTATAGAGAAAAAGAGTTGGTCTAAAGTCAAATACCCCATATTTTTAGGAAACTATCACCCACAATGTTTGACAAGCAAAATAAACCTTGTAGAGTTCTGTAAAAAAAAGTATCTTAGGTACATATGATTTATAGGTACACAGTATTTAATATTATTCTTACAGCAACAAATGAGAAAATAGCCTATGGTTATATAAGCATTTTCTAAACCATGCTATCAAAGTTCAGGGTAAAACTAAACACAACTTACTTGACCAGAAATGTCCAAGCCGAGTTCCTTACATATATAAGGAAAAGGAAGGAAAAGGCCAACCCTGGAAGTGGGTGGGTTGTAGTGGATAAAGAAGATTATCAGCAGTTTAATGAATCACAGGAAACACCACAAAGTTGATTGTAGGTACAGATATAAGTGGGAAAAACAACCAAATAACTCAAACAATCAAGTTCTGCACTAAACAATGTAATTTGAACGGTTCTAGTATTTGGAATAATTTTTGAAAAGTCTCTTCATTAGAGATACTCAGAAGCCAATCTCTTTGGAGAGGCATCATAGAATCTCAGAGTTGGGAGGTACCCCAGAATCATGTAGTCTGACCCGTACCAAAACAAGAATCTTCTATATGTTATTCCCAACAAACGGTCATGCAGATTTTGCTTGGAAACCTATAGTTGGGTAAGACCAGTACTTCCTTAAGCATTCCATTCAACTTTTGGACAGTTAAAGACTAAATCCCTATATTCAATCAACTCAACAAATACAAAATCCTTTGCCAAAGTCCATTACAACGTGGCTATGTCTCCTGCCTTTCCAATCTTCTCCCCCGACGTGTTCTGAGATCCAGTAACATTGGCCTCCTTGATGTTTCTTACACAAGACACTCTATCTCTGGACTCTAAGCATTTATACTAACTGTCCCCCATGACTGGAATTCTCTTCCTCCTCATGTCTACCTCCTGGCTTCTTTCAATTTCTAGCTAAACTCTTACCTTCTTTTTTTAAATTTTTTTTATTTTTAGATTGCAACAAACACTTCTACATAATTTTGGGTTCCAGATTTTCTTCCCTCCCTCCCCCCCCTCCCTCCCCAAGAAGGCATGGAGTCCCATATAACTTCCAGGTATAACTAGGCATTGAATTAATTTATGCATTTTCTCATGACTCATGAGAAAGATGAAACAGAACCAAAAAAAAAAAAAACCACAACCCAACAACAAATACAAAAGGGAGAAGAAAAAAAAAAGTGGAGGGGAAAAAAGGCGAGAATGAAGTGTGCCTCGATTTGCATTCATACTTTGTAGTTCTTTTAAAATCTTACCTTCTACAAGAAGTCTTTCCTGATTCTCCTAAATACTAGTGCCTTCCCTCTGTTGATTATCTCCAATTTATCCTGTATAACATTGTTTGTACATAGTTGTTTGGATGGTGTCATCCCCATTTGACTGTGAACTCCTTGAGAGTGGGGACAGTTGCCTGCCTTTCTTAGCACAATGCCAGTCACATATTAGGCACTTAATAAATGCTGACTATTGACTAGTTTCTCATAGCCTCTCCAACAGCAATCATTTCTATCATTTGTCATCATTATGAATTTGCTGGATTCGAGGTGAAACATCAGAATCATTTCAATTTGCATTTTTTCACTAACTGTGGAACAATCTTTCACATGGCTGTTAATAGTTTGTAATTCTTGAGAACTTTTTAATTCATATCCTCTGGCTGCTTATCCATGGGAAATAGCTCTCGGTCTTATATATCTGTTAATCCTTTAAGAATCTTGGATATCAGATGCTTATCAGAGATATGATACAAATTTTTATTCCCTCCAATGAATTTCCCTTCCTACTCTCAGCTGCATCGATTTTGTTTAGGCAAAAACTTTTCAGTTTAATGTAATCAAAACTATTTATTTTGTCTTTTGTTATGTCTATAGCATTTGGAGATCTCCCCCTGGCCATAGCTATAAAGGACACCTGATCTCCTAACCTTCCAGGTTGCATATCCACTTTGAGCTTATTGCAATACAAGCTCTTGCTCAAAACCAAATTCCTGCCAAACTGCTCTCATTTTCCCAGCAGTTCTTGTTAAATAGAGAGTTGTTTCCCAAGATATTCCTCAGGTTTATCAAGCGCTGGTTTGCTGGGTTGGATTGTTTCTGATTCTTGCTTCTCTGCTCTGTTCCACGGATCTACTTTCCCATGAATTTTTTTTCTGCTTTGATATAATTTGTTTTTACAACTTTCACTCGTATATATATCTTACCAATTTCCCCTATCCAAGGAGCCATCAATCCCTTGTAGCAAAAAATAAAAAAGAAAGAGAAAATAAAAGCAGTTCTGTGAAGCTAACTAGGCAATCAACTGGGACTGATACAGTATGCAATATTCCACACCCGTAGTTCCCCACTTGTGCAATGAAGGAAGGGAAATTAGTTTTCTCTTCCTCAGAGCTAATCTTGGCCACTAGATAATACCATTATTTTTATTACATTGGTTCAGCCCAAAAATAAGCAAAAAGATATTATTCCAGCTATCTCTCAGCACTTTGAACTTGGTCAAGCTGAACTGTAACCATTAACTGTAATCACAATAATAGTGATAATAACACCAACCACTGGCATTTCTATAGTGATTTAACGTTTACAAGGCACTTAACATTCATTATTTAATTCGATGATTGCATTAGATGGTCTCTGAATTCCTTTCCAGCTGTAGGTCTATGATGCCATGAGGTAGTTATTATAGGTATTCTCATCTCTTCGATGAGCAAACAGATTCAGAGGTGAAGGACCGACATAATTCAAGAGCTGGAAAGTATTGTAAGTAAGAACTCTGGTTTTCCTGACTCTAACTAAGCCCAGCACTCTAACCATTCTGCTGGGTTGACTTTTGGTCTAAGTAATCCCTAACTTAGATTTTCCTCAACTTTATAGCAAAAAGAGAAGCAATCTACTTGTGAATATAGGCAGGACTTCAGATGAGGATAAAAAGGAAGGGTTAGGGGTGGAAGAAAAGAAGAAGTGGGAAAGTCTACTACTCTCCTACTTCCAAGAAGTAGTTGCAACACAAGTAGGGAAGTGTAGTTCTAGCAGGGACAAGAATAGGAAGACGAGGATAAAGAATCGTTAAAAAGTTGCTTCTTGTCCAGACATTCGTGTCATTATGCAAAAGTCTGAAGGTGTGGTATGTAGCTCCCTGTTGGACATCTTCGATAATTCATGTAGGAGTTAAAATTACTTATAACTGGGATAAAAGAGGCTGCCAGAAGGGAAGGGATCAGGAACTGGCGGGGAAATTTCTGCAAGGAAAAGGGCCAGTAGTTATCTTTCTGGAAGCACCCAAGGGGGAAAAAGTTAGAGACTGAAGATTTTGTGAAAGCCAAAAACCAGTGTATAGAGTACCCAAAAGGGAAAAACATTTAAATATAAAAAATTAGAGAGACGATATGTAAAATTGAGACAGGTGCCAAAAGAAGCCCTTGGCTAAAGTCTTGAAAGCAATACTTTAATTTAAACCCACAGTTTGAAATCCAGATAGATCAAGAGAAACAAAATAAGAAGGCAATTTTCCCAAATGATTTGGTAATCAGGAGGATGACCCCATCTCAACTTGATAGAAAGAGACACTGAGGTAAGGAAGTAAAAGGTCATCATTTGCAAGGCAAACAAGTATGGTCTTTGATTTTGGGGACAAATGCAGATACAGAGTGATCAAAGCCACACATCCCAGCTCTTTGGAGTCAGCACACTGCAAATGTTGAAACGAAGACAAAAGAGCAATTTCCTGCCTGAAGAACAGATTGTTCCTTCCTCAGGCTTGGTAGAAAGTATCATCACTGATTCTGAATGATCAACAATAAAAGAAATAAAGCAGTGCTGGATTTGGAAGTAGAGGACCCCGAAGTCTAGAATCTCTGCTCTCCTCTGAATGACTGGTGTGACCTTCTGCGAGTCGCTGAAACTATCTGGGCCTCAATTTTCACATTTATAAAAATGAGGGGGCTGGACCAGATGACCTCTAAGGTTCTTTATAGCTGCAAATCTATAGTCTCTATCTATTTGCATACGTTAATGACATTAATAAGCTAAACCACATTAAAGTACTGGACACCAAGAAAACTAAAAAAGGGAGGAAAAGAGCAATTAAACTATGAGGTTGCAAATCTTTATGAAGAGTTGCAACTTCTTTATGAAGATTTTCAAGTTATACCATCAGCAATCTAGGAAAGCCACTGATAGCCAGAACTATCAGTGGAGCAACAGAAGAGGATTACCAGGATAGTGAAAGGACTAGAAACCAAGTAATATATTAAATGCAATAAATTTGTCACAGTTACTATCCACAAAAATTCAGAATTCTGGCATAAATAAATCAGGAGGAAAATCTGAAGATGCATACTAATTTGTGCTAATAGCTTTCGCCCTTTAATCAGCAACTGCTATTAAGCTATTAAGTGTCTAGGAGAGACAGGCAGATGTAGTGCATAGAAGTCTCCTACTTCTGACTCATACTGACTGTGCAACTATGGGCAAATTACTTAACTTCTCAGTATCCCAGGCACTTTTCTAAGACTTTAAGTTACAGATGAGTTGCTGATCTGCATTGTTGGAGGAGTTCCTAAGACTGATGAAATCATGGGTAGAGAGCAAGAAAGGAAAAAAAAGAAAAGAAAAGCCATGTTTTATTTCAGTAATGAAAAAGCTAGCAACAGAATCATTGAATTCTAGCATTGGGGAAAAAAAAACCTCAGAGGTCATCTAGTTTAACTCCTGCCTGGAAGATAAACCTCTACAATAAATGTTTCTAACTTGGCATCCATGAATTTGTTTCTTTTAAAATATTTTGACAAGTATATTTTAATATAAATTACATTCCTATGTATATAAATTATAATCTATATTCTTCATTTTTGCATTTAAAAATATTCTTCTGAAAGAAGGGGTATAGAGACTTCACTAGGCTGCCAAAGTGGTCCAAGACCCCTCAAAAGTTTAAGAACTTCTGGATCACAATATCTCCAATTGAGGGTCGTCCACACCTTTGATGTCAGGATGGATAGTCATTAACTATCTCATGGGTCAGTATAATCTACTTTTGGTCAAGTCTAATTCTTAGGAATCTCTTTCCCACAATGCACTAAAATATGCTTCCCTATAGCTTTTACACATTGGTCTTAGTTTTCTCCTGTGGAACAATGGAAAACAAGTGAAATTTATCTCCTATAAAATAACTCTTCAAATTGAAGACATTTATCATCTCTCACCACGCCCTCTTTTCTACAGGCTAACCATCCCCCATTCTTTTAACCAACACTTAGATAATAGTTTATTTCTAGTCCCTTTATCATCCTGGGAGTCTTCTTCTGTTGCTCCGTTGATAGCCCTATCAGTTTCTTTAAATATGTACCCAGAATGGAATACAAAATTCCAAATATGGTCTGACAAACATAGAACAGTGTGAGATGATCAACTCCCTTGTTTTAAACACGTTTGTTGTTGTTGTTCAGTCCTGTCTGTCTCTTCATGACCCCATTTGTTGTTTTCTTGGCAGAGATACTGGAATGGTTTGCCATTTCCCCTCTCCAGCTCATTTTACAGATGGGGAAATTGAGGCAAACAAGATTAAGTGATTTGCCTATGGTCGCATAGTTATTAAGTGTCTGAGGCCAGATTTGAACTCAGGTTGATGAATCTGCCTGACACTCTATCCACTGTGTCACTTAACTGCCCTATACTTCTATTAATGTGTGGTTTAATATCACAATAACCTTTTGGGCAGTGACAGCATACTCGACTCATACTGAGTTTTGAGTTAACTATAACTACTCCCTTCACTTCCCTCTCAAGTATGATTCACATGAAACACTGTCTAACCACATCTTCCCCATTCTATACTCAATTAAGTTTAAAAAAACAAAAATGCAGGCCTTCCTTAACATTTATATTTTTTAAAGTTCATTACCAAGAGATGATTTTATGAGGCAGAAAGGTACATTTAAGTAAGATGAAGGAAATTATGGAAAGGGAAACCAAACTGACAATGGGAGAAATGTTTAGAAGGGCTATCCACCTTTGTGTGGTAATAAAAACTTCTTTATTTTCTCTTTAGCAGTTGTTCAAGCATATAGTCTCACTGGCCTGTTTTGTTCAAGTGATGACTGAGAGTCTGTTTTGAAAAAGAATAATTTAGCTTTTCTGTATGGAAATTTCTGTTTGGAAGTGGTGAGCCAGTTAGCTATTGGGGTAGGGAAGAATCAAAGATAAGCAGACAAAGTGCCTCTCAGCTGGGGAAAAGCTCGTGTTTTCCCCTGGGATTGCTAAGTAAGGCCTTTTCTATGCCGAACATTTCCCACACATGAAATCTCTGGCTTACTTTTCTAAATGCCCCCTTTCACTAAAGAGTTTAGGCAATAACACAAGGCATTTCCTCCTGTCCTCCACATCATCCTCAACAACTGGCTTTACTGAAATGCTCTGGAAAGTTTTACTGGCTCGGATTTTAGAAGCAACCCCTGACTGACTTTATAGTTCTTTTCTTTATGGGGTGGGGGAGAGAGGGAGTTGGAAGTAATCTCTGATTAAGCCCAAATCACAAGACTAAAACATGTCAGGAAGATACAAGTCACAAGAGGAAATGAAAAGTAGAGGAATAAGCCATTTCCCTTTTTAAACTATTTTAGTTTCCAACTGAATAAATGAAACCAAACTCCCTACCAGCATGATCCACACTAAAGTTTCTCTTCCATTTTTGGAGAACTGTATGTTCTCTAGCTATCATTCTGCAAATTAAACTTCTCTTTTCTTTCCCAACATATATTGGAAAAACAGAACTGACAGGCAGATATCAGTTAAATGAAGGATTTGCTTACTCTCTTGGCACCTTGACTGTTGTATCCCCTCCCCACCCCTCTCCTACTGTAGCAGTTTGTGATACAAATAAAGAAAGAGTGACAAAAGGTTGGAAGGAAATCAGCTGACAGATACATCATCTAACTGATTATTTTTAGGAAATTGCTGTCATACATGGGGTCCACTGCTTTTCTACATTAAAAAAAGAAGTTTAATCCCTGAATAAATAAAATCAACAAGCATTTATTAAGCATTTACTATGCGTCAGGCACTGTGCTGAGCTCTTGGGGATACGGAGAAAGACAAAAACCAGTCTTTGTTATTAAGGAGCACACGGCACATATGCAAAATTCTTCTGCTATAAAGTATGGGTATTAAACCTGGCCTGTTTGGGGGTACGTTTGGCAGCCTGTCTTTATCCAGGAACAAATAAATTGCTTAAATGTAAGTAAAAACATATTAGGAAATCCCTTACTTATTAAGCAACTGATTTACAAATGACATATATCTGAGAGTTGTGGTTTCCTCCTCTGATATCCTCTGCCTCCTTTTCCCCCAAAGTTCTTCCATTTTCCAGGGCTGCTGGTGCCTTCGAAGAATCCAGACTGTACAACAGACTTGATTTCTTGGCACTTTGAAGTACCTTCACTTCTCACCAGTTTCCCCCAACCTCAAAGGCCTTAACTTCCTAGGAAGCTGCCCGCCGACCTCCCCAAAGCGCATTCTCATTCACCACAGTGGAAGTTCTTGTTACCAGGGTACCCTTATCCTAAGAAGCCAGGCCCGTCTGAGAGTGATGAGGAAAGAAAAAATGTTCTTACCATTGCTAGTTGGAACTCGAAATGCATTTTTCCCATAGACAATATTATAAATGGTAGTTAGGTTCTACAGTTATTGGCTAAATAGCCCCATTTGAGTTGCTCTGAGAACTTAACCTTTATATAGCTGTTTGTATGGGAAAATATGAGTTCCAAACAACCCACTTACAACTCTACAGCCTTCTTACAACTCTACCCAATATTAAAATTGTTTTGTTATAATGTAATTTGGTTATAATGATTACTCTGCTGGAAATCATATCCCTAGCCTGCAGGATCTGGAGAAATCAAGCTGAGACCCTGTGTCTACAGTAACATTTACAACTGGAAAAATGTGTTGGGTTTGGAGTTAGAGGATGCTGGTTCAAATTCTGAAGCCGTTACTTACTACCTGTGAGGCCTTGGGGAAGCTACTTCTACCACTCAGGGCCTGAGCTTTTCATCTGTAAATGAGGGGGTTGTTCAAGATGAACTCTCAGGTCACTTCCAGCTCTAATTTTAAGATCTTATGACTTTACTCTTTTCTTCCAAACCTCTTGATAGTAAGATGTGTTATTTTGTCTGCTAGTTCGGGTAAATCTGAGTAAAATTTCCAGGACAGAAGTTAGTTGTCTGAGAAGGAAATGATACTTTTAACTTGATATCGGAACAACTACACCATGAAGAACTCAGCTATATGTCAGATTAGCAATACTTTCCTTCCCATGATAGAAATGCCACTTAATTGGGCCTGAAAAACTATTGCTGTACGGGGTTATTTCTTCGACAGGATTTTCTATAATGAGATCAATATAACTCTGTTACTGTAGGCCATACTCTGGAAAATGGAAATAGGTCTGTTATACAGAAAACGTTCATTATAATGGGATTTTGTCAGTATCTTGTACAAGCTATTATAGACTACAACCATTCTCTTTTTCTTCAATAAAAGGCTGCTGAGGGAAGAACAAGTTCAAGGAAAAAAAAATATACCATAAAGCATTTTCTGGAAATCTTCGTGGTACTAAATATGACCCTTTCCAGTCTCTCTCTCACACACACACAGCCCTACCATCATCAACATACTAGGTAGGGGTAGTCTTAAAAATTTAGCCTTCCTGTCTGGTGTTTTCAGAGGCAAATAAATTTCAGTTTTAGCTTTTTAAAGAAATTATTAGTTTAACATTTTGGATTCTAACATTTCGGATTCTATGTTCTTGTTTTTGGAAGTGAGAATGGTGAATAGTTTAAGAACAGTGATATGTCAGCCTCTATAGGGTAAAAATAGCGTTAGTTTATTTTGAAGACTTTTAGTCAAATCATCTTTCAAAGTATCACATAAAGACCAAACATTCAATTTAGTTAAATTGTATAAACACTACTAAACATTGCTTGTGTTTGACAGGGAACAAGAGCAGCAAGATGCACAAGAGACACAGTCTGAAAAGGTGTCTTGTCTCCCATGGTTTTTGTGATTCTGCAACAATTTTATGTCTAGAGGGGCTCTGAATAGAATTTTGGTGTAAAGTTAGAAACAAGACAAATGTCTTCTACAAATATATAACAATTCACTGAAATGACACTTTAAGGTTTAGGAAGCATTTTCCTTGCCACTCTGTGAGGAATGTAGTACACAGATGACCTTCCTCATTTTCAGGAAAGCAAGCTTCAGCAAGGTGAAGACTTACATGGCTATTAAAGTGTCAAGTCGGGTCTCCTGAACGCCAAGGATTCAGCATCCTTTCCACAACACAACCTTTCCATGGCCTCCTTGTATCAAAGATGCTCAGACTAAGATGCTGAAAAATAATATTTTCTAAGCAGGAAGTCAGTATATTTTGAACGATACTGAGTAATTATTAAGGGTCATAAGAGAATCATCATTAAGAGTTCTGGCTTGGATGGAACCTTAGAGGTCATCCTAGCCCATGTTCTACTCAAATGTAAAAATTCTTACAGTCTCTCTGATGGGAGAATTCTGCCACAAGCTCACTGTGAGACTCTGGGCAATGATGAAAATAACAGCTTTTTAGGCTGCTACTTTAAGTTTTACAAAGTGTTTCTATTACAGTGTACCTGTGAGATATGATCATAAAGTCCTGTTATCTCCACTTATCAGATGAGGAAACAGACTCAGGTGACTTACAGTCACACAGTTTCACATTATAGTCTCAGCCAACAGACATGCAATTTTTTGTTTTTATCTTATATGCACTTATCAAGATGAACCCATGCAGTATCCAGTAAAATGTCAGTTCCTCAGGGGAAGGAGGGGACACTCACTGTTGTCTTTGTAGCCACGACAGAGCACTCAGCACATACTAGGTATTTAGTAAATGCTTGTCCAGTAAATGAATAAGTGATGGAGCTGGGTCTTGGGCTCAAGCCTTTGGCTCATATCCTGTATTTTTCTTCCTGTACCCCATTCCTTTCCTACTAATGTCTCTAAGACTCAGGCTTCTCATCTGAAAAAATGGTGGGTTGGAATAGATGAGCAGCGAGGCCTTTCCTTTTATTGTGAACATTCTGTGATTCCAGGTATATTTATTTTTTTTAAAAAAATCAACTTAAATGGTTTCATTTTTTCAGTATAAAAACCAACCCTTTACATTATTCGTCATGGATAGATCACTTTTCTTACTTAGAGATGTAACACTGTTTTAACAAAAGGTACATAAACATACGATGCTTGCCTTTTTTTCTGATGGGAACTATACATCATTAAAATGGAATGGGGACATTAAAGGTGCTGAAATGATCTTAAAGGCAAAACAGGACCTGTATAAGTTTTTTTTTATACTTTCATGTTTATAACAAAATATTTTAGCAAACTTAACAGAAAAATACTTTTAGATGACTACAATTATTAATATCTATTTGTTCAGTAAGATAAACTCAAATGACTGGAATTAAAGAATATGAGGAATATAAAAATAATGAATAATAATAAGGAAATTGAAAAAATACATTATTAGTTGAAAGTCTTTCTGACTAAGACCCAAATGCCGGCTTCAGTTGTAGTCATAAATTTTCTGCTTCTCAAATACTTTCCAACTTTGCAACTAAGCAACTTTGTGAATTTTTTCTTCAAGCAAACATAACAACCTTCATAAGGGGTCTGCTTGCCTGCCAACACAAAAGCCAAATAGACCATGTGGCATAGAGAGTCACTCTTCTAGGAACAAGCAGCAAGCTGCAGCTGGAAGACCTACTGCATTGTATCAGCTGCTCTTGGAAAAGCCAGTTGGGAAAGGAAAGGGGTTCAAGTTCTCTTCTAGGCAATGCAAGGCCAGGAAAAAAAATTCTAGCAAAAAAGCTTTCTCACTGTCCTCAGAATTTCCTGTTTTTTAAGAAGAGAAATCTATTGTAACATCTGTTTCATGGCCACAGACTGCACCCTTAACCTTAAGCCAGCTGTCACACAAACACACACATACACACACACAAAAGTGTGTATATGTATATATATATATACACATACACACACATATATATATATATATATATATATATACACATACATGTACATACACACACACACACACGAGCATGGTCCTCAGGCATAGATCCTGGTGGTGTCACATACACACAACATGTGTGTATCTCTCTCTCTCTCTCTCTCTTTATATATATATATATATATATATATATATATATACACATATACATATATATACATCCATATTTATGGGCTTTTGGTTACAAAGAGGGCTGGAGAGGCAGTGTGGATGGGTGAACTCAAATCCACCACTACTGTAAGATAACGCCAAGTACAAGTCCTATGAATGAACCACAGTGTATTCGTTATGTTGCTTTCTGTAACTGTTTTTAAAAAGTTATTTGTAATCAAAGTTTTATAGATCCCAAAACTTCTGCTGGATGATGTCCAGATCATCTTTCAGGTTTAAAGTTGTATGAGGACATTTCTACCATTGAACATCTACTTGGAAGTTTGATACGTGAAGGAACTCTACAGTGAATCCTTCACTAAGTATACGTGTATGTGTGTGTGTGTGTGTGTACACATAAATTTTTTTTGGTCCACACCTATGATTTCATCCATGAGTGGAACTTTTGGTCATGGAAACTCCTCCTACTATTGCAGATCAGCAACTCATCTGTACCTTTAGAGTCTGACAGAGTTACCTGGGAGGTTGACTTGCCCAAGATCACACAGCTAGTATGTGTCAGAGGTAGCACCAGAACTCAGGTTTCTTGATTCCAAGGCTGGTTCTTAATCTGCTATACCACAAAGGTTCTTAAAGGAAAATTCTCATCATAAAATTCATTATTTTTAAAATAAATCTAGATTTGAATGTACCCGCTTTCCTTAGAGAGGGCAGGAATGACAAATGCCCCCTTCAGTAAAAGCTTGGGAGTATAGTGAAATGTTTTTGACCTCACCAGCAGTTGCCTAACTGTTCAAAAGTTCTTTGATAACAAAGCAGGGACCTATATTGCTTCACAGAGTAGGCATTTTGGATAGAAGAGTGACACCACCAGATCTATGCCTGAGGACCACGCTCATGAATATAAAGGAATGTCTCCCAGGTTCTGCTATTCCAGTGGCTGTATTTGTAGAGTTCCTGAGTGAATGTTTCTGAAACCATTCCTGAATTTTTTTTGAGGTATCCTGGAAAGAACGTTAGGTTTGGGGCAGAAGACCTGGGTTCACATCCTGGCCACTTATTTCATGTGTGACCTTGGTTGAGGCATTTACTTTTTTTATGTTTTAGTTCCCTTATCTGTAAAATGGGGAAAATATTACTTGTACTACCTTTAAAGTACTTTGCAAGCTGTAAGGTGAAAGGTCAGCCATCATCATTATTCAGAAAAGTATAGAAGAATGACTCAAGAACTACCTCAAAGATAACTTTCTTGCTGTCAGATACAGAAGAGTATGTAGTCTCTTTTGCACTGTCTCAAAAATCTGAACTAAAGTTATTTTAGACTCTATAATTACATAAACACGATGGTGTATTATTTTGATACTGATTTCCTGAACTTAATTTTGAAACTCTTAAACATATTCACACTCACTGATTTTAACACGTTTGTCTAAAACCTTAACTTTTTTCTAACTAACATCACCATGTACCTATCCTCTCTTTTAAAAGTGTTGCAATGACCAGCAAAAACAGCTAAGTTTTGACTTACAGGACGATGCACGTTTTACTATTAATTCATAGGAGTACAGGTATTCACTGTTTATGTTAATTAACATCATTTCAGAGGCTGTAATACTTTTCTGTGTGTTGTTAGAGAAACAATTCAAAACGATTCTTCTTAAACAAATTGGTAACTGGTATAGAGGCCACTTTGTATACTGCAAAAGTGGTTCTTCATCACAATTAAGGAGTGCAGAAAACAACACACAACTAAAGCAGGTAAAAAGAAAATACTCGATGTGATTTTTGTAAACTGTCAAATCCACTTGCTTCTCTTGACTTCAAAATAATGCTGACTTCTCGGAAATTTTTTCATCTGTCTGTGAATTATGTGTCACAGATTATGGTAGAAAATGACTTATTGAATTTAGCAGGATTTAATGCAGCCGGTTAGGGCATTTTTTTTTTTTTGAGTTGCCTCCTGCTCTATTTCTGTAACAGTTCAGATTTCTTGTGGTGGGAGTTCCTGTAGTGGGAGATGTTACACTTAAATGAACAGGACCTAAAAAAATGTGAACTCTTACAAAATGGAATAATACTGCTTTACAAGAAAAATCCCAGACAGTTCAGTTATGGATAGAAAACCCATAGCCAATGGAACAGTTAAGACTTTAACATTGAGAAAACCTGAATACTACAGAATTTTCAAGTTTCATGCAAAGAAAGCTGCCAAAGCAGTGATAACTGCAACAGAAAAGTAAGGACGTTTTTGTTATATTTCGAAGAGAAAAAGAACATAGTTGTAGGGGTTAGGGAAGGAGGGTGGATGAGATCTGGCACTGCCCAGGAAGCTGGAGAAATGAATGAAGCCATTTTACAAATGGAACTTTGTAGCGAGGGTTCTGCTTGCACGCTGTGGTAACTTCGTAGACTGCCTCTGGTAAATTCAAGCCTTCCCAATGTGGCTCATTATTCATCTAGAATCAACAGAACAGTCTGGTCTCTAACACTGGTTTTGTTCAGAGCTGGAAGACAAACTGGGGAATAGATTCTACATTTGGAAAAATCAGGTTGAAAGTAAGGAGGAAAAAAATAAATCCCAAGGTCTCCTCCTGAAAGAAAAAGTAGTCATAGATATGCAGGAAGAAGAAAGATTTTTAGCAAGCAATCTTCACATATGAATTAAAAAGACTGTCAAGAAAGAAAAACAAGAGTAAAGAACCCAAAGATTCTGAGAAGTTCAACAAATACATCGGTAGAAATGAACTGAGGAATAAATATGGCAAAAAATTAAGTCAGATCTCATTTCAACTCAAAGAATCTGGTATGGCAGTTGTCTTTCTGCTGGGACTGAAATTCTGAATCCAGTTGTTCTCTGTTTTATCTAATAATAGTGTTTCAAGATGTGCCCCTTCTGGTAAAGCTATTCATTTTGCCTCTAGTGAATGCAGTTTAAGCCTGGAAAGATAAAGCTATCACCTGCAGGCAGCATGCGCAGACTAAAGATACCACTTGTGTGCACTACTGAATGGGGTCTTGGAGTAAAATGTTCCCTTAATTATAGCTATGGCTTCTCCAGTTCTTTCAGAAGTTGCCTACGGTAAATAAAACGGGATTCATGTACTGCACCACCCCGCCCCCCGCCCCCACTCCAAATCTTTTGGAAAAATATTTGTAATAAGCAACTGAGCTTATTGACGTCGGAACCAGAAGATAAGGTATAGCACAACCTAGAAGAATAGGCTGGAAAACTTAACACTTCGTAAAGCCTTGAAGTATTATGGCAGCCATTGAAAGCGGACAAAAAATACACCCTTATTTGCCATGGCTTTTTAGGTTAAGTTATATATTTGTTAAATGATGCAAAATGAGAGATGCTATAGGGCTTAGTTTTAAGGGAAGCAAACTCATCCTTTATGCTGCCTAAGAGAAGGCAGGCCACAACTTAAGGAGATTGTCATGGAAAAGTTCATTTGCAGTTTAGTTGTTTGAAATAAGATTTCAGTTTTGCAACAGAAATAATGTTACAAATAGTGGTTCGGTTGCAGGCTAGGCTGCATAAACCTACTTCTTAACATGTAATGTACATGAACTTAACCCACTTTCTAAAACAATGTGTTTTATGGGAAAATAGGCAAATAAGCCCCAGTTCAGAGTTGGGTTGGAGGAAGAGGGGTGGGAGAGAAGGAGCAGGAATCTTTGCTGTAGCGCTCAGAACCCCCCAAGCTCCAAGCCACCAGTGCTGGCTCGTGAGACTGAACAGCGGCAGCCAGTAGAGGGTGAATTTGAGAGATGGGACTCGGGAGATAAAATCCTAGCCCCCTCCATGTCGTTGCTGATCCCACCACTAACCGTGTTCCCATGGAAGAAATACAGGAGAGTTGGAGGGGGTGGGGACAGGATGGGGGACTGGGAGGGCAGCAGAGAAAGGGTAGCAGTGGGATGGAGGTAGTTAGTAATCCTGGGTGAGCAGGCTCAGAGGGAAGCAGAACACTACAGGTGTGTTCCAAGCTGCCTTTCTAAATAAAGCTTTGGCCAGGTAGCAGTGAATCAGAGATGCTGTTTAAGTGCCCACTGGGTACAGAGTGCTTTGTGAAGCACCTTGTATGGAGAGAGGGCAGGGAAAGGGAGGGGAGAAGGACAGGACAGAAAGAGAATAGTAAGCTGAAAGCTTGCCTTTGGGCCATGTGGGCTGGAAGGTCCTACTATCTAAAAGAGTTCATTTTACAAAAGAAGAAACCCAGCCCAGAGGCGGGAGAGGGCTCCCCTAGAGTTAAACAGCCTGCGAGTGTGGACCTGGAGCAACAAGTAGGCAGAGCACAGAACTGGAAACCAGTTCTCTGGACTCAGTGCTATAGTCAATAGCAAGCATCTTGGGAGGGTCAGTTCAGCAGGTAGCTGGGTGATGTAGTGGAGAGAGCTCCAGGCTTGGAGTCAGGACACCTGAGCTCAAATCAGGTCTTGGACTCTTAACTAGTGGCATGACCTTGGGCAAGTCACTTAACCTCTTTGCTTCAGTTTCCTCATCAGTAAAATGAAGGTGATAACAGCACCTCCTTCCCAGGGTTGTTGTGAAGATTGATGAGATAAAACCTAAGGTACTTGTTATGCTAGGTGGTCCATAGTAAATGCTATGTAAATGTTAGCTATTATGTTATTAAAAATAATGGCATGGATCAAATGAAAACTCATCAATATAATTCAAAGTGAAGTCATGGGAAACCTGATTGAAGGTGGAGAGAGGCAGAGAAAGAAGAGAAACAGGACAGCTTTCTAAAATTGATGAATTGCTCTAACAAAAGTGCCACCAAGTAAGACACTGCTGCATGAAGTTATACAGAAATGAAACGAAGATGAATATCTATAAAAACACAATTGTCCAAAAAAATGTGAAAATAAAGAGAGAGCAATATTTTGCAATAATTAGCAAAACTGAAAAGCATCTAATTACATTGAAATTACTCAAAGGATCGCTACTAAGCTTTTAGACTTGCAATAGTAACTGCCCATAGGCATTTCCACCTAGTCTCAAAAGCCATAAATTAACAACTCACTCCAATTGTATCAGAATACAGAAGTATAGAAGTGGATTTTACTTTTATCAGGCTTGTAATTTTAAAGTAATCCAGGAAAGAATTATATAACCATGGCTAAACTGCGACCCTTAATCCTAAAAAGTATCTACTGTGGGATGGGGCTGAAGGGGAAGGTGAAAGAGAAGAAACACTACTGTTTTGGGAATGGTCTCATATTGAATGGTCAGTGTTTCCTACTCAGGCAAGAGAGAGGGAATGATTCGTGTTGCTATAAAGAATCTTTAAAAGGACAGTGAGAAGTGAATGTATGTGAAAGACTAATAGAAATGTACCTTTCACTTAATAAGAATAATTTTGGCTACATTAAAATTAACTGCAGCATTGTGACAAGCTGGTTTTCACATAGCTTTTAATGATAACTTAAAGATCTAAGTCATTACAAAGTTCACACAATTTAGAATTGGAAGGGAATGCTAAGGTTTTGAGTCAGAGGACCTGAGTTCAAATGCCACTTATACAAATGTGACCCTGGGCAAGTCATGTGACCTCACTCCAGTTTTCTCTCCTTTCAGATGAGAGCACTAGCCCAGACGATCCCTTCCAGACCTAAGTCGGTGACACTCTGTATGAGATGAAAGCCAAGGGAGGGGAATCTGGAATCCGAGCTCTGCAGGACCTTGGGGTATAAATCCAGCTCGTTCTCCTGTGTTTCTACTGTATGACACCACCAAACAGCAGCTATGGGGTTCAGACCCAGGTCCTAGGACTCCACGGCCAGTGCTTCTACTGCTTAAGACAAACTGTACCAAGGAGGCAGCCGGTGGTACAATGGATAAAGGGCTGGGCCTGGAACTAGGAAGACCCGGCACCTGCCAGCTGTGTGTCCTTAGGCAACTCAACCTCTGTCTGCATCAGATTCCTCAAGTGTAAAATGGGAGTAAAAGTAGTTACCTTCCAAGGTTGTTGTGAGGATCAAATGAGATATTTATAAAGCATTTAGCACACTGCCTGGCACATAGTAGGTGCTAAATAAAGCTTCTTCCCTCTTCCCCTTCCCCTTCCCCTGTAAAGGCCACTGGGAGGGCTGGGCAGAACACAAAGTGGAGGGTTTTGTCTTTGGCATCCCCATCTTATCTTCCTTTTTAACTTTTCCTTGGTTGATTGCTTTTCCCTTTACCCATCTGCCCTCGGGTAATCATCTTATTCACTTAGTCCTTCTACTTATTAAAACATGGGCTCAGAAAATATCTAAAAACTCATTGACAGGACATAAATGACTAATTACAGACTGAAATATTGTCTCCTCCCAGGTACAGAGGACTTTTTAGTAGGGATCAAAGCTTTAAATAAAGGAATAAAGCTCTAGTGTAGAATTTCAGAAATAAGTTAAGAAATGGGTGGGGGTTCTTGCAGTCACACCCCAGTGATGGTTATGTGTCCCACTTTCCCCATCATTAACACCATCAGGGGCTCTACAGCATGCAGATATTTGGGTTAAATAGATCACTACCACTTGACCAGGCAGGAAGAAAGAATCACACCTCCCCTTCAGTGCTCAAATCATACCTTTAAAGCTTCAATGACGAGATCTCTTGCTTCCAGTTCACCTTCTAGAATGCTGAAGAGGGTCAGGAGCTCAGGCTTGCTTAGTTTTTCCAGATTCATCCTGAATGACTAAAATAAAGACAACTATTAGGGAAATCAACAGCATGGTTAAAAAAAAACCAAAACTAAAAGAACAATAATCATGATATAAAATGTTTTAAGGGGGAAATAGTACATTTAGTTTGGAAATAGCAATGAATAGTTTCTGGTTTTAATCAAAAACTATACAGTAATAGAGAAGAAAATGCACTTTCTTTAAGAATCCAAAACTGCTTACAATGACAATTCAAAAAAAATTTCCTCCCTAAAATGTAAACACATACATATCTTAGAAGATCTGGGTAGACACTAAGGGGAAAATCTCTTTCTAGAGGTGATTTTTTTAAGCTCTAGATAATGGCCTATTAATTTTAAGCAGTGTCTGGATATGATGAAACTCTAGTGATAGAAACCAGGTGGTAGATGTTAAGTGGAGCCAAATACCCTAAAAAAACACAAAGGACAAATATTTCTTTTCAAACAATCAATCACAAAGCATTTTTTAAACTCTTACTACGTGCCAGGCATTGTACTAAGTGCTAGGTAAACAAACAAAAACCCAAAACAAAACAAAAAGATCCCTGCCGTTAAGAAGTCTACATTTTAACGGAGCTAAACTATACATAAATAGGTACATGAAAGACACATACACAGTAGATAGAAGGCAACCTTAGAGAGTAAGGTAAAGGCCTCCTGTAGAAAGTGGTGCTTGCGTTGAATCTTGAAGAAAGTCAGGATTCTAAGAGGCAGAGGTGAGGAAGGAGAGCATTCGAAGCATGGGGTAAAGCACATACAAATACAGATGGGAGACGGAGTGCTATGTGCAAGGAACAGCAGGTAGGTCTGTAAGGTTAGATCATATGGTGCCTAGAGGGCAACAGAATGTAAGATTGGAAAGGAAGGAAAAGTTCAGGTTGTGAAGAATTTTAAATGCCAAATAAAGACTTTACATTTGGTCCTGGGAGTAAAGGGAGCCCCAGAAGTATAATGAGTAGGGAAGTCAGACCTACACTTCAGAAAAAGCATTTTGGCAGCTGTGTGGACTACTGTTTGGAATTGGAAGAGACTTAGGAAAGACAATCAAGTATGAAGCCACTGCAATAAATCCAGATAAGGAGCCATGAGGACCTGAATTGGGGTGGTGTCTGTGAATAAAGAGAAAGGGATGAAGATGTTAAGGAAGAAATGACAAGATCTGGTAGACAACTGGGCTAGATGGGGTGAGTGAGGAGTTGGGATGACACTGAGGTTGTGAGACCTGTTGACAGGGGTTTGGGCAAAAGATGATGAGCTCAGTTTTGTCTATTCAGAGTTTGAGATGCCTATGAGACATGTCCAATAAGTGATCAATAAGACATCATACAATAAGTGATTCAGGACTGGAGCTGAGGGGAGAGACTAGAGCTGGATAGGTAGATCTAGGAAACCTCTACATAGAAACTGAGCCGTCGGGAGCTGATGAGATCATTAAATGAGAGACTGTAAATAGAAATGAGAAGAGGACCCAGGACAAAGCCTTGGGGACAGCCAAAGGTAATGGCCATGATACAGATCAATATCCAGCAAAGGAGACTAAGAAAGAACGTTCAGATAGGTTGGAGGATAATGAAGAGAGGACATTGTAATAGAAACTCAAAGGAAAGAGTATCTAGGAGAAGGTCAATGGATTCAGAGAGGTCAAGAAGGATAAGGATTGAGAAAGGGCTTTTAGATTTGGCAATTAAGACTATTACTTTGGAGAGAGCAGTTTCAGTTGAATATGGTGGTCAGAACTCAGATTACAGAGGGTTTAGAACCGAGTGAGAGGAGAGGAAACGAAGGCAATGAGTATAGACAGCTTTTTCAGGGAGGTTAGCTAAGAAGTGCAGGAGAGATGGAGGACAATTGCTAGGAGGGATGGTAGGCTCAAGTGAGGGTTTTTAAGAATGGGGCATATTTGTAGGCAGCAGGCAAAGACTCAGGGGATGGGGAGAGACATTTATTAGAGGGTGGTGATGATAAAGGGAGAAAACAGGGATATGATCAAGGATACATGTAGGAGTGGCCTTGGCAAGGAGAAGGGCCACCTCCTTTATCTACTTTTGCAAACTGTCTACTTGGGGCAGCTGCCAAGTATTATATTATAAAATTGGACAGAGCAACAAAGACCTAATCATAGGCATAAATAGATACAACAATGCTTATGCTTTCAAGTGACTTTCTATGACCAATCCTGTTTACTTGACTTAACCAGTTCACTATACCTTTTGAAATGTGCTGAGTGCATCTCGTATGGCAGACATTTGATACTTTCTGCAATACTAATTTCCCATAAACCATACACAGACTACAATACATTCTGTGAAAGGCCTTCTTTAGATCAGATAGTTTATTTTAGGAGGTAGAAGTATAAACTCTGTCTTTTTCCTCCTTCACTCTCCTTTTTCAATTCTTAATTGGCTTTCCCAGAATAGTTTGCTTTAAACTGTAACACAATCTTACTTGTTCACATATCCTCCGGTAATCCCAAAACAGCTGCATCTTGATGTGCTTTTAAGGGGTTCACAAAAGATTCATGGGCTCCTTAATATGACTCTTGACATTAGGTTGAGGAGAATATGAATGGATGAAGCATCAATTCTACGTAGAATTTGCAAGAAATGCAGAACCTTATGCTATGAGACTATACTAGCCAATACAGCACAGCATGAGAACTTTTACCATAGGTGCAGACTCCAACAAATCGAGGGCAACAGAGCTGGAAATCAAAACATCTGGATCAAGTCCTTGCTTGGCTGCAATTAGTCACGTGGTCTTAAGACAAGTTGCTGAAGCCTCTCTGAGTTTCTTATTTATAAACTGGGGATTTTAAAAATGATTTCCACTTCATAGATGATGAGACTGAGATTCAGATGGGTGGTCAAATGACTAGTCCTCAGTTACACAGCTAGTGTGTGGTAGAGCTGGGGTGGGGGTCCAGAACATCATGGGGACTCTTAAGAAAATCATAACAAGACTGAAGAAGATGAGATCTATGATCCTAGGAATGACCTTCCATTGATCCTTGTGTGGATAAAAACCACATGTGGAAAGGACTAGAAGCAATCCACATTGAATACAGTAAAACATTGAACCAGATCTGGAGCCACCATTATCTAACTTTTACATCTATGGATAGGTCTTATTTTACCAACAATATCATAAACTCTAAGAAGGAAGAGGCTGGGTCTTATACTTCAGATTGGATTTATGGAACAATCACTACATGCCCACCAATTGGCTATATAAGTACGAAGACAGCAGGAACATATCTGGTAATCAAGGATTTCTACAGGGACTGACCATTATCAAATGACAGTGGACTTAGGAGAAAAATCTATGTTTGAACCTGGGATTATGGCAAGCAAATCAGCGTCTCTGGGTTTAATTTTTTAATCTATAAAATGAAGATAATAATACTCACCTCGGTATTTAGTTCCAAGGGTTGTTGTGAGGAAAGTGCATTGTAAAATGTTAAAGCAGCACATAATGTAAGTTATTATTCTATCTTCTATAAACACCTTTATCTGGAAGGTGGCAGGCAGTGGGCTAGGAGTTGGGGACTCTGAATACCATGGGCTCTGTTACTAACCTGAGCATGTCACACAGTCCCTTAGTACCTCATTTTCTTTATCTTTAAAATTAGGGGGGTAGTGATGAACTCCAAGATCTCTTCCAGCTCTAAAATCTATTATTCAATTATATATGAATGAAATATGATTTGCCAGAGTCCAGAATTTATAAAAAACTAATTCAGATCATAAAAATATCAAAGCTGTTTCATTTTTATTTTTACGAAAGGAAGAAGTACGTTTGTTACAATCTCCGGGGTCACTCAGTCATAAACCAGTGCTGCCTTAAGCCAGAAAGAATAATAATATCTGCAGAAGTACAAGGACAGCAATAGTCTTACTTGTTATCTATGTACCATCCCTTATGCATACAAGTTTCAACATCTGGAACACTCTGCTATAACTTAAAGTAACATCATTTGGTCTTAGTATGTGTATGAAGAAAATATAATAGAAATACGACATAGGAGGCATCACAAAAATTCTGTATTGGAAAGACCCTCGGAGGCCAATGCATACTTTCATAAGAATTCCCTCTATAACACAGCTGCCAAGTGGTCCCTCAGTCTTTGCTGGAAGGCCTCCAAAGAGGAGGTACACACTACCTCTCTGCCTTCTCTATTCTACCACTGAATGGTTTTAACTGGTCAAGAAATAGACTTCTTAAAGGAACACAGTGTAAACTCAAGAATCAGCAGACTTGTATTGCATTTTTGTAGTTCCTCTCCCTTTATACAAAATGAAACTGTAAGAATTTAATCTCAAAAGAATGAGTTTTATACCTTTACAGAATACCATGCATTTGACTCTAATATGAACATATAGTAGCTCTACATCAAAATTTATGTCCTGCTTAAATATAAATGAAAAATGGTAAAGATATAAAATAGAACTTTCAGGACAGCTATGATATTCTTGGCTTGGTACTGGACCCAATAACTGGCAAAGCCTTACAGCTTAAAATGAAAAAAAAAAAAACAAAACCAAAAGCTCCTAAAGGGGAAACGTAAGCTCGTGTGGTTTTTGTTCAAATTCAAGGGAAAATGGGTTATTTTTTGTTAAAGGCTGCCAGCATGGTTATAAGAATGTTCAACACTTCAAATAATTTTATTGTCCACAAAACTATACCAAACAAAATTTGGCAACCTGATAAATGTCAGATTTCATTATTTCTAATTCATTTGGAAAACCATAGTTTTGATACTGACAAGAAATAAGAAATCAGCCAGACCTCTAAGCAGAAATAGAATAAGGATAAATAGGATGCTTTCATGCCAGCTATCATCCTATTTCTCCTCTATCCTTTGTGACTAAACTCCATGAAAAATCCATCTACATCAGGTTTTTCTACTTAATTCCAGTGCCTTCTTTCTGTTAATTATTTTCTGTTCATCATATATATATATATACATATAAAATACATGTATGCATATATATACACATATAGGATCCTATACATATATGTCATCTTATATACATGCATACATACATAAACATACACACACACACAACACAAACACATATTTGTTGTCTCCTCCATTAGATTATCAGCTCCTTAAGGGCAGGGACTGTCTTTTTTTTGTATCCCCAGCACACAGAGTCTAGTGCACAGTAGTTGCTTAATAAATACTTGATGATTGAGTGAAATACCTGAAAGATTATTTTCCTTTTTACAGGTATAGTCAGGTAGCAATTATTTTTAAAACCATTCTGATTTTAAGATAACCACTGCCATTTAAAAAATATTTTAAAATTTAAATGAACCAGGACAAATATGATACCTTGAATTAAGACAAATGTACTTTTGTTTAATGACCATGACTTTGTGTGATGTGCTCAGGAAGCAAAATACCATAGTTACAAAGGAAGTTTGAGACTGCCAAATTAGTGTATGGAAAATTCTTATTAAAAAAAAAAACCCAAAAACATCCCCTCAAAAAAACCCACTCTGAACTTCTCAGTTCTGACTGATGCTAATGAGTCACCAACTACCTCTCCGTTATTTATTTATAAATGTGAAGTGCTGAATTCTATACTTGTTTTTTCTTCTGTTTTCATAACAAAGTATACTAAAATAAAAATGTGTCTTAAGTTTAAAAAAAAATTCTTTAATCCTAACAGCCTACAAACTGGAATTTTAACTTCAGGTATTAACTTAAAAATCAACCTAAAATAATATACATTTGAAGGCATACATCTAATAAGCTAAAAAGAATGCCAAAAGGAAAAAGAAAACATAGCTGCCATCAAAATGTTTGACTTAGCTAAGGATCAGTCACCTCTCTTAGTCGGTCGTAGTTTTATGTGTGAATATGTAATCTTCTAGCAGGAAGGGGCTAGTCTTTTCGTATCCCCAATGTCTGGTATGTGGTTAAGACAGTGAGTGACAGAAAAGGAAGTGAATATCCCAGTCTGCTATTCAGAGTAGTTTTTAAGAGTTCAGAAATTACATTGGTAGAATCCTCCATCCTGAGATGCTCCAACAGAAGGTGACTCAAGGGAGATGGAAGGCTCTCCAAATGAGAATGCAAGGAGAAAAGTTCCAGTTATCTAAAAAGAATGAAATGTTTGAACAACTAGAAGAGGTAGCTCACTGACAGATTCAGATTTTAAAAAGCCTAGTAGAAGAGCTATGAGAGGACAAATGATAACAAGAGTACTAAGATCTGGTAGGAAATGCTAAAATTTTGTGTGAAGAAATCTCGATGTGAGAAGCGCCTCCACTGACAAAGACTGCAAACCATCTACAGCTTAGTAGGGAAGTCCTAAGGAGTTGCCTGAGGTACACAGCATCTAAGCGACTTGCCCAGGGACACGAGGCCAGTAAGCTTCAAAGGTAGGATTTGAACTTGGCCTCATGGAATAAGAGAACAGGACAAGGCTTCGGAGAAGGCAATGATGTAATGAAAGAAAATTACACGGCCATTTTGCCATTTTCCAGCCACAGACACGTGAATGACTGAGAATCAGAAGTTTTAGGTCATATAATATGGAAGGAAAAAGTGTTCTAGGAAGTGGGGGATGAAGGACACAACAAGTAGAATGTGAAAGTGAACAAAAAAGATAAGAGCCTTTCTCTCCAAGGATGAGGCTCCTCTGGTAGCTGCCGTTGTCTGTCTTTTTAGTGTTCATCAAGGATTAGGAGAGGTATGTTTTCCATGACATCTTTGTTTTGAATATTTGGTAAAAACTGAGGCATTATCTCCCTTCTTGTGGGGTGGATGAAGTGACAATAACAGGTTAAAGAGACAAGTAGGAGACTTCTGGTTAAGATGGCTAACTAAATAGCTCTTATACCCTTGTTCCAGAAACCTAAAGAAAGACATCAGATGTAATGATGAAGAAATTCAATAAGCAACTTTGGTAAGTCACTTATTGCACCCTAGAACTACACAAAAAGTTAGATGGGAGCCCATGAGGAAACAGGACCTTCCAGAATAGCCAGGGACTCTGCTCAGGCAAATAAGGTGGAAGCCTTCTAATGTGGAGACCTCTAGCCTGCTCTGTTATCCAGAGGCAAAATGAATGGAAAGCTCCACTCTGGAAGAAAGACAATGAGAGAAATAATTATTTTTTTCTTATATTAATAACCAATTATTGAATTAGGACTGAGGTTTTTCCTCCTATTTTCTCATTTAGAAATCAACCCCCATGGGCTATTCAGACAGCTTTTGCAGTACAGGGCTGATAATGAGATGAAATCTTGGGTGAAAGTTACCCAACAGGAAAACCTTAGATCTGATCAAAAGGTAAAGAAATTCTAGTCTAGGTAAACTGGTGAATTCCTGCCCATTTTGTTTTAGTTAGACAAGTCTGAGTGGATGTAGATTCTCTGTTTTGTCTAGGGAGTGGTATAAGTATAGAAAAGTCTCTTCATTCTGAGTGATCAAAATCACCTCCCCCAGACCCTCATCAGAGTAAGTCCACCTCTCATTATAATATTCATCCTCTCATTACTTGTTAACCAGTCAAGAGTTGATTTCTACCCTCAAGAACACCCACTATATTCCAGCGTCATAGGAGCACTGAGTGGGTTCCATGAGGGATCTTTGGTTTAGGAGAGACAGCAAAATGATACTTTTATTAATTACCCACTAGCCATAATTAATAATATGATTGTTAATTACCCAGAAATTACTTCTCTTTAATCTTCAGCAATGCCTGCATTCCTTGCAGTGATCACACCAGGACACCCCAAGCACATGGTCACTGAGCTCCCTAGCATTCTGATGATACAGTTCTAACATTCAAATGGGGGAGTAGAAACAAGGGTCTTTTGAGAACTTTTGTGTCTTCAAAGGGCATGAAGGGAGATAAATAAGAAAAACAGAGGGTCTGGGAGGGGGATTGGTTCTGTTGATATGATGTAATATGGGGAAATAAAAGGGAGTTTAAAAGGAAAATACTTGTGTAGAATGTTAGAAAAAGGGAGTTGCAACTTGCTTACTTCTTCTCCTGAGAAGAAGAGTGTACACATATGGAAGGAGGAATGTGGGGGAGGTGAACTTCAGGTTCAACTTCAGGTGAACTTCATTCTTCTATTTGAACCAGACAAAAGAAGGCTGAACACAGATACTAAGAGTGAGGTGTAGAAATACACCAAATTCAACAGGAAAAAAGGCATGAAAGATGTTGGTTAAGAAGGTGTATATTTCTGGAGAGAAAATAGTAATAAGTAAAAGAAACTCCCTGATCCTGAAGAGACATTTAAAGGAGAAAAGAAAAGACATGGAAATTTAGGGTGTCCATTAACCAGGTAATGGCTGAACAAATTGTGGTACGTGCATGTAATGAAATATTACTGTGCTTTAAGAATATGAAAGAGATTATGTCAGACAATCCTGATGCAAAGTGAGATGAACAAAACTAGGAGAACAATTAATACAATAATAATAACATTGTAAAGAAAACCAACTTGGAAAGACTAACCTATGATCAAAACAACTGAGGATCAACCACACCCCCAGAGGACACGGTAAAGTGTGTTACTTATTTACTAACAGGGAGCTGATGGAGTCAAATGGTAGAGTAGAGATACTCATTCTGGGATACAGACACAGTGTGAATTTGTTTTGCTTGACTATGATTATTTGTTATAAGGGGCTCCGCTCACCTGCCTGTTTTTAATTGCTTGGGAGGGTGGGGAAGACTGATACTAATGGGGATGTCCATTCCCCAGAAAAAGAAGAAAAGAGAGGAAGGCGACTAAAACATTTCTAAAAGTTCACAAATACATTGAAGAGAAGAGGAGGAAGTTCAGAAGGAAGCACAAAGGATGGTTTTGAAAACAACAAGTTGAATTTATTACATATTTTTCAGAAAATCTAAGAGGTATAAAAAAGAGATTCATGGTTTCAAAGACAATCCCTTTTTTTGCATTCTACTTTGTATATAGAAATACTCATTTTTTTGAAGTTCAGAATAAAAATAAATAAATTAAAAGAAATAAAGAGATAGTATAAGATGCTTAAGTCATATTTTTCTTTTTCCCATCAAGAAGAAAGATTTTCAAACTTGGAAGCATAGAAAAAATGAACAGAGGCTTAAAACCCAAGACAGAGAACACCTAACTGAAACATGTTCATTCAACAGCTCTGGATGAACTACATTCCTAGGAAACTGAGAGAACTGACACATGTGATTGCTGAGCCACAGTCAGCGACCTTAGAAAGACTCTGGACAAGTCATTTGACCCCTCAGTCTCAGTTTCCCTATCTGTATAATAGGGATAGAAACATTTACCTTACAGAGTTGTTGTGAGGATTAAATGAGTGAACAGATGTGAAGTTCCATGCAATTTTTAAAACACTATATAAATGCAACATGAGAGAGGTAAATCTTGTCTGCATTTTCAAGAAGGGAAAGAAAGTATAGTTTCAGCTCATACACTAGTGTTCCGGATTTCATTTTCTAACCAAATTATTTAAAGGGTTAGCTTTAGAGCACTTAGAAAAGATGAGGGTGATAACTGTCAGTCACTGTGAGTTCATTAATAACAAGTCATACCTCTCAATTTCTCTTTCTTTTCTTTTGACTTTCTTTCTTTTCCTTTTTTTTTTTTTGGAGGGTGGAGCGCAAGGCTATTACATCAGGGGAATGCTGCAGAGTCAGCAGTTCTGGATTTCAGCATGGTATATGACAAAGTCTGACACAAGGTGGGCTCTTTGTGGGATAGTATAGTTGGATGTATTTGGAAAGAGATGAAAAGGTAGCCTCAGAGAATGGTGGTAAATCAATTGCTGTCAATCGCAAAGACCTCTGTCCTTGGTCCTGCTCTAATCAACATTTTTATCAATGACTTGGATGGAGGCACAGAACAAATTTGCAGATGTCACAGAACTGGGAGTGGAAGCTAATATTTTGAATGGCAGAATTGTGGTCCAAAAAGATAATAAGCCACAACAATAGACTGAACCTAAGAAGGCAAAATTTAATGGGAATAAATGTAAAGTCACAGGACTAAAAAAAAAATGGTGGTCACATGGCTAGTCCATGTAAAAAGGATCTTGGGGATTTGGAAGACAGAAGCTCAAGAGTATGGCAGCCTAGAAAGCTAATGTGATCTTGGTTGGCTTTTAGAAAAGAACAGCATCCAGGAAGAGGGAGGACAGTCCTCTTATGTTCTTCCCTGGCTATATCACATATGCAATATTGCGTTCCATTTGACTAACATTTATTAAGTATTTACTATGTGCAAGGTGCTAGGGACAAAAAGAAAACAACATTTACCCACAAAGAACTTACAGACTATGGGGGTGGGATGGGGTGGAGTGCAGATAAAACGTGAAAAACAGTAAGGAAAATTGAGAAACTTGAGGAAGGAGAAAGAATCAGGAAAGGTTTCAAAGAGGAGGCAGCATCTAAGTTGATACTTGAAAGAAGACAAGGAAAAATGGTCTAAACTACTAATTAATTTCTCTAATTAAGAGAAATGCAAATTAAAACAACTCCGAGGTTTTGTTTTATACCTTGGCAAAATTGAAAAGAAAAAAAAAAGAAACCAACAAAAGCTGGAGGAGCTATGGGAAAACAGATACTTTAATGAACTTGTCCTGCCATTCTGGAAACCAATCTGGAACAATTCTCAAAAAGCTATTAAATTGTGCAAACTTGATCCAGCAATATCCCTATTATGTCTATACCCCAAAGAGACCAAAGCAAGAGGAAAAAGACTAGCGTGCGCATGTGTGTGTGTGTGTAGCAGCTCTTTTTATGGTCGTAAAGAACTAGAAATCAAAGTGGAGACAGGGTGCACTCAATTGGAGAATGGCTGAGTAAGTTATGGTAAATAAATGTGATAGAATACTATTATGCTGTGAGAAAAGATGAAAGGTATGATTTCAGAGAAATCTGGGAAAGCACATCAACAGAAACAGAAGAACAATTTATATAATCTTAATCACAAAATAAAGACAAACAACTTTGAATTACTTAGGAATGCTCATCAACATAAGGACCAACCATTGGGTTTCATGGTGACACATGCCACCCCCACCTCGTGATAGAGAGGTGATAGACTCTATGTAGATTAAGACTTTTTCTTTTGCACATGGACAAGATGGGAATTTGTATTGCTTGAGTACATATGTTTGTAACAGAGTTTTTGTTTTTCTTGTTTTCTCAATGGAGGGAAGCAAGGGAGAAGAGAGTTTAGGAGACAAGGCTTTTCACTTGCAAACAAATAAGTATAATTTAATGGTAATAATAAAAAAAGAAACCAAGGATCTGGAAAAGCAAAATAAGGAGAAAATATACTTTAAACATGAGGAATATCTGCTGTGAATATATAAAGGCAGGAGGTAGAATATCAAATTCAAGAACGGTTATCAGTCTAGTTTGGCTGTAACATAGTTTTGAAGGAGAATAGTAAGAAATAAGAATGGAAAGGTAGATAGAAGCCAAATTATCAGGGGTCTTAGATTCTAGGCTAAGCAGTTTAAATTTTATTCTCTCTAAGCCAGAGGGAGTTCCTGAGAGTTGTTGAGCAGGGGAGTGATATGGTCAGGCCTGTGCTGTAGGAAGATTATTTTGGCTGCTGGTCAGCCACAATTTCAAATGAAATAGTATTTGTAGAGTACTTAGTACAGTGCCTGGCGCATCATAAACACTTAATAAATGCTTGTTCCTTCTCCTCCCTCCCTCCCCTTTGTACGGAAGAGAGACCAGAGAAAGGAGAGACTGATTAGAAGACTGTAGTCTAGGTGAAAGATGCTGATGGTCTGAATGAAGCCAGAGGCCATGTGAGTGCAGGCAAGGGGATGGATATGAGAGGTGTTACAAAGGAATGATCAACATTGACAAATGTTAGCTATAGTGTTAGCAGTGATATGTAACAGAAAAGCTACAATGATGTTAGGCTTATTTAGTAGTAGCAAATTCTCCAAAGTGAAGAGGCACAACAAGCTTGTATTCCTCTCTAGTCAGAGAATATTTGAAATATCATGCCCAGCCAGTTCAATGGAAAACTGGAAGATGTCCAAAGGACAGCAACCAGGATGGTGAAGGGCTTCAGAACTGCATGAGGACTGGTTGAAAGAACTGGGTATTTTTAGCCTGCAGAAGAGAAGACTGGGGGAAGGAGGTATATGATCACTGTATCCAAATATCTGGGAGGATGTCATAGGGATGAAAGATTCAGACTTGTTCTGGTTGGGTCTAAAGAACAAAATTAAAATCAGTTAGTATAAGAAAATAATACACTTTGGCTCAACATAAGGAGATATGTACTAACAATTACAACTATCTAAAAATGGTGTGGTTTAACTGAGGGTAGTGACTTTACCTGTCACTAGTGTCTTTAAGTGGAAACTGGATGATCACCTGTTAAGGGTGCCACAGAAGGGGTTCATGATTTGCCCTATATGTCCACCTATGCCCTTTGTAGCTGTAAGGCTCTATGATCCTCTGAAGAGCCTAGTCTATAATTCTAACCATCTCATGAACTTGTTGCCTGAATACATTGCCTTAGTCTATGATATGCACGTAATAGAGCTCTAGCTATATTCAGCCTCATATATTCCCATGAAAAATAAAGCTACCTACACAATCTTTTTAAAAAAGTAACTATATTTCAATACCTTGGGATGTTATATCCATTTAAGGGCTAAGTATGAACTTCAGTTTGAGTTCTCCACAAGCAGTTTCTAAAAATGAGCTTTAATAGCATGCCATTCTTTCTACTTACAGGCATACCTCCCACCAAGCCAGGGCCAACAGCTAGACAACAGATTGTAGAAGTATCTTCTAAAGCATGTCTCAAGCTGGGGGTTGTGAGTCTTACATACCAGGAGGAATAACACCATGGTTCTCCTTGAACTACCATAGCTGCTTTTGTTGTGAACAATTCTGTTGTGGTCATTTATCTCTTCCATCCTGTTTTCTTTCTTATTCGTCCATTCAAAAAACATTGATTAAAACACCTCCAGTGGTAATCAAAAACAAACACTTTCGAAAGGGACAGGGTCAAGGGAGAAAATTCAATAAATGGGGATAGGTTAGGAAGAAGCAAAATATAGTCAGTCTTTCACCACATGAGTGTTGTGGAAGGGTTATACATAATGATACGCATGTGGCCCATGTTGAATTGCTTGACTTCTTAGGGAGGGTGGATGGGAAGGGAAGAGGGGAGAGAATTTGGAACTCAAAGTTTTAAAAAAGAGATATTCAAAAAACAAAAAAGTTTTTGCATGCAACTAGAAAATAGGATGCACAGGCAATGGGGCATAGACGTTTATCTTGCCCTACAAGAAAGAAAGGGAAAAGGGGATGGGAGGGGAGTGGGGTGACGGAAGGGAAGGCTGACTGGGGAACAGGACAACCAGAATATACGCCATCTTGGAGTGGGGGGGAGGGTAGAAACGGGGAGAAAATTTGTAATTCAAACTCCTGTGCAAATCAACACTGAAAACTAAATATATTAAATAATAATAATAAAAAACCACCTCCAGTGTTGTCAAGCAAGTGTTGGGGGGGTAGGGGGGAGAGGAGGAGCTATAAATTTTAACAAGCATTAAGTCCAATTCAAGAAATACTTTTCAAGCAGCTTACTCATGTAAAGTAGTATGAGCAAGGCACTATGTTAGGCCCTAGGGATACAAGTACAAAAAGGAAACAGTCTTTGCCCTCAGAGATCTTTCAGAAGGGCAGGGGAGGAGACAGCACATGTACATAAGTAAATAGAAAGTGCACCCAGGTCAATGAGGGAGAGAGGGTCAGACTTCTTGGATGGTTTTCTTATCTATAAAATGAAGGGGTTGGATTAAATGATCTCTGAGATCCTTTTCAGCTCTAAATCTATAATCCTGTGATCTGTCTCAGGAATATCAATCTGGCAGCTATGTGGAAGTTGGATTGGCCAGGGAAGAAACTGGAGGAGGGGAAACCAATTTGGAGGCTATTTCAATAGTCCAGGTGAAGACATGATAAGGTTAAGAATATAAAGAAAGGGCTGGATATGAGAGATGTACTAGACAGGACTGAAAAGCATCTATTAAGCATCTCCTATGCTGCAGGCACTGGGCAAAATGCTGAGAATACAAAGACAAAAATGAAATAGTTTCTGTCCTCAAGGAGTTTTTACTGTATAGGGGACATAACATGTACATATCTAGGTATGGTCATTTTGGTGGGGAAGGCTCTAGGGATTTCAGGGGGAGGGAGAAGGGATCTAAGGCTGGTAGGTGGGTCATGAAAGGCATCTGAAATTAGTCTTGAAAGAAAACAGGGAATCTAAGAGGTGGAAGTGAAGAGGGAGTACATTCCGGGCATAGGGGAGAGTCTGCAAAGGCACAGAGATGAGAGATCGAATGTTTTGTGTTAGGAACAGCAAGGAGTCCCATGTGACTGGAGTGTAGAATGTATGAAGGGGAGTAATGTGTAATAAGAAATCCTGGAAAGATAGGCTGGAGCCAGAATGCAAAGCAAATGCAAAGCAAATACACACATAGGAGTGTGTATTTGCTCCTAGGATAAACGGTATTGACTGGGTAGAGGAATAACATGCTCAGGTCTAAGCTTTAGGGAAATCACTTTGGTAACCGTGTAAAAGATTAGATATGGGGATAGGAAAGTGGAAGAGTCAACAATGATGATGCCCTCGCAAGAAATGGGAAACTTTACAAAGGGACGGATCTGGTGAGAAATACGATGAGTTTTGTTTTAAGCGTTCTAGTTTGAGATGCCAGTGGGATAGGCAGGAAGAGAGGTCCAGCAGGAATTTGGGAACATGAGGCTGAAGTTCAAGAAACACTTCAGGGTTGGATACTGAGCTCTGAGGTCACTCCCACAGAGCAAGACGCGAGTGCATGGGAGATGAGGGAATCACCAAGGCAGAGAAGGTGGAGAGGGAAGACCCATAACAAGTTTAGAGGGGTGACAAACTCTCCGTGTTCCTCTGACATGTTCTCACAGTTTGGTTCTTCTCCCTCCCTGGATGGCACTTTTGGCTGGTGTGTTTCTTTGATGTTTCACAGGGGACAATGTGGAGGCCCACCTACCTCTGAGTGAGGTGTTGACTCCCCCTCGGACAGGTTTACTGGTCTGCTCTGTTTCAGATGGAGTTTGGGCAGCAAAAAAGGAAACACCCCAAACAATAGCAATGGTTAGGTACAAGAGGGTGTGGTAGGGTGGAGCACAGGTAAGATTATATGTTTGTGTGAGTAGTATCTAGGTGTGTACGTCTAGAGAAACATAGGCCTCCCCTCCCCGCCCCTCCTCCTCCGCTGGCACCCCGCCCCCACCCCAACCAGTGGACAGTGAGATAAAAAGCCTAGACAGAATTATTGATTCTGCAAAGCTTAAGAGTAATTCAAAAGAACCTACCAAGATCTAGAAAAAAATTTCTCTTTCATTTAGATCTTTCGAAATCAGTATTACCTCTAGCTATTACAGAGAATAAATCAGATAATTAACAGATCTCTTTTTCTAGAATTGTTAAATTTCCCCCACAGCACATATTCAGTTAAACTTGGAAAAGTCATACTTGGGTTATAGTTGCCTAAGCTGAGACTAAGAATATATAGCAAGTATTTATTACTAGTGATTGAAAAGAGTTGCAAAATTGAGGAAAAGCCAGTTCACTCAAAAACTAACCATTTCCCCAGGACATAGGAAAAACTGCCACAGTCCCTTTAATGAACAAAATCCAAACACTGAAAATTAGCTAATTCTGAAAACCTGAAGCAGTCATTATCTGCCTATATGTTACAAAATCTGAATTTTTAGTGGAGTTAATTTGTTTCTATTAGAAAACCAGAATAACAGAAAAGAAAAAAAACATAACCTTATTAAATTATGATTTGTATGACACCTAGACATCATGAATGTTCACTCAAGCAGTATATTGTTCTGCTTAATAATTCATTGGGGCTGGTTGTTTTAAGTACTAAGAACAACCTCAGAGTGGAAGGAACAATCCCTGTGCATAACGGACCTACCACCTCCCCAACACCTCTGTCAACTGATGACTAACTGCCACTAACTGGCAAGTAAGTCCACGACCTCCAGCCCAGTACCCACAGCCATCTTAGGGGAAGCTACTCTTGGTGGAAAAAGGATCACCCACCATCTATGCAGCAGGCAGACTGGCTAGCTGAAGATACAAGGCACCGGGCATGGAGGTGGTGGGAGACAAGCGGCAGCATATGACAGTAAAGTCAAACTACTATCACCGTCTTTCCTTGGAACCCCAGAGAGACAGCCTAGAACCCAAGAGCCTCCAGAATTGTCATGTCCCTAAGACCACTAGACTAGGTTCTACCCCTAGCCCTGCGGCCATCATTTGAGTGCAGCAATCATTGCTGACCAGCTGCCACAGTTGGACCCATAAAGGCAGGAGCGCTGGGCAGTGGCATGATTCTTCCAGCCCAGGTCCTACAGCTATCATCCTGGGAGGCAACCCATGGCAATGCCATGTGGTATCTGCTTATGCAGCTGATATAGCTACACCCACTGAAGACTGAGAAAAGAAAGTTCTCACCACCAAAGTCCTTGGCATCGTTGAATGGTTCAATATCAGAAACATAAGATTTTACCAGTTGAAATAACACTAAAGAGGAGGCATTACCGTCTGCTTTGCTGCTGTCCCCAAGGACTACTGAACCTTTCCATCTGACTGGCAGCAGCTGTGTCCCCCCCAGAACAGGCGCTCTTTTAAAGCAGGGGCTGTCTACTTTTCCATTTGTATCCCCAGCACATAGCCCAGTACTTTCCTTGCCCAGAGTAAGTGATTAATAAATAATTTTTTCATTCACTCATTCATTCATGCTGTGGACACAACCTAGATAACATGCCATATGAACAGAGTTATTTATTATCAAAATCATCACTTCCATACCCAAAAGGATACAGATGTTTTGCCCTTTAACATTTCCTGGATCCCAGTAAGGCTCATTTGGCCATTATGGGCAAGACATTAAGTTGCTCTTCAAATGGCAGCCCTCATCTTCATCTTTTAGACTCAAACCCTAGTTAGCCCTTAAGTTCTCCTTTGAAGATAGTAAAGACAGAAATAGTTTAAAATGTTAACAAAAGCTCTATTTTGTGACAAGGTCTAGAGAGTGAGCAGATCTTTTAATAATTTCCAAAAGAAAAGCATTTCTACTCATCTTATTTTTCCAGGCAGTAAAATCAAGGCACAAAATTAACTTTGTAGTTATGAACTCCCCCATAATACTTAGTAATGCAGCTTAGCACCACGACTTTCAAACGAGCCTTTTCTGAAATGGAATTAAAAGGTGTAATGGGGATATTCCTGTCATATGCTAATTAACAGCTAATTTTAAAGACCTACTAAACTTCAATCTAATCCTGTATTTTACTGTCAGAGTAATGTAACAACCTTTTATAGAATGCCTTGCTTTTTATTACTCAATTAAATCTGCGTTTACATCTAGGCTATAGCATATAATATGAAATAGAACAATTTTGAATAATTATTTTGAAAGTCATAAATTTCATGACACTTTAAGGGGGATACTTTGAGCAGATTATAGGATCTAATAGCAACAGCGCTACTACAAGCAAAGTATATAGAAAAGGGTATCTGTTTACCCAATATCATCAGTATAGATTTTTGAAATAAGTCTTCAAGAGATAAGCACTGTGATGATTAAAGATCATTATTTTAGTGCTGTACTACTCTATTCAATACCCATGGAACATGAGCAGTACCCTGATCTCTAGGTCTATACTCAGTCAAAGGAGGAGGCAAAGATAATATAAATAATGATAAATCCAACAAATTTCTTTGTAGCATTTTTTTTTTGGAGGGAGGTAGGCAGGGCAATTGGGGTTAAGTGACTTGCCCAAGGTCACACAGCTAGTAAGTGTGTCAAGTGTCCGAGGCCAAATTTGAACTCAGGTCCTCCTGACTCCAAGGCCGGTGCTCTACTCACTGAACCACCTAGCAGCCCCTTTGTAGCATATTTTCTAAGAAAACCTCCAGCTGCTTGCACCCGTCTCATTTCCTTTTTCAGTAGTTCTAGGGACCCTGGGGGTGGTAATCTTAGCTAACTCGACTCACTTCATTTTATCGTGCAATTTGACCAAATGCATTAGATTCTCACATGCTAGATGAAACAAGAAGACAAGGAGGACCACTGCACAGAAAGCTAATGAACTCCCCATCAAGGCTCCCAGGAGTCAGACAGCACTAGAGCTGGAGGGGTGTTGCTCACAGATAGTCTGCCCAGCTACTCAATTGGATAGATGAGAGGAAAGATTGACCTGGAGGAAGAAGGACTTGAATAAGATCTCCTCTTTCCAGTCCAGTTTGCTGAATCTTCAGTGTGCTTTAAAACACATGTCTCTCTTGTATTGATACCAGAAGGAAGTGTTTGTATATTGAAGGAGGAGGCAGAGAATTGGCTTCAAATGCAGAACTATAAACATTTCCCTCCCAATCAGGGAAATAAGCTAAGCCACCAAAACCAAGTTTATCTACTTACATATTTGTTTATAGTCCTTACAATATTCTTACTTGAAAGAGATCACACCAGAGGAATAATACTAGTTATGTTACTGGAATGGTTGTTAATGAGTCATGGTATTTAGGTACACATACACTTTGATTCTTGCCATAACCCATGAAGAAAAAAGGTTTGATTTTCCCTAGGTTACAAAACTTATAATAGTGGCAGGGACAGAACTGAAACTCAGGCCTCTTGACTTCAAGCCCAATGTTCTTTCTACCACTCCACATGGTTTGACCTGCTGTGATTATTTTTATAAAGTTTCATTTGTCTTCATCCAGTTTAAATGAAATCAGCCTTACACAACTACACCAATTTATTACAACAATTTCAACTGGACTTCTATTTCCTGAATTCAGGACTTTCTGAAATAAGGGCGCTATGATTTGTGAAACATCATTGTAAGCACATTGAGTTAAATAGAACATGTAAATTGATTTTAGATGCCTTTCATTTCCAGTAAAATGATTCACGGTCCATGATTCTAGAGGCAGTGTGGAATACAAGAGACTTTCCAATCCTAACGCAGGATGAAGTCACTGCTTCCACCAAGGTTTTCATGACAGGGTTCAGATCCTTTCAAGGATCAATGTTCCAAACAGTGAAAAGACTCACCTCATAACTATTCAGGATGTTAAAAAGGTAGTCAAGTATGGAATGGAAGATCACCTCCCCCTTTTTTGGGGGGAGCAACAAAGGGAAACTGTGGGTACTACTCCCTTGTAACCTAGCTACAGGGCACTGAAGTTCATGCTCTATGTAAATCACCAAAATTAAAACTACCAATTTAAGTCCAACTAGTTGCTTAGGGGTGGGGGGCATTTTGTCTAAAACTCTTCCCTGTTGCCCCTCAATGAAATAATAATGAACTTATTAACTGTTACTCTTAGCAATGGGTTGCTGTTATGGTGGCTAATTTAGAGCCTCCAAACAGGGCAGCAGGTTCTAAAGATTACTGCTTCTAAATTGGCAAATTAGCCAGACAACCAGAGATTCTATGTTACCTCAACTATCACTTAAGTCCGGTACTTCCCAAACCAAACCATACTGCAGATTAGTGACATAACTAAATCTACTTCTGACCTTTAGATTTAGCTTGGCTGCTTTGGGCAGCTTCAGAGCTTGGAAGAGAGAGGGGGAAAGAAACAGGGCAAAGGGAAGATGGAGAGGAGAAATCAGTTTATAGGTTTTAAGAAAGGTGGTTGGTAATAAAAGCTTTAATAAATGGCAGTTTTCTGTGAACTGGTGTTAGCTAACATTTAGTGAACACACTTATTGGTCCAAACCCTATCCAAAACACAAGTTCCTTTGACAATATCCCCCAAAGTGGTGATCTACTTTTTCCTTGAATTACTCTGGTGGTAGGAACTGAAGGCCTCCCAAGGCAACCCATTCTTTTTTTTTTTTTTTTGGCCTACTCTAGAGTCAAGTAGAGTTAGGAAGTTCTTCCTTATAGTAAGAAGAATGTTTCCTCCCTGTAACTTCCACCCATGTGGCTCAAAGGGAGAAAATCTAGTAAATTCCTGAAAAAGACTAGGGATGTCACCAAATACAGTGACTGCATTTTCAAATCCTGGACACAAGAATTTCAAAAGGATTTTATTTGTGAGACCATGTCCATCTTACCTCCAAAAAAAAAAAATGAAGCAATTGTTCAGGCTTATATGAGTATACAGAAGTGTAGTGTTCTTGAGCTCTTGGCAACTTAATGTTACCAATGATCACACAACTGGACTTTGTATACATGACTACAGCCATTCAATAGGGTGGTTTTTTATGCAAATAATTCTGTAATTGTAATCATCATGTTTCTTCAGCCTGTGAGTCTCCATATTTTGGTTTAATCTTTTGTGACCTGCTTATTTTTACATTGTAATGACTTGATTCATTTAGTTACCATTTGCCAAAATACTGAGGCTTTGGGAGATATTTCCATAGTTCACTAAAGGATATCTGAAATCAACACTATCTCAGGTAAGTCCAGGCAGTATGTTTGCACAAGCATACACATGGATCACCTATGGATGAAATGCTTTATATGATACTATAGAGGAGAAATGGTTACTTTCTGTCAGCCTTCTGTTTCTTTTACACAGCATTGACAAATCTGTCTTTCAGCTGAATTTCTACAATTTCTTATCAAGTCACATGTTGAACCTGTAATACTTGAGAAATAGCTGTGATATTTTTGGAAAATCTATTTCACATTATACTAAATGCATAATGGATGTGAGAAGAAAAATGTTCTATATGCTAAATGTCTACCTTTTCTTAAATTTACAGTCAACACTCCAAAATTCAACTAATTTAATTCAACTAATAAATTCAATTTAATAAACATTTATTAAGTACCTATAATATACCAGACACTGTGCTAAGTGCTGGGGATACAAAAAGTGGCAAAAGACAGTTTGTCCTTAAGGAGCTTAAAATCTAATGGGGGAGACAACATCCAAACAAATACATACAAATCAAGATAAATAGGAAATAATTAACAGAAGGATGGTACTGGAATCAAGAGGAGTTGGGGAAGGCTTCCTGTAGAAGGTGAGATTTTTGTTATGAGACTTATATTTTTTGAGTATCTACTATGTCGAAGACATTGTTTAGGAACTTTGGGAAATATAAATAAGTATAAGGCGCTCCTTGCCTCTCAAAATAATTATGATCTAGTTGAGAAGACAAGACATATTCACATCAATTCAATAAATATTTTATTGTGTGTTCACCAAATGCAAGGCACTATGCTAAGTGTTGGGGATACAAAAATTAAAACCCACACAACCCAGCCTCTGCCCTCAACAAAGTTCTGTGTAGCATTCCCCATTCCTCCAGCTGAAAATGTTCTCTCCTTTGTCTCAATTCAATTAAGAAGCCATTTACTAGGTCAATACTATGTAGAAGCCCCAGTACTTGTTCTCTGTTTTGAAGTACTTTGACTCATGTACATGTATCATACCCCTCCCCCATGGCTCCTCAAGGGCAGGGCCAACTGCCATTTTCATCCTTGTATTTCTGGAACCTAGCACGTTCCTTGCACATCAATGATATGTGCATAATAAACTTTATGTGTGTGTGTGTGTGTAAAAGGGAAGATGTGTATACAAGCAATTATAATACAAGTTTAAAATGATTACATGCATGGGATTATTCAGATAGACTGGCACGAAAGACTGAAGAAGAGTAGGATGGGGAAATGGGGTTGTTGGTTAGGCAATGTTATTGGGTGGAAGTGGAGGAAAGACCTTTGTTCTAGGATCTGTTGGGCAGGTAAAGCAAAAGTACACTGGCAGAGGCAAGGAAGAGATAAAGGAATTAAATTCAATAAACATATTAATCATCTATACAGTGAGAGGTATAGCACTAGCCTCTGGCAAGGAATACCAAAGGGAAACAAAAAATAAAAACCAAAACCAGTCACTGCCCTAGAGGTACTTATTTCTACAGGGGAAAAAGAGAAGGGGGCGGGTAGGGTTGGGGGCAGAAAAGATACAACTAGGATAAAAATTTAATACAAGGTAACCAAAGCAGGTGGGCACATTCTTCAGGTTGGCTGAATCATTCCATAAGAACTGATAACATTATGAGCCAATATGTGCTAAGTGTCAGGCAGGGAACAAGTGAAGATGAGAAAGTATTTGGGGTTGAGAGAACACTGGAAACAGGTTGTGGCCAGATTGTGGGGGCTCTGAATGCGAGAGCAGAGTTTAGGCTTTATCCTGTGGGCAAAGAGACGCCACTGGAGGTGTCTGAACAAAGGAATGAAATGATGAAAGAAGTGTTTCAGGCAGATTAGTTTGGCAGCTTCCCCATGCGTGGGGAGTGGATGGGCAGACTTGACAGAGCAGGAGAGGCCACTGAAATAGTTCCTGAGTGATGTGATAAGGTCCTGGACTAGTTTGCCTCCCTCCCCGAATTCATTAGCTCCCTCTCTACTACATCCACAAGTGGAATCTAAGGACTGCAGCATGTCTCTGTGGCTTCAGCAATCGACCTAGGTTTGCCCAAGGTAATGGGCACTTTTGAATGAAAACCCAAGCTGGCCACCCATTGAGCGGAGATGATGCAGTTATCATCTGTTCCTTACTCGGTCCCTTGGTCCATTTCTCTCATCTCACATACTCCAACCAATGAAGTTATTTTTCTCTGTGAGTATTGGCAGCTTCCAAGCCCAAAGCTCAGGATGAAGGTGCTGGGGCTCAGGACAGAAGTTTGGAGTTGGTGGAACTGGTCTGAAGAAAACCCTTTTCTCAAGCAAAAAAATTCACTGTCAATGAGATTGTATTTGCTTTAGATCCAGCAGAAAAGGGGACTGAGAAAGGACTTGAATTTGCTAAAGCTACAAGTGGCTTACCAAATGCAGTTTAGTCAAGCCTGACTCCTCTGGGTTTCTAACCAAAGAATTAGATAATTAGGACCTAGTTATAAAACTAAGATGTGGGAGTTTGGGAGATGCAGGTGGGAGAGAAGGGATATGAACAGCAAGATGATTCTTTCTCCCATAATAGAAAAGAATTCACTACAAAAAAAAAACCCTCAAAGACAAAATTAATTACAAAACAAGAACAAACCTATTAAAACGTCTCAGGATCAAATGTCTTACAGTTGATCCTTTTTCAGGTTCTTATATGATGTAAAAGAATACACATATGTGAAAGATGTTGCTTTTAGTTTATCTCCTAGTTTTTAACTCTCATCTTTTCTAAATGTCTAAAGACAAAGGCTGGAATATTTATAGTTAACCCCTCCATTACCTAGCCTTAATTCATATGCAAGCTGACAAATAAGCCATTTTTAAACTGGGGATGCTTTGAACTGGAACCTATCCAGTTAGCATCAAATCTTCAGGAAACAGGAACCAATGTGCTTTAAAAACAGGCTGACAAGTAATTTCTGAGGTCAACTTCCACAGATAGCTCTACTTTCCTTTAGAAATAAATCTATGTTGCTTGTCTCATGCCATGATCACCGACCAGTCCACTGGCAACACCTAGAATGTCTGCCTCACACAGAAAAGCCAAGATTTTCACAGAATGAATTCCAATTCTGGTCTGCAAATTAACTGGCAGCACTGCAGACTTGATTCAGCCAAAACACAAGCTCATTGTAAGCTGAGCATGTCAGAACTTCTGTGATCAGCTTGTGTGAACTAGTGTCTATTCTAGTCAGAAATCCAACCACTGGTCTATGAACACACTTTAAGCACCAGGGTCATTTATGAAAGTTTGAGAACCAATGAGGAGATCCATTTTAAAAAAAGAAACTATAAAACCCACTAAAAGTAAAATATCTAGGAACCATTTTTAAGTAATGACATAAGCAAAGACACTCAATGTCTGAAATACTTTTCTAAACTCACATTCACATCAGATTCGTAGAAAAGTGAAAGAAAACCCTGAAATGACTGGCACTGATTGTATTTTTAAGTCTTGCCCAGGTTCTGAGGTGTAATTACATTCAGTTTAAAAAAAAGGAGGAGAGAGAAAAGCAAAAAATGTTTTTGTGGATATTTCAATCACTGATGGTGGATAGGCTGAACAAGTTCCTTCAGGCAGATAAGGAAAGTAAAAGCAAATGTTGGGTAAAAAAAGGAGTGGATTGTTTATAGTATCATGATAGGCCTCATGTTATCAAAGAGTTATCTTTGTAGGTCTATACCAAGGTGACTGCTTCCCAGTCTTGCTCTGAGATTAACTAGACCAAACAGGTGCTGTAATGACCAAGACACACAAAATGCCAGTTTTTATTTACTCTGCCAAATAATACAATAGCATGATAGGCCCTGGCAATTAGTTTCTTTGGTTTTATCAACTTGATTTTCCGTTCTGCACCTTGATGAGCCCGATCACTCCCTTTCGAATTTTTGTAGCTCTGGCTGAGGGGCCCATGTGTTAATATCTCTATATACTTCTCTGTGTACATAGTTAACAACTCTCCAAGAGCTTCCAACCAGCCTCAGATCTTTTTGGTCTCTCTGATGATTTCTGGGAACAAATCTTTAAACAGATCTCTGTAGAAGGATTGAAGGCTCCAGATCTACAATCCACAAATCATCACCTTGGGGAAGTTTGAGATACACTTTGTAATTGGATTTGCCTTTCTCAGTATTTCCAAAACTTTGCACAGTTGGCAGTGTAACCCAGACACGTCACTTAACTTCTCAGTGCCTCAGTTTCCTCATCGTAAAATGGGAACCTACTTCACTAGGTTGCAGTGAGGGTCAAATGAGATAACATCCGTAAAGTACATTGCCAACCTCAAGGTCCCATAGAATTGCTAGCTATTATTATTATTATAGCACGTGTTGTGGTTCAGTTGTATCCTACTCTTCATCACCCCTTTTGGGGTTTTCTTGGCAAAGATATTGGAGTGGTTTGCCATTTCCTTTCCCAGCTCATTTTACAGAAGAGTAAAATGAGGCAGACAAAAGTTAAGTGACTTGCCCAGGGTCACACAGCTGGGAAGTATATGAGGTCCTATTTGAACTCAGGTCTTCATGACTCCATGCCTGGCACGCTATCTACTTTACCACTTAGCTACCCTATTATTAGCGCACAGTAGGTATTTAATAATGCTTACTGACTTGACTTGGAAAAACAATAATGAATATATGCTGCACATGTACACCCTTGGTGACTGGGATCCTAAGCACTTTGTCACAATTAACACTACTCCAACACTACACCAGCAATTAAGGGTGACTTACAAGTGAGAATTAAGGAAGTAATGTTAAAACGTATGATGAATTTTTATATATGCAAAGTGTTACCTTATTGGATGTCCACTGACAATTCAACAGCATTCATGCTAATGCAAATTCCAAAATACCCCATACATATATTACAACGATGGGAAAGCACTCAGAAGGCCTGAGATTAAGTCCTGTCTCTGCCACTCACAGGCTATGTTACTTTATCAGGAGGACACTGCACCACTATAAAATGAAGAGATTGTACCATAAGATCTCTAAGGATCCTCTCATAGCTAATATGCAAGGAAATTAGGGCTAGGCAAGTGGCACAGTGCTGAATTTGAAGTCTGGAAGCCCTAAAGTTCAGAAAATCCTCTGGCAGATACTAGCTCTAAGATCCTAAGCAAATTGCTGTCTGCTTCAGTTTCCTCAACGGTAATAATAGCACCTCTCTCTCAGATCGTTGTGAGGATCAAATGAAATATTTGTAAATTGCTTAGCACCGTGCCAGTTGGCGCTTAATAGATCAATGCTTCGTTGAGTGTATACTCAGAATATCCTTGGGCTTAGTTACAGCTGCGGCATATGCGGTTTACCTTGGTCAACGTACTTCGATTCTGCAGGTGATGCTATTCCTGTAAAAACCAAACTACATCGTTTACCTGCCATTATTTTCAACTATAGAAAAGACCTATAGCATCTAATAGTGGGTGTGCATTGAGAAGAAAGGAACCAAAGGCCATTAAACCAGATTAATCATAAACCCTCCTACAACTGGACCTGGATTTTCTTGAAATATTTCCTGCCTTTTGTTTCAAGATTTACACCTTTCAAGGTTATTCAAGTCTCCCAGAGCAACCGGCAAACCTTGGGCGGCTAGAGTAAAGGTCCTTATTTACATTCCTGTAGAGCGTCCGCACGAAGGATCCTAAGTTATTCATTGCCTGTTTATATTCTACACACTAGGTCAAGTTCAGAAATTAGCCAACTTCTGCAGCAACAAGGCTCAAAGAAACAAGGAGGTGGAATCTTAAGTTCCCTAGGGAATTCGTGTAGGGAGTAGGGAGGTGGTGATCAAAGACGGAAGCAAACGTACAAAATCGTACCCTAAGGACCAACCCGGGTTCCCCTCCAAGGGGAGAATGGAGGAGGGAGAACAGCTTTAAAGCTTGGGAGACTCCATCTGGCCAGTCCAGCTAGATGGGCTTCCCCCACTGTCCAGCCTCACTCCTCCGGCTGAAAGGAGAGTAAAACCAGGGCTTTTCGACTCGTGGGAGAAGAGAGGTCCAGGGGACTGACTGTCTGGGGGAGTGGGGTTGGGCAGGATGATGGACTGGGAATCGGGATGGGGAGGCCTTTTTCATTTAAGGATGCAGGAAGGTGTGAGGGTACCGACCTAAATGGGGAGGGGGGCAGGGAAAGCAGCACTCACTATAAAGAGACAGGAGGGTGGGACTCCAGCTCCCCTCCGAGTCCCAGCGAGCTGGGGCAGGTGGCGGGGAGGGGGAAAGGGACTGTCTGGGCCCAGGGGGGCGAGGGGCGGGGATGGGGGGGGTCCCCCTTCCAAAGGGAGGGGCAGAGAGGGGAGGGGTCCCCGTAGAAGATGGATGGGGCGCGGGGGAAAGGGTCTGAGGCTGGACAGGAGCTGGGGTGGGCCTGGGATCCCCTCAAGGATTGGGGCGCAGCCTCCTCCGGGAATGGGGGGCGCGGGCAGAGAAGAGGGAGAAGGAGGAGGAGGAGGAGGAGGAGGAGGGGCCCCGCCCCCTCGGGGGATGGGGTGCTGGGGGGCGGAGGGGGAGGCCGGCAGTCCCACCCTCACCTTTCTCTCGAGACCCCGGTCTCCCCGCAATCCCGGAGTGCCCGGCCCAGCGTCTCCTACCTCTCCCCGGTGCTCCGGGCTCCGCTCCCCGCCGCCTCCGCCTCCCGCCTCCCATCCACGGTCCCTCGCCTCCCCTCCGCCTCCTCTCCTCCTCCCCCACCGGGTCCGTGCCTTGACAGCTTCCCGGGCCAATTGTCACCTCAGCCTCGCGGCTCGCTGACCAATCCTGGCCGGGGGGAGGCGGGGCTTCTCCAATGTCATTCAGGCTCCTCCCGGGGCCCCAAGATCCCTTTTGTTTGGGGAGAGCCGGGCTGGGATTGAGCTCGCGTCACTTCCGGCGGGAAGAGCCCTCCTCCCAGTCTGGCGCGCGGCTTGGGTCTCGAGCTGGATCCTGCCGGGCTCTACCTTTGCTCGCCTGCACTCCCTGCCGCGGCAAGGGGGCGTATATGCCTTCTCCTGGTCCTCGACCAAGCGGGCAGGACTTGGCGTTCGTCCCCAGGATGATGATTCCGGGTCGCAATTTTGTCCCGTATTGTTTGGGCTTTAGAATTTGTATTCCCCCGCCCAGTTCACTAATTCTCTATTCAATTTGTAATCTCTTTCTAGTATTCACTTTAAAAACGAGAAACCCCTCTTTGTCCTTGGCTGCCCCAATGGAGAGAGTGCCTTGTGAATAGCAGATAGCCTTTCTGGTCTTGATCTTGGCTTTGGCTGTGGCCAGACTCCACACGTTAGCAGTGGGCTGGTGGAGGAAACTGAGTGCACTATGGGATAATCTTGCAGTCCTGTCTTCCATAATCTAGCAGATTGCAAATCCCTTGAAGGCAAAGACTGATTGCTGTAGCACACTGTCAATAGTCATTGATCAGATGCCTACTATGTGCCAGATGTACGTAGATAGAGAACTATACATAGTTACACTAATACATACTATCTAATATCTCGCGGAGATGCAGAGCTCTCCCCTTCTTCCAAGGTCCTGATTTTAAGTTCAGTTTCTTAAAGAACATTGCTGATAATGAGGTTGAATTAACTCTCCTCGATTTTGGTCAGATCCTACCCAACTTTACCAGGAATTTAATCTAAAGTGTGGAAGCTCATTGTGTTCTACTTAAACTTGGGTGGAAATAGATCCTTTCAAGGCTGGAGGTGGTCTGCCGTATAGAGATAGTTTCTTTCTCCAAGGGTGAAACTATGTCACTCTCAGCCCCTCATTGGACCCCTACTTTTGAAAGGTATATAAACTGTGAGCCCACTGCCATGATTGTCTTTGCTCCAAGCCCGTCATCTCCAGTTTTCCTGATCTATATCTTGCCACTGGACCCAGATGGCTCAGGAGGAGAGAGTGAGGCTGGTGACTTTGCACAGCCCTCTCTCACTTAAATGCAATTTACTTGCAAGTCATGGCATCATCTACCTGATGTCATGGCTCTCTTTGAGAACAAAGGACAAACAATAACAACTTTGGTCTAAGAGAGACAGCCAAATCACCAACCTTTTATTAATAACTTGCTGGCCTTATTAATAAAATGATTAAATTTCCCGGGAACTATGTCTCTCAAACTTTTTTAATCACCACAATATGGAACTCAACCTAATGGGTGACAACATGCAAACAACTATGCAAAAACAAGATATATGCACATGTCATATATATATATATATATCTATACACATACATATCCTATGATAAATAGGAATTAATCAATAGAGAGAAAACACTAGATTTAAGAGGGATTGGGAAGGCTTCCAGGACAAGGTGGGATTTTAGCTGGGACTTGAAGGAAGCAAGGGAAGCCAGGAGGCAGAAATGAGGAGGGAGATCATTCCAGGCATGGGAGACAGCCAGTGAAAATGCTCAGAGATAAAAGATGGAGTGTCTCTTGGAAGAACAGCAAAGAGAACAGTCACTGGAATAGAAAGTATGAGGAGGAGTTGGAAGATACAAGAAGACTGGAAAGTGGTGTGTGTGTGTGTGTTAGGTTATAAAGGGCTTTGAATGCCAGACAGAGGATTCTGCATTTGATCCTGGAGGTGATATGGAGCCACTGGAGTTGAGTAGGGGGTGGCATGATTGGAGTCGCATTTTAGGAAATTCACTTTAGTGGATGAATTGAGGATGAAGTGGAGCAGGCAGACAAATTCACCAGCAGGCTATTTCAATAGTCTAGGTGTGAGGTGATGAGGGCCTGCATTAGACTGGTGGTTAGGTGATGAAGTACAGTACCTGGAGTCAGGAAGACTCCTTTGAAGGAGTTCAAATCCAGCCTCTGATACTTACTAGCTATGTGACCCTGGGCAAGTCACTTAATCTTGTTTGCCTCAGTTTCTTCATCTGTTAAATAAGCTGGAGAAAGAAATGGCAAATCACTCCAGTATCTTTGCCAAGAAAACCCTAAATAGGGTCATAGTCAGACATGAATAAAAAAAAAGAATGACTGAACAACAACAGTGAGAGAAAGGGGTGAATTCAAGAGATGTTGCAAAGGTAAAAGCACAGCAACCAATTGGACATGGTGTGTGTGTGTGTGTGTGTGTGTGAGAGAGAGAGAGAGAGAGAGAGAGAGAGAGAGAGAGAGAGAGAAAGAGAGAGAGAGAGAGAGAGAGAGAGACAGAAGGGGGAGAGAGAGGAATCCAGGAAGATTCTTAGTTTCTTCACTTTTAAATTTAGAGTTGGATTAGATGATCTGTACTGTCCCTTCTCTCTCATCTATTCTTATAATAAATTTCTATACTTTGAAATTTGTCTCCCAAACTTCTACTACTCTTCTTCTTCCCCCCAAAGGCCAAGCATAAGGGATCTGTAGATCAAAAGGACCTTAGATATCCTCTAAAATCTAATCTCTCTTCTATAGTATCAGCCCTTCAAATACTTCAAGACATTTACCAAGTGTTTCCTTCTCCCCTTTTATTGACTTCTTGGAGCACAATCCCTGCTGGTGCTTGAAAGACCAACAATGCATGATGGAAGAAAGATGTCTCAAAAGATTGCTTTTATGAGTGTGGTACAATGGAGGTCAGAGTCTCAGGATTCCATGGTGGAAGACTGCACCATCCAATCTATTTCACCTGATTATACAAGTAGTCACAAGAGGGATAGGGTAAGAAAGTATAGTGTAAGACTAATAGGACTAAACAGAAAAACAACTCAGCATGACAGCCAACTCGTTTGGCTAATGGTGTCACCTTTGTATATGAAGGACAGAAAATTCGTTCACCCGTTATATAATCCTCACATGCTTATGAATGCAGTACAATTGGTAAAGGAAGAACGACAGGATCAGAGACTACTCTTCCCTACCATTTAGTCTGCTATTTGCATTCTGGTTCAGTGGTTCAGGGAGGGGGCTAGAACCTCAGGTACCATGCTAGGGGCTGCTAGGAATATAAAAATGAATGTTATGGGTCCTGATTTCATTCAGGGTGCTTTGAGTTTAGTAGGAAAGAGGGGGGAAGCAAATGACTGAAATGTTCAACTACAGGTTGTTCCCAAAGTTTTCATGCAGTTTTAAGCTTTTAAAACTTAAAAGACTTTGGGAACTCCTTGTATAGGCTAGGTGCTGGTATAGATATAGGGCCACAAATAGTTTCATTTCCGTCTCCTCCCAACTGCTCTGCAATGCAATGAGGAAGTGCCCCATCCCTTGACAATAGGGAGAAGCTCTGGCTATTTTTTGCCTGAATCACCAGGAGAGCAAGCTTGGTGAATCAGTCTTTCCTCCCCACACTCATTGCCATTGACCTCTCCACCCAACCTTTGCTCCTCTGCAGGGGTGAGTGGGAGTTCTGTTCTGTGACTTGTTTCCTTTTTAGCAACAAGCAAAATCTTCCCAGACTTCCAGTGAGTTCCCTTCCTGTCTCCTCCTGGACTTGTGTGGGAGAACCCAACATGAATGATATCAGCTCTACTTGGTGTTTTCTGGTTACTTCTTTTAATTTATTACTCCAGGGGATAGTGAGTTGGTAGGGATAGTACACCCTATCTTCTAAAAAGGCTTACAATCAGCAGTGCCCAGGTTTTAAATGCTTTAGAGGGGAATAAAAAAGAAGCAGAAAGCACTTGAGCCCTTAGGGAGTGCCCAGTCTTATGGGAGTAATGTGACCCTACAAAAGAACTTTATAAGGAAATTTAGAAACAAATGCAAATGAGCACATGTAATATAAACTGATAGCCTAATAACACCTTAAAGTGGGAGACTTACCTTTTCAAAGTATTTTCCTATCTCTTCTTCCAGATTCACAAATTACAAAGCTTAAAAAAAACCCTACCTTATAAATGAACTCCTTTAATTTTCATCTTGGAAGAGGGGAACAAATATCCTTTTGAAGGTTCAAGTACTGGCTCTTCTACTTAATTACCTTGGACAAGGCACATGCCTTTTCTAGGCCCAGTGTCCTCTCTAATTTTTTTTAGGAGAATCTCTAAGGTCCGTTGCAGCTCTACATCTATTATCAACCAAAAAACATTTAAGTGCTTATTACATACCAGACACTGTACTGGTGCCTTCCTTCTCTTGGTTATCTCCAATTTATCCTGTATATATCTTGTTAATGATGGGGATAGGACCTGTACCCCTGAAAAGCCCTTGAAGTTTCCCACAAATTTCAGCAACGAAGTCCCTGGCATTTCCCTGAGGCATCTAGCCTATCCCAGTATAATCCTTTTAACTGCCCTTTCACTGTGGCTCTCATTTTTCCCACCTGGCCCACCCCAGGCTACTTATCACTCCTAGATCCCATCCAGATCTTCTCACACTCTTTCTATATAAAAATGCCAATCTTACCCCCATTAAATTGTGAAGATTCTTAGAATCTGGCCAGCTTATACTGGTATCACAAATACCACAAACTCACTAGGAATCTCCCCCAGCCAATCGGTGTCTTAATAAACTCAATACTTAGATTGAAAGAAGGTTTGAGTGGTTGAATTCTTTTGAGGCAGACCCCTGCCATGTACCCATCCATTTTGGGGTTCCTAGCACCCCAAGATGCAACATTTCTACACAGCTGTTTTCATGTCTCCCCAATTGGCCTTTCTTTGTAACCCCAGGGTTTTTAGGGAGTACCTGGCATGTAATAGACACTTAATGAATACTTAGCAACTGATTGACTTGTGAACAATCCTGAGAGGTGGGCTGTGATGGCATTATTATTGTGATTTCATGGATAAGAAACAACAGACCAGAGAGGTTAATTCATTTGCTCAAGGTGAGAAAGCTAATAGGAATCAGGACTTGAATTCAGTTCTTTCAGCTACATGGCTAGAGGTCTCTCTGGTCTACCACAGTACTAAGAGAATCACTACAGTTTCAGTCTATCAATCAATAAGTGTTTATAAAGTACTTACTATGTGCCAGGCACTGTGTTAGGAGCTAGGAACATAAAGTGTAAATAAGCAATCCCACACAGAAGGAACATACATTTTGTAGGAATAGATTCTATGTACATATAAGTATATACAAGAAATAAACACACAGTATTAGGGGGAAGGACACTAGGTGCATGTTGGGGGGGGTGGTTCGGAAGGAGGGGCAAGGTGCGGTGAGAGTAGAATAAGAAAGTCCTCCTAATCTGGGAGCTAGCTTTTGAGCTGAGCTTCTAAGGACACTGGGGGTAAGGAAGGTATACATTCCAGACATGACAAGCATACTGTATAAAGGTCCAGAGTTGGCGAGGTAATGATTTGTGTGAAGAACAGCGAAAAGGCCCCTTTAGCTCTATCATAGACAGGGTGAAGGGGACTAATGCATGATAAGCCTTGGAAGTTTTGTTAAAATCAGGAAGTGAAGGGCTCTAAATGACAGAGGAGCCCAGAGATAGTAGGAAACCACCTGAGTTAACTGGGCAGAAGATTAACACAGATAGACCCATGCTTTTGAAATGTCATTGGTCGCTGTATGGGGGATGAAGAATTGAGGACAGGAGAGACTTGAAGCAAGAGGCCAATTAGGAATCTAAATTAAACAATTGGACCATATAACCTCTAAGGTCTTTTCCATTGTCTTTTGTATGTAACTGGCTTCCCTTTCTTCCAATATATAGGTATATAATTGGTGCTCAATAAATACTTGTACATTGATTAATTGGGTGATCAGAGCTGAAAAGGGGAAAGGTGGAGTCTGGGAGCAGGCATGAAATTTGAACTAGATTTAGAAGAAAAGGAAGAGGCTAACTGAAGGTCTAGAAGTTGAAGAGGATCTGGCTGAAAGGCTATGAGGTTGAGAGCTGGAGAAAGGGAATTAGGTGGCTAATTCAGCCCAGTATTCTCCATGAACTTCCAGGGGGAAACTAGGGTGTGTGTGTGTGTGTGTGTGTGTGTTGAATAACATCCAAGTCTTATAACTTAATCTGACGTGAATATTACATACATCTTTTCCCACTTGGTCCCACATTTTTCTTAAGTCACTCTCACCTATGAAAGTACCATTTTTCTGCAATGAGACCCTGCAGAGAGTTAGGCAGCTAGGTGGCATAGTGGAGAGTGTAGGATCTGGAGTTAGGACCTTAGACACTAACTGGGTGACTCCAGGCAGGTCACTTAACCCTCTTTGTCTCAGTTTCCTCATCTGTAAAATGAGCTGGAGAAGGAAATGGCAAACTACTCTAGCATCTTCACCAAGAAAACCCCAAATGGGCTTGAGAGGAGCTGGACACTACTAAAATGACTGAACGACATAGAGCTGGAGGCCAAGCTATCAGGCTCCTCTTGTCCAGGGAACCGTAGGGTCACTCTCAGGGCACAGAGCACAGAGGGAGTATCTTTGGTTGCTGAGCAAGGTAACTGTAACTAACATTCTCACGGAATGATACTGTCTCACGGTGGTTTCTCTGTTTGCATGTGCCTCCTACTCCCCCTTGTGCTAAATAGCGAACACTGCAGTTTTTTGGCAACCAGAGCTGCCTCAGCCCTCTCCATTCTCTAGCATTGACTTGTTTCATTTCCCTTGTCTGCAGTTTCTGCTGGGAGGAGGACTATTCTGCAGGCGTTTGTCATATGCTCACAACCCAACCAAGCTGGCCCAAAGCACTACTCCCTTGATCCCTTCCTGCCAGTCTGGGATGGTTATTACGTAATTAAATCATATGGTCAGGGAGGGTAACAGTCTGGGGAGCTCTTGTGTGGGAGGAAGATGTCTTGTCTGGTCCAAGAGATTGTGAAATCAAAGGACAATTTCTTCTGTCTCATTAAGCCTTATATAGGATTTAGTAAATTTTTTTGAGGGGGGAGGGGAAGTGGAGAAAGGAAATGTCTTTGGAAGGAGGTGAGGGCTTGAGACTGGGGGAATAAACAGAAACTGGTTCCAGAAATGAGAGCAACAGAAAGCCCTGACCGACACTTACTAGCTATGTGAGCATTTAGCCTCTCTTGGTGTTCACTTTTTCATCTATAAAATGGGGATAAACATGCTTGCATTACCTAATTCACAAGGTTGTTATGGAATAACAAAACAACAACAACAAAACCCAACAACAAAAAAAGGACAGCAAATAGTCTGCTTCTATCAGCATTCAGACCCCAAAGTTCTTTCTCTGGATGTGGATAGCGTTTTCCATCATGAGTCTTTTAGAGTTGTCTTAAATGAGCCCACTACTTCTTAAGGCAGCCCACCTCAGTTTTTCGATAAGTGTTAAGCAGCTTTTCCTGCAATAAAACTTAAATTTGTCTCTTCCCAGAATTCGCATATTATTTCAAGTTCTGCCTTTTGGGGCCAAGAAAAACAAATCGACTCCCATTTCACATGACAGCCCTTCAAAAACTCGAAGACAGGTATCAGGTTCCCCACCACAAATATTCTCTTCCCCAAGCTAAACAGCCCCAGTTCCTTCGGTTGATCATTATATGGCCTCAAGGGCCCCCATCAATCTGGTCACCCTCCCTTGGACATTTTCTAGCCTGTCAAAGTCCTTCCTAAGTGTGATGAACAGGTCTGAACATAGTACATAGCTGGGGTCTGATTGGGGATGATCACTGGAGCCATCACCTTATTCCTGGAAGCTATGCCTTTTTTTAAAAAATGTAGCTCCAAACCGAAAGAATATTTTGGCAGTCATATCACACTCTTCACTCATATTGAGTCCAAAGCTTTGAGCCCTATAGCTCCCTTCCCACTATTGGAAAAGTACTCATTAAAATACCCAGGAACCTTGTAGAAATACTTCATAGTTCACAGCCAGTTGTAGGGAAGAATCGATAACCTTTTTCCTTTTCAGTGCAGCCTTGGGAATAACCAAGGCAAACAACTTCTGTTGTAAAATCTAGCTGAGGTGGTTAGTCAGTGAAATTATGGATGACATCTATCTTAATCTCAAGTGTGACCAATCTCTATGGAACTTGAGAGGTTAGGAGAAGGTGTACGGGAACAGCTAACGATTTTGTACTTATTTGCAAGGGGTCACAAAAGGTCAGCTTCTAGCTCCTTTTTTCTCCATTTCCTAGTTTCCTTGAGTTGCTTTTATTCTCAGGTGGCCTTCTTCCCTGAGCAGGTGAAGTGATTGCGGGCAAGTGCCTTAACCTCATGTAACCTTATCCTGTTTCTTCATCTCTAAAATGGGCATAACAATACGTGTAATACCTACCTGAAGGGTTGTTATTAAGCTCAAACGAGATAATATTTGAAAAAGGTCCAACAAAGCTTATATTAACATCAGTCAGTGTTACTAATATTACTATCGCCAGGAGGGCAGTCCCTGAAGGTGGACCCATTTCTTTCCCCGACTCTCACCTTAATCTGACCCTGCAGAGCAAACAATGGGCAGGTGATGGTGCCAGAGACTGAATTCTTGCTTTGCCAGCCTACCCCACAGTCTCGAGTTGATGAAAGCCAATTCTAGGTTTCTCCTGCTCTGTTATTACAGCTGAAGTAGCCACACAGTTTGCTGAATGGATCATTGTTGTTCACAAAAGGAGTGAAATATTTGTAGGGAAAGATAATGGCCCGATTATAGCTACACTGTCATTTCTAGGCAGTTTCCCTATAAATGGTCCTTTGAAGGAGAGTGGCATTAGCAGCTTTCCTCCTCTCAATATAAAACACTGTGGCTTTCTGAGCTGACTAGAGTGACCTAGTATGATCAAAGGAGGAAGACACTGATGCTCTCAGATTTTGGGCTTCCTGTAAGGGACCGCTGACTTCAACTTTAAAACTGTGAACTTTTGCCTTAAGTCCTAGTGGTAATATTTAATATTACTTACTGCTGTGGGGAGAAGTCTATGTCTCAGTTTACCTAATTGTGAAGTAAGAAAAGTACAGTCCTCTACAATGCTTTGGAGTTGCCTAATGCCCAGAGAAGCACAAGATATAGCTACTCACCTCAACCTCTTCCCCAGCCCCCAGCACCTGGGTCGTGGACCCACTGAGAAATCTCTTTCAATCTATCCTTTGTCATGTGACTTTACCTGGCAAATATTGTCTGATTTGCAGAGTAACTTCAAGATGCATGAATTAAAAGTGCTTGATGGTCTATAGGATCATGGGACCAGATTTAGATATGGTCATCTAGTCCAACGCTATCATTTTCCTTGTACTTGTGGCTTAGGATTTCAAACTCTAGACTAACATAGAGAGTGTCTAATCATGGGGCATCCCCTTCAAATCATAACTCTGACTCTTTCTGCACCTACCCCAGGTTCCCTTCGGGATATCTCAGCAGATGATAAAAATAAAACTCTCCACAGATATAAAAGGATCCTAAACTACATAAACACACAAGGTCATAGTGCAAAACATATGTTAAGCACAGGAAAGCCTTTAATTTGCCCCAAGGAAAATGCATAATCATCTTCCAGTAGTCTATTCAATTGACTTGATTCTTCTTCCTCTCTGTTGAATACTACTTTCCCCTGGAGTCCTGTACAGTCCTCCAGACTCACAGCATCCTTCCTGGATTTTGGATTCCCTGTGGAAGGTAAATGAACTAGGTATTGCTAGAGGGGAAAGCCCCAACATTCTAATGAGTCCTGTTTTTTGCTTCAGACACCCACTGTACAGATATCTACTTTTATGGTACTTCCTTGAGTTCTTAGAATCCCTCAGAAAGAAAATTTGTTTTGTGTTTCTAGAAAACCTTTCCCCTTGCCACTTGGACCTATGCTGTCTAAATAACTCATGCTAATAGCAGAGTGAAAAATCTAGGTCTTTGGCTTCCCTATCCTGTGCCTTAGTCCTGGTTCATTTTTCAATTCAATTCAATTTTTCAATTAACTTCTCTCCAAGAGATGGCTGCTGCCAAAAAAAAAGTTTCCTTTTTTCTCTGTAGAAGGATGGATTACAGAACTCAAGAACTGGGATGGGCTGGGCAGGGTGGGTGTGGGGGGATGTTGCCATAGAGGCAACCTCTCAGCTAGCATTGCCTAGGAATTCCCCCTTATCTTTCCGCAAACCTGTATTCTAGAATTTGGCATCCAGGAACTATCCTTTTAGATCATGTGGTTGAAGATCCATGCAATTCCCATGTGCCTTTGTCCCAAGGCCATCATAAGCATCTCTGTTGGGTGGGCTGCTCTTCATGTATAGGCTTCCAGCTACCCTTTTGGGATACAGATTGCTTCTTAAGTCTGTTGCCCTTTGGGTTCTTCTTCAAAATTGCGGAGCGGGGGAGATTGAAGGGTTGACTCTATACAACTTTATTATAGGTCACCTTCAATGATCTGAACCGAACAATTAATCTCCAATAGATCCACAGCAGCCCAAGCCAGCCAAATTATTTCTAAATGCTAAAATACAACCAAAAATCTAAACAAGGATTCTGAGAGAAATGATTATTCATAACGATTGGGGATTTGGGGAGATCCGGAGTTCTCTCCTTTTTTCCAAAGTTCTTGTTTCAATGCTTAGCCTCTAAGGGAAGACTAATAATGGCAGATTAATATTCTCCTCAATCTAGGTGTTTGCTATCCCACCCAACTTTACAAGAAATTTAAGGTGAAACTCCTAGCCCATTGTGTTCCACTTAGCCGTGGGTGGGGGATATATATCCTTCATCTAGATTTCCAGAGGCTGGGGATGACTTGGAAGCAAATCCTTACCCTCTAACTCCTCATTAGAATAGATCCTCTATGTATAATATTCATTCTATTTTATAATATTCATCGTCTCATTAATTGTTAACCAATCAGAGTTGATTGCCACTTTGCTAAGGGCGTATAAATTGTGAGCCCACCATCATGAGGGGTCTTTGGCTTTTGAAAGTGTCACTGCCCCATTTTATTGGTAATATGCTAATATTATTAATAAAGTGTTTAATTACCCAGAAATTATGTCTTTTGAACTTTTTAAATGTCACATTCATCAGCAAGTTGTTAAGGAATTCCTCTAATTACCTATGGGGAAACCGAGGTAGAAGGTAGTTAAGTGATTTGTCCAAGGTCACAAAGGCTATAAGCAGCAGAGCTGGGATTTAAAACCCATCTCCTCTGTCTCCAAATCTTGGGTTTATGTGTGGGTTTTCTTGTCATAAATATTTATATGTATTGGTCTATGTACCTGTATCTGTATGTGCTAGTTCCTTTGCTCTGAGATCACATTTCATTTATACTTGTATGCTTATAATTCATTTCCCAGCAGGCTGCACTCCTCTGGACTTCTCTATTATGATGCAGTGCCAGAAACCTCCTCTCCCTCCTCTCTTTTAGTGTGTATATGCGTTGTTTTCTTCATTTGAATGTAAGCACCTTGAAGCCAGAGACTGTCTTTTTGTTTATTTTGTATTTCCAACACTTAGCAAGGTAAGTGCTTAATAAATGCTTGTTGATCGAGTGACAGTCGTGCGTGTTTTCTTCTTCATTTAAGGTGAGCTCCTTGAGAACACAGACTGTGTTTTTGCCTTTCTTTGTGTTCCTAGGGCTTAGCGCTGTGCCTGGCCCATTGCCGTTTAGTCATTTCACTCCTATCTGACTTTTTGTGACCCCATTTGGGGTTTTCTTGGTAAAGACACTGGGGTGGTTTGCCACTTCCTTTTCCAGCTCACTTTACAGACAAGGAAACTAAGGCAAATGGGGTTAAGTGATTTGCCCAGGGTCACACAGTTAGTAAGTGTTTAAGGCCAGATTTGAACTCATGAAGATGAGTTTTTCTGACTTCAGGCCTGGCACTCTATATCCACTGCACCGCCTGGCTGCCCCACCCGGCCCATAGAAAGCACTTAATAGATGTTTGCTGGCTGACTCTAATTTTGCATGTTCTGCCCTTCTTGGGTCACTCTTTGTTTTTTGCCACTTTCTCTCAAATAGACCCAGAAACAAGTGCTTTCCATTTGCTTACCCAATAGGGAGTGTTTCTTCATTACTTCAAATAGAATTTTCATGAGCTAGGATAAACACCTGGTGGGCAGGAGCTCTATCTCAGGGCTATTCCAATCTGAATTCCATTATTTCTTTCTGCTAACCTGGGGAGGAAAAAAATAAGTCTCAAGAAAATGCAGCTTTCCTCTTGCTGCTTCCTTCCCCAGATTCCACCATCAGATAACAGCAGTTCTACAGCTGCCTGCATCTGCTCCGAATACCAATTTCAAGCAGCTTAGAGTGGTGGCCAGGGGCCTGAGGGAGGGGAGGAGGAAGAAGGCTGGTTTTAATTATAGTAGCTGACATTTATAGAGCATAGTTTGCAATGTACTTTACATGTGTTATCTCATCCAGCCTTTCCATAGTCTCCTGAGGTTAGGTAATGCAAGCATTATGCCTAGTTTAGAGATAGGACACTTTGGTTCCCAAAGGTTAAGGAACTTGCTCAAGGTCACATAGCTATTAGAGCTGGAACTTAAATCCAGGCTTTTGGATCCAAGTCCTGTGTACATTCCACTATACCCTCCTGTCTTGTTGCATTGCAGTGTCTTTAAAATTATTTTCTTGGGTTATCGAAAACTATAGTGTGTAGAATTTAAGTCAATGGAGATTTACTAAGAGCCTAATTACTATATGCAAGTCATCATTTTAGGATTATAAAGCTAGAGCTGAAATGGATCTCAAAGGTCAACTAGTCCAATCCCTTCATTGTGTCGATGAAGAAACAGAGACTAAGGAAGATTAAGTAAATTGTCCAAAGTCACATATGGGTAGTAAACACTAGAAGAGGAATGTGAAGGCCATTGGTATTTCCACTGTACAACTGGCCCCAGGGGATATAAGCATGAAAACCATAGTCCCAGTTGTTGTTGATGACCCCATTTAAGGTTTCCTTGGCAAAGATGCTGGAGTGGTGTAATGGCAAGCAAAGTGGGACTTTTTGTCTTGCTCTTTTTTTCTTTTGGAGTTCTAGTTCTTCTCAGCACTAAGGTAGTCAAGTGCCTTTGATTGAGACTTGCCTTTGAATCAAGAGGCTTTGATTAATCAAGAGTCTTTGATGAAAGGCTAAGTCACATGAGTTCCAGTCACATGGTTGTGACACCCTCTGTGGGCTGACCCTGAAGAAGTGTATATATACTTGGAGGTTGGCATTTTGTTTTGGGGGGCTCACTCATTGGAAGAGTGTTCCTGTGACTTGGCCGGATGAGACTCTGGGTAGCCATTAAGGGACCTCCCCCCTACCCCGGCTTTAAAACTCCCGGATGTTGGTGCTTCTTTCTATGGCAACTATGTACGTATTGCTGTGGACAGACAGAAGTCCTGTCTGCTGATTTGTGTTATTTGCTGTGTTTATATAATTTCTGCTTGTAATTTCTGTTTGTGTTTTCTATGAAGTTCAGGGTGCTGACTTTTTCCCCTGAACTAAGTGAATGATATATGTAGGCTTAATTAAAGTGAGATTGTAAACCCCTTAAAGTTGCTTTCCTTAGAAAAGCAGATCAAAGAACTTATGCTAGCAGCCCTCCAGTGTGCTGGTGTTCTTGGCTTTATACCTCCACAGCAGCTGCAAGTAACATTGTTGATATGAGTGGTTTGCCATTTCCTTCTCCAGCTCATTTTACAGACAAAGAAATTGAGGCAAATAGAGTTTAGTGACTTGACCAGGGTCACACAGCTAGTAAATGTCTGAGGTTGGACTTAAACTCCGGTCTTCCTGACTCCAGGCTCATGCTTACATGTATTGGTGATCAAGAAGGGCTCTTAGCACTTATTCAACCAAGTACCCTTGAAGAGTTTGTCCTTTGTTTCCTTGGTTAAATTAGGAGTCTTTGATGACCTCCTTGCCTCAAGGGAAAGCCTAGTTTACATGGCTTTGAGTGACATGTTTGTGACATCAGAGGCTTTTAGACCATGTGGATTTAAGGCACATTTTTATGATGATTTTAGGTCACGTGGGTGAGTTGCATGTGTGACTCACCTTTGACCCTGAACAAGATATATAAAACCAGAGGCTGGCTTTCTTTTTTTGGAGCTCTGAGCCGTAGCAGCAGGAGTGGTGCGTGATTCCGAGCCAGCCTTGTTGAGCTCCCAGCTGTTGATGGTTCCTTGGTAACTTCGAATTGTATTTGGTCTGTTCACAAATGATGTTTGCAATTTGTTCTTGTTTGCTCTGAAGTTCAGGGTGCTGGCTTTTCCCCCTGAACTAAGTAAATGATATTTGTATGCTGGATTAAAGTAAGATTGTTTGCTTTCCTTAATGTTGCTTTCCTTAGTAAAGCAGATCAAAAGAACCTGGGCTTGCAGCATTCTGTGTGCTGGTTGTTGTTGGTTTTACACCCCCACAGCAGCTGCTAGCCGGATTGTTGAAACATTACACTACCTAGCCGCCTCAAGATGAGACATGAAAGAAAATCCTCCCCACCATTCAGTAATCAATCAATAAGCATTTATGAAGCCCTGGAGTGCTAAGAACCAGAAACAAAAGGAAAATTGAAACAGTTCTTGTCCTAAAATTGGTTATATTTTATAGGAATGCACTAGTAGATGAAGGGGAAGCAAGAAATTATTTATATGGAATGTGGCACTCTGGCTGTTTTGAAGGAGACTAGGCTGTCCCCCATGCCTGGAATTTACTTTCTCCTCACTTCCAAGCTCCTAGAATCCCCTAATTTCCTTCCCAACTTTCTTTCTGTTAAGTGCTACCTTCTACACAAAGCCTTTCTTGATCCTTCCAAATGGCAGCACCTTCCCCAATTTCTACCCTAAAGGATTTTGTATCTTTTGTATTCATAGATGGGAAGAGTTAGTCATAGCCCCTCTGATCAATTGGTTAACTCTAACCTAGTAGGTGAACACAGAGAAGGGACAGATAGAGACAATAAGCATTAGTAGCCCGTCTGTGAAGTCTCAGCTTTTTCCTAATGTAACTAGAGGACAGCTTGCTGTTGGCTGGATCAAGATTGACCACACCCCTGGTGTCACTAAGAGAACAGAGAAAGTCAATGGGGAGATCTAGAGGCAGATATTCAAGAGATAATTCGTCCTGGCAGCAGGAAATCAAACTAGAATTTCCAGCTACTGGCTAGCTTGTCAGAGATGCTGCTCCCAGGGAGGAGCAAGATGAGGATACCCTGAGAAGAGAAAGGATATTTGGATTATGTAGGACTGGGGGTGCAGTAGGGTGTGAATTGCTTTGTCCTTACGTACTACCTACATATATGCCTCACAAAGAGTGTACTCTGTACCAACGTGTCTACTCTTCCCATTCATACTCTGTGTGTTTGTGGGAGAGTGTAGCCCAGGTTTAAGGGATGGAGGGGAATGTTGTCTAGCTGTCATACTGTGACAGCTCAATTTTTACTATGAAAGTTCAAGCTATTGCTTGAAGGCTGATAGTGAAGGAAGATACAAGGAAGGTAATGAGCATTTATATCATGCCTCCTATGTGTCAGGAACTGTGCCTAGCATTTTTCACATGTTATCTCACTTGATCCTCATGAAAACTCTGGGAGGTAGGTATTGTTATTATCCCTTATCTTATAATTGGGGAAAGCAAGGCAAACAGAGGTTAAGTTACTTGCCCAGGGTCACACAGCTGTTGCTTGTCCTTAGTTCTTGAAGAAGACCATGGATGAGGCAATGGGACCTGGACCCCTAAAAAGAAAAGACCTCCAGCCCCTAAACTTTCCCATGCATTTCAACAGCTCAGGTCACTGGCATTTCTCCTCAGGCATCTGGGCCATCCCAGTCTATCTAGATATTCAGTAATCCTTTTAACTGTCCTTTTAGTTTGGCCCTCTGACCCAGCCTGGACCAGAACCACTTAACTCCTTTCATTGTCCATACCAGGCCCATCCTAGGCCATTTACTACTCCTTAATCCCATCCAGATCTTCTCACTGTCTTTTCTTGTATATAAGTACCAATCTACCCCCATTAAATTGAGCAGAATCTTAAAATCTCACCAACTTCCACTGGCGATACAATATAGCAGATTTACTAGGAATCTTGACTGCCCAACCAGTAGTTATAATAAAACCTTGCTACTCTGACTGAAAGAAGGCTTGATTGGTCAAATTCTTTCAAGGCAGACCCGTGCATTTTGGGAGTCCTAGCATCTCAAACCACAACACCATATTACGTAAATGATGCCATGACTTGCAAATGAATTGGATTTAAGTGAGGGAGGGATGTGCAAAGTCACCAGCCTCACTTTCTCCTCTGGAGCCTTCTGGGTCCAGTGGTGAGATATGGATTAGGACAACTGGAGATGGCATTGATATAGTAGGGCACTGTGGCCTTTTTAAGCTAAGGTCTCTTTCCCATTTCTCACTTTGACTGAGGCCATGCCCATTCAATTATTAAGGCTAATTAAGAAATGAGCCAAAGGATGGCCCCTTTTACCTAATAAAAAAAAATCAATCTGGGAGGGGAAGACCCTCCTGGTTTTCTGGCCAAAACAGAAACGATTACTATTTACATTCACTTGGAGCCATCAGTGCCCAATGACCACTAAGTTGTGCTTGGTCTGGGACCTAGTGTTGGCCAATCAATGAGACCAGAGTGATTTGGGTTTAAGGCATGGTCTTTAAGAAAGAAATCTAGCCAGTAAACTCCAAGATATCTCACTAAGTTTTAGCCATCAAAATTTACATTTTTTTGGGCAAAGTACCTACAGGTAAGGACATGATAGCCCATGTGGACAGAAGAAGAGGAAGGAGGGAAGGAAAGGATAGAGAAGGGAAGGAAAGAAAGAAGGAAGGAAGAAGGAAGGAAGGAAGGAAGGAAAGAAGGAAGGAAGGAAGGAAGGAAGGAAGGAAGGAAGGAAGGAAGGAAGGAAGGAAGGAAGGAAGGAAGGAAGGAAAGAAGGAAGGAAGGAAAGAAGGAAGGAAGGAAGGAAGGAAGGAAGGAAGGAAGGAAGGAAGGAAGGAAGGAAGGAAGGAAGGAGCTGTGTTGCCCAACAGGATCTGGCTAGTTGGGTCCCAGGTGGGGCAGGTTGGACTACTCACAGGTTGTTCTTTGTCCTTTGTTTTTGAAGAAGACCATGACTTCAGGAAGATGATGCCATGACTTGCAAATGAATTGGATTTAAGTATAAACGAAGGCCGTGCAAGGTCACCAGCTTCACTTTCTCCTCTGGAGCCACCTGGGTCCAGTGGCAAATTATAGATCAGGATGACCAAAGATGTCCCCTAGGTCACACAGTTATTAAGTGTCCGAGGCCAGATTTGAAATCACATCTTCCTGACTCTAAGTCTAGTTCTCTAGAGACCACCTAACTGCCTATGAGAGAGCCAACCACTTCCCAAGATATCCCATTCGGCTTTTGGATAATTCTTAACTATAGGCATACCTCAGAGATATTGTGGGTTTGGCTCCAAGACTTCACAATAAGTCACAGGAATTTTTTGGTTTCCCAGTGCATATAAAAAATTATGTTTCCACTATATTATAGTCTACTAAGTGTTTAATAGTATTACGTCTAAAAAAAGAAACCCCTAACAATGTACATACCTTAATTTCAAAACATTGCTGAGAAAAGCTAACCATCATCTGAACTTTCAGAGAATCATAATCTTTTTGCTGGTGACCAGGGTCTTTTGCTTCAATGTTGATAGTTGTTGACTGATCAGGGTGGTGGTTGCCGAAGGTCAAGGTGGCTGTGACAATTTCTTAAAATAAGACAACAATGAAGTTTGCCTCGTTGATTGACTCTTCCTTTCGCTTGAATACTTAGAGGCCCATTGTAGGGCCATTGTAGGGTTATTTCAATGCCGTTGTGTCTCATGGAATAGGGAAGTCCAAGAAGAGGGAGAAAGTTGGGAACTGCTAGTTGGTGGAACAGTCAGAACACATATAACATTTATTGAGTAAATGGCTCCCCAAAACAATTACGACAGTAACATCAAAAATCACTGATTACAGATCACCGTAACAGATATAAAAATAATGAAAAGAATCTGAAATATTGTGAGAATTACCAAAAATGTGACGGAGACATGATGTCAGTAGATGTGCTGATAAACTCACACAAACCTTCAATTGGCAAGAAACTGGCTATCTGTGAAGCACAATAAAGTGAAGTGTAATAAAATGAGGCATGTTCATGTTAGGAAATACTTCCTTTCATCAAGTCTAAATCTGACCCTGTAGAGCTTCCATGAATTTCTGCCCATCTGAGGCTAAGCAGGGCAATTTTAATCCCTTTTCTCCACAACAGCCCTTCAAATAGTTAGAGACCATCATCATGTCTGCTTTTCCCCTTACCCCTCCCCCCAAGCCTTTTCTTCCTGAGGCCAAATATATTCATTCCTTCAACTGATCCCATCCTCATAGGTCTGGAACTTAAGGCCCCTCCACATCACTCTTCTCTGGATATTTGCCATTTATCAATATCTTTCCTAAAATGTAATGCCTAGAATTAAACACAACACTCCAGATATTGGCTGACCAGGGTAGACTTCCTAGTCAAGGACCCTGCACCCTTCTTAATGCAGCTTAAAATCACTCTTTTTGTGTGGGGTGGGTTGGAAAGTTAGTCGTATTGGGCACATATAAAATGAGGATGGTAAGTTGAATTCTAGTTTTTACTATTCCATTGACTTCATGTTACTGGCCTGGGTAAATCAGGGCCCTTGACTTTTTGAACATAGAGTCTACCTTTTTTGAGTCTGATGTGCTCCAGTCCCCAAGGGCTATCCTAGGATGAACCAGAGAGTTGAAAACTCAGAAGACAACGACAAAGTCAAACAACAGTGGATACCCTGTAAACTGAGACCCAAGTTGGACAGCTTTCATTAACTTGTGAAGGGCTCTGGGATTGTAATGCTTTTTGTCTGGAATACAGGGTGGGGATTACCCAGACTCCTTTGATCTTTCTTCTTCCCCTACCCCCACACCCCAAGTTGAGTGGCTACACAGCCCGAGAACCTCCTGTGGCATTTTAATTAACATAGCTAAGAAAAAATGGAGCCCATCACTTATGCCCCCACCCCCAGCTTTTTCCATTCCAACCTTTGTTGTTGTTTTTTTCCTCTTTTCTTAATCTTGTTTTTCCTTTTTTTGTTGGATTATTTTCTTGGACTAACTACTTTGACAGCTGGACTAATAATGTAGGGATGTCTTACTTTTCTCCCTAATCACGTCCAATAAGAAGAAAATGATGATATTCTCCTCTGCTTATTTTTTAGGATAGAATTTAAGAGCTGGAAGGGATCCCAGAGACCATCTACTCCATGGTTGTTTTTTTTTTTAACATTTAACATTTAACAGAGGCCTGTTGAACTCTTCTGAGAATAATGTTTCAAAATGCATATAATAAAATACATAGGATCACAAAGGAAACCATTTACTTTGACATATAATTGCCAAAATATTAAAAAAGAAACAAATGAATGGTTTTCAGGTTAAGAATCCCTGATATAGTTCAACCCCTTTATTTAACAGATAAAAAAACAGGGGCCCAGGTAAGGGAACTTAGGGTTTTGTCTAAAGTCATGCAGCTAATAACTGGTAGAGCTGACATTTGAAAGCAGGTCTTGTAATTCCAATGCCAATTTTATATCTACTACACCATGTTCCTCTGACCTTTGTGTCAGGGACTTTCCTACACATAAAGCCCAAGTAACACTTCAGGGGATTGTTCTCACTCTCTTGAATCATAACCTTCACCCAGGAAACCAGGAAGACTTTCATGGCACCCTTAGTATACATGAGACTGACTGCCCCCTTGTAAAGTATACATATTACAAAGCCACTAGGAAAGGTTATGGTCAAAGGAAAGAAATAAAATAGAAATCACAGGCTAGGGGGGTGAATCCAAGATGACAGCTGGAAAGCAGGGACTTATTTAAGCTCTCCCCCAAATCCCTCCAAACACCTATAAAAAAATGGCTCTGAACAAATTCTAGAGCTGCGGAACTCGCAAAATAGCAGAGGGAAACAGGCAGCTATCCCAGGACAGCCTGGATGATCACTGGGAAGTGTCTATTGCATGGTGCTGGGAATGGAGCACAGCCTGGTGGGCCGTGCTGGGACCAACCAGACCGGGAGTCAGGTGGAGCAGGCCTGAGGGCCGTGAATCATTGAGCTGTGGCAGTTACCAGACTTCTCAACCCACAAACACCAAAGACCACAGAGCAGGTTAGTGGGAAAACTGCTAGATTGGGGTGAGATCTGTCCAGCCCCAGCCCTGTGAGTCGTGGAGGTGGAGTGGTGGTCATGGCTGTGACTGTACTGCTTCCCGAGCTCCAGTGTCAACTGCTTCCAGAGTCCCTGGCTCTCACTGTGAGACGAATCATGCAGTGGATCAGAGCAGGATGTGTCAGTAAGAGAAAATGGGCTCCTTAGCACTTCAGGAGTTTGACTTTTGTTTACTTTGAGTGAAAGTACTTTCAGCTGTTAAGTGCTAAGCCCCAGGCCCAAAGCCCTATCAGGTGTGAAACCTGTGTGGGTGTAGATTGATGACTTAAGAGGGGCCAACTCAGGGACCAATGCTCTCTGGTCATTGAGGCAGGGCTTGGCTGCGAGGAGAGGCTAGCTAAGAGACAACTACAACTGAAGTTGAAAAAAGCCAAAGCAGGAGCTGCGGAAATAGAGCGGACCTGTGTGAACCCAGGAGTGCGAGCAAGGACTTGAGGCCAGTAAATATGAATTGGTTAAATACCATCTTGTTTTTATGTGGCCTCCTGGTTACTCTTTTGAGGCTGGACTACTGGGCCTGGGGTCTTTTGGTCAAGATGTCGGAATGGGGAGGCTGGTTCACGGATCTGCTGCTGTGGGACCTAAATAAATGTCTCGTTGCTTTCTACTTAGAGAATCTCTCATACCTTGTGGTTTCGAACCATTCAAATATATACATGATTATATTTGAGATTATAAATTCGGCCTTCCTACTACGCAGGAGTGCAAGGAATGCTTTGTTGGTGCAGAGGAAGGCTCTCTTGCTTTGCCCTGCTTGGATCTGGCTTGTGGTCCTGCTTGGCAGTTCTTGGGGGAGGAGGGGCACTGCTGTGACAGAGCCTGGGCTGAAGGTGGAATAGAAGTAGCTCTGAAAACAGCAGCACTTGAACCCTAAAGCTTAGGACAAAGTACTCTCTACTCTACAAGCAGTCATACATTGACGAAAAGGTCATGGGTCAAATAGTTGGCTGGGAACATGAGCATTCAGCAAAAAAGGATGCAGATTACTGAATCTTTTTTTGGTGACAAAGAAGATAAAAACATATGCCCAGAAGAAGTCAACAAAGTCAAAGAGCCTACATCAAAAGCCTCCACGAAAAATTTGAATTGGGCTCAGGCCATGGAAGAGCTCAAAAAGGATTTGGAAAAGCAAGTAAGAGAAGTAGAGGAAAAATTGGGAAATGAAATGAGAGTGATGCAAGAAAATCATGAAAAACAAGTCAATGACTTGCTAATGGAGACCCAGAAAATTCTGAAGAAAATAACACCTTAAAAAATAGACTAACCCAAATGGCAAAAGAGCTCCAAAAAGCCAATGAGGAGAAGAATGCCTTGAAAGGCAGAATTAGCCAAATGGAAAAGGAGGTCCAAAAGACCACTGAAGAAAGTGCCACCTTAAAAATTACACTGGAGCAGGTGGAAGCTAGTGACTTTATGAGAAATCAAGATATTATGAAACAGAATCCAAGAAATGAAAAAAATGGAAGACAATGTGAAACATCTCATTGGAAAAACCACTGACCTGGAGAATAGATCCAGGAGAGATAATTTACAAATTATTGGACTACCTGAAAGCCATGATCAAAAAAAAAAAAGACCCTAGACATCATCTTTCAAGAAATTTTAAGGAAAACTGCCATGATATTCTAGAACCAGAGGGCAAAATAGAAATTGAAAGAATCCACTGATGGTCTCTTGAAAAAGATCCCAAAAGGAAAAATCCCAGGAATATTGTTGCCAAATTCCAGAGTTCCCAGGTCAAGGAGAAAATACTGCAAGCAGCAGAAAAAAACAATTTGAGTATTGTGGAAACACAATTAGGATAACACAAGATCTAGCAGCTTCTACATTAAGAGACTGAAGGGCTTAGAATATGATATTCTGGAGGTCAAAGGAGCTGGGATTAAAACCAAGAAGCAACTACCCAGCAAAACTGAGTATAATGCTCCAAGGCAAAATATGGATTTTCAATAAAATAGAGGACTTTCAAGCTTTCTCAATGAAAAGACCAGAGCTGAATAGAAAATTTGACTTTGAAACATAAGAATCAAGAGAAGCATGAAAAAGTAAACAAGAAAGAGAAATCACAAGGGACTTACTAAAATGGAACCGTTTTGTTTACATTCGTACATGGAAAGACGATGTGTGTAATTCATGAGACCTTTGTCAGTATGAGGGTAGTTGAAAGGAATATACATATATATATATATATATATATATATATATATATATATATATATAGACAGAGGGCACAGGGTGAATTGAATATGAAGGGATGATATCTAAAAAATGAAATAAATTTAAGGAGTGAGAGAGGAATATATATTGAAAGGGGGAGAAAGGGAGAGATAGAATGGGGTAAATTATCTCACATGAAAGTGGCAAGAAAAAGCAATTCTGTTGGAAGGGAAGAGGAGACAGGTGAGGGAGAATGAGTGAATTTTGCTCTCATTGGGTTTGACTTGAGGAGGGAATAACATATACCCTCAAACACCCCACAGGAAAAAAGGAGGAAGGGGATAAAAAAGGGGGGATGATAGAAGAGAGGGCAGATGGGGGAGGAGGTAATCAAAAGCCTTTGAAGAGGGACAGGGTCAAGGGAGAAAATTGAATATAGGGGGACAGGATAGGATGGAGTGAAATATAATTAGTCTTTCGTAACATGATTATTGTGGAAGTGTTTTGCATAATGATACATGTGTGGCCTATGTTGAATTGCTTGCCTTCTTAGGGAGGGTAGGTGGTAAGGGAAGAGGGGAGAGAATTTGGAACTCAAAGTTTTAAAAGCAGATGCTCAAAAAAAGTTGTTTTTGCATGCTGGGAAATAAGATATATAGGGAATGTGGCATAGAAATCTATCCTGCCCTACAAGAAGGTAAAGGGAAAAGGGATGGGGGGAGATTGGGGTGACAGAAGGGAGGACTGCCTGGGGAACAGGGCAATCAGAATATATGCCATCTTGAAGTGGGGTGGGGAGGGTAGGAATGGAGAGAAAATTTGTAATTCAAAATCTTGTGGAAATCAATGTTGAAAACTAAAATATTAATAAATAAATAAAAAATAAAATATGAAAAAAGAAATCACAGGCTGAGTGATGATAAGTCCCAAAGAAATATGTAAATTCCCAATCAGTTACAATCATTAGGATGAGGATTCTTCTGGCAGAGGCCTTTTGCCCACAGGTTCTGACTTGGTTGACTACTCATTAAGGTTGGGACAAGAAGAGCTTTTCTCTTTCTCCTACTCTCTTCCTTTCTCTGGAGCTTGTCAAGTGGCATGGGGTTAGTAGGGGTGGGAGGGATTGAAGTGGCGGTAGAAGGGTGGAGAGAAGATGTAGCAAAGGTCTAGGGATTCTCTGTATTTAGTCTTTTGGTTTCTGCTGCAGGGTGAGGGCAAAATAGCTTTGGGGTTCTTTAGACCTCTCCTGAGAGACAACATTCTCTTCTAGAAGATTCTTCTTCCTTGCTTACTTTCCTCAGTCAGTTCCCATCTGCAAACTCTACCAATCCTCATGAGATCCCTTCAGGGCAATGGTTTATTTCTCTCATTTATTCAAGTAGGAAAAGGAGAGGAAGGCCCTTTAAAGGTTCCTTCATTGGGTACACTACAAATTCAAAATAATCAATAATGGTTGGTGAACCAGGATAGCTTTTGTTTCCTGACTAGGGGCAAGTCTGTATATCTCATTTGGCTATTTCTAAAACCTATCACCTGTACCTGAACCCAGATCCTGGAGACAAAGAAGAAGAACTTCTGCTACAGGTGGGGAGAAAACAAAAACATGCTCTTTGAGGAAAGTTGCCACCTCCTCTTTTATCTAGGGTCTCCGTTTCCCTTCTCTGCTGAATGGGGGTGCTACAGCTGCTGTTCCTCTAGGCCTACCACAAATACCTATTGCCAAAGCCATGATTCTTTTTGACCTAAGGATCCTTCCTATCTCCAGGAACACAGCATACTTGGTGTGTTTTTAATTTAACTCTTTACCTAGTAAGGCAGGGTTAATTCTCTTGGTCACAGTGTGGCAGAAATGGCAACTAACTGGGAGTCAGAAGAATGACCTTGGGTGAATCGCTCTGCTTCCCTGGAAATTCAGTGTCTTCATCTGGAACATGGTATTCAGCATGCTATATCAGAAATAATAATAGCTATGATTTCTATAGAAAGACCACTGGATTTAGAGTTAGAAGACCCATACTTGAACCTTACTTACATGACTTTGGACAAATTATTTCCCTTCTCTAGACTCCCTCTTGTCATTTGTAAAATACTGGGGCTAGGGGGCGGAGCCAAGATGGCGGCTGGGAAGCAGTGACTGGCATAAGCTCCCCACCAAGTCCCTCCAAAAACCTATAAAAAATGGCTCTGAACCAATTCTAGAGCTGCAGAACCCACAAAGTGGCAGGGGGAAGCAGGGCTCCAG
>CM053627.1:52173928-52200136 GCA_028646595.1 Phalanger gymnotis
AGTCTTTCCCAACATGAGTATTGTGGAAAGGTTATACATAATGATACACATGTGGCCCATGTTGAATTGCTTGACTTCTTAGAGAGGGTGGATGGGAAGGGAAGAGGGGAGAGAATTTGGAACTCAAGGTTTTAAAAAAATAGATGTTCAAAAGTAAAAAAGTTTTTTTTTCCATGCAACTAGAAAATAAGATGCACAGGCAATGGGGCATAGAGATTTATCTTGCCCTACAAGAAAGTAAGGGAAAGGGGGATGGGAGGGGAATGGGGTGACGGAGAGGAGGGCAGACTGGGGAACAGGGCAACCAGAGTGTACGCCATCTTGGAGTGGGGGGGGAGGAAATGGGGAGAAAATTTGTAATTCAAACGCCTGTGAAAATCAATGCTGAAAACCAAACATGTTAAAAATAAATTAAAATAAAGGTAAAAAAAAATACTGGGGCTAGACGAGGTGATCTCTAAAGTTCTTGTTTCGAACATAACAAGATTGAGTTCATGTTTCAAGAAGAGAGAAACTGAGGCTCAGAAAGGCGCAAGGAGGTTACGTAGGTCATGATCACACAGCAAGTGCTTGGACAACGCTCTAACTGACCCTCCGTCCTGTTGTTTTCTACCCAGAAGCAGCATCATTAGGGCGGTCTATTTAGGGAAGGATTAACAACAGAAGGAGGGGGCTCAGGACTGGCCAAGCTCAGTGGCAGAGCAGGGTCCAGCAGGTGGCAGTGTGGAGCTATAGAACACTGGCAGCCTTTGTCACCGAGCTTTTTTTGTCTGGCTTCAGCTCTTAAGGATATCTGGCCAGGCCCCAGGTGAAGGGTGGGTGTCTTCTCCCACAGAGACTGGGTTCTCCAAATGGAGGTAAGCCATGGGCCAGAATATCCAGGGGCTCAAATGTCATTTGCTTCCCCTTTACTTGGGAGAAGGGCACAAAGTATAAGGCACTCAAATAGCCCCTAGTACATTTTGAGAGAGGTTCACCCTGGCCCTGGAAAAAGGAAGTAACAGGAGGCTTGACACTCCCTAATTCTTTTCCTTCTTAATTAAAAATTTTAAATTAATAAGCATTTATTTTTTCTGGCTCTCAGCCCCCCCCCCCCCCCCACTTAAAAGAAAAAAAAAAACTCATGCAATGAATATACATAGTCAAACAAAACATATTCCCATTTTGGTCATTTCTCCTTTCAGGCCCAGTTCCCTGGATCCTAGAGGCTTAAGTTCAGCCAAAAACAAGCAGATAGTTGTTGCTGGGGACTAGGGTGGGGGAGGGGGCAGCAAAAGCTCCTGAAATGCATTTTGTATGAGAACTTGTATGAGAATTCTATGAGAATTGGAGAGATCATATCTCTCAGGTTAGACTCTAGAGAATCCCTGAGGATAGAGACCATGTCTTACCTCAATATGTCTCTCTGCCAGTGTACAATACAGTGCTCTGCAAATGGGAAGTGCTTACTAAATGTTTACATTGAATTGGTGGGGAGGTAGAACATTTATCTCAGACTTTGCCCTTGTCCTCATGGGGGAGGAGCATATAACACATTTAGATAATAAACACACGATAATATATGGTACATCCTGCAATCGACAGGTGTCTCTTTTGTGCCAGTCACTTAGCTAAGCCCTGGAGACACAATTGAAACAGAGGCTTGTCTTGAAGGATCATTCCTTTAAAAAATAAAAGTATTCTGAACTTGACAACAAATGAAATGAGTATTTCCATATACAAAATAGAACAGAAAAAGCAGAAAAAGGAAACTCTGGATATCTGTTATATAAGCTTTCTTTTCCTTATAGGTATATAATGAATTCAACATGTAACTTTCAAAGCTTAAGAAGCTTTCATTCTAATGGAGAAGACAATATCTTTGCATCTCTGGCATCTAGCCTGGCACATATAGATATTTAATAGATGCTTGTTGATTTATATTCATATATAGACATTCTGGGAAAACTGAATAGTGAGACTGTGTTTCCAGAATTGAGAAGTCAGCAAATTATATACAAAATAGGTGGGAGGTAACTTGAGAGGGGAAGACACTGGCATTTGGGAGGACCTGTAAAGGTCTTAGGGAGAAGCTGGTTCTTGAGCTGAGTTTTGAAGGGAATCAAGGATTCTAAAAAGTAGAGGTGAGGAGGGAGAGCCTTTTAGGCATGGGGGACAATGAAGAGGGGGGTGGGATGGAGTGCCATATGAGTAGAATGGAAAGTAAGGATAGCCTGGCTAGACTGTAGGGTGAATGAAGAGTCATCTGTAAGAGGCCTGGAAAAGTAGGAAAGGGCCAGGTTGAGAAGAGCTTTGTATCCCAAACAGGGAAGTTTCTATTCACTTCTGGAGGTAATAGAGAATAACTGTAGTTGATTGAGTTGGGGTGTGTGTGTGTGACGTGGTCAGAAGTATAGTTTAGGAAAATCACTTTGGTGGTTATATGGAAGATGGATTACAATACAGAAAGACTCGAGGAAGGGAGACCATCCAGGAGGCTTCTGCGATAATCCAGGAGAAGGGTATGGGGCCATCTCTAGTCATCCCGATTGATCGATATCTGGCCACTGGACCCAGAGGGCTCTGGAGGAGAAAGTGAGGTTGGTGAATTTGCACAGCCCTCCTTCACTTCAATTTACCTACAAGTCATGGCATCATCTTCCTGCAGTCAAGGTCCTCTTTGAGAATGAAGGGTAAACAATAACAAGGTGAGAGGTAATGAGATCCTATACTAAGGAGATTGCTGGGTGGATGGAGAGAAGGAGTCATAATATGAGAGATGGAGTGGTGATAGAAATGGCAAGATTTGGCAACTGATTTAGTATATGGGGTGAGTGAGAATGAGGAACTGAGGATGACACTGAGGTTTCAAATGTAGGTAACTGGAAAGATTTTCATGTTCTCAACAGTAATAGGGAAGTCAAGAAGCAATTATTAAGCACTTACTATGTGCCAGGCTCTGTGGTAAGTTCTGGGAATAAAAAAAGTAAAAACATGTCCCTGCCCTCAAGGGGCTCACATTCTAATGGTGGAGACAATGTGGAAAAAACTGTGTACATACAAGATATATGCAGAGCAAATTAGGAAAAAAGGGAAAGCACTAGCATTAAGGGTGACTGAGAAAGGCCTTTTGCAGAAGGGATTTGAGCAGAGGCTTGAAGCCAGGAGGCAGAGATGAGGAGGGAAACCATTTCAGGCACAAGGGAGGGACAGTCAGCAAAAATGCTTGGGAGGTATAGAGGCATGCTGAAGGGACAGCAAAGAGGCTGGTGTCATTGGATCATAGAATATGTGGAGGGAAATAAGGGGTGAGAAGGCACTTAGAGAGGGGGATGAAGGGCTTTAAAAGCCAAACAGAGGATTTCATATTTGATCCTGAATATAATAGGGAATCATTGGAGTTTATTGGATAGGAATGACATGGTCAGACCTACATGTTAGGAAGATTGTCTTGGCTACTAAGAGGAGGATGTACTGGAGTGGGGAGGGGAGATTTAAGCATGAAGACCAACCGGAATGCTATTGCAGTAGTCTAGGCATGAAGTGATGAGAACTTATACCAAGATGGCAGGTAGGAGGAGAATTAAGAGAGTGTGTATATAAAATACAGACAGACAGACACACACACACACACACACACACACACACATGCTAGAGAAGTCAATATCCAGGAGGAGAGAACATTAGATGCTACAGAGAGATCAAGAAGGATGAGGAGGGCCATTGGGTTTGGCAACTTAGGAAAGTTTCTTGGTAACTTTGGAAAGATCAATTTCCATTGGATAATGAGTTCAGGAGCCATATTACAGAGGCTTTAAAAGAAAGTGAGGGGAAGGAAAGTGTAGATAGCTTTTAGAAGGAGATTATTTAAGAAAGGTAGGAGAGATAAGAAAATCATTGGCAGGGATGGTAGGATCTGGAGTTTTTTGTTAACGGAGGAGACTTGAATGTGTCTGTAGGTAGCAAGGAATGAATCAGTAGATAGGGAGAGACTTAAGACTAGAGAGAGGGGGAATGTTAGTGGGGGCAATCTGCTGGAGAAGACAAGAGGGATCGAGAGTACACTTAGGTAGTTTGGCTACTATTTGATCAAAGATTGAAGTAAAAGAGGAGATAGCTGAGATGATATAAGGGGTATGTAAGATGAAGAAGAGCAAATGGTTCCCAAGGGAGAGGAGTGGCTTTTGAGGACCAAGGAGAAAAGGGGATGGAATGGTTACCATAGAGAATGAGATAGAAAATCAATTATGGAGGAATGGAAGGATTGCTTTGATGCTAAAAGGATCCAGTTGAGATTAGATAGCAAATCTGTAGAGGACCCACTAATCACAGCCATATGATTTCTTCCAGCTTTATTCATCAGCATGTGAGTTAAGGATGTAGAAGGAGGGAATAATCTAAGGTCGGGAATTGGCAAGTGGTAATATGGTCAATGAAGCAAGAGATTTGAGAGCAGAACATAGTATACAGTTGAAATGTTTCACCAAGGGGTCAAGATTGAGAAGGGAGAAGAGTGTAGCCAAGAGAAATGGCCTAGAAAAGTATCGAGAGGTGGAGGGATCAGAGGTCACACTTAAGATGAAGAATGAGTTTAAAAGTAGAAAGTCATAGGGAAAGATAAAGTGATATAAGATTATTATTGGGTAAAGGAATTGGGTAGTTCTTGAACATGGAAGTAAAACATTTGTGGGGTAATGAGAAGATTAAGGGGATGACCACACCTATGTATAGCTTTGCTGAGGTAGAAGAATAGGTGATAGGGACTAAATAGACTGAGGAGTTTGGAACTGAGGGTATTTTAGGGAATGTAAGCATGTATGTTGATATCTCCTAGTATGAAGGCAGGAGCGAGATGGAGAATGACCCCTGTAAGTCAGTCACTGAACTTGTTGAGAAAGGAAGGAGAACGTACTGGGGCTTTGGTAGAAAAATAACCCCTAGGATCTTAATTAGGCGCTAAATTGGGATAGAGTGAACCTTAAAAGAGGAGTGGATGCTGAGTGATGTCTGGAAATGGCAGTGGGAAGCAAAGAGTAGTGAAGCAGTGAGTGTTATGGGGCATCATGGATGAGGCAGCATTTAATCTGGACTTTAGAGGATGAAAAGGGGAAGAGGAAGAGGGAGGCCACTCTAGATGGGGGGAACACTGTGAGCAAGATATGGAGGCTCAAAGAATAATCCAGTTTGGCTGGAGTGTAGAACCCTAGGCAAGAAGTGATAAGAAATAAGCCTGGAAAGATTGGCTGGTGCCTATTCATGGAGGGAAATGCCGGCTGCTGCTCTTTCTCCTTTCCCCCTCTCCATCCTTTGGCTCCTTCCATTACTCTTCTCCCTTCCTGTTGCTTCCCAGGGCACAGTAAGCACTATTTCTATCTCTTGAACACTTAATTACACCTTTCCCTGAAAACACTGACAAATGCAAATTAGTTTTGTCAAACCAGAGGGCCCCGAGCTCCCCAAACAGACAGAACATTACACATTCAGCTGTTCCTGCTTGTCCCACATGCCTCTTGTGGTTCTGTCTGCCTTTTCCCACAGAGAACTGGGGGCCTGGGCAGGGCCTCTTCTTGGGGATCAACTGTCAGGTAGTTATCTTTGCAATAGGGCATCCGTTCTACTGTGCTAGGGATGAAACCCTCTCTTCCATTCCCCATCCTGCCTGTGGAAAAGAAGGGGAATCTCTCTCCACCATCCCAGCTTCAGCCTGAATCCCTTGCTCTCTGGCCTCAGGCAAATGCTGCTGGAATTTGCAGTTTGGCTAATACAACAAGCACAAATTTATCAGGATAAGCTGGAGAGAGATTTGCATAATTTCTAATTTACACAGTGTTCCTGTTAGATCAATCCAGACCAAAAGAGACAAGTGCTTTTGGATATAAAAATAGAGATGTATAGATAGGGCCCAGCATCTCATCCCCTATATCCCAGCCAATCCCCCACATCAAACCCTTGGGTGTAGATTGATAGGGGTTGTGGTGGTGGTGTGGAGGGGGAAGTTGAGAAGGCTTGGGCTGAGCTCTCTTGTTGGAGATTTTTAGCTTGGGCAAGGGAGCAGGAAAATAGGAGAGTTCTTTCCCCTGATTTAAAATCCAAGGTGCTAGAGTTCCTCTTCTTACTTTTCCCACTATACATGTGAACAGAGATTTATTTGACCAGGAAGGTTACTTGAGGAACCCCCTCCCCAACCCCACCTACTCCAAATATACTTAAGGATTGACTAAGGTAAGTGGCAGCAACTGGTAAGTGTCATTTGTTAGGCATTCTCCCCCTCCACCCATTTTTTGGAGGGGGAAATGTAGACACATTTGTACCCCACTGACTTTTACAAGAAATATAACTAAGAATCAAGGCACAATGTAACAAGGGCCCTACCCAGTATATCTGTTTTTATCAAATTTAGAGCTTCCTTAGGGGCAATTTCTCAGTCTGCATTAACTCCTTTTGAATCCAGATCCCTGGGCAGAGCTTCCAATAGGGTCTAGAAGCATGTTACTAGCTCTGGGCAGAGCAGATCATGGTGGCCAAGATGAGGCATTGAAATCTTGGAGGCTGCCCTGGCGCTATGGCTACTTACCAGCTGTTTCTACTTTACTCATAGGACATTGTAATAATCACTCTGAACTGGGCAGCTCATCATTCACAAACTCTAAAAGGAGACATGATTGTCTCATAAAACTAATGAGCCATATTGATTATCCTGGATGAGGACGTGACCCCAAACGGCCCTGGATCCTTTATTGCTTTTGTGGTCAAATCTATATTCACTGCATAGACTGGACACTGATTTAGGAGCAGGGCAGAGTGAACCCAGAGACCTCTGGATCTTTTGCCTAGTAGCCAAGGCCCCTTCCCCAAACGGTGTTTCCATTCTCCCTTTCCTGCTGCTACGAGCTCCCCACAGGCAATGGACACCCTCTCTGACTTGCTGGGCTAGGATTTGGTAAACCTTCATTCATCTGAGACACTGGGAGACAAGAAAAGGTTTACTAAGAAATTAAGGCAAAAGGTAAAATAAAGTAATGCAGAGGACTGCCCAGCTATGAAGGCTTAGAGATCTTTTTCAGTTTAACTCTGTCTGACCATACCTAGAACTGGGTCTTGGCTGAGAACCTAGTATATTCCCTTGCTATTTCCTTAGGTGCAATAATAATAATAGCTGGTATTTATATACAGGCAGCTAGGTGGCAAAGACCTAGAGTCAGGAAGACTCATCTTCTTGAGTTCAAATCTGGCCTCAGATACTTACTAGCTGTGTGACCCTGGGCAAGTCCCTTATCCTTGTTTGCTTCAGTTTCTCATCTGTAAAATGATCTGGAGAAGGAAATGGCAAACCACTCCAGTATCTTTGGCAAGAAAACCCCAAATGGGGTCATGCAGAGTTGGACACGACTGGAACATAACTGAACAACAGCGTTTGTACAATACTCTAGGGGTTGCAAAAGCACTTTGCGTATCTTATTTCACTTGATCCTCACAACAACCCTGTGAAGTAGCTGCTGTTTTAACCTTATTTTACAGGTGAGGAAACTGAGGCCAAGAGAAGTTACCCAAAGTTACGTAGCTAGTAAGATCTAAGGCAGGATTGGAACTCAGATCTTCTTGACCTCAGGTCTAGCATTCTACGCATAGCACTACCTAGATATAGTTCAAGTCTCCCTCACGTAGGCCCAGGCTGTTTCTTTAAATGACGATGCTCAGCATTCTATACAGGCCAGAGCCAGAACCTTATGTCATTCTCTCTGCAAGACTCAGAAGTGACTGTCTTCTTTTCAGGAGCCCCCTCTCTGGAACCTCCCATAGCTCTGAGCTTTCTGTCCATTTGAAAGAGCAGCAAAGATGGACACGCGGTTGTTCCTGCTATGGACTTACAATCCTAGACAGATGTCTAAATTTTAGAGGTTGGAAAACCTTAAATTTTAGGGTTTGCCTAGAGGCTAATGGCAAACTATTAGCAAATAATCAGAGTAGATAACCGAGAGAAAAGCAACTAACAGGACAGGAACTCTCTCTCTCTCCCGTTGACTATGAGCAAGTCATCTAACCTCTTCAGGCCTTGGTTTTCTCCTTTTAAAAAATGGGTTTAAAATGATCCTTGGCTTTCCTGCCTCAGGGCTATTGTTGCAGTTCTAATGAACATTTCCTACCAATTTTGGCTCAGCTGTCCCCTCTTGTGTCTTCTCTGCCTTCCTTACATGATGAGGCTCTAGAATCTAGGGAAATGGCACTTGGGATAATTGATGGAGCAAAGAGTTGGTGTGTAGGAAAACATGGGTTGGAATCTAGCTTTTTATATTTATTAACTGAGTGATGCTGGGCAAATCCCTTACCTTGACCAATTTATTAAGCCTTATTTTTTTAAAAATCTGTATAAGATGAAGATAGTAATAAAATCTACTCCACAAAGTTGTCAATAAATTAATCAGTCAGCCCACAAGCATTTATTTTCCCCCAATATATTTTATGTAACTTTTTAAACATTCATTTTTAAAAATTTTGAGTTCCAAATTCTCTCCCTCCTTCCTACCCCTTTCTTCTCCTTAAGAAGACAAGCAGTTTGATATTGATTATACACCACAAGCATTTATTAAGTGGCAATTGTGTGCCAGGGAGGTCGGGATGCAAAGACAGTGGGTGAAATACTTCCTGCTTCTTCAAGGAGTTTACAGTTTGGCTAGAGGAGTCAATATGTGCATATATGTATACATCAACACGTATCTATGTACATACACATGAGCTGAGCCTTAAAAAGAAATCAGAGGTCATAAGAGACAGGAGTGAGGAGGGAATGCATTCCAGGGATGGGGGTCAGTCAGTGCAATGATATAGAGGAAGGAGACAGAGGGCCATGTTTGAAGGCCATTAGGTAGTCCAGTTTGTCTGCAGTGGCTAGTCTGTGAATAGGAGAAATATATAATAAAGCTTGAAAAAGTGGGTTGGGGCTAGGTTGGGAGAATCTAATAAATGAGATGAGGCATGTAAAATCCCTAGTAAGACTTAAAACACTATATAGATGCCAGTATTATTACTCTTACTAGAATCCCATCTTACCAGTCTATAATATTCCAGCATTTCACATATGTAGCAATAACACAGTCTGCGTTGGCAGCAAGGCACTCCTTTCTTCAAAGGAGTCTGAGTGGTCTGAGCTCCTGAAAGTCCTAACTGATGCTCTGGCAGTCTTGGAGCTCCTTTGGGAATTTTGTGTCAACTTCTCCCTCTCTTCTCCTCCTCACTCCTTTTCTCTGCTCAGCTCTTAACTCACCAATTCCAGCTCTAAATCCAATGATCTTGGGTTCCCTTTTGTTATTCTTCTTCCAGCAACTTCTACTCTCAACTCAGGGATGCTGGGAACTGAGTAGACTTAAGACTGTTCAGTGTGGTGGATAAGGCATGGGATTTGTAGTAAAACTTTCAAATCCCACATTAGACTGTAACTGCTATGGGACCTTGGGCAAACCTTTTACCTTCTTTGGGCTTCAGTTTCCTTTTCTATAAAATGAAAGGATTTGAGTTGCTATCTTGTAATGTCCTGTCTGGCTTTATAGGTATGATTGTAGAATCCTATAAGGCTTCCTGGAATATACTTGAAGGAAATGAAAGACACCGTCTTTTGACATCCTGGAAATGCCCTCCACACCAGATTCCTGCCAGCTGACTCCTCTGTGTTTTTTTTCTCAATGCCTTCTTAAAAGCCTGAGAACACATTTCCCTCCTTCCTCGATACTGTCTATCCTGAGAATGGATAGTGAGAAAGCAAACCTGAATTAGAAAGAATTCTTTGGTATTCTTCTTTTGTTGATACTTCTCAAACACACAGACATGTCTCCAAGGCTCAGATTCTTTCTGCGTGCCTGAGAGAAAAATGAGTATAAATGTTAGGACCACACAGAAACCTTAGGCCATCATTCCAGATTATTTGACCCTCTTCCTCTCCTTGAAAATCTTATTCAAAGCACACCCCTCCATAAAGCCTTTCTTGATCAAGTCTACCTGACCCCAACCATAACTTTTCCCAGTGCCCTCAGCATTTATCTATTCAGTCTGTACTGTTAGTTTTTACTCATGTATGTTTTTGGGTTATGTGGTCAGAGTAATTTTCACTCATGTGTCCTGTGTCTCCCATTAGAAAGTGAACTCTTCCATGGTGGTGGACATCTAGGGGCACTTTGGAACTAGAAAGTTATCTGGGCTATTTCAGCAGAACTTGATACACAAAGTGCTTGTGCAAGATCAGAGCAAGTCTAGGGAAACCGTTAGAGTTCTTTGAATGACCAGCCATGATTTTATGGACAAGTCATTCTGAAAATTAGCGTGATCCTAGCTGAGTCAACAGGACCAACCCTTTTGATTATAAGCCTACAGTTTGGTTTTAAGTACCTTTTCTAAATTTTCTAGATTACCTGTATACAGGAAGGCCTAAATCCTGTTCATATCTTGTTGGTCCCAATGTCTAGTCCCTGAGGCTATAATTAAAAGAGAAGCCAATGCTTTGACAGCAGATATGCTAAAAATGGAATGATACAAAGAGGATTAGCATGGTCTCTGCACAAGGATGATATATGAAACCATGAAGCTTTCCACACAAAAACAGAGAAGCCAGTCACACAGTCAATAAACATTTATTAAGTGTTTATTATGTGCTAGGCATCGGAAGTGGATCCTTAAGGACTAACCATAGAATTACAAAATCTTAAAGGTGGAATGACTATAGAGGTGAATGGGACCCTAGAGGTCATTGAGTCCAACCCTTTAATTTTACATGTAAGTCTGATGGCCCTGTAACTGCCCTTCTGTGCATTTGTTGGTCAGAGTAGAGGGACCTGCCCTGAAGAACAAGACAGAAAGGAACCTGATGCACTTTTGAGAGAAGGTTAAGGTCAGAGAGGGTCAGAGCAACTAGGTGGTACAGAGGATAGAGCATTGGGTCAGTATTGGTAATTAAGGTGGGACTTTTTTTTTTTTTTACTGTTTTAGAATGCTAAATTAATTAAGTGTCTTTGATCGAGTCTTACTAGGTGCAAAGCTCCAGACACACACCCTTTTGCTAACTAAGTGTAAAGCCCCCATTGGTGCCGGTTTGCTGATTAGGTGTGACTCCTTTGAGCCCTGAACAGCGTATAAAATCTCAAAGGTTGGCATTCTGTCTGGGGCTCTCAGTCATTGTAAGAGTGTTGGGTGACTCTGGGCCAGCTGTTGTCAAGAGCCTCCTGGCTTGTGAACCCAGATATTGATGCTTTCCTGGTAACTATGAATTGTGATTTGGTCTGTTTATATTGTGTATGTTTGTAATTTGTTCGTATTTGCTCTGAAGTTCAGGGTGCTGGCTTTTCCTCCTGAACTAAGTGAATGATATTTGTAAGTTGGATTAAAGTAAGATTGTTAACCCCTTCATGTTGCTTTCCTTAGTAAAGCAGATCAAAGAACTTGTGTTAAGCAGCCTTCTGTGTGCTGGTTTTTGTTGGTTTTACACAGCCACAGTAGCTGCTAGCAAGATTGTTGCTACATGGAGTCAGGATGACTCATCTTCCTGAGTTCAAATCTGTCCTCAGATACTTGCTAGCTTTGTGACCCTAGACAGGTCACTTAATCCTGTTTGCCTCACTTTCCTAATCTGTAAAAATGAACTGGAGAAGGAAATGACAAATTACTGTAGTATCTTTGCCAAGAAAAACCCAAGATGGAGTCACAAAGGGTCGGACAGGACTGAAATGACTGAACAACAAAAAACAAGGTCAGAGGAAGATTCTGGAGAAGCACAATTGTGGACTTCTTTGCTGGGGCTGACTATTAGGTCTCTTCACTCTGCTCTATATGAATGCTCTAGCCTGGACAAGAAGTAGATGGAGGTCCTGACCAACAAGAAGGCCTCTAAGACCAAGATAAATACTGCCCTTAGGACCATCTATCTACCTCTTTCCCTCATGTAGTGGGTCCTGGGTTAGGAGTTTCTGTGTCACCATCTACAGACAAGCCCTACTGGAACTGTGATTCAAATATCTAAAAGGCTTTGTTTACAGATGAGTGGCCACGAGGAACTAAACAAATGATTCATTTTCTGGAACTCTTGAGTTTGGTCGATCCTCTGTATCTGGGGTCTAGGAGAGTGCTGGACAAGTAGAGGCAGATAGAAGGCACATTCCTAAAGAAGAATCTGCTATACAAAATCCCCCACAAGGAATTAGCTAGCTTCTATTTGAAAACTTCAGATACGGGGAACTTACCACCTCCCAAGACAGCCCATTTCTACTACTTCCCAAGGCAGCCTTGGGACAGTTCCAAATAGTGTGAAATTTTTCTTTATATCAAGTTTAAATTTGTCTCTCCTCAATTTATTTATCTATTTATTTTGGGGGGGAAGCAGAGGTAGTTGGGGTTAAGTGACTTGCCCAAGGTCACACAGCTAGTAAGTGTCAAGTGTCTGAGGCCAGATTTGAACTCAGGTCCTCCTGATTCCAGGGCTGGTGCTCTACTCACTGCACCACTTGGCTGCCCCTATCTCTCTTCAATTTAAACCCACTACTCCTATGTCTTCCCTCTGGGACAAAGGAGAACAAGTAAAATTTTTTTTTCTGCATGACAGACTTTCAGAGAATTGAGTTATGATGTCCTCCCCCTGTCTTCTCTCTTTGCAGCTACGTATCCCCATCCATCCATTGATCTTTGAATGGCACAGTCTTGAGGATCCTCCCAGTGCTGGTCATCCTTATCTGGATCGTGATCAGCTCTCTTCAGCTTCCCAACACATAAATCTTGGAGCTCAACACAATACCCCACATATGAGTTTATTTGGGTAGATACATACATGCAGCAATGCTAGAAGAGACAGAACAGTGGAGAAAGCACAGGCCTGAAGTAAGGAAGACCTAGATTCAAATCTGACCTCAGATACTTAGTAGCTGTGGGATCCTAGATGTCATTTTGTCTCTAACTGGCTCAGATTCCTCAACTATGAAATGGGGATAGTAATAACAACTACCTCCCAGGCTTGTTGTGAAGATCCAGTGGACTTAGCGCAGTGTCTGGCAAAGAGTCAAAGCTTAATAAATGCTTGTTTTCTCCCTTCCAGGGCCAAGCACAGAAGTGGGATCACCTCTCTCTTTCTCATTTCTATGCTGCTATTAATGCAGCCTAAGATTGTGCTAGATTTTTAGGCTACAGTATCATACAATTGACTCGAATTGAGTTTGTAGTCCATTAACACCTCCCAGATCCTTTTACTGAATCGTGATACTTAGGCCATTTACTTAGGCAAACAGAATTCATTTTTGAGCCCATGTGCAACTTCACATTTATCTCAATTAAATTTTGAGTTATTAGATCCTTCCCAGTGTTCAACCTGTACAATTATTTGTGTCTATAAATAGTACAAGATAACTAGACAATCCATATAGAAAGGCACTCTCATCATATCTATGTCCATTTCTCATACTGTCTGCTTCCAACAGATGGATCTGGTTCCGTTGTTGGACAGTTCCCAGACAAGGCCGCCCTGGACAGTTCCCTTCTCCTCAGCTCCTCACCATTTTCCTCCTGGCCCTGCCCTTTCTCTCTTCCCTTGAACTCCTTCATAGCTTAATCACAAGTCTCCTTCCAAATCTCTCCACCTATTACAAGGCCGGGGGAGAGAACAAGAGGGACAAATATCTAAGCCTTTTAACCAGATTTCCGAGAGTCAACCTCCAAGTTGGTTGGTGAGAATATTTTCTGCCTTCATCAGCCTAGTCATGACCAGTGTTATTTATTGCTAGATGAATGTATATCCAAATAAAACAGAAAATGAACAAATAAACATGGTGACAGAGCTGTAAAAATCCTGCCGGCTCATTCACTTGAAGAAAAGCTTGTGCGACTAATTAACCCGGGCAGGCCTCCGTAGTGTTTAGAAACAAGCTCGGAATTAATATCGCCCTTCTCTGCCAGTGGTGCCAGCCTCTAAATCTTCATCAGGCAGGAGCAAGGGAGAGACAGACAGGGAAAGAGACAGTTATAGAGACAGAGGGAGGCAGAGACAGAGAAAGACAGAGAGACATAAATGTAAATATGTCTACATCTATATCTATCTAGAGAGATGACAATGTTTCTTTCTGAGAGCAAGAGGCAAAGGGCAAAATATAGACCTAGTCTTCTTGCTCAGGTCCATTCTGTATCTGCAGCATTGAAATCAGAATGTCACACACTGAATTGTAAGGGGCTTTTGAGAGGTCATCTAGTTGTTTTATTTCTCCTGGGCAAAGCTCGGTGACCCAAGGCTCTTGCCAGTCCTTAATAAAATTCAATTTGTCTTACATTTGGGTAACACGACCTGGGAGAGGTGATCTGAAGGGAGTGGCTTCTCTTTCTCTTCTCACTGTATGTAGCCTCTAGCCCATTATCCTTCCCTCCTTTTCTACAGCCTCTCAACCTCACAACACTGTTCCAGCTGCTTTTGGTGACTTTGCTGGTAACAGGGAAGCTATTTGTCAGGAACTGAGGGAGAATAATTCAGTGAACATTGTCCTTGGATTATCAGGACCAATTTCACAGAAACACTGAGCTTTGCCTCAAAGCTCCTGACTCTGCATGACTCCAGATTTGTTTCAGGAACAAAAAAAGATGCATGGATCAGGGACAGAGGAAGGACATCTTTCACCTAACCCTACCAAGACAGAGGAAATGGAAAGCAAGAGCTGATAGCACTATGGGACTCCCTTAGAAACCTTCCAGGCTTTGTCTTTCAAGGTATCTAATTGTCTATGGTATGACTAATGTGTTTTGCACTGACAGGGAGGGTTTGGGTCCCTGGAAAGCCTGCCTAGTGGCCTGGTATCATTGAGATCTGTTAGCATCTATTTTGGGAAGACTGTACTGTATGTTCTATATGTAGATGTGGAGAGGTCTTGGGTTCCTGTCTCAGCCCTAAGAGCAAAAAATTCCCCACTGAAGTTGGGTTAGGGGTGAGGTATGGACCAGAAACTAGGCAGAGTGTCTGCCATCTTCATTCCTCCAATTAACCCCAAGAGCTCTTGGATTAGGCCCAGACAATAAAGGGGGGCACAGCAAGGAGGAGAAAACACAAATCAAGAAGTAATGTTTTTTTTTGAAGGAGAAATTATAAATTGCAATTTAATCACATAATCACTTTGACACTCTCAAGCAAGCTAATTTCTTCCCTTGCCTCATTTCATCCACTTGGTGAGATGAATCTTAATGAATAATGTCCCATGAATATTTAATTTTTGATCAATTTGAATTTTCTCTTGTATACCTGCTGGAGACATAAATCAACTCCCCTTTCACTAGCAGAGCAGACATGGACTGGATACTTCAGGTGGATTGCTACCTCTGGCCTAAGAGCTGGTCTAACTGAAAAATTGGGTAGTGCTGGCTTGTTATCATTAATAAGCCTTGTGATAGGCTGTGGGCAGATGGATACTGCTGCATTTCAATCCAATTGAAAAAGTTTTTATTGATTGTCTATTGTGTTCAAAATACTATGCTTGGCTGATTGTGGAAGTGGGAAATGGTGTCCAGAGTGGAACATAGAAGCAGGCTCTCGACTGTGCTCCTTGGTCCTTCCAACTCTGGACTTTTCTTTCAATAAAGAACACTATCCTGGAAGAATCCTCTCTCCTGTTTGGACATAGACCTATATGACTCTTTTTCAGGATTGGTATTATCAAAATCTGCAGAGGGAGCATGGAGGCTAGCATTGACATAGGCTTCAAAGATGACCTCACCAGAGGCAGAAATGGGGAAGAATCACTCTTTGCTGCTCCATAATCTGGCTTCCCCGTATTGGAGTTTTGTGATGGGCAATTTCTGTTTCTATGCATGGAGATCTATCGCTCCTCTTTCTGGGAAAACTGATTAGGGACAGGAGGAAGGTCTTTAAATTTTCATGTCCCCAAGCCCAGGAATGACTCTCTTCTCAATCATGTTACAGGAATTTTTGTTATGGACACTAGAGAAAATTGAAGGGAAGAGGAGGGACAGGCCCTCACAGATGTAATTTTACTATTATTTTTGTTTTATGACAGAAAGAGGAGAAGTATTCATTACTGGCTGTGTGGGATTCACGTATGGAATGGTTACACCCATAGGCAGGGGAATGGACTAAACGAACTCTTGAGACCCCTTTCTGCCAAAGATTTGATGATCTGCCAGCACCAGCTGCTGCACTGAGTGACTTTTTTTTTCCTCTGGAAATATCTTCAGCTTTATTTTCTTTAATTTATGAACTGTCATATTGGCAGCAATAGTGACTACACTGAAAGCTTGATGTTCTAGAAACCAAGGCTTTTGCTTTTTCTTCTGTTTTTCCTTTGTGAGTCTGGGAAAGAGCTTGTAACCTTGGACGAGACTGTAACCAGGAGGGCTCTGGCATCAGAGACTAGAGTCTATGGTCATTGCTCCTAGGCATGTCTGCATTTGCGAAGAGCTATAACACTTTGGGCTTGGGGAAGGATCTTGACATCTGAGTCCTGAGGTTGAGCCTCTTTGGGTTCTGCTCCTCCCACCAAACTCTCTTTTAGAAAATGAGCACGAACATTAATCTCCAGGGATAGAATCCTGTGGTACTCCTCTAAACAGAGAGGTAGAGTTAGATAAGGCTTTTTTCTTTCTTCCCTTAGATAAAAGAGTGATGGAACAATAGTTCCATTGATATTGCTGAGTGCACCCCCTGCACCTTCTGTGGTCTTTCTGTGGGCATGATGGGCATGAAATCACAAACTCTTCAAGTTAGAATCCATCTCCTATCTCCAGGCCTTTGCCAAGGCTGTCTGTTCCTCACGTCTGGAATGCACTCTCTTGTCACTTCTTCTACTTCAGAAGTCCTGATCTCCTTCAAAGCTCAGCTCAAGTGCCAACTTTGCCTGAAGACTTTCCTGACCTTTCCCCACTACCTAATAGTGTCTCTTCTTCCCCCATTACCTTTATTGTTTATATATTTATCATATTTATTGTCTGTATCTTTTGCACATACATATGCAATATGTTATATATGTGGATATATGGAACATATGTACATAATATGCAGATATCCATATAAATATCTCTCTCACATCTTATCTATCATCTATCATCCATCCATCTATATCTATCTATCCATCCATCCATCTCCATCTATCTATCTGTCTGTCTATCTATCTATCTATCTATCTATCTATCTATCTATCTATCTATCTGTCTATCTACAGGCCGTTTCCCCAACAGAACATAAGCTCGTTGAGGGCAAGGGATTGTTTCATTTTTGTCTTTGTTATCCTTAGCGTTTAACTCAGTTTTGGCCTCATGGTAGGTATTGAAAAAATGCCTGTTGGTTCAGTGATTTATCTTAGATGGCATCTAGGCCAACACTTGCCTGAAGAATGAACCTCTTTTTCATTATCTATCATAAGTGGTCATCTAGGCTTTGCTTGAACATTTTCAATGACCTGAGCCTCTGAAGATTTATCTGGCTTTCTGTGTGGAGATTGTCCCATCTCGAATGGGAATATTTCTCTGTGAGTATAAAGGAAGCAAGGACCCAGGTGGTTCTTGCCTTCAATCTGAATGTTTCCTGCAACAATTCTTCACAGAATTATAGAGCCCCAAAGTTGGAGAGGGGCTTAGAAATCACTAGCCCAACCTCCCTCCATGTTGGAATTCCTTCTTTGACATACTTGACAGATAGTCTTTCAACTTCTACTTAAAGCTCTCAAGGAATGGGAAGCTATTTTCCTATTGAGGCAGTCTATTCCCTTGATGCCCGAATAGAATTTATTAGAATATTTTTTCTTGGAGTGGAATTTTCCTTTTTTGTAACTTCTGTCTATTGCTTCTGTGTCTTTCCCATGGAATGGCCAAAGACATCTACTCCTGCTTTCACATAGCAACCCTTTCATTTCCCACAAAGATGGTTATTGTGTTGTCTTCTCTTTTCTAATACAATTCACTAATTAAGTACTTGCCATAAGCCAGGCACTTTGCTAGGTGCCTGGATACAAAGACAGAAATGAAATAGTCCCTGTTCTCAAATTCTTTGGGGGAGAAATAACACGTATGTAGAAAATTAAATACAGAATATAATCAAATAATTTTTTGGGTAGAGGTGGAAGGTACAGCTTTAATGCGAAGGAAAGTTTGTTACACATATAATGGGAGCTCCAGAAGGCACAATATAAAGGGTAAGGACATGGGAAAGATGAGGTTGACATAGATGGATGTAACGGAGTGGGGTATGGTGGCCAGGCCGGGAAACTTCATCCTAGGTAGCTTTCATGTCATTACAGGTATTCTGAGTAGAATGATAGGGCAGCAGATTGTCATGCCCTTCAGAGAAACAATAGTATAGGTGACTTAATACTCTGAAGTGAGCTGGCATTTGATTGGGAGATGGTTATACATGAAGTGGTAGGAAAGATGATAAGTATTTCCTGATCCTTCCTGATGGTCAAAGCAAGGATCTGGAGAGTCCTTGGGCCTGTCTGGTTGTAGAGAATTGTCTTATGTTTGAGGGATTCACTCCAATGTAAAGCAGATTTTGTGCCCCACTGCTCCATCCCAGAGATGTGGCTAAATATTCTCAACTTTGTTTCTCATGACATGGTTTCCAGAGATCCTACCAGAGAACCTGGCTGCTCTTCTTATAACATTTTCTAGTTAATCTATTGAATTGAATTTTTATCACCAACTGGACAGAATACTATAGATATTTCATCAGCACAGAACACAATAGGATTAGCAGTTTTCTTGATCTATGCCATATATTTCTATTAATTCAGTCTAATATTTCATCAGGTTTCTCTCTCTCTCTCTCTCTCTCTCTCTCTCTCTCTCTCTCTCTCTCTCTCTCTCTCTGTCTCCTCCCCAACCTCCCAACCTTCCTTTCTTCCTCCCTTCCTTCCTTCCTTCCTTCCTTCCTTCCTTCCTTCCTTCCTTCCTTCCTTCCTTCCTTCCTTTCTTCCTTCCTCCCTCCCTCCCTCCCTCCCTTTTTTCTTATACTGCATGTTGCTAGCAAGCTCCTTATAGGTTGACGTCCAATCATTATTCAATATTTGGTTAAAGTTACTCAGTGAGCTGCCATCTGATTCCAGACACTGCCACTGAGAACCAAGTCTTAGAGTGAACTCTTAGCAGAATGTAGAGAAACTTTCTTCTAGCACTAGGGCCTTAGGTATCCTAGTTCTTCCTTAGTGCAATGTCAGGTCACCTGGTAGGTCCAATGTTCTGAGAACCACATGCTCCAAAGCAATACCAGAAAATGTTTTATTTCAAGCTTCTGGTGGTGAGTCTGAGTCTGAGAAGCTTTCCCCACTGCACATCCCCAGAACAGTCGGCATCTGCCTGTATTTACTGTTGCTGTTGATTAAAGCTGACAGCTGGAGCGCCAGGAGCCCTGACTGTGGGCCCAGAATTGCTGACAAGAGGAAAAGGAATCAATAGATCTGGCTAGACCTGAAGATTTCTGCTCCCTACTTTCTCACTGCCAGAATCCCAGCTGTGAGAGAGGGACAGTCAGTTTCAGACTTGGAGATGGGAAAGAATTGACAACAGACACATTCATCCCCATCTAGGCAGAGAATAGTCCCTGGGTTTTCATTCTGTGTGGAAGGGAGAGGTGGAACCAGGGCTAACACGCTACAGGGTGCAATGGAAGGAACACTGACTACACAGGGCAATCATGCCTAATGGCCTCTGGCTGCATCCTTTGTACTTTTGTGGGGGAGTGTTTCCACAATCTGGCTAGCAGCTTCTGTGGGGTGGGGGGGGGGAAGATCCACCCACAGCCAGTACGCAGAAAGCTGCCAGCATGCCGCAAAAAAACACAGGTTCTTTTGATCTGCCTTAATAAGGAGAGCAAGGTGAAGGGGTTGGAAAGCTTACTTTAATTCAGCGCACAAATATCATTCACTTAGTTCAGGGGGAAAAGCCAGTGCCCTGAACTTCAGAGCAAAATACAAGCAAATTACAAACATCAACAGACAGACCTTGTCTGATTCAAATCCCAATACATAGTTACCAGAGTTCAACAAAGTCTCAGCATCTGGGTTTACAAGCTGGAGGGCTCCTTAGCTACAGCTGCCCAGAGTCTCTTCATCAACACCATCTCAAGACCCCTTAAACAAATAACAAACAGACAGACCCAATACAATTCATAGTTACCAACATCTAGGTTCAGCCCGGGAGCTCAGAACAAGGGCTGGCCCAGAGTCACACGCCACCGCTGCTGCTGCAAAGAGCTCCAGAGAGGAGAAGGCCAACCCCTGGTTTTATATCTTTTTCAGGGTCAGGGGTGAGTCACACATGGGACTTACCCACGTGACCTAGAATCACCACAACGAGCGACTTAAATCCACTTGGTCTAAAAGCCTCTGCTGTCTCAAACATGTAAACTAGGCCCTTCCTGGAGTTAGCCCCACCTTAGTTGCCAATCCACACCCACATAGGTTTTACACTTAATAGGGGTTTGGGCCTGGGGCTTAGCACTTAGTAAGATTCAATGAAATAGCTGAATTACTCAAAGCAAACAAAAGCCAAACTCTTCAAGGGCACTTGTTGAACTAAGTGCTAAGGAGCCCATTTTGCTTACCAACACAGGGAGTGGAAGCAACTGCAGTTGAGACTGTGGAATTCTTTCTTATGCATCCAATCCAGCAAGTCCTTATTGGGTTCTGGCATCAGGAGGCTATGCTGGACTATTTATTTAATCAATGTTGGTTTAATTGATCAGAATTGTTCAATTGCTATGGCAAAGTTATTCCAACCTCATGGAGGTGGTAGTGGATTCTGGAGATTCAATTTCTTCTAGTAATAATCAGAAGGATCTTTAAGGAGATCAGTCCCAAGATACAGAAAGAGAGAAATTTTTTTTGATTTTAACATTTTTCCTAGGCAGATTATAATTGATGCCTCCTCGCAGATAATCTTTAGACCTAGCCAAATGCTTGACAGGCCAGTAGCAAACAATAATGCCTTGATTCATTTTAGGATCATAGATCTAGAGCTTGAAGGAACCCTAGAGGTTATCTAGTCCAACCCCCTTGTTGTACAAATGAGGAAACTGAGGCCTGAGAAGATTAGGTAACTTGTCTGAGGTCACGCTGGTAGTAATTATGAAAATTAGAACTTGAACCCAGGCCCTCTGCCTTGAGAGCCAGTATTCTTTTCATTGTACCGTGATGCTTTTTGAGTAGGACTGATTGGTGAGTAAAGGAACAGAAGGAAGATAGTGAGTAAGGAGAAGGATTGTCACTCATACATGTGATAATTCACAAGTTTAGGTTTATATGTCTAAACATTTCCAGATGTCAACCCACTGACTATCCAGGTACAGAGGGAAAGACGAATGTTAGGAGAGGGTGTGGTTCACACCTCTCCTCTTTGTCCTTTTTGAGAGGGAAGATGAGGTAGCATCTAAAGCAGTAGCTTTAGGAGAGAGGAGAGAGGAGGGACCTGATATTATGAAGAGATGGAGAGTCTACTGGGACTGACTTTCTGTGATGCAGCTGTGCCAGGAGCCCTGAATGATCTCCCTGTTGTCCCATATGGTGGGGCTGGGGTTGAGGGGCTGCTTCACAGGCTGCCAGTCTGTTGTCTCGGCAGGATTGATTAGCACAGGAGTTGATTGCTATCGAACCAATCTGGGAAGGGCTTTCTAGCTCGCTGCCCCCTGCCGAGGAGGATCTAGCTCTTGATACATGTTAAGTGGGGGCTCTATTACAAGAAGAGGGGGAGCTGCCCACATTCTCTTTATTTTCACAAACACCGCAAACTACCCCACATAGCACTTCATGCAGAGGAGTTGCTCAATGAATGTTCGATGATGATAATGTTATGCCTGAAAAAGGAAAGAGATTTTAATCAAAATCTGTCCAGAGAAGAGATCCTTCCTACAGGGGTATGCCAAAGATGGGTCTAAGAAACACAGGAGACTTGAGCTCAAAAGAATGATATCATTATATTAGATGCAGGGAATTTAGAGGAGGAAAGGACATTTTCTTGGTGGATCTAATCCTAGGTGTTAAGGGAAAAGCAAAGAGGGGAATGAAGGGAGAAGGAAGAAAAAAGGTTTAGAGGTGACTCCTCCTCCTCAGGCACCCAGGTTAATTCTTCTCTGGTGGTTTTTTGGGAAAGTTACAAATTGAGTCTGCAATCTTAATATATAAGCCATGCAAAGGATTTTCTTTCTTTTTTTCTTTCATTCTTTTTTTTTTCTTGTGCCGGCAACCTTTCTCCTCCTATATCTCTGTTTTGACTCACTATTTCTATCTCTTTTTCTATGTCTGCTTGTCTCTGCAGTTCCCAGTGTTATTTCTCTCATAAATTTTTTTGAGGGATGGTATCCTTGTTGCATAATGGGTATGTCTGAGATTAGAGAGTCATCCATTCATTCGTGGATAGGAGTCTTGAACTGAATTATGTTCCTGAAGAGCCACATTTCAAGGTCAGATCTCATCCTTGCAAAAGAGAAAAGGATAGGGAACCAGCTATAAATAACTCACTATTTTGCAGGAATATCTTCTGGGAATATTGAGGAGGACATCTTACCCCTACTGACATTCCAACCTGATCCCAACCAGGGAAAGGACACATATTGGGGATGTTGAGGAGGAAGATATAGAAATATAAGAGTTGTCCGGGTTTCACATTTTCATCTCCCCCCCACAACAGAATGTGATGTAGGAATTTTCCCTAGTCCTATATAATTGCTTCTAGTTTGTGATCAGAGTCTCCTGCTTAGATACATCCCCTAGTCCAAATGGGGAATGAGATGCTAGAGTTTGAGTAAACCTTGTTTTCTGCGGAGTTTGGTGAAGATATCCTCATGAAAGAGGAGAGAAAAGATAATTAGATCCCATAAAGACCAAGGTCTTCAGAGGCCTCTGTCTTCTAGAGATGAGTAGGAAGAGGAGGTATGGGGTGTATGTGTTCTGTCTCTCCCTTCCAAATGCTGAGAGGTCCTAACAGGTGACTGGCTCTTTTCATGGGAAGGGTGCATTGTATGATGAGATTCACAGGTGTCTCCACATCTTGTTTACCTCTGGTATCCTTATGGAGTGTTTTGCATAGTTCTGGGTAAGACCGTTTACCGTTAAATTGAATTGTGTCCGAAGATGGATTACTAGGACAATGAAAGGACTAGAGACCGTAGCATACAAATGAAAGAAGCTAGTGATATATAGCTTGGGGAAGGAAAGATTTGGTGTAGACTAGAGTATCTGATAGCTGTCTTAAAAATTTTGAAGAAATTTTAAACAGAGGAGAGGTGAAATTGTTCTGCTTAGCAAAACTGGGATAGATAGGTATAACATGTGGGGAGGCAAAGTATGGGTCAACATAAAAAAACCCCTTCCTAACAATTAGAGCTGTTCAGAAATGAAATGGGCTGCTTTGCAAGGCAAGGAAGGGGATGTGACAGGAGAGGCATCAAATTTCTCATTACTGGAGGGTTAGAAGGGGAGACTAGGTAACCACTTTTGGGGAATATTATAGAGGGAGTACCTGAACAGGTATGGTTGGACTGAATGACCTCTGAAGGCCCTTCCAACTGTGAGTGTTAGCACCACAACTAGAATTAACAGAGATCTAGCAGCAGAGGAATTTAATTGCACTGTCATTACTGGCATAATGCTTTATCAGATTTTCATGTATGTCTGTGTGGTGTGTATGAGAAGATGTAGTTGGAATATTTGAGGAAGAAGGACAGTGACTCTTGCTATAAATTATAAGAATTAGGACTAAGGTTGGATGGAGGGCAGACTCTGGGATATCATGAGCATCTGGGTATGCCCTTAGAATTGGTTAATTTATACCTTCTGGCATCTGATGAATGGTGGTCCATTAAGGTTTTTTTTTGTCAGCATGAACAGGCATACATCACATATTCAGCTCCTTTGCTTTGCTCCTCTGCTTTATCTTAAAACTTCAACAAATCCTTATTTTAACAGAGCCAGGTAACCTTCTTGGGGTTTGGGCAGGGTCCAGAAGGTTTATAAATGGACCCAACAAATATACAAATCATAGAATACCATGTTCTGCTGGCAGGAGTTAAGACCCTGTATTGTTTCGAAATGATGAATTCTTATGGGTAGTGCATTCTGGAGTAGTCAGGATTGATAAATCCATTTTCATGAGAGTTAAGGAAAGGAGTGTTGTTCTAGTAGGGTGTTGCTCAGAAGACCTCACAACAAGCCTTCATGACTGTACTGTTGCTTAGATATTGGAATCTTTTTGGCCTCTGGAGTGGTTATGGTGACAGCATTCACTCAGAACTCACCAATGAAAGAAAATGTTTGAGAGCCCAAGGCTATGCAGCTGCCATGTTTGTATTATTCTTGCAAGTTGACTTGATGAAAAGAAATCATGTCAAAATGGACTGTGAACTACTACATATTAAGGCAGCCATGGTGGCATCAGTTTGAATAAGTACCTAGTTATAGTCTTACTGGATAACAAAAAGCTTATCTCAGGGAGTGTGGATCTTATCTGGATATCACACCTGGTGGGTTTTATTATTTTACTGTCTTTTCTCTGGGTGATTAATGTTTCTGGAGTGAGAAACACATTAACCAACATGTTGGTGGCCCAAGTTTAAAACCTGGGGAGGAGGAGATTTGGGTACAGCAATCGTTTGCCCCCTTGTTATTTATTATCCATGCTAAGGAAGCAGAGAAAGCTCCTACTTGTAGTTCTCCAGGTGTGGGTCATAATGCCATTGTTCCATTGAGAGAGAGCCTTCTATGATTATCATTGCATCCTGTTGGCTGGATATTTTGGGTAAGTGAGGACCAAAAATAAAATCTCTTGGTACTACCTAAGGCCACCTTGGGTAGTCCAGCAGAAATAGTACTGGCTCTGAAGTCAGAGGATCTGGGTCTGAATCCCACCTCTAATACTATCTGGTGTGATATCCAGATAAGATCCACCCTTCCTGAGACAAGCTGTTTTTTTGTTATCTAGTAAGACTAAAACTAGGTGCTTCCTCAAACTGATATCACCACGTCTTCAAGGCTGCCTTAACATGTAGTAGTTCGTAGTCCATCTTGATGCAATTTTTTTCCCCATCAAAGTCAACTTGTAAGAATAATACAAACTTTGAATTTCACAGCCTTGGGCTCTGAAACATTTTCTTTCATTGGTGAGTTTTGAGTGAATGCTGACCCCATATCCACCCCAGAGGTCAAAAAGCATTCCAATATTTAAGCAATAGTGTAGCCATGAAGGCAATCCACTTTCTGAGCTTCAGTTTCCTCATCTATAAAATCAGGAGATTGGAAAATATGACCTTCACAATCTCTTCTAGCTGTAACAATAACTAACACTTATATAGCACTTTGAGATTTTACATATGCTGTCTTATTTGATCCTTACAACAATTCTGTCAGACAGGTGCTATTATGACTCCCATTTTACAGATGAGAAAAGTTGAGGACGAGAGAAGTTAAGTCACTTGCGAAAGTAATGCAACCAGTAAAAGTCTGAGGTGAGATTCTCAGGTCTTCCTAAACTCCAAGCCAAGCATTCTTTGTCACCAGTCTGCATTTCTCTGGATTTTCCTACCATACTTTAGCAGCCTTTTCATCTTAGAAGATCACTTCAGTCCTGGAACTCATACGTTGAAAGTACCCCACCCCTTGAGCCCCTCCTTCTTACTGGTTGGCTCCTCTCAGAGCCTTCCTTTAAGGAGGGTGGCCAGATCACATGTCTCTTCATTTCCCATTAGGCTGCACTCCTCTGGACTTGTTCATCATGCCCTTTCTTGAAGTATCTTCTTCCTCTCCCTTACCTTGTTCTCCCCCCACCCCCATTATCATCTCTCTTCTATGTGTTACCATCCCCATTAGAAAGTAATCTCCCAGAGGGTAGGGACTGTCTTTGTCTGTATTTGTATCCTCAACATTTAGCAGAGGTTCTGGCACAAAGCAAGCACTTAATAGTTGCTCATTGACTGGCAGTGCCATTTAGTTCAAGATTTCTGAACTTATGAACATCATTACATTAGAGACTTAACTGGAACCAATGCACAAAGAAGGTTTTGTCAAAGCTCTGGTAACTCCATGGAATTTTACCAGTAACTTCCGGACATTAGTATTGGATGAGGCTTGATTTTGTAACTGAGTTTCTACCTTCATGTGTTGTTAAGCAAAATTGTCTCATTAGCATGGCTTTTGTTTCTTTTGAATGGAAGTACTTTCAGCTGTTAAGTGCTAAGCCCCAGGCCCAGGGCCCTGTCAGGTGTGAAACCTGTGTGGGTGTGGATTGGTGACT
>CM053627.1:52200636-52218834 GCA_028646595.1 Phalanger gymnotis
AAGTTTTTGCTGCGGTGGGGCCTAAATAAATTTCTCGTTGTTTTCTCCTTAGAGAATCTCTCATACCTTGCGATTTCGGACCATTCAAACATATACATGATTATATTTGAGATCATAAATTCAGCCTTCCTACTATACTTCACCAAGAAACCGCACCATCTTTGAGGCAATGGAACTCCTGTAGAGAATACACCATTCGATCCAGTGCTCCAAACTAGCATTTCCCTCAAAGATAGCACGGTTGTTTTTGAAAGAGATTTTTCACCTGAAGGGCTCCCTGACCAGATTGTCTTGGATGCGGTCCTACAATTTATAGCCAAGTTTGGGATTAGACTTCAAAACAGGTTAGAGACAGAGCATTTTCTTCTCATGTTCTACCACCCATACTAGTCAATGCATGAGAATCTAGATGTCTGTCAGTGTCTGTGCTATTACATCCCACTCCTTTGGTAGGCAGCCATGGGTTTAGAACTGGAAAAGACCTTAAGGACCATCTAGTCTAACTCCTTCACCTTGTAAATAAGGAAACTGAGTTCTAGAGACATCAGGTGACTTGTCCAAGGTCAAAAAATAGCAAGTAATAATAATAATAGCTGATATTTTATATAACTCTTTTAAGTGTATAAAGCTGTTTACACCCATTGTTTCATTTGAGTCCCACAACAACCCTGTGAGATAAGTGTCATTATTATCCCCATTTCAGGGGAGGAAAATGAGGCCCAGAGAGGTTCAGTGATTTGTCCAGGGATGAGTGAATGTCCGAGGCTGAATTCGAACCCATTTTTTTCCTGATTCCAAGTCCACTACATCTTTTGACTCCATGGTTGGGTCTGTTTCCTTCCAGTGGAAAATCTATCAAAAATACTATCACATGCTCAGACCCTGGAAGCTCATCTTTTCATGTAGCATGTGAATTCTCCCCACATATGTACCTGGTAGACATGTCAGAGACTCAGTAAATACCGAATGAACTGGGAACAACACTTATGGAAGGAAATCTAGGCTAATTACTAAGCAGTAAAGGGAGTAAAAGGAATAGGAGAGAAAACAGGGGGCATAACGAAGAATACAAAGATGCTATGATTGGAATCCAGAGCTCAGTTTGAGCCAGATCAGATACATGTCTCAATATCCAGTCACTCCTGGGTATTAGAGTTTTCTCACCATCTCTTCAGGACTGAATCTATGAACTATCAGGTAGGAAAGTCATAAACCCGGAACATTCAGTCAATTTCCCATGTAGCACATACTTCTCCACTACACCTACTCTTCAATCCAGTGTCACGCTGGCCTCCTGGCTGTTCCATGAACAAGATACTTAATCTCAGCCCAGGAATTTTCTCCAGCTGTTCCCCATTCCCGGAATGCTCTCCCTCATCTTCTCCACCTCCTGATTTTCCTGGCCTTTTTAAGTCCCAACTAAAATCCCATCTCCTATAGGAAACCCTTCCCAACCCCTCTTAATTCGAATGCCTTCTCCCTATTAATTATTTCCTATTGGTTCTGCATATAGTTTGTATATATTTGTTTACATGTTGTTTCCTTCATTGCATTGTGAGCTCCTTGAGAATGGGGGCTATCTTTTGCCTTTTGTATCCCCACAGCTTAGTAGGGTACCTGACACATAGTAGGTGCTTAGTAGCTGTTTGTTGATTCACTAATTGATTCATAACAAATCTCAAATCAATAATCAAAAACATTTGTTAATCATCTACCATCTGCCAGGTGCCATGCTGGGTGCCGAAACCAGTATTCTCCCCCAAATTTCCATGGCAACATTGGAACCACATACTCTTGAGTAGGATTTAATAATGAGCTGCAGAAACTTCTGAATTGATGACAGAAAAAAAGAATTTTAGTTCTGTATTATTGATTGTAATGACTACCGTGCAGAGGAGTTCATGTGGGAACTAGTAGAAAATGCCCATGGATTATCCCTGGTAAGAGATTTCAACAAAGGTTCATAGGGGTTCCCTGTCTACTTTTCTTTTTAAGTGGTGGTGGGAAAAGTGAAGTGGGATGCTTGTAAGCATCATGGCTAAGGGGAATAGTACGACTAAGAGCAGGTCAACTGCAGTGTGCCACCATTATTAGTCATGTGTGCAGTTGATGCACAGCTAATATTTCTATGAAGAAGGAAAGATGGATTATTAGGATGACTACACCTCTGTTTCTGTTGGTGGGGATTCAGTTATACAGGGAGTGATAATCAGAGCTAGGTAAACCCTTCAGGATTTGAGGCATCATTTGGCTTTTTCAGGATGTTTCCTTGATGCAGTCAAGTCTCTTCCTAAAATCCAGAACTATCCCAAAGTAGAATGATCTGCCTTGAGGAGAAATGGATTCTCCTTTGTTTGAGGTCTTTCAGTGAAGGCTGGATGACCACTTGTTGAGAATGTTGCAGCAGGATTCTTGTTCAAATGTAGGTTGGATAGGTATGGCACTGAGTTCCCTTTGAACTCTGAGATTGTGTGATTCTGTATATTTCTCCCAGGATGTTGATCCAAAGGAAAACAAAGGAAAAGCAATATATTTTCCTCTTGTGTATCTTTGGTGTGTTGTGTGTTGATTTTTGTGTATGCCGTGGCTATGCTAGGGACCTTTCCTGGTGGTAGCATGTGATGATAAGGCTATTCAGTTGCAGCACCAGATGCATTCATGATTCAGAGATTATTCTAAGACTTAGTCTCATCACCCTATGGGTGTATACAAAAGGCCCAGACATAACTTGGAAATTTATGATTTTATGATCTAGGAAATTCAGTTGTGTGAAAGAGTGCTTATCCCAAGAATGCCTGGAAAACGAGGCATTGATGAATTGTAGTTTAATCAACCTATGGGTATTTGAGATAAACATACATACATACATGCATGCACACACACACATATATATGTATATGTATATGTATTTCAGCCTCTGTTTGCTCATCTGTAAAATGGTGCTAATAATAGCAGCTACTTCACAAGGTTATTGTAAGGATCAAGAGAGATAAAATTTGTAAAGTACTTTGCAAACCATAAAGCACCATACAAATGCTAGCTAACAATGATAATAATAATTATTATTATATTACCATTTAATACTAGCTGCATTTATATGGCACTTTAAATATGTTATCTCCATTATTATCTATTATTATCTCCATTTTTGTGGATGAGAAAACTGAGGCTGAGACAAGTTAAGTGACTTGCCTCACACAGCCAGTAAGTATATGAGGCAAGATTTGAACTCTAGTCTTCTCATCTCGGGGTGCAGCACTACATCCACTTTACCACTAACTGTCCACCATTTATTAAGCAGCTATTATGTGTCAAACAATGTGCTAGACATTAGGGATAGAAAGAAAGAAATGAAACAGATCCTGCCCTCAAGGAGCTTATATTCTCTCAGAGGAAACAACACACATACATATAAGCAAACATAAAGGGTGTACAAAGTAATTGGGGTGGTGGTGCTGGCAGATGGAGGCATCAAGAACAGCCTCATGTGAGAGGTGGTGCTTGGGTTGAATTTTTAAGAGAGTTTGGGATTCTGGGAAGTGGAAGTGAGGAGTGTTTGCATTCTGGGAATGGAGGATGGAATGGAGGTTCATGGAGTTGCAAGTAGATTAGAACTTCCACCTTTGGCATGCTTCCCTTCTCTTTGATGATCTCCAAGAATCTGTTCTTCTGTTCCAGTGTTTATAGGCTCTTCCTCCTTGAGACTCTTCCATTTACCCCAATCTGTTTTCCCCAGCAGTCTGCTGTATCTGATATGTCTTGCCCAGCCTAGAAAAAACTTCTGATTGCATTTTGCCTCAATAGCTTTGTCCCCTCCTCATTAGCAGTTGTCTTAGCATCCAAGGGTTAAGTCTACTCTTCTGGTCCTTAAACATGCCTTTGGGCAGGGTTAAAGAAATCCCTGCTTTTCACCACTCCTTTCAGCTCTCCATCTTCCTCCTGACTGCCATTATGTCATCATTATAGTCAATAAAATATCACTATCGTCAATAACGATTTCATTAATAAATAATGATAATAATACCTTCTACTTGTTGAGTATTTTGTAGTTTACAAAGTCCTTTCATGGGCATCATATCATAGCATCTCAGAGATGGGAAAGACCTCAGAGGTCCTCTAAACCAACCTGTACTTGACCTGGAACGCTCCCTTGAGCATCCCCAAGTGTTCATCCAGCCTAAGTTTGAATATTTCCAGTGAAGAGGAAGCCACTAAGTCTAAGACCAAGCATTCCACTTCAGGAAGGCTGCATTTGTCAGGAAGTTTTTCATTATATTCATCCAAAATATGCTCTGCTACGACTTTGACCCATTGTTCATAGTTCTCAGAGGGATCAAACAGAAAAACTCTAACTTCTTCCATATACCGATTCTTTAAATGCCCGATGGCATCCTGCCCCTGCTCCCAACCTTTGTGTGCAGACTATTTCATTTTTGTCATTGAATCCCTAGAGGCCAGCACAGTGCCTAAAACATAGTCAGTTCTTCGTAAATACTTCTAGATTGATAAACACCACCAGTTCCTTCAATGAATCTGGGTATAGGATATTTTCTAGTTCTACCAGTATCCCGGTTGACTTCCTCTGGATGCTCTAACTTGTTTGTGCAAAAAATAAGAGAATCTTAGGGCTAGAAAGGAGATCAGAGTCTCTTTGATCCAGCCTGTATCTAAACATTCTGCTTACCTTTCTCTGAAGGAGGAATGTCTTTCATCAAATGTGAAATGCAGTATTCTAGATTTGATCTAACAGGAGCAGACTATCACTCCTCTCATGCTGCTTACTACGCCCCTTCTAATGTAACTGGGATTGGATTAGCTTTCTTGGCTTCCATATCAGTAAATATTAAGTGCCGGTCACTGTGCTGGGCACTGAGGATACAAAGATAAAAATGAAACAGTCCTTGTCCTCAAAGAGCTTGCATTTTATCAGGGAAGAAGCGATTTGGGGTAGTGGATAGATATCACATTGGATCTGGAGTCCCAAAGTCTTAAGTGCAAATCTTGTCTCAGGTGCTTACTAGCTGTGTGACCGTAGGTAAATTAATTAACCTCCCTGGGCCTCTGTTTCTTCATCTAAAAAATGAGGAAAATAATAGTACCTATCTCTCTGGGTTGTTGTGAGGACCAAATGAAATAATATATGTAAAGTACTTTACAGATCTTAAAGCACTTAATAAAAGTTAGCTGTTATTAATAATTATTATATGTGCCACACTGATATGTTTGCAGATCTCCAGGTTTTTCAGACGAATTTCTGTCTAGATATGATTCCTCATATTATCCTTGCGAAACCGATTTTTTGAACCTAAGTCTAAGAGTAAATTTATCTCCAGGTGTGGTGGCACATACCTGTGTCCCTACTATTGGGGACTCTAAGGCTGGTGGTCACTTGTGGTTAGGAGTTCTGAGCTACAGAAGGGTTAAGGCTGATTAAGTGTCTGCTCTACATTTGGGACCAATGTGGAAAGCTTCTTGGAGCAGGGTGCCTCTGTGCTGCTTAAGGAGGAACAAATTGGCCCATCCCCTAAAAATCAAGCAGGCCAAAGCTTCTGAGTCAATTCAGACCCATAAGAGGCTGCTACACTTTCTGGTTTGGGCAAGTAATGGAGACTCACATTCAAAGGAAGAGTAAGAGAGACAGAGAAACAGAGATGCAGATATAGAGAAAGAGACTGAGACAGAGATTAGATTTATCCATGCTCCCTACCATCATATTAGATTTGTCCCAACATTTTAGCTTGTCGAGATTTTTTCTTTTTAGATCCTGATATTGCTACCCTATGTGTTTGCTATACATAACTTTTTGTCATCTACAGATTTGAAAATCATGCTTGCTATGTTTGTCCTGATCCAGGGCAATGATAAAAGTGTTAAACAGCACAGGGTGAGGAGCAGATCTTTGGGTGCCCCTCCAGAGACCTCCATCCAACCACTTTCACTGGACTCTTAAAGACCGTTTTTGGTCTCGGTATCCAACTAGTTCTGACTTCTCTTAATAGCTCTGTCATCCAGCTCGTGTGTCTCTATTTTGTACTGAAGAACAGCACGAGAGGCTTTGTCAAATATTTTGCTCAAATCTGGATGAACACCGGCATTCTCCTGATCAACCTGTTCACTTGGCTTGTCAAAAAAGCAAATGGGGCCAGCTGGCCTGCCTTCATTTTGTTGAAAACCTACTGGCTTTTGTGATCACAACATTCTACTCTAATTGCTTCCTATCTCTTTAATAATGCTTTCTATAATTTTTCTAGGACATGAAATCAAGCTAACTGGCCTATAAATTTGTATTGACATTCTCTTTGTTTTCTTTTTTAAAATTCGGCCATTTGCCCTTCTCCAGTCCTTTGTACCTCTCCTCTTCTCCAAGACCTTTTAAACATCCCCGGCAGTATATTAGCATTGCCATCTGTCAGTTCTGAAGACACTTTGGGGATGGAGTTTATCTGGACCAGGTGGCTTGAACCCATCAAAGGCATTCAGGGTATTCTTGCTGTCCCTCTACTTATCTTAAGAGCTCACATTTCTATAGTGCTTTAAGATTGCCAAAGTGCTTTACATACATTATCTCATTTGATTTTCCTTATCATTTCCCTGTTAGTCTTCATTTTTTCCCCTGCCCTTTCCAGTTGAAAGATTATTCTCCTTGGTAGAGAAAACAGAAGTGAAATAAGACTTTGGTAGCTCAGCGTTTTCTCTGCCCTCGTTATTATTGTTTCACTCAGCCTTTGTGTTGGTTGGATTTTTCTTCAGTCCTCCTCTTTTCCCCAATACAGCTAAAAAACCCCCCAAACCTACCTTTTCTGTTGTCTTCAGCTTGCCTTTCTACCTCTGGTTTGTTCCAAATTTTTGTGCTTCTGTTACTATCCGTATAGGACAAGTCCATGCTTTTGTATTATATTATTGTATATATTGTATATACATTATTGTATTTACATTATTGTATATATTGGATTATATTACTTATATGGATACATCTTTAAAAAGTCTAATATTAGAATTCCATGTGCATCTACATTGGTCTCCTCCTTTTCTTCTACTTTGAACCTTCTTTTGTGTCTTCAGAGTTTCATTCGTGAGAATTTTCTATGCCTCTTACTCTAACTTTCCAAATAGAATTTTAGCTTGTGGGGTTCTATTTGTCCTTTCTCTGAACACTGAGTCTGACATTCTAGAATCTAGGTACTTAGAACCCTGTTCCCAGATTTCCTTTCCTTTTCTATTACAATTTCTAAGCTGGAGTGAGAATGTCCTCTGATGGTTCTTATTGTTTCTACTTCAGCAAACATTTCCTTCTTGTCCAGGACAGCCTTTCCCTTTGTTGGTTTCTCCACTTTTTGAAGGGAGCAAAAGTCACTGGAGCAAGCCAAGTAATTACTAGCAGCTTTGCTTTTGTCAGGGAGAGAGAGCACCAGCAGAGGATTACCACAACTGAAGGTCACCATTACTACTATTGCTAATATATCATGCTTTCCAACTAGATTTGCAATGTCTCCCAAGCTTCTTGTCTATTTCCTCTCTCTATCAAGGAGGTCTCTAATGTACTTTTGTTTCTTCCTCTGTTGATCTCCATCCTTCCTTCCTTCTGATATTTGAATTTTCTCACATTAATATATCTGATGGAGGACTAGCCAATAACTCTTGTCTTTTTGAGCACATGATCAGCTGATACAATCCCCGCATGGCCTTAGTATGTATATAGACATTTTGAAATTGGTTCCAGGCTGCTGTAATGATGAGAATTCTTTTTGATTGGGTAAGGACCTGAAACTGGAGTTCATTCAAAAGGCATTAGTCAACCAGAGCTTGTAGTCTGCTAAAACCCCTATCTTTACCAGAATAACTGCTAACCATGACTCCTCGTGTAATATTTCTAAAGTTGATTTTTTTGTCTCCAAGTGCAAGATTTTACATTTATTCCTATTGAATTTTATCTTATTGTATTCAGTCCAATGCTCTAATTAACTAAGATTTCTTAGGATCCTGACTGGTGACTGATATATTAGCTATCCCTCCCAGTTTTATGTGTCATTTGAAAATCTCAGGAGCATGCCTTCATTCAAATCATTGATAATGTTCAGTGGTACAATGACCAAACACTGATCCTTGGGGTACTCACCTGGAGACCTTCTGCTATGTTGACATCGAATTATTAATTACTCTTTGAATCTGGCCACACAACCAATTTTGAATCTATTCATATCTCTCCATCTTCTCCACAAGAATAATAGGAAATACTCTATTGAAAGCTTTGCTAAGTTCTAGATATCTGTATCAGTATCGTTCTTCTCATCTGCTCTTTAAGTAATCCTAGCAAAAAAGGAAATGAGATTAATCTGGCATGACTTTGATGAAGTCATGCTAGCTCTTTGTAATTATTTCCTTATGTAGTTGTTCTCTGATCACCTCTTTTATGATCCAGTGCATAATTTTCCTAGGAATTATAGGTAAGCTTGCTGGCCTATAGTTTGCAGATTCTCTTTTATTCTTTTGCTCTTAAAAAAAATGGGACTTTTGACCTCTCATCTTGCAGTACCCTCCCATGATTTTCCATGATCTTTCATATCATACACAGTGACTCAGCAGTTACGTCCACCAGTTCTTTCAGGGCCTACATATACAATTATCTGGGCCAGGTGACTTGAAATCATTCATAGATACTAGGTGCTTACTTACTATCCTTTTCTCTTCTTCACCATCAATTCCTTGTTAGTCATTCCCAATGTAAACATTATTTTCCTTTGCAGAGAAAATTAACAAAACAAGAATTTAGCAAATATGCCTTCTCTCTGTTGTCAATTATGACCCTCTTATCCACTCTAAGCAAAGATCCACCTTTTTGTCCCAATAGAGGTTTTTTTGTTGTCCTTACTTTCCCTTCCCTAGTCTCAGCTCATCCTGAATTTTAGCATACCTGAACTACTCTTACAGGCCATGCCACACCCATAACCTATGTTAACTTGTCTTGCTTCCATTTTTTGTATATTCCTTTAAAAAATATCTCATTGGTATAGTACTTTATACAGTCATGAAATTTGTTAATGAGACCTCGCACTCCAACCCCAACCCCCAGCTTAATGTCAACTGAAAATAAGGTAAATATCCCATCTTGCCTTCATCGGAAGAGTCTAATGATAACAGGGCCAAGTAAATCCTCCATGAGTGACTTCTCTCTAGGTAGACACCAATATGTTAATTAATGACCTGGGTCTACTCAGTTAACAAGCTCTGAATCCATTTGACCATGCTATCAGCCAGTTCACGTCTTTCCATCTCTCACACAACGAGAGCCTCATCAAATGAAATTTACATATACTATATCCGTGACTTCACCTTGCTTTAATGTCCTGCAACCCTGTCAAAAAACGAAATGGATTTAGTCCAGCAAAACCTGCTATTTTTTAAAGCAGGGTTTTAAATGTTGTTTTTTTGATAAGGTTTTATTGAGCGTTCAAAAATCTTATTTGTATTGATAATTTTTGAATTTTTATGACACTCATTTCCAAATGTATTGTTCCCTCTATCTTACCCAAGGAGATATCCCTCATAATAAAGAATAAAAAAGAAAGGCAGCACAAACCAGCCAACATATGAAGTGTGTTTGACAGCATATATAACATTCTACAATTATAGTCCTCTGAAAAAGTACAAGGAGAGAGTGCATTTTCTCCACTCTTCTCTGGGACCAAAATTAGTCATACAATTACACTGTATTCAGTTTTATTTTATTGTTCTTTTCATTTATATGATTGTAGTCGTCGTACATCTCGTTTCTTCAATTTTATTTTTAATTTATAGAGTAAAACAAATATTCTCATAACACAGTACAACAAAAAGATGATTGTACATGAAACTGCAAATCTGCTATGCACAACTCGCTATTCCTTTAAAATATACACCAAAATTATCATGTAGATTTTTTTCTTTTTTTTCTCCCCCATAGAGATGGCTACCATTAGACACAAGTATACACATACATATGCACATACATATATGTAAAATTATTCTATGCAGTTCTTTCTGTGGATGCAAATAATGTTTTTCTTCATATGTCCTTCATAGTCGAGACAAGGGATGGATATTTCGTCCTGTATTTTCTAGAGCAAAAAATAATCAATCTTTGTAATTAATCTTTGTGTAGCTGCTTTTTAAGGTTGTTTTCATCCACACTGTTATTATATAGATGATTGTTAAGGGTTTGCTTCTGTGTGTTAGTCATCCTGCTTCTTTATGTAATGAGGGTTGGGCATATGACTAGAACAACCAAGATGACATCACCCATGTGGAAGATGCTAAGGGACCTTCTTTTGGAACATCTGAGGACTAGAATATGTGTAGACATTCTACATTGGCTTATCACATGGTTAGGGGCAGTCTTTTCTCATTGCTACATGGCTGGAAATGGAAGCATCTTTAAAATGGCCTGGCATAGACCCTGTGTGGCTTTTTGCAGCATTTACTTCTAAGGGTAAAAGCATATCCTTCACTTATGTTGGTGAGACCACACCATTTGGGTCTCTTCCCCACCCCCCCACTCACTTAGGCCATGTGGCCCCAAGAAATGAACCTAGATCTTCAGTCTTTTCCATTCATTCTTTTATGTTTTGGGTGCAGGGGGTGGAGTCCCAGTCCCAGCTTAGGAGCTCAAATTAAGGAATAATTGGAATATAGATCGAGTGTTGCATCCAGCCCAGCAGTGAAAGCCAGAAAAGAAAGCGTCCTGGAACATCTGCCTACATGGACTTTGAACTTGCAGCATGGTGAGACGAATGCTACATAGGACCCGAATTACATTATGAACCAAATCCCCACTACTCCTTCCTAGTGCACCCTCCCCCCAGTACTCCCCCAGAATATTGGGGAAAATGTATGTTTGCTCTTAATCCCCTTGGGGTACTGGAGAATCCTATGGAGCAAAATATAGCTATCCTGGCCCTAAGATAGTGAGGCCGGATTCAACCATGTTACATTTGAATTCCTTATCATCATCGTGATAGGGCACAATAACATTTTATTATATTAATATATAGTCCATGACCTAAGAGTCCAATCTCCAGGATTTCAATCTTGTGAGCATGTGTCCCAACTCTAAACTATATGACTAGTTTTACCCACACCCAGAAATCCTTCTCAGAACATGGTGGAAATATAGCTTGTGTCTATTCTGCCACAGATGAAGGTGAAAAGGTAAGTCAAAGTAATAATGCCTATTGGGGACAGGGCAACTTGTATTTCACTCCTTAGAAAATTCAGGAAATATGTAAAGGATTCACAATAGCCTCTAATAATAAATATAATCCTCTTCTCTTACTCGGGTGGATATGACTTTTCTTCTAGGGAATAATCTGGTCCCCCAAACTTATAGTACCACATTTTGGTTTGGACCGTGCTTGGAAGGGAAGTAAACTTAGGTTGGTAGAGGGACAGTCTAGTAAAACTCCAGTGAATAAATACTACAAATACCTCAGGAACCACTCTAACTTCATTCACCTTTAGGAAGAAATCTCTTCCAAGGGGAGTCATGTGAGTTGGGGGCCTCATATAGGATCACTTGATATTTTTGGTACATTTGATTTATTTGTCTTGGCATGATATAAGTCAGAAGATATTCCTTCAAATTTATATAACCTGAGACTATTTTTGAGTCTCATCTGGGATCCCTTTGGATTATTGTTTTATAGAAAAGGATTCCCAAGTTTTCTACATTTAGAGGGAAGGAAAGCTTGTTTTTTCTATTCTATTGTTTCTGCTCTTGTTTATTTTTTTAAGCTTTCCCATTTCCGCTTCCCATAATTTTATTCTGATTCTTCTTTGTGGTATGGATATAATTCTAGGTTCTCAAAAGTTATGCCAGAGAAGCAGACATTCTGGCATTTTCTCTCCTGGAGGAACAACTTCAATTGTGTGTCTAATATCAGATAGAGTTCCTTTTCCAAACATGAGTAAGGCTAAGTTGGAGAGACTCATCTCTAGTAGGCTGACTATTTTGTGATCTGTTCTTTGGTCTTGGTAAACCCACGAATCAAAGAAAAATATGAAATTATCCTCCATACTTTTGTGGCCCCATTCTGCTTCTTCAGTGATGGTGGCAGGATGGTAGAAAAGAAGGCATAGTGCTAAGAGGGCAGAAGGAAGCTGTGAGTAAATGAAAGAATGGCTCACAGGTTCCTCTTGGGGAAGCAGAAAATGGAACTGGAGGAAGTGATTTTATAATATACCTGAAGGCAAAAAGAAGCATCATTTATTTCATGGAACATTTATTCACTTCTTATTGCAGTGCTTATGATAAGTACTTGCAGAAAGAATTTCAGGAAAATAATTTTCATTTATGCAACAGTATCTGTTTCAGAGCATAAAGAGGCAGAGAAATTTGATGAAGAACTCAATATGACCCTTCAAATTAAATCAACATATATTTTGATACTCAGTGATTTCAATGCAAAGGGAGGAATGTGAGGAGGACAAGAAATATGTTGGAAAACATTGGTCAGGAAAAAGGAATGAGAAAGTTCAAAGATCTATAGACTACACAGAAGATTCCCACCCATGTATCATGAATATTTTCTTTGAGAAAAGAATTCTTCAGTGTTAGACATGGGAACACCAGATGCTATTACAAAAATGACAGTGATTATATCTTAACAGACAAGTAATGACTTGTTATTGGTGTGAGTTGTCTCTCTGTATGAGTGAGATCACAGACTTGTTAGAGCAAGGATCAAAATTAGCATAGACTTCAAAAAACAAAACAGACCTATTCAAACAAATCATTCATAATGAGCAATGGGTAATGAATGGAAGAAAGGATGTATGGGAGACACACTATCAATTTCATATATAAGTTTAATTGCTATAAACTAATTTCCATATCACATAGACCTAAAGAGCCTAATAAGTGCCTTAGTCAGCAAACACTAATATTTCTTGCCAAATGGATAGGGTGGGAATCCACAGATAACACTGATTTATAATATAAACTTGCTTATAAAATCTTATGGAGAAGAGTGATAGAAAATTATGAGTCATATCATCCCACGAAACAGAAAGAGGCAGCAAAAGCAAAATCAATCTAAAGGAAATTTGGCGAGAGATTCATCTAAGGCGCTTAAGGATGAAAAGGGAAGCAGGGTAACAAACAGAAGAAAAATGAAGAAGATCAGGAAAAATTTTTGTAACAGACACTTTTTTATCTTTAAGGAAAGTAGAGCTACCACATTTAGACTTGAACATCATATTTCGAGATGTGCTTATAGAGGAAATGGAAAACTAACTGGATTAGGGCTAGTATACATAGAAGAAGTCTGTGCTGGAGATGACAAAATTGTGAGAGCAGTGAGGGAATAATTTATGAGGTATCTGAAGGAAAGGAAGATATCAAAGGTATGGAAAAAATCTTGGACCTCATTAATATTGAAAACCGTAACCAGGAAAACATTAACAGACACTGATTTATATCCGTATTTTCTTATGTGTATATGTTCTATGAGGATCATTTGTGATCACCATGAAGATAGCCTTGATGAAGGCTAGGGAATAAGCTTCAAATCCATCGATGAGTTGGGGGTGGGTATCTACCCCAGGCGCATGAAGACTTCCCCTGCTAGAATGGGCAGATGAGAACAATCTCTTGCAATGGCCGTGAATGTGGCTGAAGCAGGCACTGTGGAGTTCTTAGAGCTTGGTCAGATGTCAAAGATGCTGAGGTCATCTACTGCGTCCTGGGCCACTGCCGGTCATGTTGACTTTTGTCTTGCTGTTGGATTTTGATGACTCTGGAAGAGAGAGCGAGGCTGCCAACTTGTGCAACTCCTCCTCACTTAAATCCAGTTCATGCACAAGCCAAGATGTCGCCCCATGGTGTTACTGGTCCTCTTTGAAAATGCAGGATGGACAACAGTAATAAAACGGAATCTTCATGGCCGACTGGGCCCTATTGGGGCTTATTCGCCCTTTCTGACCTTGTTTTAGACAGACCAGCGACGCTAGTGCTGAGAGAGGATGTGGGGCCCATGGTTGGGGGAAGCTTCCCTATATTTTGTTTGCTAATGGCTACTTTGGGCCAGAAGCCCTTGAAAGTTGCAGCTTTTTTTTACCCACATGACTTGAGAGGAAAATTCCTGGGGGACACCCCAAGTTTAGCCGCCTAACTTTCTGAAAGGAAGTGGGGATTACAAGGAGGTCCTTGGAGAGAAGAGGATACTGGAGTTTAGTCTTCTAGACTGAAGAGAGGAAGAGTCTATCTACTTCAAAGTTGAAAGTTCTGGGACCTTTCCTTCTGGAAACAGAAGAATGGATTTTCTAGCCAACACTGAGTTCTTAGAGAGTTTTAAGACCCAGCCTCAGAGATGGGGTATAATTTTGGGGGCAATGCCAGCCTTGAGGTGGCCTCTTTAGGGATCCTGCTCGCTCTTTTCTCTCTAGAACAGAGGTTCTCAAACTTATTTGGCCTACTGCCCCCCCAAATTATTCAGCGCTCTCCTGAAAATCTATTTTCTTTAACCCTTTAACATTTTTTTGAAGTTTGTGTCATTTCATAAAAATGTAAAATATTAAGGACACATCTTAAATTAACAACTTATTGTAAATTTGTGTTTTTTCCTGCATTGAAATTATGATGATGTAATATTGTGTCATGTAACCATATATTATCACACTGTAAACAAGTCATTACACACACATATTCCTGCCAATGCGTACTGGACTTTCTTACGATGCATGACATGCTTGTCTGCCGACACTTGCTTGTTAAGACCCATTGGCAGACTTGACCACGAATGGGTTATAACTTGCATTTTGTATGTTTATCTGGAAAATAATGCAATCAGTGCAACTTTAACTCTGTTACACAACAGATGAAACATGTACAAATGATTTTTCAAAATTTTCTTCTCTTCTTTCCTCATGCTTCTACTACCTCCTTATTTTTATTCAATGCACCCCAAATGCACTCAAGGCTACTACTGCTCCTCTGGATTGGTACAGCTCCCCACCCCAGGGGCAGTATTGCCTACTTTAGGAATCCCTGCAGAGTAAAGAAGGCTGAATCCCAGATCTCTCAAGGCTGGCACTGCCCAGGAACTCTCTCTCTTCTTTCTGGAAGTCTGAACTCAAGAATCCTCTTCTTTCAAAGAGGATGGCACTGCCTGGGAACTACCATTTTCCCTCTACAAAGCTTGGTCTCTGAATTTGGGGTCAATAAACTCTCCTCTAAGGCCACATGGGTTAGAGTACATGCAACTCTCACATTCCTCCCTGCCAGGGCAGCCATTTGAGGCTCCTAGGAACTGTTGCAGGGAGAAAGGTTGTATGCACACACAAAGGCTGCTGTCTGCCACCCATTGCCCCCAACACCTTGGCACCCATTACCATTACTTTCTGAAAAATCACAAAAAGGGCTGCCTTCAATGAAGACTCTCTTTCAGTTCCCAGTACAAAAGGGTTGCCCTGACCCCTTATAGTCAGAAACAACCAATTTTTCCTCAATCAAACCACAACAATTCAAACCAATCAAGTTATTTCTAATGAATGAGATTCAGTAACTCATCCTCAGTGAGATATAAATAGATATACGAATACCACTGGCCATGTTGACATTCTCCATAAGGAGATGCAATCAGTCCTAAACAGAGCCTTGCTGCCCCTAAGCTCATATAATTGTTGGGATACTCCCACATCAACCTCCTAAACATATATCACAATTTGTTCAGCCACTCCCAGATCGATGAACACTTAGTTGGTTTCCTTTTTTTCCCCCCTGCAATATCCAATTCTGTGAGCATTTTGGTAATAAAAGGGACTTTTCTCTGTGGCATGACTTATTCTTAATGAGGTCATATTGGCTTTTAGTGATCACCACTTCTTTTTCAAGTGCTCACAAATTGGCTGCTTTTTCATCTAATCTAGAATTTTTGCCAGCTATCAATCTCAAGCTCATGGGACTATAGCTTTAAGTGTCTGCTTTCTTTTCCCTTTGCATGTTGGTACATTTGTTCACCTCCAGTGCTGAGACACAATTCCTGGCACATGATTCATTAGGGCCTTATGACTTGCACTCATTGAGGACAGCCAAGGGCTCTCATCCACTCCTTAGGTTATCTTGGGCTTAAATTCCTTGTTAATAATTTTTGTTCTATATTCTTCCCACTCTGAAGATCATTCTCCTTGGTAAAGAAAACAAGAAAAATAGAAAGTGATTAATTATTCCCCCTCCCTTCTTTCTTTTTTTGTTTGTTTCTTTGTTCCTTCTTTCCTTCCCTTTCTCTCTCTCTTTCTCTTTCTTCCTCTCTCTCTTTCTTTCTCTTTCTTTCTTTCTTTCTCTTTCTTTCTTTCTTTCTTTCTTTCTTTCTTTCTTTCTTTCTTTCTTTCTTTCTTTCTTTCTTTCTTTCTTCATTCATCTATCTATCTAACCATTCATTCATTCATTTATCTGTCTATTCATTTATTTACTTACTCGTCTATCTATCTATCTATCTATCTATCTATCTATCTATCTATCTGTCTGTCTGTCTGTCTGTCTGTCTGTCTGTCTGTCTGTCTGTCTGTCTAGCTAGCTAGCTATTGATCATCTTAAGGGAGGTAGCATTATAAATTAGAAAGAATCCTGCTTAAGGAGTAAGAAATACCTGAATGTGAATCCTACCTCTTGGCACTTAGTACTGGGCCTTGGCAAAATGACTTAACCTCTCTGGGACTCAGTTTCTTAATCTGTAAAATGAAGGGGTTGGACTGTATGACCTCTAATAGGATTTTAAGCTTTGAAAATGCTTTACAAATGTTATCTTATCTGATCCTCATAACAACCCTGGGATGTAGGTGCTATTTTTATCTCCATTTCACAGATGAGGAAACTGAAGCAGACAGAGGTTAAGGGACTTGCCCAATTTCATACAGTGTCTGAGGTACTTGAGGCTGGATTTGGGATTAAGTCTTCTTAATTTAAAGTCCTATACCCTTATCCATTCTACTTCTTTTTAAAAAATTATTTACTTAATATTTTTAGTTTCAGCATTGATTTCCACAAGATTTTGAATTACAAATTTTCTCCCCACTTCTACCCTCCCCCCTACTCCAAGACGGCATATGTTCTGATTGCCCCATTCCCCAGTCAGCCCTCCCTTCTGTCACCCCACTCCCTCCATCCCCTTTTCCCTTACTTTCCTGTAGGGCAAGATAGATTTCTATGCCCCATTGCCTGTATATCTTACTTCCCAGTTGAATGCAAAACCAACTTTTTTTTGAACATCTGCTTTTAAAACTTTGAATTCCAAATTCTCTCCCCTCTTCCCTCCCCACCCACCTTCCCTAAGAAAGCAAGCAATTCAACATAGGTCACATGTGTATGATTATGTAAAACCCTTCCACAACAGTCATGTTGTGAAAGACTAACTGTATTTTGCTCCCTCCTATCCAGTCCCCCTTTATTCAATTTTCTTGCTTGACCCTGGCCCTTTTCAAAGTGTTTGCTTTTGATTACCTCCTCCCCATATCTGCCCTCCCTTCTATTGTCGCCCCCTTTTCATTCCATTCCTCCTTCTTTCCTGCGGGGTAAGATACCCAATTGAGTGTGTATGTTATTCCCTCCTCAAGTCAAATTCGATGAGAGCAAGATTCACTCATTACGCCTCATCTGCTCCCTCTTCCCTTCCAACAGAACTGCTTTTTTCTTGCCACTTTTTATGTGAGATAATTTACCCCATTCTATCTCTCTCTTTCTCCCTCTCTCAATATATTCTGCTCTCATCCCTTAATGTGATTTTATTTTTTAGATATCATCCCTTCATATTGAACTCACCCTGTGCCCTCTGTCTATATGTGTGTGTGTGTATGTATGTATATTCCTTCAGAATTACACACATCATCTTTCCATGTAGGAATGTAAACAAAACAGTTCAACTTTAGTAAGCCCCTTGCAATTTCTTTTTCTTGTTCTTTTTCTTGATTACCTTTTCATGCTTCTCTTGATTCTTGTATTTGAAAGTCAAGTTTTCTATTCAGCTCTGGTCTTTTCAGTGAGAAAGCTTGAAAGTCCTCTATTTTATTGCAAGTCCATATTTTGCCTTGGAGCATGATACTCAGTTTTGCTGGGTAGGTGATTTTTGGTTTTAATCCTAGCTCCACTGACCTCTAGAATATTGTATTCCAAGCCCTTTTATCCCTTAATGTAGAAGCTGCTAGATCTTGTGTTATCCTGATTGTGTTTCC
>CM053627.1:52219334-52247309 GCA_028646595.1 Phalanger gymnotis
CCTGGATCTATTTTCCAGGTTAGTGGTTTTTCCAATGAGATATTTCACATTGTCTTCCATTTTTTCATTCCTTTGGTTCTGTTCTATAATATCTTGATTTCTCATAAAGTCATTAGCTTCCGCTTGCTCCAGTCTAATTTTTAAGGTAGTATTTTCTTCAGTGGTCTTTTGGACCTCCTTTTCCATTTGGGTAATTCTGCCTTTCAAGGCATTCTTCTCCTCAATGGCTTTTTGGAGCTCCCCTGCCATTTGAGTTAGTCTATTTTCCAAGGTGTTGTTTTCTTCAGTATATTTTTCAGTATTTTTTTGGGTCTCCTCCAACAAGTCATTGACCTGTCTTTCATGGTTTTCTCGCATCCTTCTCATTTCTCTACCCAATTTTTCCTCCACTTCTCTAACTTGCTTTTCCAAATCCCTTTTGAGCTCCTCCATGGCCTGAGACCAGCTCATGTCCTTCTTGGAGGCTTTTGATGTAGGCTCCCTGACTTTGTTGACTTCCTCTGGCTGTATGTTTTGGTCTTCTTTGTCACCAAAGAAAGATTCCAAAGTCTGAGATTGAATCTGGGTGCATTTATGGTGCCTGGCCATGTTTTCAGCCAACTTCATTGACCCTTGAGTTTTTCAGCGGGGTATGACTGCTTGTAGAGTAAGGAGTACTATGTTCCAAGCTTGGGGGGATGTGCCAGCTCTGCCACACCAGTATTCCTCCTTCCCCAAGAACTTCCAACCCAGACGGGACTTAGATCTTCAGCAGGCTCTGCACTCCTCCTCTGATCAACCACTTAATTCCTCTTACCAGGTGGGCCTGGGGCCAGAAGCAACTGCAGCTGTAGTTCTGTAGCTGCCCCACCTCTGTTGCCCCCAGGGCAGTGCCCAAACCACAAACTCCTTCTTTCACTCTGTCTCCAGCAGCTTTTCACACTAACCTTCTCTGTTGTCCTTGGTGTTTGTGGGTTGACAAGTCTGGTAACTGCTGCAGCTCACTGATTCAGGGTTCTAGGGCATGCTCTACTCGGCTTCTGGTCTGGTTGGTCTGCACTGCCCCCGCTGGGCTCTGCTCCACTCTGCTCTGCTCCCAGCTCTATGCAGGATAGACCTTACCCAGAGACCATCTGGGCTGTCTTGGGCTAGAGCCCTGTTTCCCTCCGCTATTTTGTGGGTTCTGCAGTTCTTCTCTGTTGTCTTTTGTGTTTGTAGGTTGAGAAGTCTGGTAACTGCTGCAGCTCACTGATTCAGGGTGCTAGGGCATGCTCTACTCGGCTTCTGGTCTGGTTGGTCTGCACCGCCCACACTGGGCTCTGCTCCACTCCCAGCTCAGTGCTCGAAAGACCTCACCCAACAACCATGCGGGCTGTCCTGGGCTGGAGCCCTGCTTCCCTCTGCTATTTTGTGGGTTCTGCAGTTCTAGAATTGGTTCAGAGCCATTTTTTATAGGTTTTTGGAGGGACTTGGCAGGGAGCTCATGCTAGTCCCTGCTTTGCAGCTGCCATCTTGGCTCAACCCCTGTGACATGTTTCTTAAAGGAGCTTTCTTATAGAACTCTTTCTATTAGTTTGCAGCTACCTGAGTTTCTTTTTCTGTATTTATAGCATTTAGCACAGGGCCTGGCATGTGGTAAGCACCCAATAAATTCTTGTTAGCTGACTTATTTTCTATTTTTTGCACATGTCTTTAAAGAAGACAGGTATTTTGGTTTAGGGAAAAGCCATTTTTTTCACCAATATTCTTCTGGTTTAATCGCCTTTGGTTTACTCACTCTCCCTTGCTCCACATAGTTCCCTGTCCTCCCTTCCATACAATCTATTCCTCTTGGATAGGGTAAATCCTTATATTTCCACATGCCTGTCACGAATCACATTTCCCAAGTCAATGATGCTTATAAAGTCACATTGACCTCACTATTCCATCTAGTTGACTTTGCTTATTATCTATACTCTGTGAATTGGTTTATGGACTGGTGAGCTTATGAGTGTTGTTTCTGTTCTTCTTACCTGTATTGATTCCTGTGGAATAACACATACTTCTTCTTTTATATTTGTCTTACTTGCTGCCCTCTGTAATATTAGGTTTCCTGGTTGAGTCACTTGCCCAGAATCCCACAGCTAATAAGTGGCAGAACTGAGTTGAATCCACTGCTTTCTGGAGGTTCAGTATCTTTCTGCTATACCGCAGCAAAATAAGAAGACAAAAATGGGCAAAAGTCTCTAGCTCTCCTCTTTTCCCAACTGTCTGCTTGGGGCAAGGAGACAAGATGAGTTCTGGCTAGTTTATCTTGTGGTTGGGATTTCAGAGGAAAAGGAAAGTGAATTTGGAGATGTTACTGATCAAAGATATTTTAGAGGCTGAGCATCCAAATGTTATAAAACAATAGGGAATCCTGAGTTGATTTTCAATAGGTCCTAGAATATGTTGTTCCCTATATATAACCATCAGGGAACCTATTCCCTGCACATGTGGCTGCTCCAGGGATCTGTGACCCTTATACCTTTAACTTCAGAGTTATGATCTGATACATCAGGCAAGGGAAATAAGACCCAAGACATTCTGTATAATGTTGGCAGCTCCTATGATCTGGCTTTGAGGTAGGAATGTGGTTGTCTGCATAGACACAAGTATTCTGAGGTTGCTTAATCCAATGAAGCCAGGAATAAGCTATGTGTAGAGGTAAGAAGAAGCTGCTTAATGGGGGCAGGATAGGGCACAGCTAGCCCCTCTCTCTCTCCCCAAATTCCAGAGCTAGAATAAGTGCTTCCCTTTACATGCTCAGTGGGTACCATGGATTGCTGTTCCTTTCCCTACAGGAAATGGCAGAAGGGGCAGAAAAATTTCATTCGAATCTGAAACAGTCCACTCAACTGCTGTCACCCCCAAGTTCCTCCTTCCTCAGCAATTTAAGCTCTCAGGCCATCCCAGGGCTCTCCAAAATGCGGCCCGCAGTGCGATTTATGTGGCCTTCCTACAAGCGTAGAAATTTACATAAACGCTTTAGTAAATGAAGCTGAGCTACCTCAGAGCTCTCGCTAAAATGGCAAATCAAAATATATTGTCTATTGTTTCAATAAAAACCTAAGGTTGGACAGCCCTGATCTAGACCAGAAGCAAAGACAAAGGAAGGGTGGAAGGCAGGGAAAAGAGGTGAGAGAGATAAGTATGATAAAGATAATAGTAACCCCAACAATAATAGCTTGCATTTCCATAGTAATTTTTAATTTGCAGAATGTTTTACGTGCATCATCTCACCTGGTCTTCACGAGAAGTCTGTGAGGTCGATGCTATTTTTACTCCCATTTTGCAAATGGAAAAACATGCTTAGAGATGCTGAATAAAATGTGTCCAGAGTCACACAGCTGGAGTCTGAGACAGGATCCGAATCCAAATCTCCATGACTGAAAGCTCAATGCTTCAAGCAGGAGAAAAAAGGAGAAGTGAGAAGGAGGGGGAGGGAAAAGAGAATAGATGAAGAGTCCAGAAGATGAGTTGGGGAGGAAGAAGAGGTATGGGTGGAGCAGCTGGAAGAAAAAGGAAGAATTAGTTAAAAGGCATCTGCTCATAAAGAATAACACTCTGGAGCACTAGCTTTGGTTCTGCTTGCTTCTCAGCCCTGCACTTGGTCTGGGTGATCTCTTTTCTCATGGGGTGACTCCCGGGGCATCAGAACTGTGTCAAGCCAGTATATCTCTGCTGCTGGGGCTTGGCTACCACAATTCCCCCAATATTGGTCTTGTACCATGGGGATCAGTGCTAAGATCCGACTCTGGATGACCTCTCTATCCAGTTATACAGGTGGAGGATATCTGTCTTTGTCTTATCCCAGAACCCACTCCCTCCATGCCAAAGACTCACACACTCACATCACAGAGTTGACTCCAGAGGTCTGTACCTGGAATTTTGAAATGTAATCCTCGGATTGCATCTGAAATGTGTCCCTAAGTCATTCATCCTCTCCGTAACCCACAAAGTGGAGGGAGTGTTAGTGAGTGATTTTCTGTTTGCAGATGATTGTGCCTTCAACACAGCCTCTGAAGCTGAGATGCAACAAAGTATGGATCAATTCTCTGCTGCTTGTGCTAATTTAAGCCTAACAATTAACACTGAGAAAACACAGGTGCTCCATCAGCCAGCACCACACCACCCATATGCAGAACCATCAGTTACGGCAAATGGAGAAGTTTTGAATGCTGTGGATAAGTTCACTTACCTTGGCAATGTACTTTATAGGGATGTACACATTGGTAATGAGTTTGGTGTACGCATTGCCAGAGCTAGCTCAGAGTTTGGGGGGCTCTGAAGGATGGTATGGGAGAGAAGAGGTATTAGACTGACTACCAAACTGAGGGTCTACAGAGCTGTGCTGCTGACCTCATTGTTGTGTGCCTGTGAAACCTGGACACTATACCAGTGCCATGACAGGAAACTGAATCGCTTCCATTTGAATTGTCTTGGGAAGATTCTGAAGGTCACCTGGCAGGATAAGGTACCAGACACTGAGGTCCTTACTCGAATGAAATTACAAAGCATTCTAACTCTTTCAGAGAGCACAACTCTGATGGGCTGGCCACATTGTTCAAATGCAAAACATACATGCCGAAAAGACTATTTTATGGAGAACTCACACGGGGCAAGCGCTCACATGGTGGTCAGAAGAAGCAATACAAGGAAACTCTCAAGGTCTCTCTTAAGAACTTTGGAATTGATTGTGTGACATGGGAGACAGTGGCACAGGACTGCTCAGCATGGCATGCCCACATTGGAGAAGGTGCTGTGCTCTACGAGCAAAGCAGAATTGAAACAGCTCAGAGGAAACTCAGGATTTAGAGTATCCACCCCAAATGTTCACACAGACTGTTTGTGCCTGACCTGTGGTAAAGCATTCCGAGCTCATATTGGTCTGATCAGCCACAGTTGGACACGCTAAAATTTGACTTCAGCATAGTGATGTCATTTTGGTCATCTTCGAGAATGAAGGATGACAGCAACAACCCACACCACTAACCATTCAACTTAGTGCTAACGCCGTCTCCACAGTCCATTAAACCATACACCCAAACTCCACCTTACTTTTCCATAAACATTCATAGGGTCAGCTGTCTAATATGTCTATTTCACTAATTAGCAGGGTCAGGAGAAAGTCCTAATGCTCTCTTATACTCCAGGCTTGGAGTCATTCACAATTCTGGGCATCTATGAGCCTTCATTGCCTCATGGCTTAGTTACCATCTGTTCTATCTCATTCATAGATTTTCTTTCTAGTCTCATAGTTTGATCTGGGAGTGAGTCTGCTTGTCAAGGCTGTGCCTGAGTATCCCTCAGCCTATGGTAAAAACTCTGTTCTTGTGAGACAGTGTGATAAAATAGAAAGATCATGGGACTTGGAGTCAGAAGAGATTTGGGTTCAAATCCTTCCTCTGACATTGACTAACTTGATAACATGAGCAAATCAATAGCTTCTCTGAACTTTAGTTACCTCATCTGTAACACGGGGATAAAAGTACCTGTAATACCTCACACATGAGGTTATTATGAGGTTCGAATGAGGATGCTCTTAAAACACTTTGTACATCTTAATATTAATTTCAGTTTTAAAAATCATTTTCTGTGCTACTGCTAGCACTGAGTTCCCCAAGTGAAATACACCCCATTCATTAAGGGTATTTTCAGTTGGGAATTCGAGGACTCAAAAGAAACTGACATGGTTTCAGATTTTCTAGCCCTGTGCTTATCCCATGCTTGTGACCACATTGGCATGGCTCTATTTGGTCCTTTAGTATCTCCACCTAAGACCTAGCTCGGTCTTCTTGAATGAGCTTGTCAGACACTGGAGGCCAGGGCAGAACCTCCAGCTGACTCTCTGCTATCACCACTCAGCTGGCTTCTCTGGATGGCTGGCTGGTAATGTAATAATGAATATTTTCAGATTGTCATCCCATTAGTGCCTATGTCTAACATAATCAGTTTCTAGTGAACAGCTGTCATTACCTCCCTGATCTGTGCAAGAGAAGATGCATCAGGGAGCAGATTTGTTATCTTAGCCTCTTTTCTCTGTCTCCCGGAGGTTTGACTCCTCACAAGGACTCCCCCAAACACTGAACAGATGTTTCATCCCTCTGCACTGAAGTGAATAAAACAGCTGGAGGCCTCTTTGGCTTTCCTTCCACCCCACAACTTTCCCTTCTGTTTTGATGCTGCCATCTGCTTTCCATGAAGCTGTATTGCATCCTGGCTGAGGCAAGGCTGATGTATGCCAGTGATTAGGAAAGTCACTATGTGGTGGGGGAGCGGGGGGAGAAAAACCCACCCAGGGCTGAGAAAACATGGTGCGGGTTGGAAGAGAGCAAGTTATGACCTAAGAGTCATGTTAAGTTAGTACCAGGGTGTTTGGGGAGTAGTGAAGTCTAAGGGTTGAAATGAACAAGGAGACCAATTGCTAGGGTTATAGGTATAAGCATGACATAGGTGTGCCCACTCATGCTAGGGAGAACAGTACCCATTAGCTCTTCTCTTGGCCAATGGAAATGTTCTCCCTAGGTTGGTCTAATAAACCCAACAGCAGAGGTTCAGAACCCGAAAATTCTATAAGAGGTTCTATAAGAGAGTTGGCTATTGTTTGACTCAATTTCATTCCCCAAACCTTCTGTCATGCTGTTGCAATGGCTTACATTAATTGTGGCCAATGGGGACATTTGAAGATATCTGTGGCTGGTATCTTGCGAGCCTCCTTCTGATTAAGTCATTCTTGGCTGTCAACGGCCACATTCACGTTGGGCTCCTCTAGAAGGCAGTGAACAGGAGCATATGGAGGAATTAACCAACCACATTCTTCTCCCAATGATGTCCCACTGTCTTCTCAAACTCAGTGTGTTAAAAACAGAGCTCTTAAGCCCTCCCACTTCATAATGTCTGTATCACTGTTGAGGGCTCTGCCATCTTCCCGGCTACCTTGGCTTTAGCCTTGACTCTTCTCTTGCCCAAATCCAACCCATTTCCCAATCTTGTCATTTCTATCTTCACTATGTCTTCTATATTCACCCCTTTCTCTCTCCTCATACAGCCAACAATCCTAGCAGGGGTCTTCATCACCTCTTCTGTGGATTTCTGCAATAGACTTCTAACGGGCTGGCCTGATTCAAGTGTCCCCTCTAGTCCATCCTCCTCTCCACTGCGAAGTAATGTTTTCAGAGCTTACATCTGATCGTGTTCACTTCTTGAACAATAAGCTCCAGTGACTCCCCATTACCTCCAGGATCAAATAAACCGACCTCTTCCTTTTCAGTCTTATTATACTTTATCCTCCTCCATGGACTCTCTGATATGACTAAACTGGACTGTTTGAAGTTCCTTGAATACTGCATTCATTTCCAATCTCTAAGCCTTTGCATTGGCAGTGCCCCATTTTCCGGAATGCTTTGCCTTACCCCTCCCCCACAATCTCTGCTTCTTACATTCTGTCCTTCAAGACTCAGCTCAAAATCCCACATTCTTCAGGAAGCCTTTTGTTGTCCCTTTCCCCTATACTCTGCCCCCTCCCCTCCCCGCCACATCAGCTGCTAATGTTTTCCCCTTTCAGATTACCTTCATATACTCTGTAGGTATCTTGTATGAACCTAAATATTTGCATATTTCCTCTTCAATTAGAATGCCCTTCTCTGTGAGGTCAGAGACCATTTTTGCCTTTTTTTTTTGCATCCCCAGAACTTAGCACAGTGCTTGGCACACTTTGTTGTTGTTTAGTTGTTTCGGTCCTGCCTGACTTTTGGTGATCCCATTGGGGTTTTCTTGGCAAAGATACTGGAGTGGTTTGCCATTTCCTTCTCCAATTCATTTTACACATGAGAAACTGAGGCAAACAGGCTTAAGTGACTTGCTCAGGGTCATGCAACTAGTAAGATCCTGAGGCCAGATTTGAATTCAGGAAGATGAGTCTTCCTGACTCCAGGCCCAATACTCTATCCGCTGTACCACCTAGCTGCCTCATATCACGTATAGCTTTGATGTCAATGGGTAGTCTGCAAATTCCAGCTATTTCCCAGGTATTTACTAACTGGTTTTCTATTTTACCTGATGTGGATCTTCCCTTTTGCTATTTGTAATTTCATGTGTAAATCTCTCCCTTTCCCTTCCACCTTCTGTAAAATTTCACTGTGCCCACCCTGCCTATGGAACTGAGACCTTTATAAGGTGGCAGAAAGCTGCTGCTTGGTTTTTGTATTTCACAGGTCTACGCTGAGCATATAAGAAATTAATATTACATTAAATATTTCTGTGTGTTGATGAGAACGATTGATAGCAGTACCTATCACTGAATCCTTGGGCAATTTTTACACCACTCTCTATCCCAATCTATCCTCCACTCAGCCACTAAGGTGATTTTGCCTAAAGCGTAATTCCCAGTTCTTACTCGGTAAACTCCAGTGGCTCCAGAATCAAATACAAAATCCTCATATTGATGTCCAAAGCCTTCATCACTTAGCCCCTTCCTCCTCCCTTCCCAGTCTTCTTATGCCTCACTTTGATCCAGTGCCACTGAATAAGACGCTCTTAGTCCCCAGCATTTTCTCCATTTGTCTGTCTCCAGTGCCGGGAATCCTTTCCCTCTTCATCTCTCCCCTCTGGTTTCCTGGCTTCCTTCCAGTTCTGACTAAAATCTCACCTTGTACAGGAGTCTAGATGGCTTTCCTCCATTAATTGTTTCCTATTTATGCTGTATATAGCTTTTTTGTATATATTTGGTTGCTTGTTGTCTCCCCCTCCCCCATTAGATTGTAAGCTCCTTGAAGGTAGGGACTGTTTTTTTGTCTTTCTTTGTATTCCTAGCACTTAGTGAATGGCTGGCACGGGGTAGGTGCTTAATAAATGCTTTTGGTTGGTCAACCCCAATTTCATAGTATTGATGATGAAGCATGCTATCCCACTTCTTGACACAGAGATAATAGACTTAAGGCATAGAATAAAATACTCATTTTTGGGCCTGGCCAATGTGGGGATTTGTCTTGCTAGACTAGGCATATTTGTTACAATGGTTTTGTGTGTGTGTATGTGACTGGTACAAACTCCTATGCAAAGTTTTCTTTGATCCCCACAGTTATTAGCACTCTCTCCTGTCTGAAATGACTTTGTATATACTTTACACTTATGTGTGTACATATTGTACTCTGACATTAGAGTGTAAACTGCTTGAAGGTAGAGATTTAAACATTTAAAAAAAATTTTATCTCTGTTCTTTGCATGATGCAGATGTATTGAGAAACCAATTTGACGTACCTGATCAAGACCTTGCTTCTCCCTATAAAGTACCTGAATTGGCCCTAAATGCACAGAGGGAGGGTGGGAGCAAGAGCTTGTTATAACAATGCACCAAATTCTAGGGTCAGTGTCTCCTAAGACTATCTGGTTCTTCCTTCTCCTGGGCTGGCACTCAAGGCCTCTCTAGATGCTGGTGGCATTATTGTCACGCTGGATGCTGTGATCTGAGTAGCTTGTCCTTCTGGACTCTGATTATATTCCTTCTTTCCCCAACCCCCCTTCTTCACTCCCTGAGAAGGAGGGTCTCTGGTTAAGGTACATTATCTTCCTTTGGAAATTAAATATGTCAAATTATTGTTTTTGTCATTGACTAGTTCATCTAAGCTTTCTGTGAAGACCTCTTTATGTTGCAGCAACGGATCCCATCACACAGTTTCCTCATCTGGATAAAAAGTTACAATGTGATAAAAATGTCTAGGATTTATATAGCACATTCCTCATATTATCTCCTTTAATCCTTACAACACTGTGGGGTAGGTGCTATCATTAACCCTATTTTACAGATAAAGAAACTGAGGCTGATTGGGGTTAAGCCCAGGGCCACACAGCTGGTATGAGTTAAAAGCTGCTTTTGAACTCCAAATCCCATGCTCTATTCACTGCACCACCTGGCTGCCCAATAATACATGCATCCATTGCCTCACAGGGCTGTTAGGAAGGCAGTCATTCGTATACCTTTAAAGACTTTAGAAATGTGAAATGTTGTTATCATGATTCCCAGGGAGGCAGGCCCTACTGAGACCTTTGAAACAGCCAGGAGGACAGAGAGGCTGTGGGTAGTTGGCATTCCCTGGCTCTCTCTTCTCTGGTTGAGTCACAATGCCTGTGAGTGAGCCCAGCAGAGCCCAGAAAATGATCCCCTTATTACAGGGCTGGTTGGTGTTTGCTTCTGCCCGCCCTCCCCTCGGCCCAAACAGCAGCTGTGAAGCTGATGAATTCCGACTAAGCGGCGAGGCCTCCTTGGGAGCCCGTTCCAGGACATGCTGTGACGGCTTCCCGAGGAGGCGACAGGGACACACAGCAGCTTGCAAACAAGCTGCTTCTGGCTGCTGAGAAGGGAGGCGGGCGGGCGACGTGGGCCCCTGCCCGCCAGGGGAGCCGATTAAGGCTGTGAAAAGGCTTGTGGAAAGCACTGTCAAAAAACTCGATTTCTTCTGGGAAAAGGGAGTGGGTATGGTTCTATTTAACCGTGGGAATCTGCCCGGATAGTTCTGGACCGTCTCAGAACTCCCACCCTACTAAATCGGATACCACTCAGTCCTCTCTCCTCCACAGTTCTCTCATTCTTGAAATGGGCTTTGGTGTGTGGGATGGTGAGTGACCCCTGGCCTCTGAGAGATGCTCAAAATTGGACTAGGACTGCCCATTATTATTGACTGGGGCAGGACAAAGGTCCTGGGCTAGTAAGTGTCTGAAACTTTATTTGAACTCAGGAAGATGAGTCTTCCTGACTCCAGGCCTGGTGCTCTATCTGCTGTGCCAACCCACTGCCAGGTTTGGAGTCAGGTAGACCTGAATTCAAATCTGGACTCAGATATTTACTAGCTGTGTGACCCTGGGCAAGTCACATAACTCTGTTTGCCTCAGTTTCCTCATCTGTAAATTGAGCTGGAGAAGGAAGTGGCAAACCATTCCAGTATCTTTGCCAAGAAAACCCCAAATGGGGTCACAAAAAATTGGACACCATTGAACAAAATGATCCTATGATTCTAAGTCACCCAATTTCTCTGGGTTTCAATTTCTTCATTGTAAAATTTGAGGGTTTTCTAACTCCAGAGCCAGTGATTCTAAAACCATGATACAACAGACAGAACAATGGGTGTAGGATCCAAAGACTGGGGTTTGAATCCTGCCTCAGGTACTTATTAATGGTGCAACTATGGGCAAAGTGACTTCATTTTCTGAGCTTCAATTTGTCCATCTGTAAAACGGAGAGGGAGTTGAGTTAGCTGATTGCTAATGTCCATTCTGGCTTTGACTCTGACCATGGTATTGATGGAGAATTTAATGGTGGTCATAGAAATGAGGGTGTTGCACAGTTCTCTGACCTTCTCAAAGCAGACTAGATACAGTGACATGCTACCAGACCCCTGGGTCTCAATGTTTCAGGCCACAACATCTCTCTCACTCTGGGGAACTACAAAAAGAGATCTATGTGTTGCTCATAGGTCTCCAGGCCTTCAACACCTGGGGCAGGGGGCATTCAGCCTGGATTGGAATGATGAAGATGGAGATAAAGTAACGAAGAGATGAAGAACAGTCATGCAGCCTCGTTGTGGGGACATGTGGGAGGAATGGTGTCACTGACCAGGTGCTCAAGGGGTCTAGGTTCTTGTATGCTGACCGGTCACTAATGTTAACTATTTAAGGAACAGTTTCTAGTCTGTTGTCATGGATTTACACAAGTCTTTACATAATGATTAGGTTTTACATAAAAGGATTTGTTCTGTAAAATTTGGACTTAGTCAAAAGGCCTTACCCAAGGACCTAGAAGCCACAGGTTCCCTACCCTGGATTAGAACAACCATTCTACTCAAAGCAATAAACTTTCCTTTAACATTGTCTTTCCCTTCATTTCCCCAAGGATGGGAAAACATTCCAGCTTTTTTTGTTGTCATGATGTCATTAGGAATATTTTTGTATCTATGGGTCCTAAATTTTTAACTTGATATATAAGGTGGTACTTTGATGAAGGCACGGCAGCCCTACTTGTTAGCACTCATAGGGAGCCCTGGCTCTTTGGCCCTGGGCTCCAGCACTGCCTGGTTCTGGTACTATCTCCAAAGCTTCCAGTCACATGATCCCAGAGGATTTGTGGATACTGATAGTGAAGTGGAGAGCCAGCAGGGTGGGCAGAAAGCACTTGTCTTTAGAATGTAGCCTTCCTATTTGGTCTCTCTGTTTGCTAGAACTCCTTGCCACCAGTGCAGCAGTTTAGAAGTTCTGAACAGTTGGACTGCATGGGAAAACTTGACAAAGTGACAGGAACTATAATGACAGCTCTTTGTCACTCACTGTGGCTCTTGAGAAGAAAACAACTAGGAAAGAGGTTAAATAGAATGCAAAAAATATGCTTGTATCTGTGACTAGAAAGAGTGCATTATAGATTTATCACTTATGTGAATACATCCATTAATCACTGGTAGCCCAGCATCGTCATGAAGATGCCGCCCAGTGGCCATCGGCCAGTGACACGTTGGGATAGGGATAGCTGGGAAGAGGATTTGTGGAGAATCCTGGCAGAAAACAGGGAGAACAGGCTGGTCAAGTGGGGGAAGGTTCCGAGTCTCATCCTCCATTTTGTTACCATATGGACTTTTTGCAGATTTGAAAACTGAGCTGTCCACTGATCAATATTCCTTTGAGGTTTCCTGCAAAGAATCTGAAGGTTAATAATGTAGTGATGGGGGTGGGGTGGGAGAGAGAGAGAGAGAAAGAGAGAGACACACACAGAGTCAGAGATTCAGAGAGCAAGACAGAAAGACAAAGAGACAAAGAGACACAGAGAGAGAGACAGAGAGATAGAGAGACAGAGACACACGTAGACAGAGGCAGAGAGACACAGAGAGACAGAGAGACAGAGAGAGACAGAGAAAGAGACAGAGAGACAGAGTGCATAGTGGATATGATCCTGACTGAATGAGGTTTAGTGAGGTGCCACCAACTAACTACCCCTTAGGAACAATTAGGAAGTAATTCCACAAACCTCTCTCTGGCAGCTAGGTGGCAACAGAGTGCATGCAGTGCCAGACCTGAAAACAGAGGTCTCATCTTCTCAGGTTCAAATCTGGCCTCAGACTTACTAGCTGTGTGACCCTGTGCAAGTCACTTAGCCCTGTTTGCCTCAGTTTCCTCATCTGTAAAATGAGCTGGAGAAGGAAATAGCAAACTACTTTAGTATCTTTGTCAAGAAAACCCCAAATTGGGTCACAAAGAGTCAGACACGACTGAATAGAAAACAATGACTCTCTGGGAGAGGAATGAGTTAAACAGACCAATTATTTGAATTGGACTGAACCGAGCTGAATCCCATAATGCCTGCCTGCTCACTCCACTTTGCATCTGCTGCCCTGTCAGGTTTCAGCTCCACGAGCCCTCTCCTGCCTCCACAAAAGTGTGTTGTTTCTCCCTTTAGACCACAAGGTCCTTGAGGGCAGGGACTATCTTTCTTTTTATTAATTTTATCATTAGAATATAGCACAGTGCCTGGTACATAGTAGGTGCTTAGTAAACGTTTATTGGATTGGATTGCTCCCACAGGCTGGTCCCCTTCCTCTTATTTCTTTGTTCTTTCTTTTGTTATTAATCTAAAGAAATTAGTGCACAATTACCCTTGTTGTGTGGCCAATGTTGTTTGTGGTGTTAGATGACATTCTGGAAATTGATCTGTTCGGAAAAGGGTGGGGCACACGTTTAGCCCCTAGCATGAGTCATGGGAGATAGAAAAGAGCATTAATGTTTGTGATGGGAATGGAAATCACAAAACCAGTGGTGATGCTCTGCTGAAGTGTTGTTTACAGCTCAAGGTGATAAACAGGAGAAGTAGTAAGCAGAGAGAAATTAACTTAAAACAGAATAGACTAGACTAGAGGTATTTTGAGAAGCGCCTTGAGTGAAGAAGGATAGTATACATCTTTTTGGAGTGCTTTACTGGTGTACAACTGAGTTAACCTTCATATACCTACCTCCCACTGATATTGTGTCTCTCCCAGGGAGACTAGTTCATGCAAACTTAAATGTAGGAGATTTGGAGACAAGCCTAATTTCCTCAAATCCATCTTTAATTTATATTACACATCACAGACAATGCCCTTAATTTTTTATACAGTTCCTGATACAGCATATATGTTGATACCAATCAATCAAAAATATGCATGAACATACAATAATACATCTGGCATGCTGAAGTGTATGCAGAAAAGGGCAACCAAGGGGATGAAGGGCCTAGATCAATGCATGACATCATCTAAGGATCACTTGAAAGAACTGGGGCTGTTTCACCAAGAGAAAAGAAGACAGGGAAAGTGATAGCTGTCTTTATGTATTTGAAAAGGCTGCTGCGGATGATGGATTAGACTAGTTTTACTTGACCCCAGAGAACAGAACTAAAAGTAACTGGTAGAATTTGAAGAGGCAGATTTAGGAAAAATTACCTAATAATAACCAGTATGACAATGTGGAATGGATTGCCTCAATAGTTAGCTCCTCTAATCCTTTCTGTTCCTTCTCCATCATTGCCACCACTGGAGGACTTTGAGCAAAGGCCGAGTGACTAGTGATGTAGACATGGCCTCTGAGGTCCTTTCTAGGTCTGAATTTCTGTGATGTAATAATGCAGTGCCCTTGAGTTATTTCTATGTTTTTTTTTAATGAATCTTCCCTAATATCTCTTCAAGAAGCCACTCCCCTGTGCTTTGTAGTTTTCCTTGAATTCCATCTTGACCGATCCCCTTCTGTTGCTGAGTCATTTCAGTCATGTCTGACTCTTCCTGACCCCATTTGGGGTTTTCTTGGCAAAGTTACTGTTTGCCATTTTCTTCTCCAGGTCATTTTACAGATGAGGAAATGGAGGCAAACAGGGCTAAGTGACTTGCCCAGGATCACACATATCTGAGGCCAGATTTGAACTCAGGTCTTCTTCACTCCAGTTCTAAAGCTCTATCTCCTGTGCCACCTAGCTACTAACTTCTGCATCTTTACAAAATTTTAAAGAGCATAACCTACATGCATACCCTTAATGATGGTTTAAGAAAAACAGGTTGGCTTTTACAAATGATATCCTACATCTGATCACATTTTAACTGTTACACAATTGACTAAAAGGTATAGAGGATATGATTCCCCTATACTTATTTTTGATTTAGTATAAAACAGCATTTGATATCATAGATCAAAATGCTGCCTGAAGGCTCTTCTCCAACATGGCGTCTCCCATAAATGTGATAAAATTATATAAGATTTTTTGAAGAATGTAATAGAGATAATTCCATTTGCCAATCCTTCGATTATTAATTTCAAGTGAGACATAAAACAAGGAGTTGTATGCTCACTAAAGGTGTTTGTCACTATCTTAGGGGATGTCTAGCACAGAACCAAAAGGAGGGAGAGATTTCCTATAGATGGTAAATATTCTATCTTATGTATGTATGTGAACTGTGCTGATTGTATGAACATTTCAGTATCTCTTACATGACATCCATAATTACTTGAAAGAATTTGGCTTAACTATCTATTCTGTTAAATCCAAATGGACAACCCTGTTGTCCATACTGTGATTTATAGTTGTATTGATGCCCCTAGAGCTCATCTATCAATATGTGTATCTTAGATCAGCACTTCAAAGGACAATGAGCTAAACCTAAGATTGAATAGGAAGAGGAGACAGGGCTAAATTGCCTTTGGAAAACTGATGCTTTTAAAGGCCCCACATTCCTTCCTAAAGCAAAGGCCTGCCTTTTTAACCCCAATAGCCTTTTGGTGATGTTAAATAGGAATGTGGGGAATTCCAGTCTCTGACGAATTGAATTTGAAGGTTATCCAACGGGCAGTGGAGAAGAGAATAGTGGATATGACCAGGCTGTCCTACTTGGGAAATAAGGAATTGTGCAGAAGATGTGGCATAATGATGATGCCAGAGAGATGTTCAGTTGCTTTTTGGTCGTGTCTGACTCTTCATGACCCAATTTAGGCTTTTCTTGGTAAAGATACTAAAGCAGTTTGCCATTTCCTTCTCCAGCTCATTTGACAGATGGGGAAACTGAGGCAAACAGGGTTAAGTGACTTGCCCAGGGTCACGCAGCTAGTAAGTCCGAGGCCAGATTTAAACTTAGGAAGATGAGCATTCCTAATTCCAGGACCAGTGCTCTATCCACTGGAAAAAAAGAGGGACCAGTCACATTGTGAAAGTGAGGCTTAAGCAGTGAAATAGCCTGCTTGCTCCATTGTTATATAGGCATTTTTAGGAGATTTAGAAGAATAGCCCTAACATCCTAGGTGGACCTCTTTATTTATTTATAAATAAACACATTTATAAACAAAGCACACTTCTGGGAAGGAATGAATGAGAGGTACACAGGATGGGCAGACAAGGATGAATTAATTGTGTTCAGATCACTAGAGAAGGTAGCCCCATCAGTGAAATGGAAGATCTATGGACATACCGAAGAAAATATGGGGAGAAAGGTCTCCCCTCCATAGGTCCTCCTTGTATGTGATTCCTGAACTTTTGCTCAGCAAAATACTCTTGCTTCTTCATCAAGTTAGCATCTTTACACATACACATAGATCTCTTAAGGTGTGCTAAAGGTCAGTAGCTTTGTTTGGATTTTTGACTGGACCTATGACATCTCCATTGTTGGGAACTTCCATTGAGGAAGGATGAAGGTTGCCAGCTGTCATACAATTAATAGCCTTAGAGATTTGCCTGGGACACTGAGAGGCTGTATTGATTTGGTTCGCTTATCCAAGATGTGTCAGAGACAGGGCTTCATCATGCTGCCTCAACAGAAAGGGGCTAAAATTACAACGCACATATATAGTGCATGGGTGTGTGTGCCCACAGGGGATGGTTTGTTTTTTTGGGAGAGGAACTTGAAATTAAAAAATAATGTGTTAAGCTTCCCCAAAGCAGCCAGACCCTCCACAGAATATATGCTTTTTTCAATCCCTCACTAGCCCTCTGGGTTCTATTGCATGGGATGGGGGGAAGGGAAGAGCGGAAAGGTGAGACTCTCTCTAGTGTCTCTCTCTGCCCCAAGGCAGAGCAGTAGCTCTGAGAGGAATTGAAAAGTTGAGACGTCCTCTTGGACCTCACTGCCTCTCAGGTTGGTGCCAAGAATATGTCTCCATTCCAAAACATTAAACAATCAGCACTGACGTGCTGGGTCTATTCTGGTCTCCAAGTTGCTTCACATTGCATAAAATTAAGTTAGTACTAAATTTTATTGACTGTTGAAAAAAACCTTCTTGTCTGAGATTTAACAAGACAGTGGCTTCAGAATCCCAAATAACTTTTAATTAGCACCTCAAGGCAGAACAGAGAGACCCTCCCTGTCAATTCTGAAACATCCCCCAGCTCTTAGCTATCTCCTGCATCTTGAACCCCACGTTCTTCTGTCTTATTAGAGGATCTGGAGATCATGATGATCCTTCCCTTGACCCCAGCAATAATCTAAATTAGCCAAAGCCTACTTCCCTCTTGTTTCCATGAGGTCTTAATCTCCAACCTGCAGGGAGTTCTTCCCTGTTTTATATTCTCACAATACTTATTGTGTGGATCATTTATTTGGTACCTAGCATACTACCTCTGTCCTTGCTACTTAAGGGAAAGCTGCTGAATTCAGAGGCAGATGATCTGAGTTCAAATCAACTAATCAACAAACAAATACCATGTACCAAGCATTGTGACAGACAATGGGGTTAAAAAGAAAAAAATGAAACAATCCTGTCCTTGAGGAGCTTACATTCTCTCAGGGTAACAGCATGTACACATATACTTCAATACAAAATATACGCAAAAAGTTTTTTTGGGGGGGGTATGGGGAGAAGAAGGACAGGGGAACACACTAATACCTGGGGGAATCAAGAAAGTCTTCACGGACGACTAAATGCTTGAACTGAGCTTTGAAGGGAAGTGGGGATGCTGAGAGTTGGAGTACATTCCAGCCTGCACGAAGACATGGAGATGCATATGGAATGTTGTATACAAGGAAGGAAAGAAACAAGCATTTATTACGCATCTACTATATGTCAGGCACTATGTATGCTAAGCACTTTCCAAATACCATCTCTTTGAGACTCACAACAACCCTGCAAGGCAGGTGCTGTTAATATCTCCATTTTAGAGTCGAAGAAGCTGAGACACAGAGCTTAAGTGACTTGCCCAGGGTCACACAACTAGGAAGTGTTTGTGGTCAAGTTTGAACTCCAGTCTTCCTGACTCAGGCCCAGTGCTCTGTGCACTATGTTGGCCACTAGCTACAAAGGAGCAGCAAATAGGCCAGTCCGGCTGGAATGGAGAGTGCTTGAAGGGGAGTAATAGTTATCAAGACAAGACAGGTAGTCTGAAGTCATATTGTGAAAGGCTTTAAATGTCAAATAGGGGAGCTCGTGCCTTTATCCCAGAGCCAATAAGGAACCCCTGGAACTTTTAGAGTAGGGGTGACATGGTTAGACCTGTGCTCTAGGAATATCAGTTTGGCAGCTTTGTGGAAGACACAACCGTCTGGGCCTCAGTTTCCCAACTATATGACCTCTAAGGCCATTCCAGCTCTATAATCTTCTGAAAAGAAAGAACTTCTATGTATATACATGTCTTGTTTTTTGAGGCCAGGGAGCATGTCTCCTGTAGGACCCTTTTGAATAATCCCATGACTACTGACAACAGTTAAGGGTTGTAGTTGCAAGGCGGGTAATATCGCAGGAATTTTTCTTTTAAATTAATCCTAATTTAAAAAAAAACCATCAAGAAATTGCTTCCTAGTTAATACAGTGTGTCCCAAAAGTCTTAGTGTACTTTAAGGTTCTTAAAGCTTAAAACGGCGTTAAGACATCTGGGATGCCTTGTGTTTAAAAATACCCGAACACAACAACATTAAAAAAAAAAAAAACAACAGATATTTAAAATACAATAAACAAAGCACCAAAAACTTCACATATTATACCTGCCTTTTTAACCTAGGCTGGTGGGTTTTAATTAATTTACAATCTGTTCCAGTTCTGACCAGTCTACGCTCAGTTCTGCCTGTCTGTACAACTGTTGGTTTTTCTTATCAACTGTGGTTATTGACCTCCAATGTGGCTTGTTCAGTCTAGAGACGCTCCCTCCGTCCATTTACCTTCCATCCTTGACTCTGCCTGCTTTCCCAGCTGACCTTAGAAGGAAGGAACATTTATTCTTCCTGTCATAGTCTAAGATTATGCTGCTAATTAGTGGCAGGCAGATTGGGAGCTTGAATCTGAATTTCCTGAGTCCATTCCCTGTGGTCTTTCCACTATACCATATATCCCTATTAAATACTTTTTCTTGGGGGGAGGATTTTATATGACATTAAACTTAATTAAAAAGATAATTTCCTTTGTTTCTTCTTCATTTATTGTGAATTCACCTTTTATTTTTGATACTGACAAGCTGGTTTCTTTCTTTTTTTCAGATCCTAGTTTTATTTATTTCATTTTCCCCCCTTGCTTTCAATTTTGTTTGTCTCTTCTTTGTTTTTCAGAATTTCTAGTTTGGTTGTTTAGTTGGCAGTTTTTGAAGGGGGATTTGTTGCTCTTCTAGTTCTTATTAGCTGTAAAGTTAATTGATCTGTTCTTTGTCTTACTGATGAGAGTGTGTATGAAATGCGGATCTGCTGCATGCATGAAATGCCTTTCAGGGCATCTGACAGCACATAGAGAAGTTAGGGAACCAGCTTCTAGGAGAATCATGATAATGTATAACAGAAATGCTTTAGATAGACTGGGGAGCATGTGTAGACATTCTGCACCTGGTTCTGGTCTGACAACAATGAGGTTAGGATGAGCCTCCATATGTGGTAAGTATGCTCAGACTTTGTTCTCACAGAGTGAACCTTCCCTTCAGGGTTTTAAGGTGCCCTGAGGAGTTTGGGATGTCTCTTCTCTAATACTATTGGCTCAATCCCCCATTACCCAGGTTCACCTTGATGGTAGGTGCCAGTGATTACCTTGTGCCCTTGTTCTATCCAACCTCTTAACATCAATTTTCTTTTACAAAGGGAAGTTTACTTCAAAGATATAACAAGAGTGAGAAGACAAATATTTTCTTCCCAATACCTTGAGGGCACATTCTACCCTATTTCACTTTAGACTCTGGGAAGAATGGTCTCAAACTTATCTCAATTTTTATATGGCACCGGTCCCATCAAATTCATGTCAAAATGTGATATTGCTGCTGCATGAGTTCATGTCTCAGCTACTTTTGGGTTTGACCCCAAAGGTCACTTATAGCTCTTCAGACCATCAATGCTGAGCTGGCTACAAAACCTGGGCACTGGGATGATAGAATACCTTCTCCCTTCAAACAAAAGAACAAACACCAAGGCAGGCAAAGAACTCAGGCCTGTATTCACAGAGCCACGTGGCCTCCAAGAAGAGAAGCCTCCCCCCACCCCCCACCTCCCAAGGCCTTTTCCCTTAGAGCATTTTCTCTCACTGGAGGAAGTCAACAAAGAAGTAGAACCACCAGAGTACACCCAATGTGAATAATTCAAATGGAATTATTCTAAAGGAATTATAGGCTGAGGCTTATCTCAGGACTTTTTGGAGATGCCTCTGCTTCCAGCTCTGTAGCCAACCGAAACAGGCTTCTTCTAACTGCATGGTTAGCAGACCAGGACCAGCTACAGATTTTCTAAACATGCTCCATAATTTCTCCAAGGTACTCGTCATGACGAGTCTCCCAGGAGTAGGCTTCCTGGCCTTTTCACGTGAGAAGATGCTATCAGAAGCACTCTGAATATGCACCATCCCTTATTACACATAGAAATACAAATTTTCCTGTATGCCAAACACAGTGGCCTACATAAGATGGTGTTGCAGCCTGGTGGAAAGAGCCTATGATGAGAACATCTGGGAACATCTTCAATGACTTGGGTCAAATAAGAGCCTTTCTGAACCTCTATTTTCTTATCTCCAAAATAGTATTAACAATACTTCCTCTCACAGGGTGGTTGTACAAAAGCTCTTTGTAAACCTTCAAGTGCTCCAGAGATATGAGTGATTATCCAATAATCTCTTGAAAAGTATTTGTTAATAGGTTAATCGAGGATAAAGGGCAGTTTTTCTGTGAATTTCTCATATAAGGGTTTGTTGGTTAACATGCATTAAGTTCAGTTGCATCCATATACTTGGGACTCAGTCACCATGTATGGATGCAGCTCAAAGGATGATGTAAGGTCCAACCACAGGCAGAACCTAGGACTCACAGAGTTCCAAGTGACTCCTTCTGAGACCATAGATTTAGAGGTAGAAGGGGAGTCATCTCCAGTCATCCTGATCCATATTTTGCCACTGTACCCAGTGGCCCCAGCTTTGCTCTATCAACTACCTCTGATGCCCAGAAACAAGAAAAGACTGGTCAGACTTCACGCAGCTAGTTTGTGACTGAGTCTAGGACAAAACTCATCTTATTGCTAGAAAGTAACAATGTGGTACCATGAGAGAAACAACGTGGTTCTCCAGAGGAGAAAGTGAGGCTTGTGCCTTTGCACAGCCCTTCTTCACTTAAATGTAATTCACTTGCAAATCATGGCATCACCTCCCTGACATCATGGTCCTCTTCAAGAACAAAGGACAAAAGACAACAACAGAGGTGGAAGGGACCTTAGAGACAGATATCTAGTCTAGGTCTCTCATAGATACTAAATGGGAGAGCCAAGATTTGAACTTGGGTCTTCTAACTCCAACTCCAATGCTCTTTCCAATTCAATTTAATAGACATTAATCACTTACTGTGTGCTAGACACTGTGCTAAGTACTGAGGATACAAGTAAGAAGAAAGGTAGTCCTCAAGAGCTTACAGTCTAATGGGGAAAGAGAATACACAAAAAGAAAGAGTGGGAAATACCAAGAGGTAACCAGCACAGGGCCATCTTGTTCCATGGAGGTGAGACAAGGAAGAGGAGCAGATGGAGAGGGAATGAGCTGGAAAGTCCAATTTCTGTTCTCTATAAAGGGAAGCTATGGGAGGCATTTAGTATTCTACCCTCCAGCCCCTCAATTAGAGAGGAGAGAAGCTGAGGGAGACGGTATCCAAGGTGGGAATTAGCAGCCTGGTGATCGTCTTATCCTGGGAGGGGCATCTTGCTCCATGAAGTCGAAACCAGGCATGTTACCATATTGTTACTTTCTAGGAAGCCAGTGAGCTTTGTCCTAGACTCACTCACAAACTAGCTGCGTGAAGTCTGACCAGTCTTTCCTCATTTCTGGGCATCAGAGGTAGTTGAGAGAACAAAGCTGTTGGATTAAATGATCTGTGAGGTCCCTTCCAGTTCTCATATCCTTCAAACCTACATCAGCTTGGGCTGCTCAGAGAACAGCTGGGGAGGAGCTTAGAAATCCATGTTTGGGGATGAGAGCTTGCTCAGTGATCAAGAGTGGATCAAATTCCATTAGAGGTAAAATGTTGTCAGATGGTGGCCTGGAAAGATAGATTTTAGCTGAGAAATTACTTAATAAATTCAGACCAACACTCTGTGACATTTCCCACAAGACTTTAATGCTGTTTACAAATTCCGGAGAACACCCGAATCATTTCTGGCATGGGCTTATGATTTATTTCAAAAGAAAATGGGACAGAGTGTGTGGGTTTGTGTTTAATGTGAGAAGGGATTTGGGATGGAAAGTCAACTGGTATGAAAGATTGCAGGGCAAATGCAAACTAACAAAGTGTGTGGGTGGCCTTGGAGCATACGAGAGGGCCCTAGGAAGGGAAGGGGCCCTTTTGCTATTTCGTGTCTAATCAAAAGGTTCCATTTGCCCAAGTGAACAATGCTACAGAGAGGTGGAGGAGGCTACAATAGTATGGTAGGTTTCATAAAACTTTTAACCTGAAGCACTTTCAGAGTCTAGTAGAAAGAAAATAAGTACTCCAAAGAGGGGGAATAGGAATCCTCTTGGGGCAGCTTGGTGGCTCAGTGGATAGAGTGCTAGGTTTGAAGTTAGGAAGATCTGAGTTAAATCAGGCCTCAGACACTAGCTGTGTGACCCTGGGCAAGTCACTTAATCCTATTTGCCTCAGTTTCCTCATCTGTAAAATGAGTTGGAGAAGGAAATGGCAAACTACCCCAGTATCTCTGCCAAGAAAACCCCAAATGAGATTAAGAAGAAATGACTGAACAGCAACAACAAGGAATCCACTGGAAACTGAAACCTGCAGAAGTGAGAGACAGCGTAGTGTGTCCTGGAAAAAATGTGGGCTCTTCAGGTAGATGAGCTGAAATGGAATCATGGAATTCTTACAACCCCCTCCTTACTACCCGTATTAACTTGATCATGTCACTGCACCTCAGTTTTCTTAACTGGGAAAATGACGGGGTTGGACTATTTGATCTTTATGGTACCTTAACAACTCTAATAGTCTATGATCAAGGCAAAGCAGATGGGGTTGCCACTTTAGCCTTCTAGACTGGGCATTGGGAAATCTGGGTCCTTGGCCAGAATCACCACCAACTGTCAGTATGACCTTGGGTCAAGCCCTTCACCAGTCTAGAACTCAGTTTTCTCATTCGTAAAAGGAAAAGTGCAGGTTAGACAATTTCCAAAGTTCTTTCCAGCTGAGATTAAAAACTCCGCTGATGTCAAATTGAGAACCAAGTGGTTCTATAACTATCATATTCTAAACTGTAATGAGAGAGTAAGAAGGACTTCCCAAATAGTCAAAGACCTGAGATACTGAGATTCTCAGGGGGTCAAATCATAGAATTATAGCGATAGGGCTGAGAAATACCCCTGGCTCTGTAGTCTAGCTCCTCATTTTATAGATGAGGAAGCTGAGGTCTCTGGGCTTAATTCATCAGAGTATCAGAGATGGGATTTGAACCTGGGTCTTCTCACTCCAGAGGCAGCCTTTACTTCCCACCATGACTGCTTCCCCAATTTAATTTTCTTTCCGTCTTGGAGAGCACAGGGCTGAGTGAAGCTGGACTAGATCACCTTATCCTCTCAGCATTCTGAAGGGCAGCAGCAGCAAGGGGGAAGGTGAGGGGCTTAGTGGGGTGGGGGTGGCGCTTAGCCTCTAATCTGTCTGCAGATTGAAATGTGGGATAGGTAGAGGATGCTACATGGTAGGAAGCCAGAGTAGCAGACAGAATATGAAATGAAGAAGAATCTGTGCCTGATCTTTGCCTCCTCCTTCTTCCCCTTAACCCCTTTTAGCCCCATCAATCTTTCTTGCCACACTAGAATGTGTGGTTTGAATGGAAACAAGCATGATGACGTTTCCCCTGTCTCTCGAAGAAAAAAAAATGACATTCCATTTGGTCTTGGAAAATACACAATATTCTGCTTATAAAATATTCAATCATTATCATTAATCCTCCTGCCTGGACCACTCTTGCCCCACTTAAGTATGTGATCTAGACCTTGGTTGGATGGCCACTGGCCAGGGCTTTTCTTTCCCTGGCAAATTAATCAGTGGCTCTGAGACTTCAGTTATTAAAGGTCTGGACTAGAAGCAGGATTTCAGCTCACAGAAAGCTTTCAGAGAAAGAGGTTCAAGGCTGTCTCAGACTGAAGATATCAGGGGCAGAAATCTACCCCGGACTAGGTAGTTACACCTGGGACTTGGCTTAGCGACCTCTAGAGGATCTGAGTTTTAGGAGAGCCTTACACAGGGGCAGTATCATATAGTAGAAAGAATGGAAGAACAGGAGTCACTGGAGGAGGGTTCAAGGCCAGGTTTTACTACTTCAATTCAATTTAGAAAAAATTGACCATCTACTATGTCCCTTGGGGTCAGGGTTGTGCTGGAGCCAACTTGAATAGACACTTAGAGGGTGATTGTTTTTTTCAGTGTGAACGTTTACACCTCCAAAATCAGCAAACACTACAAATCAGAGCCTCAACTTATTGCATTGTTGATTGTGTAGGCTAAAGAAAATGTTAATATTACACATTAAACTGAAAACTGTGTCTTGGTACACTCCTCTTCCCCTTCTCAGGGAGCCGGTTGTTAAACATTCACCAGCACACAACTGCTCTAATCCTCCTGAGCTGAGTGTGCCTCCTGGCTTTGGTACCCAGGTTCTTTCTCTTGAGATGCTCAGCTTGGTTCTTTGGAGCTGCTGCTCTCCCTCATCTTGCTTTGAATTTAGTTCTCTCCCTCATTTTTTCCATCCCCATTTCTTCATTCGGTTTCTCTTTCTCACCATCCCTCCGGTCTCTTGGTTATTTTTTAAAATAAATTTTACTGATGCCTTTTTTCTTTTTCAATTATTAATTGTATTTCCAGATATATCTACCCCCAGTGTTGAGCCCTTCTTTTCCACAAAGATAAACAGTTAATGCAAAACAATTGCCATAGTGAGTCAAATGAATTCCATAAGCATTTGTTAAATGCTTACTGTGTGTCAGGCACTATGCTAAGTGCTGGGGATATAAATACAGCTAAAAAGCAAGACCGTCCTCCACATCTATAATCCATATCAAATTGCTTGCCTTCTCAAGGAGGGAGGAGGGGAAGAGGGAGGGAGAGAATTTGGAACTCAAAATTAAGAAAAAACAAATTTAAAAATTTCCACATTAGTCATGTTGTGAAAGAAGAATCAGACCAAAAGGGGAAAACCAGGAGAAAGAAAAAGCAAAAAGGAACGAAAAAAGAGAAAATAGTCTGCTCTGATCTGCATTCAGACTCCACAGTTCTTTCTCTGGGTGCGGATAGCATTTTCCATCACGAGTCTTTTGGAGTTGTCCTAGATCATTGCATTGCTGGGAAGAGCTAAATCTAACAAAGTCAATCATTGTGTAACGTGGCTGTAAAAAAAAATTGCTAAAAATTGTTTTTACATAAAAAAGAAAAACAATTCCTGCCTTCAAGGAGCTTACATTCTAATGGGGGAGGGCCAATGAGTGAGGTAGGTAGTTTTCAAAGAGCCAAGGATGGCTGATTTGGGTCCTTTCTCAAAATAGAGGTTTCAGAAGAAACTCAGCAAAGGCTGAAGAGGACTATAGGGTGGGAATGAGAAGACAGCCCCAAAGCATGATGCCAGGTGATCTTGTTTGACAATGTTCTGCCCCTCCCCCCAGTCTCTCAGTTCTCTACTAAACCCCTTCCCTTAGTCACTTCCTCTATTGGTCCTCAAATCTGGCTTCCAAACTGTGTTCCTTGTCAGATTGTTCCTCCTTTTCTTTGACCTGTCGTCAACTTCTGATTCATTACAACCTTAGCATTCCCAAAGCCCACATTTGTGTAAAATAAATTTGTCTACAATGATACAATGAGCATGATAGTAATACATATATTTGAATGACACTTTATCATTTTGCAAAGTGTTATCAATAAACGAATACATGTTCTGGGAATCCAATGAACAAGAGTGAACGAGCCTACTTAGGGGACATAACATCCTCATAGATAGGTATGTGTAGAAAAAAATAAGTACAACAGAGTCAAGGTAATTTGGCAAGCTGGGAAGTTACTATTAGTTTGGTGGATCATGAAAGACTTCTTGTAGAGGGTGGCATTTGAATTGATCCTTGAAGGAAACTTAGAGATTCTGAGAGACGGTGGTAAAGAGGAATTGCATTCCAGGCAAGGTGAACAGCCAAGGCAAAGGCACAGTGTCCAGAGATGGAAAGTTTTATACGAGAAGCAATGAGAAGAGATATGTGTCTGGATTCTAGAGGATGTGAAGCAGAGTGATGTGTAGTAAAGATGGAAAAGCAGGTTGTGAAGGACTGGTTTTAAAAGCCAGACAGAGGAAGTTAAAAACATTGATCTTCAAAGTAACAAGGAGTCAGTCACTGGAGTTTATTGAGTATAGAGGTGACATGGTCAGATCTCTGCTTTAGGAAACTCACTTTGGCAGCTGTGTGGAGGATGGATGGCAGTGGGAGAGACTAGAGTCAACACCTGTTGCAATAGTCCAAGAAAGAGGTAATGAGGCTTGAATTGGAATGGTGGTTGTCTGAGTAGAGAGAAGATGGGTGAGAGAGATCTTGTGGCAGAAGAAATAACACGATTTTGCAACTGGTTTTTGTCTGTGGAGGACAGGAGAGTGAGGAGTCGTGGGTAATACCAAGGTTACTAATCTGGCTGAATGAGAGTATGTTGGTGAATTTTGCAGAGATCAGGATCTTTGGAAGAGAGGTGGGTTCAGGGGGAAAAACAAGTTCTATTTGGGTAACGCTGAGTTCAAGATGCCTTTTATCTGGAAATGTCCAATGGGCTCTTGGTGATGTGAGGCTGAAGCTAAGGAGAGAGATAGGTTAGGGCTAGATATGGAGAGCTGGGAGCATCTATTGTTTCATTTGAGACCCAAACAACCCTGGGGACTTAGATAAGGTAGGTATTATTATTCCCATTTCAAAGATGAGGAGACTGAGGCTCAGAGAGATTAGAGGGATTTCCCAAGGTCACACAGCTAGTACGTAAGTGACAGAGGTATAAGTAGAACCCAGTCTTTTGATACCTACCTCTTTCTAGTACAGAGTGTGTTTTACTTTACCTCCCTCTGTCATGAGGACTATGTGATAATCTCATAACATCAGTGATGTATAATCAGGTACAAGGTTATTTAACCTTGTAATTTGGTAAATCAAAACACCCCTCCCGGCCACTGATCTCCTCTAAATATTGTCTCCTCTTCTGGGATCTAAGTTCTTGTGGACAGGCTTTTTCTCTTTGTATCCCCAATGCTTAGCTTAGTGCTTGGTGCATAATAAGTGCCTCATAAATGATTGTGAGAATCAAAGGAGATACATTTGTAGATGGCTCTGTGAAGTAGGAAGGCCGAATTTACAATCTCAAATATAATCACGTATATGTTTGAATGGTTCGAAATCGCAAGGTATGAGAGATTCTCTAAGTAGAACGCAATAAAACATTTATTCAGGCTCCACAGAAACAGATTCATGAACCAGCCTCCCCATTTCGACCCTTTGATCACAAGCTTCCAGGCCTAATAAGTCCGCCTCACAAGAGTAACCAGGAGGCCA
>CM053627.1:52247809-52276302 GCA_028646595.1 Phalanger gymnotis
CTTCCGCCACACTCTCCAAGCTGTATTCCAGCTAGCTGACTGCTTCCTCTCTCCTTCAGCTCTTAACTCTTGTCACCAACAACCTCTCCAACTGCCTCCCCACTGCTTCTCCAACTGCCTCCAACTGCCTCTAACTGCCTCTTAGCTCTGCTCCAAACGTTCCACAAGCTCCTCCCACCACAGGCTTCTATTGGCTCCAGTGCTAGCCACTCCCTCCAAGGTCCTGGGAGGCTCACATCCACATAGGTTCCACACCCAACAGAGCTCTGGGCCTGGGGCTTAACACTTAGCAAGGCTCAAGGAAATACACTGAATTACTCAAAGAAAACAAAGACCATTTTGCTTGTCAACACACTCTGTAAAGAAGATTCTATATTAATTTCATTTTTATTAATAGCATATGTATGTGCACATAGGTTTATGCAATTTGTATATATGTACACATTTATACATATAATTATACATGTGTAAGCATGCACACACACATATACTATTAATATAGATGAAATTATTATGGAATATGCATACCTATACACACATATACACAGTGTCCCCAAAAGTTTTAGTGCAGTTTTAAGCTTTAATTACTTTGTCTTTGTGCAGTGTTAAGCTTTAATTGGTTAAAATAGACACTCTGTCTATACTATGTATACTATGTATATATGTATACAAATGCTCTATCCATTGTGCCACCTAGCTGCCCCAGTGGCAAAAGGATCTGAGTTCAAATCCAGCTTCAGACACTTACTAGCTGAATGACCCTGGATGAGTCACTTAACCCATTTGCCTCAGTTTCTTCATCTGTAAAATGAAATGAAGAAGGAAATGACAAACCACTCCAGTATCTCTGCCAAGAAAACCCCAAATGGTGTCATGAAGAATTGGACACAACTGAAAAAAGACTGAACAACAACAAATATATCACATATATACATGCCCATAAGTGTATATATAACACCTTTCTCAGTGGATGCCCTGTCCATACAACTCTGGGGGATCAGTGTGGCCATTGTAGTCTAAAGATGGGTGATGCTGGCGAGGGATTTAAGGTGAGGATTTAGTGTAACAATGGAGGAGAGATGGGGCCAATGGTACTCTGTGCCACTTATCTTTTCTGGCTGCTTGGCCCTCCTTCAAGTCCTCCACCCCAGCATCCTCTGTCATCACTTGGCCATGCTTGTTCTTCAACCATGTGCATCCCCCAGCATTGTATGGACAGGGCAGGGTGTTCCCGAAGGAAAAAAAAAATTCCTCTTCCCCTCCTCCCTCCCCCCAGGTGATAATTGAATTTACTGATGGTTTGGTTTGTAATGTGACATTTTAAATGACAATTACTCCTGTGTTTCTTGTTTGCATACTTGTCACCTTTAACAAATATATACTAAACACTAGTGCTGGAGTGCACTGTCTTTGTTGGTTCTGGGGACAAAAAGATCTCTTTTTATAACAAAGTAACTTTCCTAGGAGGAACTTTACAATCCAATTCAGAGAGATGGATGGAGATGGGGCAGGGTAGAGACTTAAAGAGATAATGGTGGGAGGCAAACAGCAGGAGGTCAAATTAGGAAGAAATCACAGAGGGCAACTGGAAGAAGGGATAGATCTGACTATTGTCATTCCTTCCATCAAAAATCTTCAATGGCTCCCAATTGCCTACACTGTGAAGTTTGAATTTCTTTTCTGGACATTCAAGGCTTCTCACAGTCTGGCACTTTACATTTTCAGTCTTATATTATTCTGCCACATTCTCCATGATCCAGCCAGATTGCATTCCACTCTACCTCCCAAACATGGCTTATACAATCCAACTCTTGCGTCTTTCCTTGTACCTAGAATGTACTCCATCATCCTTTTCTACTGCTAATTTCTTATCTCTTAAATCTTATTTTAAATATCTTCTCCTCTTTGAAGTCTTTTCTGATCTTTCTTCTATTTTACGTAACATGAAAAAAGTCTCTATTGCACTTATGTAACTTACAATAATACTTTTCTGTTCCTGTGCTTTAGTTCTTTGCTAGACTATAAGCACCATGAGGGCAGAACCAGTATCTTAGCCCAACTTTTTTCCTTTCTCTTAGTAGGTAGCCTATACACAATGGGCACTTATATATAATAGTACCACATATTAATGCATGTTTACTGGTCTTGAATTTGAATGAAGGGGAGAGACTAGTCAGTTAACAGAAATCGAAATGCTCACAATGTGTCAAAGAAGGTTTTTAAAACAAAAAATAACAAAAAGAGGAAGAAAAGAATGAGCAAAACCAACCAATACATTGAAAAAGTCTGAAAATATATGCAATGGATCTCCTATTTCTGTAGACGAGTGGGTATGTTTTCTCATATCTCATCTTTGGAGCCATGCTTGGTCTTTGTAATTATTATGCAATGCTCTTTTTTCCCATTTCCATTGCTGTAGCTGGTCTATTGTTTCCTTGCCACTGCTTCACTCCTCATCAGTTCACCTAAGTCTTCCCATGCTTCACTGAATTCATTATAGTCATCATTTCTTAAGACACAGTAACGTTCTATGACATTCACATAATGGACTTACTTAACCATTCTCTAACTGAGGAGCATCTACTTTGTTTCCAGTTCTTTGCTATTCCCCAAAAAGTGTTGCTATAAATATTTTGGTGCATGTGGGGACTTTCTTTTATCAATGGCCTCTTTAGGATATAAGCCTAATGATAGGATTTTTGGGTCAAAGGGTATGGACTGTCTAGCCTTTTATTTGCCTAATTCCAAATATAGTATCTATTGGATTGCTTTCTGAAATGGTTGTATTGATTTATGGGCTTCCAGAGTTGATTCTTGAAAGAAGCCATGGAAACCGGGGGTGAAAGTGAGGAGGGTGAACACACCAGGAGTGGGGGACAGCCTATAAAGAGGCATGCAGATCTGGGCCATGGAGAACAGAATCTAGAGAAAGAGAGGACTGAGTAGGGGAACAGTATGAGCAAAAGCTAGGAGATGGGGAGTAAAAATTGGTATGTAGTCATCACTTCTACATTGCAAAGTTTAGGGGTATGGTGTCCCTGTGATCTGTAAAATCTGCAATAAAATGTCTTGACCCTCCCTTTGTGCTAGAGAAGTCTCAATTTTTTTCTTTTATGTTTACTTTTATGTTTTATGTTTTTATGTATGTTTACAGTACCTTATTGTAAAATTTGGGTTAAGTATTTGGTGATAGGCTTTGTGTTGTCTGTTGGCCTTCACCTGTTATCTGCAACTTCCACAAAACTCCCCCCAAATTCCCATTTAATTTCTTATGCCGACCCACAATATATGAGGAAAGTTGCTATGTGGAAGGAATAACTATATATTCCTGAGGCCAAGCACATGCCACCTGATTGGTATGTAGAAGCACCCAGGAAAGGACTAGATGGTGAATCAAAAATGAGTTGGCTCTAACGGTTTGTTGCAGATGATATAATACACAAGGCTGTCCACTGGATAAATGATTAATCCCAATTCAGCTTTCACCAAATACTCATTGTGTCCCTAGTATCTGATGGACAGCCCAAGGACTTCACAACATGTGAAGAGGACTGTATGAAGAAAGGTCTGGTTGCCATAGGTTAAGTGGCCTTCACTGTGGTGACTTCATGGGAGGGCACAGATGAAAGCCGCACATCCCGGGCAAGCATGAATGATTGTGACCTGAGTCACTGGCAGGGATGCCCACAACAATCAGGTATAGTATCTATTGGAATATTGGCATATTCACACAGCAGATAATTGAAAAATAGATTGCCTTTGCTAAATGTTAGACATGCTTCTGTCCCCAGTAGAAGTTGTCACCAACTGCTTCCCCCTTAATAGTTGGGAAGATTTTTGCATAATTCCCCCAGTCTTGAAGGGCACTCTCAAACTATCTTCAATAAAAAGAGGCAATCTAGGAAAAGAAATGTGCCCACCTGGCTCTCCCACTGAGTCTCTCATCTGGGCCAGAGTTAAACCCTTTGATGTTAAAATCCTCTGATCCTATGTTCCAACCTCTAGGGCTCTTTGCTTTTTTGTTCCCTGCTGGAGAATCTTTTTTTTCTCACTAATGCTCTCCCCAGACTCTAGAAGGAGCCCAAAGAAAAAGCAGACTCTTCACCCTGTCACCTGCTGCTTTTTTGGATGAAATCCAAGTTCATGGTTCTTCAGCACTCTTCTGAAATGGACAGCGTCTGGGGTGCAGAGCGGAGGCAGGACAAAACCATGCTGCTGCCTCCCTTCCTTGCAAAGGACGCAATATACAGCTGACCTCACAGGCCCAGATGGCACTCAGGAGAATTATACCATAATGCTAACAGGTCCCATTTACCTAGCACTTTCCAGTTAACAAAGCACTTTCCACCCAACAGCAAGGTGAGGTAGGTAGTTTAGGTCCACTTTATCTACCTCTGTCCCAAAATAATGCTTGGGAAATAAATGTGTTCCTAGGAAACAATTTTTTTCCCTGTACCTTCTTGTTCCATAAGCTTATGTTTGTCTACCTAACAGAATGCTTTACTATCTGATAGAGCCAGAGAATTTTTTTTAATGAATTCTAAAGTGTTTGTCTGTATTCTCTGTGACACCAAATCTAAATATTCCTCAGTTAATGTCAGGCCTGGTTATAGTCTGGCTTGAATAGAACTCTTTGCAGGCTTCCAGCTGGGAGCTAAGCGTTTATTTGCCTAAATTCTATTTTGTGGAGAACTCACACAAGGTAAGCACTCACATGGGAGTCAGAAGAAGTGATACGAGGACACTCTCTATGTCCCTCAGAAGAACTTTGGAATCGGTTTCCTGGCATGAGAGACATTAGCAAAAGACCACCCAGCATGGTGTATCCTCATCATAGAAGGCTCTGTGCTCAATGAACAAAGAAGAATTGCAGTAGCTCAAAAGAAACATGGAATGCACACGTTTAGAAACATCTCCACCCCGAATGTTCACGTGGACTAATTGTGCCTGACTGATGGTAGAGCCTTCTGAGCTCCTATTGGTCTGACCAGCCACTCTTGGATGCATTGTAACTTGACTCCAACATGGTGGTGCCGTTCTGGTCCTCTTTGAGAATGAAGGACAACAAATAACTCTTCTTAATCAAGCAGCTTTCCAGTCTGTTCCTCATCATCTGGCTGAAATGCAGCACTGTACTTGAGTCAGGAGTTCTGGGTTCAAACCCTGGCTCTGCCACCTAATGGCTTAACAGCTATGATTCTGGTGATAGCGCAGTGTGATCAAAGAGTACCTGACCTGGGTCAGGGGACACAAGTTCAAAACTGGTTGTGCCACTTACTAGCTATATGACCTTGTGTGGGCACTTTCCTCCTCTGTAAAATGGGAATAATATTGCTTATTCAACCAAACACGCAGTGTTATGTAGGAAACATTATAAACCTTAAAGTGCTTTTACAAATGTGAATTATTATTATGAGGAAACTAAGTAGCCTAGATGGTTTTGAAAGGCAATATAAAAAGAATGAAATGATAAAAAAGCACCTGCCTGATCCAGGCTATTGAAGCAGAGTGCTGTTTTATTTCCTTTCTTTTAAACTAAATTTTATTGATGCCTTTTGTAGCTACAGTCATTTCTTAATATACTTCCCAGTGATTTCCAAGCTGTACCATCTGCACTCTGGCCGTCCTCCTAATCCACCTACTCTTGGACTCTTCCCCTGGGTCCCTGGGCTCTGATAGTTGAGCTTTGGCCTGATTTTGCCCAGAACCAGGGGACCAGGCCACTGCTCTGCCATTTCCAAACTATGCCACTGTTGCACATACCTACCCTAGTTCCTCTTTGCGTGTTGCCTTCCACCATTAGAATATAAACTCCTCGAGGACAGATACTACTTCCACTTTTGTATTTGTATGTCCATGCTTATTATAGTGCCTGGAACATAGTTAGCACTTAATAAATGCTCATTTACTCATTCATTCATACCCTTCCACTATTGAACCCTCATTAAGTGAACCTTATCTGACAAGTGTATGCAATATTGCCTACCCATAGTTCTATTCCTCTGCTCCATTTCCAGCACCACCAGCGTGGCAGACACCACTGGTTGACCATGGCATTTGGGTTTTCTTTATTATGTTTGTCAACCTGAAGGTTTTGCTGGACATTAAATTCTAACATCAGGCTGCTGTTTACTCTACCAAGCAAAAGGACTGTTTTGCTGCTTTATAATAAGTAGATCTTGATCAAAATATGTGACCAGTTTTCAAATGAAGTAATCAAAGCTATCTATAGCCATATAAAAATATTTTAACTCATGATTGAGTTGAAAAATGCAAATTAAAACAATACTGAGGTACTACCTCATACCTATTAGATTGACTAATAGGACAGAAAAGGTAAATGACAAATATTGGAGGCGATGTGGGAAAAATGAAACATTAATGCACTGTTGGTGCAGTTGTGAACTGATTCAACCATTCCCTAGAGCAATTTGGAACTATGCCCAAAGGACTATAAAACCCTTTGACCTAGCAGTACTACTACTAGGATTGTGCCCCAAAAGAGATAAAAAACAAAAAGCAAAAGGATCTATATATACAAAAATATTTATAACAGCTTTTTTCCGAGGGCAAAGAATTAGAAATTGAGGGGATGCCCAATCAATTGGGGAATGGCTGAACAGGTTGTGGCATGTGGTTATGATGGAGTACCATTGTCCTATGAGAAGTGATGAGCAGGATGCTCTCAGAAAAACCTGGAAAGACTTGCATGGGCTGATGCAAAGTGAAATGTACTGTGTACAAAGTAACAGCCATAGTGTAAGAAGATCGGTTGTCAATGACTTAGCTATTCTCAGCAATTCAACGATCCAAGACAACTCTGAAGGACTTAGGATGAAAAATGCTCTCCATCCCTGGAGAAAGAACTGTTGGTGCCTGAATACAGATCACTTCATTTGTCCGTTGTCTGTGTTTTCTTTCACAACATGACTATTATGGATCTATTTTGCATGACTGCACATGTGTAACCTATATCAAATATGCTTACCTTCTCAATGGGGCAAGGGGAGGGAGGGAGGAAGGGAGAGAATTTGGACCTCGGAGTTTTAAAAATGAATGTTAAAAATTGTTTCTACACATAACTCAGGAAAAATAAAATACTAAATAAATAAAATAAAAAATAAATAGGGCCTGAAAAGTAGGACTTTCTGTTCACTGCGATGGTTAGAATGGGATCTTTTCTAATATGAGGGACAAATAGCATGAATACAGTGCCAGAAGTGGGGAGGAGGATGAGTGAGAATGCACTGTGGACAACAGTTCAGTTTGACTGGAATGTAGACTCTAAGATTATCAAAAATTCTAGGGTTAGGAATTTATACTTGACTTGGCTGGCAATGGGTAGCCACTGGAGGTCCTTAAGTAGATGACTGACATAATGCTTAAAGCCTTAGGGACAGTGGCAAAAACCATCATAGAATATTAGCTCCTTCTAACACCACAATGGCCATGGGGGACTACAGAGTTCTTTTGTTTTGGTCAGACCACATTGGGAGTATTTTAGTTAGCGATGCTCAACACATTTTAGAAAAGATACTGATAAGCTAGAGAACATTCAGAGGAAAACAAAGAACCAGTATGGTGGAGGACCTTGAGTTCATACCATGTGAACATTGGTGAAAGGAATTGAGGATGTTCAGCCTGAAGAAGAGAAGACCTAGGGGAAACATGCTAGTTGTCCTCAAGTATTTGAACCACCATCATCAGGATGATCGATTAGACTTGTGTAGCAGTAAGAGTATGGTGTTATGCTATGTGGGTGGAAAGGGTTGTTATTCCCTCTTACCCCAACTTTTGTATGGGCTGGGTGATTCCTGCCTAGCCATTCCTAATCTCCTTCCCCAGGGAAAGGGTGGCTTTTTTTTTTTGCTCTTGAACTGAATTAACGAAAAAGAGAGAATGAACATTATGAAGAATTGATTCTTTACTAAACTTGGTAACTCTACAGGCACAAGACTGCATACAGTAGGCTCTTAATGAATGTTTTGTGTATTGTGCTACCTCTCTTTTCCAGGAAGTCCCTTCCCCAGTGAATGTTCTTAACCCCCACCTTCTGCTCCCCCAGCACCACCAGCCTGGAAGATGCCACTGGTTGATGGTGGCATTTGGGTTTTCTTTATTATGTTGCTTTTGTTTGTGAACCTGAAAGTTTTACTGGGTATTAAATTCTAGCATCAGGCTGCTGTTTACGCTACCAAGCAAAAGGACAAGAGAATTTTACTGCCTTGCAAAAAGTAGGGCTTGAATCATTTATGAACTAGCGTCACAAGAAACCCAGCACTGGTGGGAGGAGAAAAGCAGCTTCCAGATGGAAAATGTTTATTGCCCAAGTTACATCTCTGCCCTCATCCCATAAATTCATAAACCCTTGTTAGAGTGATCATGTGTGTTATACACCTTGTTATTAGAGAACTTCTTTGCGGGAAAAGGGGACAGAGAGGGGGTGAAAATTAGAGGTGGATGGAAATCAAGAAGGCTGAAACAGGTTTTCCTTTTGGGTTGGGTTAGGCTCAGGAAGACTTTTTGATAAACAATTTGCAACATCAGGAAAAGAGACTCTTTCTGAGCCTACTGGCTATTTGGTTCATTTAAAAAAAAAACAACTCATGGAATCTTAGTATCTCTGTTACAAAGCAGCTCAGAGCCTATCTCATCCCATCCATACCTGAATCAGAATCCTGTCTATAAGGTACATAACCAGTGGTCATCCCAGCCTCTATCTGAGATTCTCCAGTGAGAAACACCCGTTACCTTTTGCTGCTCTTCTAATGCTGATACTCAAGCAATTATCTGGCCTTCTCTGAAAGGTTGGACAATTTCCTCCCAGCAGGGCAGGCACTAGGCTCGGAATCGGGACGTCTGGCTTGGATCCCAGCACTGGCACTAACTGATCAACAATGGAGAAATCATTTAACCTTGAACCTCATCTAAAAATGCAGACGGTGTTACTTAAACTACCCATTTCCAATGATTGTTATGAGGAAAGTGCTTTGGAAACTTCAAAGTGCTATGTAAAATGTGAGCTATTATTCCCAGATGCCCGGCACTAGGTACGGCTTCTGGTGTTCATATTAGTACTTTTTATCTTCCTCTTCCTTCTGGGGGTAGAAGTGTCTTTAAAGGTGCTGAGCAAATGTATTTATCTCCCCCTGACATCTATCCACCTCGCTTAATTCCCTTTCTCTTATTTTTTAGCCCTTTTAGCCACCAGGTGGTGCTAGACCCACTGGAGCATTCCAAGCTCATCCTGGCAGTTGTTATATGCACTACTGGAGAGGCAGGGCTGAGTAAGTGGCCACCTTCTATAGTTACCAGAGAATCGGGGACCTTCTATGCCTCCTCAGCTCCACCTATCTCTATTGATTGGTGCATCTTGTTGTTTAAGGGTGTATGGATTTGTGGATCTACCACTGGCCAACCCTGCCTCGTTTTGAATGTGTTGTATTTCATTGGGTTCTACTCATGGCACTTTGGCATCATGGTGCCACTTCTCCATGGAAGCCAACACATTTCCTAGAATACTGTATATAGAATTGTTGTTTTTAGCACAGAATCAATGAGTAAATAAACTGTAGCTAGTAATGACAATTAAAATTAATATCGCCATTCTCCCCTCTCTAAATCTTGTCAATCCTTTAAAGACTGGTTAAATCTCGTCTCCATAAAGCTTCCCCAGACTACTCCAGCCTTTGCCCATCTCTCATACCTTCGAACTCTGGTTACTACACTGCCACGCAGCTTGCTATTTCCTGTCAATTTCTTTTTAATAGATTCCAAGGCCACTTTCTTGTGCTTTCCTTAAACAATCATCATCAATGTCCTCGCTAATGTTTATATAGCACAAAGTGTTTTACATGTTATCTTACTTGATCCCCACAACAGCCCTGTAAAATGGACACTATTATTACCCCTCTTTTATAGCGGAGGAAACAGAGATTGTGAGAGGTTCAGTAATTTGCCCAGGGTTGCACAGTTAGGGACTAAGGCAGAATTCATACTCAGATTTTCTTGACTTCATGTGCTGATATTCAGTCTACTAGACAACCTAGCTTCCATCAAGCATCCCTCTTCCTTCCCTTCTCCTTTCCCTCTTGTGGCTATGCTTATAATAGTATTGGGCACATGGTAGGTCTAATGTCAGTAAATAATGATTGACTGATAGATCCCTTAGCGTGAATGGGAAGAGTTATGAAGGAATTTCAGCCATAGATTGTCTCTGTACCCCTACGGTTCTCTTCTCTCTGTCCTGCCCTCTAAAACCTCCTCATTCAGTCACCTCTAGGGAAAGGGTGGGTGTGCTAGGGTCAGGGAGAGTCAGGAGACCTGCATTCTAGTTCAGCTGCTGCCACTGGCAAGTTATGTAACCTTGGCAAATCAGCTTCCCAAGGCTTCAGTCATCTCTGTAAAATGAAGGGATTAGCTGAAATGATCTCATAAAGTGCCTTTCTTAACATTCTATAATCCTACCATTTTATGACTTGTTGATAGTCTCTAAGCCCTTTATTTTTGGCATTTATCTTCCCAATACCACTGGTTGATCATCATTTTAAATTACTTTCAGTTGAATAATAGACCTCAAAGAAGAGATCTGCATAGAGAAGCAACATGGCCTTGTGGATAGGGGGCAGGATGTGGAAACAGATACATCTGGGTTCAAGTTCCACCTCAAACACTAGCTGTGTGATCCTAGACAAGCTACTTAACTTCCCTGTTTCCTCGTGTGTGTGTGTGTGTGTGTGTGTGTGTACACTCACTGGCCTCTAAGGAATCTTCCAGATCTGAAACTATGATCCTATGTGTAAAATCCCAAAATCCTATTGGTAGTACCATGCCATTTTAAATTTTTGTATTTTAGCTGGTGTCTTACACTTGGAGGAACTGCTTGGTAAAAATTTGAATTGCAATGAGTGGCTGTAGCCACAATAACTCTACCCTTCAGCAGGACTCTGAGCTTACCTGTTTGGTTTGAAGGGAGGGGTGGGGTTGAAGGATGCAATGCATTTGCTAGAGGTGAAAGAAAGAGCCAGCTCTGGAAAAAGCTCTGGTTAGTGTCTAACTAATAGCCTCTCTGACAGCAGCAATGTGGGGGCAGTGCGCTGCCAGCTTGTAAACACCCTGGGCTCTAGGTCTAGATATTATTCTTTATGTGCCAACAAAACTTAACACCTGCTGGGCTGCCTTAGTTCCCTTCTCGATCTCAGAAATCTTTGATTCTCCCATCTTTTTGCTCTATTTCCTGTGGAGGGGAAGTCTCTATTTTTGCTAGTTTCACTAACTTCCTCCCAGTCTTGGGCTCATAATTCTGGAATCATCTTTGACTGTGTTCTCTCCTTCATCCCTGACATCCAATCAGCTGCTAGATCCCATTGTGGAATTTTTTTGACCTCTGTATCAACTGTAGAATTCAACCCCTGATTTCCAGTCTCTCTGCAGCTTCCTTTGTTTTAAAATCTTAACTCTTAACCTAGATTATTATAATAAACTCTCAAGTGGTCTTCCTGTCTCTAGTCTACTTTCTCTCCAAGTCACTTTCCACATCATCTCCTGAGTAATCTTCTGAATTCACCACTGTGATCATGTCTGTAAAATGGGGATAATAATACCTATAATACTTACCTCCCAGGGCTGTTATGGGGATTAAATGACATAATGTATGCAAAGATCTTTGTAAGCCTTAAAGTGCTATACAAAAGTCAGTTATTACTATCATTATGTTTTATCATTTTCTATTAAAAAGATCTTCAGTGACTTTCTTTCCCTACCATCTTCTAAATAAAGTATGCACTCCTGACTTTGGCATTCCAGGCCGTCTACAATCAGGCTCCAGCCTACCTGTTCAGCCTTATTTCTCATCATTCCCCTTCTAGTATTCTTCATTCCAGTCCAGGACTACTCTCTGACCAGCATGCTCAATCTGCCTCTCCTGTCTTCATACCTTTGCTCATGTAGCCCTCCATTCATTGAAATCTCTCCTTTCCACTTAAGGCTCAGGTTAGGCTCTACCTTCTTCATGAAACCTTCTCATCCTTTCTTCTAGCCCGTCCCCCAGGGAAAAGTAATCTCACTGTACTAAAAAATTTCTTATAGGTATCAGCCTGGACCTCTTTTTTGCACTTCTCTCTTTCTCTCTGGAATGTGATAATTTTCATACTTTCCCTTTTGCCATTCAATTGCAAGCTTCTTGAGAGCTGGGCTTGGGTAGTAGGCCTCTGTCATGGCTATTTTTGTATGCCCAGAGCTCATTACAGTACTTTATGCCTGGTAATTTGATACATCAATGGCTCTGTGTGTATTCCCTTGAAATCTATCCATACTTTCCCATCCTCTGCTATTCTTGTCCTTGTCCCCTGAAATTTCTCCTATAGGGAGGATATCTGCACAATGTGCTATGGGCCTTCTCTAGGTCTCTTAACATTACACAGCAGGCAGTCTGTGTATCCGTTATCCCCTGCTCTCAGTACATGACTGCACAAACTCCTTTCCCATTCATATATCCTTATTCCTCTTTGATGAATCTTTTACATCACTTTCTGAGTACAATTTATTGTTGGCAATATACTGCAGCCAATTTATGCCTGCCATCTGTTTTTCCATTACCCTTTGGGTAACTCATGATTTTGATTTTTTGGAAATTGTGGTGTTACATTATTTAAAGCCATATAGCACCTCTGAAAGAATACTGATGTTAAAAACGTGGGTTTCTGTTTTGAGGAGAAACTTAGAGTTATTGGAAATGATGTATAGTTTCCTAAATGCAATCCGTTCTGTCTCTCCCTCTTATTCATAAAATCATAGATCTAGCATTGAAAAAGAGACAATTTGAGACAGTTTAACCCAACCCCTTCACTTTACAGGTGAAGAAATTGAGACCAGACGAAGTTAAGTGACTCACTGAAGGTCAGGCAGGTAGTTAGTTAAAGATAGTATTTAATTGTTGGCCCAGTTAATTGTCCATCTGAAATGTCTGTCCAAGACATATATACTGGTGGACTAGATGGATGGTCTATCCTTTCAACTGCATATCATATACTTGGAATAAGTAATACGTGGATCTTGAAGGCAGATTTCCCATCTCCAAGTTCAGGATTCTCTTCATTAGTCTAGGCTTCTCCCTCTCCGTCTCATTCCATTTCACTATTTTCTTCTCCTCAGTCTCCCTATTTTGCCCAGTCTGGAAGTACATTGGTCTCTCACAGCCATGACTCATTAACAATCCCATTACTCATCCCACTGCTTATCAGTAATCAATTAACATTTATTAAGTGCCTTGGGAAAGCAATAATTACTTCCCTCCTCCCAATAAGTCTTCTCTTCCAAAGGCTAAAGGTGGGCTTCCCATTTCAGTACTAGACTGGTTTGCCTCTGCCAGGCTATATCTTTCTAGGCTCCTCCCATTTTTGTTCCAAGGATTGTATTTGGTGCATTCCAGCAAGGTTTATAGTTAGGCTAAACTGAGTATAACAACAAATAATGCAATAGTTCCTGAAGTCCAATAAAAATGATTCAGGGATAATTCTTTTTTTGGGGGGAGGAGGGAGGGATTACCTATGCCCCTTCCCTCTTCCATTAGTATGGATAACTGAGAGTTGAGTGTAACTTTTCTATATCTCTGCTTTCCTCCACAGCTTTCCCAAGGACAAGCAAGAGAGAGTCAGACAGAGTAATTGATATAAGAAATTATCTCTGATTCTTTCCAAAGTAGGAAATCTGGAGTGAAGATGAGAAGCAAGCCTCCCTTTTGGGGTGAATTATATAAGCATTTGTCTTTTCCTCTGAATCAATGAACTAATGGGCACCTTTTGCATGTTCCTTTTTAGTTTTCTATATCTGCTTCTCCCCTGCCCCCAGGCCATGGTCTTCTTTCTCCTTCTGGTTTTATTGCTAATGTCTTACGTTTCTCCTTTTGCACCCAGCCATCTGTGATTTCTATCCAAGGTATACTGGGCCAATTTTCAATCCATTCTCCCCTTCCTCCCTTTCCTTCTGACTCCCTGACCTCCCTGTCTCATCCTTGGTTTGTTCTGGAATGATACAAGTTCTGGGGGACTGTAAGTGCCCTCATCAGTCTCTGTCAAATGAGAGAAAGAGTTTCCAGTTATCTCTTCGAGGGAGACTTCAGAACCAAGAGATGAAGAGAGCTGCAGTGCCACTAGTCATGCTAAATGGAAAATTATTGCTAAGAGCCTGAGTCGATTGCAAGGCTTTAGCCAACAAAGGAAGGAAGAACTCTGCAGCACTTGCTGAAAAACAAGCCAAGTCTCTAAACTGGGCTGCAATTTTGGCAGCATGGGCATGAGCACACAAGATAATCTTGGTCTCCAGCCAGCAGAATGTAAACACCTCAAGGGTAGGAACTGTTCCTTTTTTGCCTTGTTTCCCTAGTGCACTGGGGAAGAAGGAGTGGATAGAATGTAGGCTTGAAGTCAGGGCTACCTGGGTTCAAGTGTGCCTAGAACTAGTTTGGAGTGAGTTCCTAACCTCTTAGTTCCCCAAGCAAACATCTAAGACAAACATCTAATTGCAAGATAATTGGCCATCTACACTAGTGGAAAGTATTTCCTCACTCTATGTTGATTATCTCCAATTCATTATATATACTATGTATAGATAGATACACATATCTCTATCTATATCTTGTTTGTACATAGTGGTTTGTGTGTTGTCCCATCCACCAAACTCAGAGCTCCTAGAGAGCTCCTTTCTTTGTATCCCCACTCAGTGTCTGGCACATAGTAGGCATGCATTCTTATTGACTTACCATACAGATTAAATCACAACCAGATCTGCCTCTCCTCAGAAAAAGCAAAAAAAAATTCCCAATAGGTGCTTAATGAACGTTGATGGAATAGAATGGGTAAGGTTAGACAACAGAAGAAATGGGAGAAGTCTATCAATAGTGGGAGATTCTAGGTGTAAAGAATGGTGAAGGAAAAAAAATTATTAAGCTTACTGTGCACCTAATATTGTGCTAAGTTATGGTTATACAAATACAAAAGCAAAGAGAGTGCCTGTTCTCAAGTAGCTTATATCCCAATAGAGGAAATATCACTTACAGTAGAAAGGCGGCCAAAGAGGGACATTTTGGTTTGAAATTATAAGGATGGTAAGTGGAGCCATTGAGGAAGAGATCGATATACTCTTTAGTACAGCAATGACAGCTTTTATTTTCCTTCCCAAAGCTCAGGGTTATTTTGAAGGAATTAATGATAAGACTTCATGACAGATTGGAAATCATAAAATCATAGAATTTTCATTACTTCATTAGCTCCTTGAGGGCAGGGACTGTCTTTCACCTCTTTTCTTATCCCTAGTGCTTAGTACATAGTAGACACTGAATAAATATTTATTGCTTGAGTGGTCATAACATGTTAGATTTGGAAGGACCCATCTAGTCTAACATTTAGCTGAACACACGTCACTCACCTTCACAACATCTCTCAGAAGTGATCATCCAGCCTCTACTTGATGGTCCCCAGTGACGGGAGTCCATTTTCATTTCTGCATCCATGGTAGTCAGTCTATTCTACTTTTGGACAGCTCTAAGTGATAGGAAAGAAACTTTTTCCTTACATCCATCATAAATCTGCCCCTCGGCAACTTTCACACATTGTTCTCTGTTCTGCCCTCTGGGGCCAAGCAAAACAAGTCTAGACTCTTCCATATAACAATCTTTTAATATATGAAGACAGCCTGAAAGTCTTCTCTAGGATAAAAATCCCCATTTCCTCCAACTACTTTTCCAGCATGGTCTCCTGTGTCCTCTTCATCCAAAGGAAGGGGAATATGAGCTTTCTGTTGTGGGAGACAGGAAAAATGGATGTAACACTGACAGAAATATGGAATTGGGCAAAGGAACCCGGAATATCTCTGGAGTTGTATTAATCTCCCTTTTTCTCCAATTGATGGGTTTTTCGTTTCTTTTTTGTTTCTGCTTTCCTCTCTCTCTGCTCCTAACTCTGCTTCTGAAGCTTTGTCTTTATGACTCTCTGTCTCTTCCTTTTAATCCTCTGGTCCATTGTCTGTCAATCTCTTAATTTCTCACCTCTTTGATTTCTTCCTCTCTTTAGTCCTCTCTGCTTTGGTCTCTTCTCTGTCTTTTTCTGCCTTTTTCAGCAGCTCCCTGCTGACTGGGTTTGCAGAGCCCTGACTTTGCATTGAGATCTGATTAATAGCTTAATATGGCTTCCTTTTTGGCTGCTTTTCTTTCTATACCGCCTTCTCTTTAGCTCCTTTAGGTATATTCTCTCCATCTTCCTACAGCTCTAGTTGTGGTGGTTCAGTTGTGTCTGACTCTTTGTGACTCCATGGACTAGAGCACTCCAGGCCCTTCTACCCTCCACTATCTCTTGAAGTCTGTCCAAGTTCACGTTCATTGTTTCCGAGATACGATCTATCCAATGACGATGATTCTTTGACCCATGATGAGCCTAACGCTAAATCCAGTGTTCTTTCCACTGCACCTCTCTCATTTTATCTTAATTTTTATTGATGCCTTTTGCTTTTGCATCACATTTATTTCTGAATATATTCCTCCCTAGGGAACTATCTCTTGCAACAGAAATTTTAAAAGGAAATAAAAAAAACCAGTTCAGCAAAACCAAGCGACCAATCAACTGTGTTGACAGTACATGCAACATTCAGCACTCATAGTCCCTCACCTTTGCAATAAAGGAAGGAAGCAAACACTGCTTTCATTTTAGGGAATAATTGAGCCACTAAGTGGCATAGGCAGCTGTAATTTACTTGACAAGTCATAGTGTACAGCCTGGGGACATGCCTTCTATTATTGTCCTGAATTGTTGTTTAAATATTTATCTTCTTTCTTGCTTGTCCTATTTCCCCAGTTAGGTTGTAAACCCTTTGAGGACAAGGGTCATGCCTGCCAAATCTTCGTATCCCCTATGGCGTTGTGTATTTAGCTGGCGCTTAGTGAAGATTGGCTGAATGATTTTCACAAAGACCTGAGCTCTAGTTCCCGATCTGCTACTGACTAGTCTGTGATCTGGGGCCTCAGTTTCCTCTCTGGAAAATGAGATGAGACTTCTTCTCTTTGGTCCCTAGAGAGAAGAACATGGACGGACATTGCAGAGGGGCAGATTTAGGCCCAATATCTGAAACAACTTCCTGGCTATTAGAGCTATTCAGCAGCAAAGAGAGCTTCCTCTCACTGGAGGTCTTTAAGCACAGATTGGATCAGTACTTGTCAGGGTGTTGTATAACAGGGATTCCTGTTTTGGTACAGATTGGACTAGATGGCCCCTGAGGTCTCTTCCAGCTAGCCAGCTAAGAGATTCCGAGATGTTTCTATGATGATAAAAATCGCCAGAGGGCTAATAAATCTGATATATTCATTCCTGCCAAACTCAGTTCTCTTATTCAATCCCCTTTGGATTTTGAGAAAGTCAGAGTCGGGCCATCTCAAGGGGAGCATAGTGTGATGTACTGAAAAGAGCCTTGAACTAGGAATTAGAGTGATGTAACATTTAGCGGTATGTCTCACTGCCTTCCCCCTCAAAGCAATAGGAAGGGAGGAGAACGTTGACAAAAATAAGCAGAGTGATTAATAACTCCCAAAAGTATAAATACAATATACCAAGTAAATACTACCACTCCTCTGGTGCCCTCTTATCTTGCTTACTCATGTCTCTGCTATTGCAAAGCAGGACCAAGTAGCTTGTTTATTTTGCAATAAAAAGGAATGAGGAGAGTGGGAATTGAAAGGGTTCACTCAAACAAACCTATAGTTCTTGGCTAGGTTGGTCAGCTTCTGATTGGACTCTGCACATACCACGGCATATCCCAGGGTACAAACAAAGAGCTGGTACTATGTCACAGGAATGTAGATACCCTCACTGTATCTCTTATGTTAATAGGTAAGGTCTCTGAGTCCGAGCCTTGTCTCTTTCCTTTGAATCCATAAATGAACAGTTACACAGATAATCTGAGTTCTGACTTTTGTTCTTCTTAGGGCAAGTCTTTCCACTTCTCTGGGTCTCAGGCTATTTTTGTCCCTAAAATGAAAGGGTTGGAGTAGATGGGATTCCTTCCAGCTCTGAATCTACAATCCTATAATCTTGTCCAAACCCCTTGTTTTGCTTATGAGGAAACTGAGGTCCAGAGAGAAAAAAAAATGGCTTGCCCAGAATCATACAGTGAATAAATGACAGAGCCAGGGTAGGTAATTGATCTCCTGGGCTTCTTCCAATTTTAATATTTTGAGGTTTTTCTGTTTTCCCACAAAGTCTAATCCTAGGTGGGAAGAGGCAAGGGGCAGGGAAAGGAGAGGAGGAGGATGTCTGGAGCCTCCACTCTGATTGGCCAGATGGTCTCCAGGCCTGGCTCTTTGAGGTGACCTGAATAACAGCTCCTCCAGTGAATTTGATTGCAAGGGCAGAGACTCATCAGTTCTCACTAAAGATAAGGAAGAACACCTTAGACAGACACCCTGGGAGCTGAGGCATTGCCTGAAACAGGCACAGTGGTTCTTCTGCAAGTGATTGGCTTTGCTCAGATAAGGCGTCAAAGATGCTGAGAACTAGAGATTGCCCACAATCTCTTTCCCGAGATTTGAGTTCAGTCAACCTGTCTTTCTCCTCCTCCCCCATATCTACTTTCTAATCTCTTCCAAGAGAAGGCAAATTAACCCTCGCTGGGCCTTTTCCAGAAAGGATTGATGCTCAAATGTGTCAGATGCTGGGAAAGACCAAAGCTCACTTCATTTTTTGAAATGACTGTTAGATCTAAAAAAGAAAGACATTTAAAGAGACTGACAAAATTAGAAAAGGGCAATGCCCCATTTTGGGTGGTATGGAGGGTGTGGTTAGGGTAGACTTGCTAGACCTTGTAAAGTCAGTTTTTCTTGGCTTTTGTGATTACAGGTACCTGTGAATTGGGGTAGGATGGAGGGGATAGAAGAGAATCAATTCAATTCAATAAGCATTTTAAAAAAGTATTGACATCTTTTGCTTTTACATCACTTTCATTTCTAAATATATGGTTCTCCATTCCTCTATCCAGCGAACCATTCTCTCCTAACAAAAAAATAGAAAAGAAAGAGGAAAAAAGCAGTTTAGCAAAACTAACCAATGCATCAACTGATTCTGACAGCATACACAATAGTCTATGCTGATAATTCCCTCACCTCTGCAAAGAAGAAAGGGAATTGTATTTTCTTCAACCCTTCTCTGGGGCTAAAATTAGTCATTATACTTATCTAGCATTTAGCTTCATTTAGAAAAATTCTTTCCATTTAAATTTTTTAAATGAATGAATGAAAAAGCATTTATTAAGTGATTATTATATGCCAAGCACTGTGCTAAAGTCTTGAAGTTAGAAAACCAAAAGTGAGACACATTTTAATTGGGCGACAAAGCATGGAATGGAAAAGAAAGACATTTGCTAAGGGCTTAATCTATGCCCATCACTTGGGGGGGATAGCCACAAAAAGAGTCCTCTGCTTCTGTACCTTGAATATTTCCTAACCCCAGCTCCCCATCCCTGAACTCTGCCCTAAGCACTCATTTTTAATTAATTAATTAAATTCATTCTTTAATATCTCGTAACTATATCTTTAAGTTACTGTGTCTCTCTTAGGCTGGGAGCTCAGAGTATAGAGAGATGGTTCATGTCATTCTCTCTGTGTAGCATCTAAGACAATGCTGTGAACAATTAGGTACATAAAGGAAAATTCAGCTTCAGGGTAGGTAACAAATCCCAGGGGTTCTTAGGTTATACTGGCAGGTCAGAGGTCAGTTCTTAGAGGCCTGAAGTGTTTTGTGGAAGGGCAGATTGTAAGGATTGGTAGTGTTCATTCTCATTGGAAAAATTATAGTTTGTGATTACTGGCTTATCTAAGAGATGCAAGTGGCCATGTCTGCTCCTTAAGGAGTAGAGGTTGTGGGGTCCAGTACACAACTGTTGGGAAGGGGGAAGGGGGCCTCAAGGTTGCACTGGAGCAGTGGCTGTGTTCTTTCCTTATGGTATGGTGATGTAGAGATCAGCATTTAGCTGGGAGGAGGAAAGGGGAAAGGGGGCAGTGGCAGGGAGGTTGAGGGGAAGAGCTCTCTGTGAAGCTTGCTGTGTTAGGCTTTCTCGTGCTTGGTAGGGTCTGGATAGTGTGTGCAGCAGGGGAGAGAAATGGAAGAACTCCTTCAGATGCTTTCTCCTGTAGACCATGTATATATTATTTTCCTGATTCTGCTTACTTCAATTCTGCATCAGTTCATGTGAATCTTCCTATGTTTCTTTGAATTCTTTATATTCATTATTCCTTGTGACAGTAATATTCCATTAGATTCATGTATCACAATGTATTTAGTCATTACTCAATTGATAGACATTTATTTTCTTTAAAAAACAGTCCTTTGGTATTATAAAAAATGCAACTATGACTTTTTTTGGGTGCAGGTAGGACTTTTCTTTCTTTTTTTTGGAGGGGGGAAGGCAGGGCAATTGGGGTTAAGTGACTTGTGTAAGATCACACAGCTAGTAAGTGTGTCAAGTGTCTGAGGCCAGATTTGAACTCAGGTCCTCCTGACTCCAGAGTCAGTGCTCTACTCACTGTGCCACCTAGTTGCCCCAGGACTTTTCTTTCTGTCTTTGATCTCCTTGGGGTATATACCTAGGGATGGGATCTGTCTGTAAAAGGTATGGACATTTTAGTTACATTTTTAAAAACCCCTGTAATTTCAAATTGCTTTCTAGGATGATTGGACCAATTCCCAGATCCAACAGTATATCAGTGTGCCTGTCTTTCTGCAGTCCCTCCCTTGTTTATTATTTTTTCATCTTTACAAATTTGTTGTGTGTAAGGTAAAACTTCCAAAATGTTTTGATTTCCATTTATTTTTTCTACTTTTATATAATGCTTTATTCAATTTGATCCTTACAACACCCTTACGAGATAGAAAATATGTTTATATCCAGAGGAAAATGACACCTGGAAAATTGTTCAAAGTTATCAGAAGAGATAAGACATGAGCATAAGTCTTTTGACTCCAAGTTCAGGGTTCTTTCAACCAATCCAAATGATTTTTTGTAGTCTATATTTTCTCAGAGTATTGATAACACTGCATTGTGTGTGATTTGGAGAAATTGTTTTCAGTGCCAGCCATGATGGTTAATAGTTTGCAATTCTTCTTTTGATAACTTCTTCCTATCTTTTGATTACTTATCTGTTGGGAAATGGCTTTTGTTCTTAAATATTTGTGTGAATTTTCTAACTAGCTTGGATATTAAATGCTTGTTAGATATATTCCTCAACTTCCCTTGGCTTACCTGTATCAATTTTGTTCTTGCAGAAATATTTCAATTTCATGAACTCAAAATGATCTATTTGACCTTTTGGAATTATCTCTATCCCTTATTTGGTTAAGAAATCTCTCCCAGTCATTAATTGTGAAAAGTATCTGATCTGATTCGCACCTAATTTTTTTTTTTGCTTATCCATTTTGAGCTGATTGTGGCATGTGGTATAACATATTGGTCTAAACCATGTTCTTCCAACTTGCTTTCTAATTTTCCCAGCAATTCTTCTCAAATGAGGAATTCTTCCCTAAGCAGTTTATGTTTTGGGGTTTATTGATTTCAAATGTTTCTAATTATTTTTTAAATTTATTCTGTTGATTTACTTTTCTTCGACAAACATTTATTAAGCACATTCTAATGGCTTCTAGGGATGCAAACATAAAAATAAATTATTCTTTGCTTTGAAGGAAGCAAGGTATTTCTAAGGTGTGTGTGTGTGTGTGTGTGCGTGTGTGCGCGTGTGTGTGTGTAGCACCCTTTCTAGGGTTATCCTCCAATTCACACTTGAAGTTTTCAGTTTGGGTACTCTACGATGACTTTCATCATAGCTTCTTGGTACTCTGTTGTTCTGCCCTCCTAAACTTGTAGCTCACGAACCCCACTGGTAAGCTTACTTTTAATAGTCAGCTAGTAGACATGATTCTCTTAAGACAATGGGTATTTATTAAGATGGCATAATAACAATAGTAGCTATAAGCATTACCTCCATAAATCTGAGATGTACTCTCTCCCAAATATACATAGCATTTGTGGGTAGAGTGGACATCAACTTAGAGTTTAATGTTAGTGAGGCACACTTGTAGAGAACACATCTGGCCAAGGTAACTCATGCACTAGCACTGCAGAGTCACGATGTCCTATCTTTTCTTGTGGCATCCTTGTGCTGATCCCTCCTAATCCAATCCCCTGGTGTAATTTCTTTCTGATCACTCAGCTAGGTTCTTTAGTCTGGCTTCTTTACTCAGCTCAGTTCTTGACTGCCAGGGCTAATGTTCCCTGAAATCCATAGTTGACTCTATTCTCTGATGCCAGGGGTCATACTCCTTAGAACTGTCTCCAATAGTTTTCTCTTTTTCTCTTTATTCTCTGGGTGACTAGTTCAATTGCAAGATACCATGTTAGTGCATTTGAGGAAAGAGAAAAGACTCTTCTCCTTATCTCTTGCCTCCTTCTGATAGAGACGCAGGGGTCACAATCCACAAGAACTGTTCTGGGGCTTGACTTTGTGTCTCCTGGGATGGCAAGTGTATCTTTTTATAGGCCACCATGGGTGTTGTCAATCTTTTGCCAGTGAGTAGCAATCTGTTCTTCCATTTCCTCTGGGGAAATATCTTTACTTTTCCTAAGGGAATGATCTTTACACTTTTTAAGAACACTAAACATTTTATGACTTCTGGCATCTTCCCCTTTCTGTAATCAAATCGACTGGTTAGGGACCAATACATTCCATCCCTCCCCCCAATAAGTAAATACATAATATATCTATATCTATATATCTATATATATATATAGATTCATTTTAGCATGGAGTTGGTGGGGGACATATTGACAGTTGGTGGAATCTAGAAAAGTCTGTTTTAAAATGTGATTGTTGAGTTGAGCTTTGAAGGGAGCTAGGAGTTCCAAGAAATGGAGGCATAGGAACAGCCTGGGAAAAGACAAGAGTTGGAATGTCATAGACAGGGAGTGGAAAGTAGGCCAGTGTGGCTGGAATGGAGAGAGCATGAAAGATAGATTGTTACTAAGAGAGGGTAAACTAAGGGCAATGGGCATGTACCAAGAAGAGTATGGATCTTGATTTCCCTGACCCCGAGAGATTTAGAGAAAATATATTAAAACCAAGTCTTAATGTCTAAGATTCATAAAGTTGCAGGATATAAAATAAACCCACACAAATAATTAGCATTTCTATATACTTCCAACAGGAAGAGATAGAAAGAGAAATTCAATTTAAAATAACTACAGACAATATAAAATACCTGGGAGTCTACCTGCCAAATCAAAATCCAGGAACTATATGAACACAATTACCAAATACTTTTCACACAAAGACAGATCTAAATAACTGGAATTGCATCAATTGCTCATGGGTAGGTTGAGCCAATGTAATAAAAACAGCAATTCTACCTAAGTTGGTTTGCTTGTTCAGTGCTGTACCAATCAAACTACCAAGGATTATTTCATAAAGCTAGAAAAAAATGATAACAAAATTCATTCAGAAGAACGGGAGGTCAAGAATATCAAGGGAACCAACGGAAAAAAATGGGGAGGAAGGTGTCCCCAAAGTACCAGATTTCAAACCATATTACAAAGTGGCAATCATCAAAACATCAAATCTGATACTGCCAAAGAAACAGAGGGGTAGATCAGTGGACTAGATTGGCCACACAATGCACAGTAGTAAATAATCACAGTAATCTACTGTTTGATAAACCCAAAGACCCCAGTGTCTGGATTAAGATCTCACCATTTCACAAGAATTGTGGGGAAAACTGAAAAGCAATTTGGAAGGCATAGAGTAGCTTCTCACACTATATACCAAGATAAGGTCAAAAAGGAGAAATGGTTCAGATATGAAGGGTGATTTCATAAGTAACTTAGGGAAGAATGGAAAAATGTACCAGTCATATCTATGGATAAAGGAAGAATTTATGACCAAACGAGAGATAGAATCATGGGAAGTAAAATGGATAGTTTTGCTTACATGAAATTAAAAAGCTTTTGCACAAATAAAACTAGTGCAGCCAAAAATTAGAAGGAAAACAGGAAATGGGGAAAAGATGTCAGAGCAAATTTCTTGGATAAAGGCCTCATTTCTCAAATAAATAGGGAATTGAGCCAAATTTATAAAAAATAAGAGCCATTCTCCAGTTGATAAATGGTCAAGGGATATGAACAGACAGTTTTCAGAAGAAGAAATCAGAGCTTTCAACAGTCACATAAAAATGCTATAAATCACTATTGATTAGGGAAATGAAAATTAAAATAACTCTGAGATACCACCTCACATCTATCAGATTGGCTATTATGACAGAAAAAGAAAATGAGGAATGTTGGAGAGGATATAGAAAAATTGGGAAACTAATGCACTGTCAGTGGAATTGTGAACTAGATCAACCATTCTGGAGAACAATCTGGAATATGTCCAAAAGGCTGTAAAACTGTGCATACCATTTGACCACTACTAGGTCTGTATCCCAAAGAGATCAAAGAGAAGAGAGAAGGACCTATTTGTACAAAAATATTCATAGCAGGTCTTTTTGTCCTGGCAAAGAACTGGAAATTGGGGAAATTCCCATCAATTGGGGAATGGCTGAACAAATTGTGGCATATGATTATGATGGAATATGATTGTGCTATGAGGAATGATGACTAGGATGGTTTCAGAAAAACCTGGGAAGACTTAAGTGAACTAATACAAAGTGAAGTGAGCAGAACCAGGAGAACATTTGTAAGAGATAATAACAATATTGTAAGGATGACCAACTGTGAAAGACTTAGTTACTCTGATCAAGACAATGATTCAAGACAATTCCAAAGGACCCATGATGAAAAATTCTGTCCACTTCCAGAGAGAGAACTAATGAACTCTGAATGCAGATTAAAGCATACTTTTTAAACTTTATTTTTCTTGTTTTTTTGTCTATATTTTCTTTTGCAACACAACTAAAATATAGAAATATATTTTGCATGACTTTACATGTATAATCTATATCAAATTGCTTGCCTTCTCAAGGAAGGAGGGAGAGAATTTGGAACTTAAAATTTAAAAAAATGAACATTAAAATTTTTTAACATGTAATTGGAAAATAATGAAATAAATAATTTTTTTAAAAAAAAGCATCTGAGATTCAGCTTGGACAGTGGCTCTTCTTAACTCAGTACTCTAACCCCTTTTCTACTCCTAAGGTTGGTGAGAGCTACAAAAGTCCTTTCATCCATCTTTTTCCTCCAGACAAGATAGGCTCTAACCCTGCCCATATGGAGTGATGGAGATTTTTGAGGCTGTCTCTTCTTTTGAATAATCTCCCTCAGGCTGAGATAGTACATATTCTCTCCTCATTAGGGTTACTTCTGACACTACATAGAAAAAGGAGGAAGGAATGGTAGAGGGGAGGAAACAGACTCTGGAGTCACAGGATTTGATTTAAAATCTCATCTCCGTTAATCACCTGTGTGATGTTGGGGAAGTCACTTAAGTGGCAAGTCTGTGTACCTCAGTTTCCTCATCTGTAGAACGAGAAGTATGGACTAGGTGAGCTGCGAGGTCCCTTCTAGCTAAATGACCACAATCCCAAGAGTTGCTGCCAAGTCAGGAGCTTCTTTGTCATCTCCACGAAAGAGAAGCATGCTGGTCGCAAAAAGAGCCAAATACCTGCATATCCTTCTTGACTCTCACAGGAACGTTGAACGCTGAAATGATTCTTCTCCAGGTGGTAGGTGAGAGATTCCTGGCCCTCACATGAATTTTGAGCTCCTAATACCTCTTGGTGTCTCGCTAATTGAATAGTTTCCACACTGAATGGGTTTCCTGAATGCGCTCAGTGTCTCGCTGGCTTTTCAGAGCTGGGATAATATCTTTTTTGTGTGCTAATCGGCTTTCCAGTGTCAGTCAAATTCCACAGAATTCTCTAATGAACTTTAACCTGGAATTTTTCTTTTTTTGGCAAACGAAAGGCTGGCATTTGCATAACTGATTAAGCCTGTGTTTTAAAATAAGGTCTGACTGGCTAAGCCCTTTCAGTTCTGCAGGGAGAGGATATCTCCACAGATAACTGCTGGCTGGGATGAAACCATAGAGGGCAGTGAGGTATGGATGTCCCCCAGTGACTGATGGGGCTACATTGAACATAAGCTGCTCTTCCCTGGGGATGAGAGGCAGCAGGAGCTGTTCTAGGTGTTAGTGTTCTAGGTCTGGGCAGGTTTGCTCAACCTGTTCTGGAGAGGTCATAGCATCAAGGGTGTAGAGCTGGAAGAGACCTCAGATACCATCTAGTACAACTTCCTCATATTTTTTTTCAGATAAGGAAACCGAGGACCAACAAGACTAACTGATTTGTCCAAGGTTACCCAGAAGATACCCAGGTTTTCTGACCCAAATCCCCCAATTTTTCTAGGAACCTCTCTGGGGGATGGGAGTAGTGGTAGACTAGAAACTCTGAGGAACAAGTCCAATATAAAGTCTTTGTGCTTGTGATCCTGCTACAGGGTTAAAGGTTTATTAGTTTATGAGTTACTTGACTGTTGGATGCAACTGCTTGTTTCAAGCTTAACAAATATGCATTTATTAAGTACCTACTGTGTTGCAGGCACTGTGCTAAGCACTTTTACAAATATACTCTCATTTGGTCCTCACAACAATCCTGGGTGGTCAGTGCTGTTATTATACCATTTTACAGTTGAGAAAACTGAGACATACTCTAAACTATAAACTGAGACAGCTATAAGATGAGGTTAAAGTGACTTCCCCAGGATTACACAGCTAGTTAGTATCTAAGGCCAGATTTGTACTCAGGTCTTCCTGACTCCAGACCCAGTACTCACCTCTATATATACTATCTCATCTGATCAAAGCAAAAGGCAAAAGGTGGTCCTTGTCCTCAAAAGAGATCACAGTCTAATGGGGCCAGATAGAAGTTAAGTGACTTTCCCAGGGTCACACAGCCAGTAAGTGTCTGATGCTGGATTGAAACTCATATCTTCCTGACTCTGGGGCCCAGTGATTTCTTACTAGATATGAATCTCTTTGGTTGGGTCAAGAAGAAACTAATGGGATTGGCTAACCAAACAAATTGCTCACATTTCTGCAGCCTTTAAATAGTAGAGGAATTTCAGCACCCAGCCCAGGAGTAAAGCAGTCAACCTTCTGCTCCTTGAGGAAGCAGACCCTTGCCCTGTGCCAGAGGGCAGTAAGGGAAGAGGAAGGGACACAGAGGGAGGATCATAGTCTCATTCCTCTCATCAACCGCGTCATTGAAGAGATAACAACATCCAAATAAGACCAGAGAGGGACATGCTGAAGACAGACTTGGAAAACATAGAAAAGAAAAAGAGCTTCGAGTTATGTTTTTCTGTCAATCAGACTATGGACTCAAGAAGGGACTTCTAATAACCAGGTGTGAGTGGTGAGTTTACCACTTATAGCCTACATATATACCTCATTTCAAGTTGGAACCTATTCACCCTACAATCCTCGAGTATGCAGTGAGAGAACATGCCCTGGGTTCTTGGGGGGAGGATATTTCAAGCCAGGCGAGTGGTACGTTTGATAGAGTGCTAGGTCTGGAGTCAGGAAGACCTGAGTTCAAATCTAGCCTTGGATATTTACTAGCTATGTGACCTTGGACAGGTCACTTGACCTGTGTCTGCCTCAGTTTCCTCAGCTGTAAAATGGGGATAATAATAGCATCTACCTCGAGGGATTGTTGTGAGGATCAAATGAGATAATATTTGTAAATATTAACTTAACATACTTCCTGGAATGTGGTAGGTACTAAATAAATGCTTCTTCCCTTTCCCTACCAATTGATTTTATTATATACTACCTTACTAAATATTCTCTCTAAAAGGTAATTGAGACTATTATCTAATCATTTCCCAGTTGATAAATGGTCAAATGATATGAATAAGCAGTTTTCAGAGGAAGAAATCAAAGCTATCAATAATCTTACAAAATTCTCTAAATCACTAATGATTAGAGAAATGCAAGTTGAAACAACTCTGAGGTACCATCTCATGCCCCTCAGATTGCTTAACATAACTGAAAAGTAAAATGATCAGTGCTGGAGGAGATGTGGCAAAGCAGGTGCACTAATGCACTGTTGGTAGAGTTATGAACAAGTCTAACAGTTCTGGAGAACACTTTGGAACTATGCCCCAAAGCTATAAAACTGCGTATGCCTTGACCCAAGAATACCACTACTAACTAGGTCTATACTCCAAGGAGATTTTTAAAAAAAGGGAAGGAACCCATATTTAAAAATATTTATGGCAGCTCTTTTCTGTGGTGACAAAGAATTGGAAACATCAACTGGGGAATAGCTGAACAAGTGTAGTAGGAAGGCCGAATTTATGATCTCAAATATAATCATGTATATGTTTGAATGGTCCGAAATCGCAAGGTATGAGAGATTCTCTAAGGAGAAAACAACAAGAAATTTATTTAGGCCCCACCGCAGCAAAAACTT
>CM053627.1:52276802-52309198 GCA_028646595.1 Phalanger gymnotis
GTAATTTCTTGAAAGATGATATCTAGGCCCTTTTTTGATCATGGCTTTCAGGTAGTCTGATAATTTTTAAGTTCTCTCTCCTGGATCTATTTTCCAGGTCAGTGGATTTCCCAATGAGATATTTCACATTGTCTTCCACTTTTTCATTCCTTTGGTTCTGTTTTACAATATCTCAATTTCTCATAAAGTCACTAGCTTCCACTTGCTCCAGTCTAATTTCTAATGTAGTATTTTCTTCAGTGGTCTTTTGGACCTCCTTTTCCATTTGGGTAATTCTGCCTTTCAAGGCATTCTTCTCCTCATTGGCTTTTTGGAGCTCTTTTGCCATTTGAGTTAGTCTATTTTTAAGGTGTTATTTTCTTCAGTAATTTTTGGGGTCTCCTTTAGCAAGTCATTGACTTGTTTTTCATGCTTTTCTTGCATGATTCTCACTTCTCTTCCCATTTTTTCCCTCTACTTCTTTAACTTGCTTTTCCAAATCCTTTTGGAGCTCTTCCATGGCCTGAGACCAGTTCTTGTTTTTCTTGGAGGCTTTTGATGTAGGCTCCTTGACTTTGTTGACTTCTTCTGGCTATGTTTTCATCTTCTTCGTCACCAAAGAAAGATTCCAAAGTCTGAGTCTGAATCTGAGTCCATTTTTGCTGCCTGGCCATGTTCCCAGCCAACTACTTGACCCTTCAATTTTTTGTCAGGGTATGACTGCTTGTAATGTAGGAGTACTTTGTCCCAAGCTTGAGGGGCTGCACTATTGTTTTCAGAGCTATTTCTACACATCAGACTCTGCCATACCAGTGCTCCTCCCCCAAGAACGGCCAACCCGGACTGGACTCAGATCTAAGCAGGCTGTGCACTCCCACTCTGATCTGCCAATTAATTCCTCCCATTGAGTGGGCCTGGAGCCAGAAGCAACTGCAGCTGTAGTTCTGTAGCTGCACCTCCTCCGCTGTCCCCAGGGAAGTGGCCAAACTGCAAACTCTTTTCACTCTGTCATCCGCAGTTTTTCCCACTGACCTTCTCTGTTGTCTTTGGTGTTTGTGGGTTGAGAAGTCTGGTAACTGCCACAGCTCCCTGATTCGGGGTGCTAGAGCCTCTTTTGCCCAGCTTCTGGTCTGGTTGGTCCATGTGGCCCATGGTGGGCTCTGCTCCACTCCATTCCCAGTTCCATGCATTAGACCTTACCCTGCGACCATCCAGGCTGTCCTGGGCTAGAGCCCTGCTTCCCTTTGCTATTCCGTGGGTTCTGCAGTTCTAGAATTTGTTCAGAGCCATTTTTAATTGGTGTTTGGAGGGTCCTGGGGGAGAGCCCTAGGCAAGTCTCTGCTTTCCAGCACCATCTTGGCTCCTCCTGGCAGCCCCCCACCCCCAATAATGGGGAAGGATAATTTGTGAAAACTTCACAGAGTGGGAAAATAGGGGCTACTCTCTTCTCATATTTTTGAAATAGAGAATGTCTGAGGGAATAGGAGAGGCTTGGAATTTAATGTTGTAGTGACTCAGCTAACTTCTGGAAAGTCAGGGCCTGAAGCTGTAGGTGTGCCCTTCCCCCTCTCTTAGGTGCTAGCACCAAATAGGGAGATAATGGACTACCTGTGAGCTGTTCATTCTTTGCTCTAGGAAGGTCTCCCCTCTCCTCTCCTCATTTCTTCTCCTAAAGTTTTGGACACCACCCCTGGCAGTTGAGTTCTGGATGGGGAAAGCCTGAATGGACTGGATCTACCTGGTTTCCTAGTTCTCTGTCTAGTTTTCACACCTAGATTGTAAGCCTGCCTCCCAGCCAATGGTGAGAAAAGGTAGAGATAGGGAGGAATCTTCTCATTAAGAGTATAATGAGGGCAGCACTTCCTTTTTCCTTCACCTCCTCCACTAGGTTTCCTAGTGGTGGCATGCCCAAATCTTGCAAGGTTTGTAAAATAAATTTGCTTTGCTTCTCCTAAAGATGTCTCTCCTATTATTTGAATTTTTTGTCCCGTACAATTCCTTTAGGCTAGTACACTGTGGAAGGAAGAAGGTTATTTAGTATTCATTCTCCTCTTGGCTCTGCTATGGACTTTCTGTACTTAAAAACCATGCCTCAGTTGCTGTCTTATCACTGTCCTACCTGCTTGGAGCCTCCTCAGTCTGGACCATCTAACCATCTCTGTGGCCTTTTCACCCTGAAGTATCACTCTGTGATGTCATTGGTCCTCTTAGAAGATGAAGGATGAACAACAGTATGTCTCTGCCAGGCCAGTTCCCCTTCTCCCATTGGTGAGATCTTCCTGGTGCCTTCATTTTGTTGAAGGGTTCAGGCTGGCCAGTTGTCATCCCTCTTTCCCACCTCCACCCCAATCTTGACTTTCCACATGTCCAAACTGTATGGGACAAAAACTAAACCCCCAAATTAAATTAAACTCAGAGGCTACTCAAGTAGATAGTAATTTTTATTATGATCCCACAGGGAAAGGGCAGTCTCTGCACCGATGGGAAATTGGTAGGGAGAGGCGGGGACCAGAGGGCAGAACTTGAGCTTTATACCCTAAGGTAAACAACCCCCCACATCACCACTGGCCTTACTCTCATTTTCCAGGCTCACAATCTCGTGAGAACTCTAACCCAGGTACAAGGAACAAGGAAACACTAATTGAGCCAATGACAGTTCTTAAGAACACTTTTATCCTTATTTGGTGAGGCTCATGCTGAGGTGGTAGTGGGGAGAAAATGGGTCAGGCTTCTCTAAGTTCCAGATTCCTGTAGGCCAGGTGATTCCTTAGTAACTCCCCCAAGACTTAGGCCTAGCTGTCAATCAGAAGCCCTGAGTCATGCTGTCCACTCGACTCACAGAAAGGCCGAGATCCAAATTCCATGAGAGGGCTTTACCATCCCACTCAAAACCATGCCCCTGCTCTGAATACCTTAGTCCCTTCTCTATTCTCCCTTGCCCTGATTTTTAGCTTTCTTTTGTATTTCTCCCATTAGAGTGTAAGCTTTTTGAGGGCAGGGACTATCCTTCTTTTTGCTTGTATTGGTATCCTCAGAGCTTAGCATTGAACCTCCCCCATAGTTAAGTGCTTACTAGATGCCTGTTCCCCTATTTTTTTTCCCTTTCCAAGACCCTGTGTGATTTTCTGGCATTCAATTCTATTCAATTCCAACATTTACTAAATGTCTGCTACAGGTAAGGCGCTGTTTTATAAAGCCATAAATAAACAAATGAATAAATATTATATATATAATGAATAAAAAATAAATAAGAATAAAATAAAATAAAAATAAAACATTCCCTACCCTCAAGGAACTTATATTCTATTGAGGGGGATACAACATAGTCAAAGATAAGTAAAGGAAAGTTAATTTGAGGAGGGATGAGGCAAGGCTTCCCAGACAAGGTAGCATCCCAGTTGATCCTTGAAGATAACCAAGGATTCTAAAATGAGGAGCTGAGGAGGGAGTGCCCTGGAGGCATAGGGACAACCTATGGAGATTGGAGATGGAGTGTTGGGTTTAGGGAACAGGGAGGAGGCCAGTCTGGATGGATTATAGAGTGAAGGCAAGAGATGAAATAAATAAAGATAGTTAGGGGGGAGACAGATTGTGGAGAGTTTTAAATACCCAAATGAGGAGTTCATATGTTATTTTAGAAGCAATAGGAAGTCACTGAAGTTTTTTTTTTATCAGGGGGTTGGCATGGACACCTGACTCTTTATTGGCACATTGAATTATGTGGTCTCCAAGGAAAGTGGGACCCACTAAAGGGAAGGGACATTTGACTTCTCAGGAATCTCAAATTCTTTACCTTTTTTGGGGGGTGGGGGTTATTTGGCATATTATAAATAGACAGTTGTGTATGGGTCCCTGGAGAAAACAGAGGGCCACCGGACGGGGAAGGGAAGAGGTCTTGATAGATTCTGGGCTCAAATATGAGCTCTTTGTACTTTTGGTTGGCTTAAATAGAACCTGTCATATTCAATGTCTTATTAGCCTGAATGTTTGCATAGGAATGGAGGTGCAAATCCGAATGTTTCTGGGAAAAATCCTGGATGGGTATAAAGTAAACCATTATTGAGTTACTGTTGACAAGCCCCCAACATTCCTCTGCTGACCCTGGACCTCCCCTGAAGTCTCAGCTGACTGCTCTGCCTATGTTTCATCCTGGTCCTTTTGGGGCTGTCAGAGATGCCAGTGAGTGTGGGCCTCTAGCAATCTGTTCTTGACTTTCCAGAATTCCAAACCATGCCCCCACTTTGGGTAACTTAATTCCCTCTTCTAGTCTCTCTTCCCTTGATTTTTAGCTCTTTTGTGTGTGTTTTCTCCTATTAGAATGTAGAAAGTAGGCTCTTTGGAGCGTCCTTCATTTATTTGATGCTAAAATGATACCAGAGATTGATCTTAGAGGGAACAATTTGGTTCTATTATTATCCTAGGGGGTTAAATGGTGGGGGTATTCTTGAAATACCCACTTAAATGTCAGTGACGGTAGTCTTGAGTTCATGTGAGGAAGAGAGGCTCAGAGATAACCCCATCTCCTCCTTCTTTCTGATTCTACTTACTTCTTAAGTAATTCTGTGGTCCTTGCAGATTGTTTGGACTTGGATCTGTGGTTTGGAGATTTCTAAGACCCTAACAGGGAGTCGGGCTAGGCGTTGTCTAGAGGGGAGCCTACCTTTCATCAAATCCTTGGTGTCCTAGGGTTGCTACTTGCTAGAGAAAGTACTTGGCATTTCCTCCAAAGTCCCTACCCAGCATCTTGGCCTTGGCACCACCCTAGTCATACACATTGGCCCAGAAATCTTTTACAGACTTCACAAATCAATAGTGATCATTCTTGCAAAAAGGCCTGAAAGATATGCAGCCATTATAGCCATTTCAGAGTTCCAGGAAGTTGGCACGATATGATGCAGGGCAGACCAAGTGGAACCTGGGTTCTTTCTCTGACTACTACATCATATTCCTTTCCACAGAAATGACAAAAATGCATCTATTAATTCTATCCCAACAACTACCATTTACAAAGCTCTGTAGTTCTCAAATGAAAACACTTTTCTTTACAATAACATGATTATTATTATTTTATAAGCGTGATTATTATTAATCATTAATAAGCATGATTATTATTATTTTACAGATGAGTAAATTGAGAGAGAAAAGTTTCATGACTCATTCAAGGTGATACAATTAGGAAGATCCAGGCTAGGATTCAAACCCAGATCTCTCCTGACTCCAGGTCCAGGAGTTATACCTACACTCACTGTGAGTTTCTTATGTAACCATTCTTTTTCCTTCACTACACTCTAATGTCCTTCCTCCCTTCGTTTTCTTTCTCTCCTCATTCACTCTCTGTGCTTTCTTCCCCAATCGTATTCTGTAGTAGCTAGCACAATGCTAGCTACATATTTATTGGCAGCTAGGTGGTGCGGTAGATAGAGCAGCTGGGCCGAGAGTCTGGAAGACTCTTCTTCCTGAGTTCAAATGCAGCCTCAGACACTTACTAGCTGTGTGACTCTGGGCAAATCACTTAACCTTGTTTTCTCCTCTGTCAAATGAGCTGGTGAAGAAAACGGCAAACTGCTCCAGTATCTTCGTCAAGAAAACCCCACACCGAGTCACAAAAAGTTGGAAATGACTCAACAGCAACATACTTATTGGTCAAGAAATCCTTGATTGGTTACATTCTGAGGTCATTAGTAGCTGGCATGCATCTTATTGATTTCTTTAACTTTACTCTGAGGCAAGGTAGTTTGCCTTTTGGGGGCTGGTGGGTGCTTCTATTTTATCTGTAAGGTCTCCCTAACTCCATGTCTATGGTCTAAATATTCCCACAGCTAAATGTCCAGCCTCCACCGCCAAGTCTACAAATTCCTCAAACTTCCAAAGCAAACTTTCCATCATTTGAATTGTCTGAGTTTTTCAGATACCTCAACTAAATAGAGGAAAAAGTCCACTTGTGTGTCTGGGAGGGGACAGGGTGGGAACGAGGGAATAAAAAAGTTCTCTAGGAGTCTCTGGGGGTAAAGCATAGTGTGTCACCTTCCCAAGTCTAATTTGGACTTATCCAAGTGAATAATTTCCTCAAACAGCCAGCAGGAGTGATAAGTCCCCTCTGAGGCCAGCATGTCTCAGAGTTCAGGTTAAATTCATGACAGGCATCAAATTGGAATCAAGTCCTTTTGGCCTTGGACCTTCCAGGCTTTTTGCTGCCTTATTTCACCCACCACAGGTACCAACCAGTGTTTTCTGATTCCAAATACATAGAAAAAATCCCGGGTAATAATCATGACGATGACAACAACACTGATATATTCTTTTGCTTCTTTTCCACCAATGGCCCTGGAAAGTAGGTGCAAGAGCATTTTTATTCTCATTTTGAAGATGTGAAAATTGAGGTTGATGGGATCATAGCACCATAGGGTTAGAGCTGAGAGGGTCCTTCAGAGGTTACCTTATCATTTCCTTTTGTTTTATAGATGAAGAAACTGAGTCTGAGAAAGTGACTGACCTGAATTTTACCCATACGATAATAAAGTAGAGCAGTAGGTGAGAAGCCAGGTCCTCTGATGGCAGCCGCTGCCTCCCATAAGGGGTTAAATACGACTTACCCAAGATCCTACAGTTCTCCTATCAGAACCTGACCTTGAACTTGTCTTCTAACTTCAAATTCATAGGTCTCAGAGATAGAAGGGACCTTAAAGGCCATGTAGCATAGCTGCTTCATTTGATAGATGAGGAAACAGAGTCAGGGAGGAAAAGGACGCTTCTCTTGTCAGTCCACCAGGATTGACTCTTTAGAACAGTCCAGGCAGTCCCTAAGGACGTCTAGGCAAGGGACAATGTCCGGGGACTCAGATCATGGCAGCTCTTTCCCCGTTTCTTTTCTCTGCAGGAAAAATGCAGAAAGGAGATATTTTATTATCTTCATTCTTATAGACAGCTGGGTATCTCAGAGGTTAGAGTGTTGGACCTGGCATCAGGAAAATGTGGGTTCAAATTCAGTCTCAGACACTTTCTAGCTGTGTGACCCTGGACAAACCACTCAATAGCTGTCTGCCTCAGTTTTCTCAACTCTAAAATGGGCATAGTAACAGCACCTACATCACAGAGTTGTTGTGAGGGTAAGTAGATATTTATAAAGCATTGAGCACAGCATCTGGCACAATGTAGGGATGCTTCTTCCCTCCTTCCAGATAGGGGGTAAGTCAGATACTGTGCAAACTTACTTTCACTTGACTGCCTGGACACAACTTGTTCTAGCCTCCCCCTCCTTTCACTAAGGATCAAGGGCCCTCCCAGTGTTTTGCTCTTGGGGCCAGATGGTCATCTTTTGTTTATAGAATGTTAGCACTGGAAAGGGACCTAAGAGCACAGCTCATCCAACCCCCTTATCTTCTAGACAGCGAGGCTCAAAGAGGTCTCTGACGTCATCAGCCTGGAATGCTCCCCTCCTCTCTGTGTCTTCCCTTAACGTTATCTAGGATGAAATGTATCCTTGAACTTTGGGGTCTCTAGGCATTTTGTGTCTAATGAACCTCCTAATTGGTCCTACTACCACCCTGAGGGGGAGAGATGGGTGTTAGAGCTTAGAGCAAGGACCTATGAGAAAAGGAGGGCACAAGAAAAGGAGCAAGCTTTTATTAAGTACCTACTACGTGCCAAGTACTGTGCTAACTGTTTACAAATATTACCTTATTTGATTCTCACAACAACCTGGGGAGGTAGGTGTCTTATCATCCCCATTTTATAGATGAAGAAATTGAGGCAGATGAGGTTAAGTTTTTTGTCCAGAGTCATGAGGTTGTATTTGAACTCAGGTCTTCCTGACTCCAGGCTCAGTGCTCTATCCACCGCACCACCTTGCTACTTCTAAAGAACAAGGTGACCCTAAACAAAGCTGTCCTTCTGGGGGTGGGGCACGGAAGGGAGAGAACATGGAGAAGCTGTAGTAGTGACCTGAGCACCTGGAGAATGGGCAGTGCCCAGGTGACATAAAGGGCTGCTGGGTTTCTCGTGAAAGAGATTGTCCCATCTTGAGGTTGATAGGTATTTCAGATGAGAGAGGTCTGAGAGACTGTCAGAATTTCCATTTTACTTTCACAAAGAGCTGACTTAGAACTTGAAACGTCAACCTGGTAACTCCAAAGACAATCATTTTTGTCTCTTCTTAAAAGACAGAGTTGTTTTTAGAATTGAGGTGGGGGTGGGGTAGAGAGATGAAAAGGAGGCAGATAAGAGCATTCCTTTGTTTTTGAGGTGCTGGATTTTTCCTTTGATTTCAAGTATATGTATTATGGTAATGCGTACATTTATTTCAGGCCAGACACAAACAACTCAAGAGATCTGATCCCTTTGATGGAAGAAAGTTTCCTATTTCTCCTTCTGCCCTAGTTCTTGGCTGGGGACTGCTGTTCATAGAACATTCTGGGCACAGGCCAAGGGCCACAGCCTCCCTCCAACCCTTATTCTACTCACATTCACAACCCCTGTTAGAGAAGCAAGTGCAGGGGACAGCCCAAAGACGGCTATGTTAAGCACTGTTGAGGCCTGGACAGCTCCATCTACACTATGGTACTGACAATTTCTTAAGTGCTTTCTTCTCAAGAATTCTGTCAGAGGGGTGGTGCAAGTGTGGTTATTTCCTTTTTACAGCTGAGAAAACTGAGGTTCCAAGAAGTTATTTGTCCAGAGTCACGTAGCTGGTTAAGTGTCACAGCTATGACTTGACCTCAAATCTTCTGACTTTCCAAGACCAGGGACAATGCTATGCTGACTAAATACCCTCAGGTATTTAACCATACTCATCCTCCAGTCAGTAACCTAGTTCTTAACCCATCCCTCCAAACTAACAAGGGTTATATCCACATTTGCCCAAAATAATACCCAGGTTGTCAGACCCCAGAGATAGTGCTTTTCCCATTGTAAATATGCATGCCAGGGCCCTAGCTGTCAGTTCTTGCCCAACTTTCCCTAGTTTCTTACAAAGGAAGTGAGGGATGCTTAGCAACTATTCGTGGGTTCCACAAATACTGCTCTATTGTTTTGGGGGTACTGTGGTCACCTTGCGTCTGAATCTGTTGGATTCCTTAACAAGACCCTCTTTTTATATTGATTCAGTGGCAGGGAGGGCAAGGAACATTCCTGTACTCCTATCATTGACTGGCTCAACTGTGAATCAGCATGTGGCAAAGCAGTAGGGGATGGATGGCTGGCATGATGATGACTGATAGCTTGACCAGCCAATGAATTTGGAGGGAAGGATAGGTGATAGTTTTCTTTCCTTACAGTGAAGTCTACATAAAAATTGGGACCTCTAAGTTAAAAAAAAATCTTGAATTCTGTCCCTAGCTCAGACATTGGAAAAAGTTAAAAGATGTTTAGTTGAAAAATAGAGCCTATAGGAAAGACTTAAAGCTCCCACCCTTGCTTACTGCACCAAGACTATGATTATAGGCGCACTTTTTTTTTGGTTCAATTGTGTTTGTCCGTGACCCCATTTGTGGTTTTCTTGGCAAAGATACTGGAATAGTTTGCTATTTCCTTCTCCAGCTCATTTGACAGATGAGGAAACTGAGGCAAACAGCATTAAGTGACTTGCCCAAGGTCACACAGCTAGTAAGTGTCTGAGGTTGCATTCGAACTCAGGAAGTGAAATATTTCTGACTCTAGGCCTAGTGCTCTATATGCCATGCTGTCACCTAGCTGCCTATATCCACATTGCTTACCCCTTAACTAAAGTTAGGTCATATAGTCCAAAATCTAAATAAAGTAGGTGACAATTATGTGGCCTCTAAGGTTTGTGGAGTATGTTATGTACATTATCTCGTTTGATCCCCACAATAGGCCTGTGAGGCTGGTGACAGACATTAAAAAAAAAACAAAACACAAGACTTGTGATCTCATCCATTGGAAACTCCTGGTGAGGAAACTCTTACCCTGCCCCACCTCCCCCAAGTAAGATCAAGGATTCATCTGTAACTTGCAGTCTCAGATATTTGCCTAGGGAGTGGGGCAATGGGAAATCTAGTGACTTGTCCAAGGTCACAAGCCTGTACGTATTGGATCCCCGGTGTTCTTGATCCCAAGACTGGCCATCTGTCAATCACAATATGTTGCTTTCACAGGTATTATCATCTCCATTTTCTGCATAAGGAAACTAAGGGTCAGAGATGTTAAAGGATTTGCCTGTGAAGATACGCTATTAAGTGGCAGAGGTGAATTCAAACTCGGGTCTAGTGTTGTTTTCGATGTTTTCTTCCCAGAACCTCAGATGTAACTCTCCACTGAACAACTACTGACTCAAATGTAGTGAACGGGCCATTTGCACTTGACATAAGGAGATCTATGTCTTTGGTTCAACCAGCATTGAGTTAAAAACCAGCTAAGGATGATGCAGTAACAACCAGTGAAAAGTGTGCTGAGGCATCTTGGCATATGGGGAGGGCACCTGGGTCACCCCTCCTGTGAAGGCGGCTGAGCTGGGGAACGTGGTGACAACTCTACTGTCTAATTAACATGGCTCCAGGGGGAGCTGGGAACAGAATTTAATGGGAGGCCAAGATTACCCACAGGCTGGGGAAGATACTACCTCGGATCAAAGCAAGCAGCTGGGAAGACTGAATCAGTGCTAGATGTGAAGAATTAGGCAACAGACCTTTGCCACTTGAAGCTTCTTAACAATGAACCATTTGAGATGACTGCTTATGAAGAGGAAGAGGGAAGAGCTGGTCAGGGGATGGTGGCAATGACTGAAAGATGTGGTGGCATTCTTTCCATCCTGGTCACTGCCTCCAAGGTTGACTCAAGGAGAACACCCCACACTCTAATTAGCCAATCGTGATGATATAGAGCCCCATACCAGGTGCTGTGGGGGAGACGGAGGAGGGAGGAGACAGAGGGCATGCAGAGAAACTAATTGAAGACTGATTGTTGATCAGCATATCAACACGAACACTCTTACCAAATGAGGACTTAGGGGCTGGTCTAAAATTTGCACCTAATCCCGTTTCAGCAGTATAACCATTCTTTCAATTATTGTATGCTCTGACAGCTCAAAGGGAATAATTAAATCAGACAGAATCTATGTAGCTGCTGCTCATGACCATGGGTATATCAATCCAAGGGCAGAGGACAGCTCTGCTCCTCTGCCAGACAAGTTTTAGGGGATCAGGTTGAGTAAGACAAATGATCAACCCCCTAAATTCTGTCTTTCTGATCTCAAGCATGGCCCTTGGATCTCTGGAAACCCCCTGATACCAAGTCAAGTGGAATCTGTCTTCTTGTCTCCGAGTGGTGATTGCCTTTCTTTCATGCTTGGATTGCTTTACAACCAGCATTATTGACCCTGTGCTAAGCATATAACGACAATTATATTCTGGTTGTGCTCATACCAGCTGACACCTCATCCTTTTGGGAATCATCTCTATCTACTCATACCTACTACTGTTAGGTCTCTTCCTGCGACAGAGATGCTCCTTTTCTTTCAGTCCATTTAAGACTGAGGTGGGTGTTACACGTTTTTGACTTGTTAGGAGAGAAAAAGCAAAAATGCACAACGTTTTAAAGTCACAGAATGTTTCAGCAGTATCGAATACTAGCAATAGTCTCTGGATCCTTTAAAGCTATAAATGGCATTTCAGACATAATGGCTGCTTCAACTTAATGGTGCCCCATTCTTGATGGTGCCCATAAGTGCAAACTGATTGCATAGGTGCTGAGGGGATGAAGGGTGAAGGACCTCTTAGGGTAAGTCAGGGTCAGTCAGGGAGGCATTTTGCACTGATGGAGAAGAGCGTTGAGCATGATTGCAAAGGGATCATGGGATGGCAGGGATGAATGGGGTGGACAGCTTGAACAAAAAGCGTTTCCTCTTCCATGCAATGAGGGAGTTGGACTTAGATAATTTCTAGTGCTCTCTGCTTATACATCCTAAGGGAAAGTGAAGAGACTCAGGGGAGATTTCTGAGGGGCCATAAGTTGTGAACCAGTTTTGAAGAAGGAGAGGACACATATTTGGAAAACTTCCATGGCTTTCTTATATTCTTCCTCCAGTAGAATGTAAGCTCCTTGAGGACAGGGACTGTCTTTTGCTTTTTTTTTTTGTATCCTCAGTGCTTAGCACAGTGCCTGGCACATAGTAGGTGCTTAATATTCATGGAATTGAATAGAATAGTGCACTTGCTTTGTACATGGCAGCAAATTAATTAATTTAGTAATTTAAAAAAATGCTTATTGGGTTGGATGACCTCCACAGTCCTTTATCTATGAGGCAAAGATGTTTATGTACCATAAATTAAAATAATTCATTGTTTTCCAACCTCTCCTTCTCTGCTCCAATACTGGTTGGCTGCAGAATTCTATCCATCATTAGTTGCAAAGAGGTACTCAGAGAATGTCAGGATGATCACAGCACATACAGTAGTTTGAGAGCTAGAAGGGCCCTTTGAAACCATCTAGTCTAATGCCCTTCTTTTACAGATGAGAAAACAGAGGCCTGGAGAAAGAAGTGACTTGCCTAAGGTAATGCAGCTAATAAGGAACAGAAACTGGATTTGAATTCAGTTTCTCTAATTCCAAATCCAGTATTCTCTCAAGAAGTGCCTTTCAATTCCAACACTGCTCCCTGAGACCGTACCCTGTAGTCCTCCCCAGGGTCAGGATGAGACAATGTTTCCTGGGAGTCACTTCTGGAAGCCAGAACACTAGGCTTGGTTTCCAGCTTTCATGACCCATATCCTTCTATTTAGAGAAGTGCCACTGGTTGCCGACCACTCTAGTCCACTGGGAAGAAAGCCTTCTGATCATTGCAGGTTGGATTTGGTGCCAGACAATCTGGCACCTTTGAACCCTAGGTCTGCCACTTAACTGCCTGTGTTACCTCTTCAGGTCTCAGTTCCCTCATCTGTAAAATGAGGGGTGTGAACTAGCTGGCCCTTGATGTCCTGTCCAAATATAGATCTATGATCCTCTGACGTGCTTGGCAATGGAGATCAAAGTGAAAAATGAAGCAGCTCCTGCTCCCGAGAAGTTTATAAACAACCTCTAAGTTTGCTCAAAATCTCTGCCTCTATAATCTTGTGAGAGTGTCCTAACCTATTTAGAATCAGCAATCCCAGCACACATTGCTCTGCATAGTCCACTGGGGGAATAGGGCCTTTTGCAGCATCCAAAGTGGTAATTCTTGGGTCAGTGTGAGAAAGGCAGCCCAGGACACTGAAGGTCACTCTCATAGGTTCCCTTTCCACTGTTGGGACTGAGTCCACCTTGCAGGGACACTTGGGTCAGATTTCACACTGAAGCAGAAAATAGAACTAGTGTTAAACAGTTAGTGTGAGTGACACTGGGGACAAAGTCATTTAGCAAGATGCTGGTTTATTTGAAAAAAGGGTCCTGAGGTAGCAGGTGAAGGGAGGAGAAACCCCACCACTCCACCACCCCACCATCCTGCCATCTCACCACTCTAGCAATTGAGTTTTTTAGCAATATTTGGCAAGCGCGAACAGCCTATCTGGGTGTTTTCGCTTTAATCAATTGTGTCTTTAAGAAATGCTTGTTCTGGGGGTAGAGATCTATATATTGTTTCTTCTCCTCCCTCTGGCTCCCTTTCCAGGGGATTGTTTTTTTTTTTTTTGATGGGAGGAGGTGAAACTTTAGACACAATCCTTGATCTGGCGCTGTGCATATTAAAAATACAGCAGATTCCTGTGCTGTTTGCCTGTGGATTTGTCTCATTTCATACCTCGCTGAGGCCATACCCAGTTGCAAAGTTGGGGGAGGGATGTTGGGGAGAAGAGATGTAGAGAGGGAGCAGAGAATCTCTTGTTTTCTCAGCAAATTCTAAAAAGGTTGAAATCAAAGCTGGTACTTTGAATAAACAGAAGCCTGGTAGTTTGGTTGCCTGGAGGTATTGGAGGGAAAATAAGTTCACCTACCTTGCTTGGTAATTGACCTAGCCTGTGGTTCAGATGCTAGCGCTTAATCCATTTGAGCGCTGGAATCCACATGATGCTTCTCAAATGGATGGGAGTCTGGGTGAGGTGGAGGAGGTGGAGGGGAGTTTGCAACTGGGAAGGGAGTTTATAAAACACATTTCTGTTTAAGTATTTTGATAGATCTAAGAAACAGTTACAATAGGCCTAGAGAGGTGTTAGCATAGTTGAACAAAGGGACCAAAATTAGAGGCCCAAAGTTGTCAGATTATGGCATATGTGTCATATGTGATTTTGAAGATGATTTTGAGTGGCATGGGCAGGGCTGCTGGAATCCAAAAAAATGCGAAATCCATGGGACTTCTTTTGTATTTTCTCCAGTGCTATGTTGGAGTCAGCTCAAACTAGGAACTCAATTTTGACTTCACTCAAGAAATCGGCAAATGCTATAAATCAGGGATTGGGTTGTTTTGGTTTATTGGTTTATCATTTTGTTGATTGTCGAGACCTGAGAAAGCAATGGAGAAAATGCCAGTAATGCTGCACAAATAATCCTGAGAAGACTTAAAATGTCAAATGTTTATGTTCTGCTCACCCAGAGAGCCTGGTTAAGCACTTAACCAATGCACTGACCATTCTCTCTTGCCTTTCCTATTTGTGTTTCTGTCCTCCCTTCTGGGGCAGCTAGGTGGTGCCATAGTGGATAGAATGCCTGACCTGAAGTCAGAAAGACTCATTTTCATGAATTCAAATCTGGTTTCAGATACTTACTAGCTGTGTGACCTTGGGCAAGCCATTTAACTCTGTTTGCCTCAGTTTCCCCATCCATCAAATGAGCTGGAGAAGGAAATGGCAAGCCACTCCAGTATCTCTGCCAAGAAAACCCCAAATGGGGTCACAAAGAGTTGAATATGATGGTAGAATGACCAAATAACCACAACAACTTCCCTTCTGGGTTCTAGTTTCGTTGTTAGTTGGCATGATATAGTGTACCAAGAGACCCCAATTCAATCCTAACTCTGCCAATGACTAATTAAGTAAGCTTGGACGAATGAATCAGTTGACTTTCCTAGATCTCAGTTTTCTAAAAGGAGTCTCTAAAAGGAGACGTGAGACACTTAAAAGCTGTGTCCCTTGGTCTCAGTTTCTTCATCTGTAAAGTGATAGGGTCAGATCTGATGGACTCTGAGCCCCGGATTCTGTGGACCAGAAGACCTTCTAATTGTCCTTTTAAATCCTTTGATCTTATCTTATGGCCAGACAATATCCTAACCTCCCTTCTGGATCTAAGATTCTTCTGCTATGACTTTCTTATCCTTCCTTAGACCTTAGGTGATAATTAATGTGTTAGTCATGAAGAACTTAGGGTGTGATCCTTCCCAGGAGTGCTCATACTCTTAAAGATACAAAGTCCTTATGCTACAAACCTTGGGAGCTCCCCCTACCCACTCCCAGGGTGGTGCTACTGACCTTGAAGGAGGAAGTACTCTGCACCTCCTCATTTTACAGATGTAAGGACTGAAGCCCAGAGAATTGAAGTGACTTGTTCAAAGTCACAGCTGATTAAAAAAATATACTTTCTTATTTGAGCATCACAAAACTCTTTGAGATAGGCACCACAGATTATTAACTCGCTTTACAGGTGAGGAAACTGAGGCTCAGAGAAACTTAAGGATGTTCTTCCTGTGGTTATGTAGCTAGTTAGAGGGACTCGAGCCCTTCCAGATAAGTCTATTTGCTGCTGGTTTCCCTATTGACTGAGCTCCATCTTGCCTCTCCCCACCCAACAATGAAGCCTTTATAAGTGCCTAAGGGGCAGAGCTAAGGCTCCAACTGAATTCTTGATTCTCAGCCCACTGTTTTTTCTCATTCTTTCCTATTGTTTCCCCTATGACTCAGCTTTACTGTCTCCAAACAAGCAAAAACTTTGGGTCATGGGTATAGTACACATTCCATCTTTTGTCCTCCTTAACTTGTTCCATGACCCTTGGTCAATTGGAAGAAACCAAGGATCATTGTGAACTTTCAGGGTGAAATTGATGGAAGTAACATGTAAAGTCAAAAGAACACTAGATTAGGAGGTGCCTAGAGCTAGCAATTCTAGATTCTGGGATCAAATTCTGCCCTTGCCACTCACTACCTGTATGCCCTTGGGTGAGTCAAATTTGACCCTCACACATTTCTGAGCTTCAGTTTCTTTGCTTGGAAGATGAGTGGGTGAAACTAGGCAACTTGTATAGCCTGATTAGTTCTCAATCCTATGAAACCTATGGTAATAGAGCTTACTAATCTTTGGGAGATTTGGAATTTACATATCCATAGCATGACACAGTGGACAGAGTGTTGGATCTAGACTCAGAAGATTTGAGTTCTAATTTCAGTTTGGTCACTTCCTGTGTGATCTTCTCTGCACTGTAGTCTCTTCATTTTGTAAAATGAAGAGTTTGGACTAAATGACCTAAGTAAAGTTCCTTCCAGCTCTGTGATCCTATGACCTTATAAAAAATTTTTTCCACCATTTTCCACCTCTGTGACCTTGGGCAAATCATTTGACTTCCATGGGTCCTCATTTGTAAAAATGAAGGGGTTAGAACAGATGACTTTTGAGGTCTCTTTTTTTTTTGGAGGGGGGAAGGCAAGGCAATTGGGGTTAAGTGACTTGCTGAAGGTCACACAGCTAGTGTGTCAAGTGTCTGAGGCTGGACTTGAACTCAGGTCCTCCTGACTGCAGGGCTGGTTCTTTACTCACTGCACCACCTATCTGCCCACTGAGCTCTCCTAAAGGTGGAAATCTCTGATCCAAGGGGAATGATTATCCGTCATGTCGGCCCAGTCACTGAAAGTCTGAAGGTGTGCATTTGAGTTTTAAACATAACAATGGACTAAACCCAAGGCAATAGTTTCTTAGAGAAACCCAGGGCTGGGAAAGAGACGCATTTTGAGATGGGCTCCCAGTCTCAGCTTTGGTTTTGTATGAGTCTTGAAGCCCTATTCACTTGTAGAACAGGGAAACTCCAACTTGGGAGAGACAAGAAAATGCAATTGTGTCTCCACAGGGCCAGGACTCATGGTTGAAAAGGAAAAAAATTCTCTATTATACTGATTCTTTGGTTTTGTGCGAACTAATCACTCAAGATTTTAGCTGGTTTTCTTTAGCTCAGTTTAAACATTTTTTTCTGATTTCAAAGCAGTCTGTGTCTATAGACATGGACTGAATGAGATCTCACCACGTGATAGGGCCTGGAAGAAAGATGCTGGAGAAAGTCAAGGTCTCCAGCTTTGTTTAGTAGGGAGGATACATTCCTCTGCCTGGAAAAGAGATGAACTTGAGACAAATACAGGCTCCACATCTGCAGAGGCTGCAGGGAGAGGCCAGGCTGTTCCCTAGCTGAAGCCTGAGGTCTTCTCTCTTCTTCTGCCTCATCTGACAAACTGGCAAAAGTTACCCATGTGAAGCATCGTTGCCTAATCAAGTTGCAGAGTGTGGAGGCATATTCAGTGGGGATGAGAGGGCTGGTTGCAGCTCAGAGACCACACACTCCAAGGCCAGGGATGATTTATGAGCGGCGGTCTTCCATCCTTTTGCCTCTTTTCCCCCTGGACCCTTTGGGAAAGGTTTGGCCACTTCATTTCAGCTCTAAATCACCAGATTCTCCTTGACCCTTGGCAAACTATCCTGGGACTGGAAAGAGGCTGCCTCGGTTCGGCCCAGGACTGATCTATTTATCATAGTGGCCCAGAGGGTTATCGAGGAGGAGTTTGCGACTGTCCTTGCTCACTCTCCTCTGGCAGCACAGTCCTCTGTCCTTCAAATGTCCTGTCTTTTTGGCTTTCTTTTCTCTCTGACAATGGCTGGGCCAAGCCCAGAGGAAGCTGGGGGAGCAAAAAGGGGAGGGGTAGAGGAGAGTTGTATCTTGTCCATAAATAGATGCTTCAGTTATTCTTCCTCTGAAAATAGTGATGGTGTAATGGAGAGAAAGATGTTGAAAGATGGAAGAGAAAAGAGAGGAGAGAATAGAGGAAGACACACAGGGTCATAGGATCTAGAAGAGAGTTCTTCAAAGCAACAAAGGGTCAGTAAGAAGAATAGAGTGGGTTTTTTAAGTGCTGAAAAAAGGATAAGTTATTTTCATTCATATCTCCCTTTCCCAGAGAACAAGCTCCTGGTGTCAATCTTCCCAGAAACTGAAGGGTGGGTGTTGGTATGGGCCTGGTGACACCTTTTTGGGTGATCCTAGAGTAGATGTATATGTGCATGACTGAAGAACCAGAGAAGTTAAGTCAATTGCCTAGGGTCACACAGTTATTTACTGTTTCCCTATTTGTAAAACCTGAAGAGGGCTGTGTTGTTAATGTGATTAAAGATCTTCTTCACCCATTAATCCCTTTAATAGGCCTCAGGTGGAGCTAGTTAAGGGAAGCTTGATTAGGGGAGGCTTGTTTGTAGGAAAGTCCACATCTTTTACTAATTAGGACAGGAGAGGTGTGAAGCCCTCGGGGCCCTAGAAAGGGTATATATACTCTGAGGGTAGCCATTAAGAATTCAGAACTTCGAGGGCTCTCAGAACTGTAAGCTCTTAGGACTGCTGGAAGAGAGGATGCAGGCAAGCAGACAACTTGGATTTGTGAGTGAGTGTTTATGGGAAGGCACCAGCAGAGAGGAAGGTTATGGGATGGCTTGGCTCCCTGCTTCAATATTGTATTTTTATTTCTTTGCTGTTATAATGAAGTGGACTTACTGGTTTTGGGATACAATTGCTGCTATATTGAATTGGAGTTATTGGTTTTGGGATTTGATTCTCTGGCGTCTGAATAAATATTTTACTTCTTCTGCCTTCTATATAGAGAGTCTCTTATATTCTGCGATATAGAATTATACAGGCATATTCATGGTAATCATAAATATTGTGACACTTGCCTTACAGATACAAGGCCTTGACCTAGATGGCTTCTGAGGTCCCTTCCATCTCTAAATGTACAATCCTTTGGTCCTGTCAAATGAGGAGTAGATTTTAAAATTTATTTAGAAAATTTTTTCTGCTGCTTCAATCCAGGGCTCTGACTTGGACATAGAATCCTGACTAGGGCAGAGTATGTGGGGCCTTTCCCCAGGCACACTATTTCAAGGGCTATGCATCCTTCTTGGGAAGGGCACACTCTCTCCTTGAAGTGAATTGGAGATCGCCATCCAAGTATCTTAGGGTCAGGTGGTACAGTGAGGCTTAAAGAAGATAGTGGATGTAAAGTACTTTAAAGCACTATATAAATGCCAGTTATTATTGTTATCTATTGTTGTTGTTGCTGTTGTGAATCTCCAGTGGCCGGGCCTCCAGTCTGGTGATGACTTTATTCCTGAGCCTTCTACTCCCCTACTGCTGAGCTTAAGTAATGTTTATGGAGCAAAACAGGAGCAGGCTGATAAATGTTTAAGAACTGTGCTCTCTGGGAAAAAAAAGTCTTCCATCCACATTTTTAAGTTTAATTCTCACTATTAACATTTTCTTAAGTTTAGACAATTAACAAAGCAATAAACCAAGCCCTGATTTGTAGCAACTGCCATTTTGGAGGTATAAATGCTCACAATGAATATTTAGTAATAGGTTTCACGAACTGGTTGGAGCTACCTCCAGTACATCCCTGCTTACAGTTCTCTGTTAGGCCATGTTCCAAAAGGGGTTGGGTGAGAAGGTAAACCCCCAAGTCAAGGTAAAGAAGTAGGATGGGGGGGGTAGTGGATTTTGGGGGAGGAGGTACATGGAAAGAGTTAATCCTCCCCCAACCTGGCATTATTGCACCTTTGATTCCATTTTCTCTTTGAGTCAGGCTGTGATGCCACTAGTTGTTCTTGGATCAACTGAATTTGCCTCATGCTGGTATTTCTAGTTCATAGGTCATAAGATCATACATTTAGAGTTGGAAGCCACCTCAGGGATGCTCTACTAGTCCAACTCTTCCATTTTATAGATAAGGAAACTTATCACCTAGCCAAGAGAAGAGACCTGCCCAAGATGACTCAGGTAGTAAGAAATACAAAGAGGATTTGGATCCAAGTCTTTAGACTCCAAATCCAGCTCTTTTTCTACTGTACCATACAGCTTTTTTTCTAGTATTGATTCTTGTATAACTAGGAGGAATATTCTCCTAGTAACCTCCATGGTCTGCTTGACTGGGGAAAATCCTGACCATTTGGAAGTGACAATCGCTTGTTGGGGAAGATTTCTGTCTGTGGTTCCCTAGGACTGAGGAGACGTAGACGTAGACGTAGACGTAGACGTAGACGTAGACGTAGACGTAGACGTAGACGTAGACGTAGACGTAGACGTAGACGTAGATATAGATATATGGACAGATATATGCATACATACACTCATATGCTTATGTAACCCAAGTCCTGAAGCCCATTGGCATGGGACTCTCTCCTCATTGTTCCAGATCAATGCCCCACACCTTTGTGAGGAGGTGGGGTGGAGCTGGAGGGAAAAGAGGAGAATCTCTTCAGTCTCTTGTGATCTTGAGTCTTGTTGGGCTCTGTAGTCACTTTGGGATCTTTTGGCTTCCAGCTTTAAGAAAGAAGATGGATGATATCAACCCCACTTCAAGTTGCTGTAGGGAGAGTAAGACTCTGGGAAGAAGCCAACATGAGAGGAGCTGGCAGTCTCCATCATGTCCCTGTCCCCAGACTATTTTATGGAGAGCTCGCACAAGGCAAATGCTCACATGGTGGTCAGAAGAAGAGATACAAGGATACTCTCAAGGTATCTCTTAACTTTGGAATTGATTGTGTGACATGGGAGACAATTGCACAGGACCACTCAGCATGGTGTGCCCACATCAGAGAAGGTGCAGTACTCTAAGAGCAAAGCAGCATTGAAGCAGCTCAAAGGAAACACAGGATGCACAAATTTAGAAAATCCACCCCAGATTTTCCCATGGACTATTTGTGTCCGACCTGTTGTAGAGCAGTTCAAGCTTGTATTGGTCCAATCAGTCACAGCTGGATGCATTGAAACTTGACTCTAGCATAGTTGAGGAGGTTTTTGTGCTTGGACCCTAAATTCTGGTGGCTTCTGCTTGGGTGCCTGTGCCTGAACCCCAATTCCAAGACATTCAGTTCTCAGGAACACATCTTGTTCCCAAAACATTCTATTCCAGGATGTCTCTCTCTAGCTAAAGGGCAGCCTGCCCCAACTTATCTCTGCTTCTTCTTTTGTAAGCAGCTATGTGAATTGACTGAACACTGAGTCATAACCATATTTACTATTCACTGACCTTTCTAACATGTATCTTAGAGATAGTATTTTGTCTAACAAGACATTAGATAAGAAAATATTCCCTTTAGCCCCAACTGATAGTGAACTCAGTGATGTTTCACAGTAGAAACCACACCCCCAGTAACCTCTCTGTGGGCTATTTCCTGGAGAACTCTGGGTAATACGCCTTCAAAGTATATACTAAATGTACATGTTTCTTTAAGAACTAACCACTCCTTAAATTCGCCCTAAACCACTCACTAATCCTACCCCCAAACACCTAACTGACACATTGTCCCCCTTAATCCCCTATTAGCTTCTATGAAGATTTCCCCTGCACCTCTGTATGGTTGCAAGTTTCTTAAGAGCTCTTGCCCACTGAAAAAGCATAATAAATCTTTGCCTCCTTGATTTAAAGAATGCTTGTGTCCAAGAATTCATTCCAGATGGCCTCGCCCTGGGAACTTTGGTTTGGGATCCCTGTATCCCTGGGTTTCTTCTCCCCCTCTGCATAGTGATGTTAGTTTAGTCCTCTTTGAGAACAAAGGGCAACAACCATCCCCAGCTTGCTAAACTAGAGACTTCAGGGAATTTCCCCTTGGGTAAGATCTGGGACTCTCTTGGTTCAGCTGAATTATCTAGCTCCCATTAGGAGATTTCCTTCACTATATACTGTCTGGCATACATTCTCTTACATATACATTTTCTGATTTCTGTTGTACTATCAACTTGGATAAATGGGCTTCTTTGCTTCTCTTTCTTCCTGGTAGGAATTCTCATTGTTGTTTCTCCTTCATTTTCAAAGAGGACCAAGGACATCACAATGGGATGGGGAGGAATTAAAGTCTACCTTGGAGAAGGGTGGAGAGAGGAAGAAGCTGGAGATGTCTATATTGCCTTCCTTTGAGTCACACAACAATATCCCCATGCTCCCTGTGGGGGACAGCCTTCTACACCTGGAAAAGCTTAGGTTTGCCATATTATGTTAACTCAAGGGGTTTCTTCAGCAAGTCAGCAAACATTTATGCTTACACAGTGCTTACACTGATCCCATGCCAAGCAATATGCTAGACTCTAGGTCTATAAACACAAGTGGAAAGACTGTTCCTGCCGTCAGGAGATTATACTCTAATGAGGGGAGCTAATACATAAAAGGAAGCTGAAAGTGGAGTGCAGTATCTACACTTGGTAAAGAAAGTCCAAAGGGTTAGGAGTGGACCCCAAAGAGGACTTGGCCTGGCTGCTTTCCACCAAATGGAGGTTCTGGGAGGAAAGTGCCATAGAGGCAGATTGTGCCTTCCGTGTGTGAGGGTTGGGGCAGAGTGAATTTACAGGGTAAGGAGGCTGCTGCAGTAGTGTTGAGAACAGAGCCTGGAGAGGATGAAATCTCCATTTCCGGGCCTGCCTGCACCAGCAGAGACTGGCAGAAAGAACGGATGAGAGCTAAGAGGATGAGGAGTAAAGGGTGGGGGCCATTTAGGAACTCAGAGGGAGGGGAAACCCAGCCTTTTCCCAAGGTGAAGAAAGTCTGATGTTACTGCTCCGAATTTCTTCAGACTTGAAGTTCTGGGGACGTGGAGCCAATTAGAAAGGTGGCCTTTTTCAGGGAGCTCACGTTGCCGTCCCTTGTTTTGAAGATGATGCCAATTATGTCAAATCCCAGTCACTTCTTCCTATGACCACCACAACAAAAAGGTACTTAATGTCAGCCTGGTTGTCACGGAAACAGTCAGAAAGGAAGAGTTGCCTCAACCTAAATCCCCCAACAGGGGCCCTGGATCTGCAAGAAACATTGCTTCAGGGCCTGAGGAAGCAGAGGTGAGAGCCCCAGAAGGCCGTAGGGCTTGTGGCCTGGGAGGTCACCTGTGTAGGCCTGGAGTCAGGAAGACCTGAGTTCAAATCCTACCTCAGATGCTTATTAGCTATGGGACTCTGGGCAAATCGCTTAACTGCTATTTGACTCAGTTTCCCTATCTATAAAATGGCGATAATGATAGTACCTATTGTCCAGTGTCCTTGTGAAGACTAAATGAAACAATAATTGTAAAGTGTTTAGCATAGAGTCTGGAACATATAATATATTATATACTGGAACATATATACTATATAAATATTAGTTTTTATTATTAATTATCATAAGTATTGCTATTACATTGGACAATTTTAGGTGGGGGGGGAAGCACAAGGGGCTTGAGTCCTTGTAAATTCTGTGATTGTGTATTCTTAGTAAACAACATTAATCCTGAGTGGAACCTGGCTTATATTTTCCTCATCTATAAAATGAGAGAGCTGGGCAAGATAATCTCTAAGCTACTCAGGAGGTTGTCTTCCCAGTTATAAGATGAGAAAAATACTGTAGGCGTCTGGAGTGATGGGACAATGAGGCCAAGGATACACTCGCACATACACAGATTTATTTATACACATATAATATATGTATGTGTATATATACATATACATATATGTGTATACAGATACACACGTATTTATATATATATAAACACACACACAGAGAAACAGAGAGACAGAGAGACAAAGAGACATCCTCATGTATGCTGCAGGAAGAGAAGAGGAGAGAGGAGAAGGGGAGAGAGAGAGGAAGGAAGAATTTGGATTCCCCCACTGATTTTTGTAATCACAGAAAATAAGGAGCATATAACAGAGATGAAGCATTATTATGTTAACGAAGCATTAACACCAGGTTACCTCTTTTTGAAGTGTGAAAAAGTTTTTCCTTGAAGGAATTAAAGCAGCATCGGAGGTATCCATCATCCTTTTAAGAAATGTAAAGGAGTTTTTTTTGATTGAACTGGAGAGGCAATGCCATTGACTGGATAAAGATGACATTGGGATCCCTTAAAAAGTTGAGTTTACTAGTTCTGATGAATCGAAGCAAAGAAACAGCTTTTAGGAGCATGACCTTTGGCAGCAGGAAAGAAATGATTGAAAGTTGAGAATGGGGCTCTAGAGAGGAAATGATCCAGAGAGCCCAGATGAGTGACCTGCCTAGCAAAGATCCTATACCCAAGGAGGATGAGCATGCACAAAAACTCCTTAAGAAAAGAAAAGACATCAGGGTCTTGTAGTACTGAGGAATGAGTTGCCTTGCTCACATATGTTATTTACATATGTATTCTGTACCCGTTTTTTCTATACATGTATATGAATTTGTAGGAAGGTGTGCCCTAGGTTTATTATGGGAGAGAGAATGCTTTATGGCTGCTGTTTTTAAAATTATATCATCATAGTAAAAGTCTTTTCTGTGAGCTAGTTGTGGCTAACTGCTAGTGGGAAACCCACTGCTGGGGGCTCATGAGCTATAGTTTTAGGAGTGCAGACACATGAGGTAGCACTTGAAATTAGAGATAATATCCATTTCCCTGGGGACCTAATGGGTAAACCTGTGATTGCTAAGTTGGGTAAGTAGCTCAAACAGCATGGTAACACACACATTTCTGAACTCTTCAGGTAAGAGATGAGGAATGGGAGATTGGCTTCTTGGGATGGGAGACTTTCCCTCTGACACACAGATTCCTACTTCTTTCCTTTTAGGTAAGGGTAACATGTGCATGCACCATGTGGTGACTAGGGATTACATAATCAAAATCTTCCTGCTCTTCGAAGTGGATGAGGAGCAGCTAGATTGAGAGGCGGTGTTAGAGTCAACATTAAGTGCCTGCTCTGTGCAAAGTACTGTGCTGTGAGCTGGGGGATGATACAAAGTTTCATGAGACAGTTCTTGTCCTCAATGAGCTTATAGTTGAAAAAAGAGATGATACAAACATGTAATTGTCATATACAACAATTCATGCTAAGTCCATTTTAGACTTGCAATGTGCTATCCAGTCTGAGGACCAGGCAATTCATTACAGACCCAGGGGCTCTGATGCCAATGGTTTACAAGTTTGTCAGTGACAAAGCTGAGACTTTGACTCAGGTCAGGATTCTTTTCCCTATGCCATATTGGCTTCTACTCGTGGGGACTGCCTAGAGGAATGGATGAATGTTTGAAGGAGACTGTCCCTGGAGTGACTCTAAAGTCTTCAGTCTCCTTAAGGATGTACCCTGTTTGGACTGTTGAGAGGATGAGTTGGCATGTCTTTACCTGGCTCTGATCACTCTTTTACTCTGTATCCAGTCCTGTATCCAGGCATTGAAAATATCTGCATTATCGGGTCATACACACAGAGCTAGAAGGGACCTTAGAAGCCATTGTGTTCAATCTCCTTATTTTACCTAGGATGAATCTGAGGCTTACAGAGGTTAAGTGACTTGCCCAAGGTCACACACCCAGGAAGTATGGAAGGGAGAGATGTGAAGCAAGTGTTCATGACTTCGATTTTAGTGCCCTAGGCTTAGCCACTATGCTGCCTAACTTCTGCTATGTTACTTTTCATTAACTTCTGTGTTTTCCTGGGTGTGTATCCAGTTCTCTTGTAATTAGCTTGAGATCTTGTTAAGAGCAGGAACATGCCTCCTCCTTCCTGATCATCTTTCCTCAGCACTCAGTATAGGGTTCTGTGCAAAGAGGGAGTAGTCAGACAGCCTTCCCTAGGAAGAAGAGCCATGGACCCTGACCTTTCCCCAGCCTTGATGCTTCTGGTGGTTCTTCAGCAGCTGCAGAAGGGAGACAGTCAGGCTGGGGAGGAGAAGGCTTCTCTTTAGCTAATTCTGAAAAGAGACCAGAACCTCAGATGCCTTTAACCCACCATTGGCATACTTTCTTGCCTCAGCTAGAAGCAAATAAAATGGTCCTTCCCTTCCAAGATTGTACACCCAACTTACATGAGTATACACACACACACCGGCCCTCTGGTGACTGATTTTTCCTTCCAAGTTTGACCTTAGTGCTCATTTAAAGCTTGATTCTAGCTGTATAAAAATGTTTGAGGTGGGGGCTCACACTATATGATTTGCCCCTTGGCTATAGGCCTCTAAAGCTGCCTCTGGGCTCATTAGAGAAGGCTGACTAACCAACTGTCATGGGAAAGGCATACTAATGTCATGGAATAATAGTAATTATTGAGGTAGCTAGGTCACTCAGTGGACAGCTGCAAGATTTGGATCTGGGAAGAACTGAATTTGAATCCTGCAAAAGGCACATACTAGTCTTGTGCCCCTGGGCAAGTCACTTAATCTCTGATCTCCTGAGTATGATCATCTGTAAAACGGGGATAAAAATGACACCTGTCTCCCAGGGTTATTTCTCCAGATGGGGAAATAGATGTAGATTGCTTTGTAAACCTTAAAGCACAAAATGTTGGCTATTAGTAGCATTTTGCAAAGTGATTTCCATATATATTTCATTTGATCCTCCCAGGATCACTTGAAGTAGCCCAAGACTATTATGGGCATGATCATGGTTCAATTGGAAAAAAAAAACATTGATTTAAATTGATTAAAAAAAACAAACAAAATTAAGGGGCAGAGCCAAGAAGGAAGCTGGAAAGCAGCGACTTGCATGAGCTCCCCCTCCAGGTCCCTCCAGAACCTATAAAAATGGCTCTGAACAAATTCTAGAACTGCAGAACCCACAAAATAGCAGAAGGAAGCAGAGCTCCAGCCCAGGACAGCCTGGATGGTCACTGGGTAAGGTCTATCGCATGGAGCCGGGAGTGGAGCAGAGACCAGCGTGGGCCATGTGGACCAACCAGACTATGAGCCAGGCAAAACAGGCCCTAGCACCCTGAATCAGTGAGCTGTAGCAGTTACCAGACTTTTCAACCCATAAACACCAAACAGACAACAGAGAAGGTTAGTGGGAAAAACTGCATGGGACAGAGTGAAAGGAGTTTGCAGTTTGGCCACTTCCCTGTGGGCAGCAGAGGAGGTGCAGCTACAGAACTACAGCTGAAGTTGCTTCTGGCCCCAGGCCCACTCAGTGGGAGGAATTAATTGGCAGATCAGAGTGGGAGTGCACAGCCTGCTTAGACCTGAGTCCAGTCCGTGTTGGCCATTCTTGGGGGAGGAGCACTGGTATGGCAGAGCTTGATGTGTAGAAATAGCTCTGAAAACAATAGTGCAGCCCCTCAAGCTTGGGACAAAGTACTCTCTACACTACAAGCAGTCCTACCCTGATGAAAAACTCAAAGGTCAAGTAGTTGGCTGGGAACATGTCCAGGCAGCAAAAATGGACTCAGATTCAGACTCAGACTTTGGAATCTTTCTTTGGTGACAAAGAAGATAAAAACATAGCCAGAAGAAGTCAACAAAGTTAAGGAGCCTACATCAAAAGCCTCCAAGAAAAACATGAACTGGTCTCAGGCCATGGAAGAGCTCAAAAAGGATTTGGAAAAGCAAGTTAGAGAAGTAGAGGAAAAACTGGGAAGAGAAATGAGAATGATGCAAGAAAACCATGATAAACAAGTCAGTGATTTGCTAAAGGAGACCCAAAAATAATGAAGAAAACCTTAAAAAACAGACTAACTCAAATGGCAAAAGGCCTCCAAAAAGCCAATGAGGAAAAGAATGCCTTGAAAGGCAGAATTAGCCAAATGGAAAAGGAGGTCCAAAAGACCACTGAAGAAAATACTACCTTAAAAATTAGATTGGAGCAAGTGGAAGCTAGTGACTTTGTGAGAAATCAAGATATTATAAAACAGAACCAAAGGAATGAAAAAGTGGAAGACAATGTGAAATGTCTCACTGGAAAAACCACTGACCTGGAAAATAGATCCAGGAGAGATAATTTAAAAATGATTGGACTACTTGAGAGCCAGGATCAAAAAAAGAGCCTACATATCATCTTTCAAGGAATTGCCAAGGAGAATTGCCCTGATATTCTAGAGCCAGAGGGTAAAATAGAAATTGAAAGAATCCATAGATCCCCTCCTCAAATAGATCCCAAAAAGAAAACTCCTAGGAATATTGTGGCCAAATTCCAGAGCTCCCAGCTCAAGGAGAAAATACTGCAAGCAGCCAGAAAGAAACAATTTGAGCATTGTGGAAACACAATCAGGATAACACAAGATCTAGCAGCTTCTACATTAAGGGATTGAAGGGCTTGGAATATGATATTCTGGAGGTCAATGGAGCTAGGATTAAAGCCAAGAATCACCTACCCAGCAAAACTGAGTATCATGCTCCAAGGCAAAATATGGATTTTCAACAAAATAGAAGACTTTCAAGCTTTCTCAGTGAAAAGACCAGAGCTGAATAGCAAATTTGACTTTCAAACACAAGAATCAAGAGAAGCATGAAAAGGTAAACAAGAAACAGAAATCATAAAGGACTTACTAAAATTGAACTGTTTTGTTTACATTCCTACTGGAAAGATGATGTGTATAATTCATGAAACCTCAGTATTAGGGTAGCTGAAGGGAATTATGTACACACACACATATATATATATATATATATATATATATATATATATATATAATGTATATGCAGAGAGAGAGAGAGAGAGAGAGAGAGAGAGAGAGAGAGCGCACACAGGGTGAGTTGAATATGAAGGGATGATATCTAAAAAAATAAAATCATACTAAGGGATGAGAGAGGAATATATTGAGAGAGGGAGAAAGTGAGAGATAGAATGGGTTAAATTATCTCGCATAAAAGTGGCAAGAAAAAGCAGTTCTGTAGGAAGGGAAGAGGTGATGGGTGAGGGGGAATACGTGAATCTTGCTCTCATAGGATTTGACCTGAGGAGGGGATAACATACACACTCAATTGGGTATCTTACCCCACAGGAAACAAGAAGGAAGAAGATAAAAAAGGGGGAACAATAGAAGAGAGGGAAGATAGGGGGAGGAGGTAATCAAAAACAAACACTTTCAAAAAGGGACAGGGTCAAGGGAGAAAATTTAATAAAGGGTGATAGGTTAGGAAGGAGCAAAATATAGTTAGTCTTTCACAACATGAGTATTGTGGAAGGGTTTTACATAATGATACGCATGTGGCCTATGTTGAATCGCTTGCTTTCCTAGGGAGGGTGGGTGGGGAGGGAAGAGGAGAGAGAATTTGGAACTCAAAGTTTTAAAAACAGATGTTCAAAAAAAAAGTTTTTTCATGCAACTAGGAAATAAGATACACAGGCAATGGAGCATAGAAATTTATCTTGCCCTACAAGAAAGTAAGGGAAAAAGGCATGGGAGGGGAGTGGTGTGACAGAAGGGAGGTCTGAGTGGGGAATGGGACAACCAGAATATATACCATCTTGGAGTGGGGGGAGGGTAGAAATGGGGAGAAAATTTGTAATTCAAACTCTTTTGAAAATCAATGCCAAAAACTAAATATATTAAATAAATTAAAGAGAATTTAAAAAATTGATTGAAAAGCTCACCTTTGACAGTCATTACCTGTGTGACCTCAGACTAGTCTCTTAACCTCCCTGGGCCTAAGTGCTTCATCTGTAGAACAAGGGGGCTGGGTCAGATGGCTTCTGAGGTTGTTTCCAGCTCTGGTTCTATTATCCTCATCTTTCCTATGAGGAGACTGAGGCTAAGAGAGGTTGCCCATGATCACACAGTAAATAGATGATAGGCAGGATTTGAACCAAGGCTGGTAATTCCAAGTCTTTCCATTATATCATGGACCAGTAGGCAGGAGACCAGGATACTTGACTCAGTTTTGGCACACAGTGACTATGTTATCTTGGATAAGTCATTTTACCTTTCATGGGCCTCTGATTCCTCATCTTTCAAATGAGGGGTGTGGGTGACATGAGATTCTAAGTTTCTTTCCAACTTTCACGTTCTAGGATTCTGTGACTCTGAACCAGGCAGAAGGATAAAATTTACAATGAATGAGGGAAGCGCCATGATGAGGCTGCCCATGAGAGATTAGAGCTCTTCTCTCAGCCAGCTTCAAAATTTACCTGTCCACCATCTGCCATCTACTTAATATGGTTTAGGAATGCTGCATTTGATTTCTATGTCTACATAGGGACTCTGGGTCTGCCTTATAGGCAGATGACTTTTTTTGGCTTATGGCAAAAAGCACCATATCAATGACGTTTGGGGAGAGAGGAAGAGGGGAAAGATGCGTGACTGTTTCAAGAGGCTGTGTTTCCTCTTTGGTGTCCTCTTTTAAGAGAAAGGCAGCATGACATGATGGATAGAGATGGCCTTAGAGTCAGGAAGACCTGGGCTTGGGTACTGCCTCTGATTCATACTGACTGTGTGACGTCAGGGAAGTTATTTAATCTCTGTGGCCCGGAGAACTCTCTGAGACCCTAGGTTGCAGAAAAGGCGCTAATGTGCATGGATAGAAGGGACTCCTTACACCAAAGAAATCCTAGGTTCTGATCCTCATCCCACCCCCCTACCTTGAAAATCTTTTAAATATCATCCTGTGAAAAGAAGGAATGATAATGATCTGTCTCAATGATCTATCACTTATCTTCCACTTGTTCATTTTGGCAGTCCCATCCATCCCAGCTAATTACTCATACCCCAGTGGATTCCCTTCTCCTCAATCTCATCCCCTTCTCCTTGTCCATCATTCTTTCCACTTCGGTTCCTCTACTCCTGCAAGTCACGCTAACTCATTGAAAAATATCAAGAAATACTTATCATGCGTCTTCTACATCATGTGTCCTGCATTGTGCTGGGAGCTTTGGGGGAATATAAAGGAGTGTAGATGCTGGTCCTTACATCATAGCTTGTTAGATAAGGGAGAAGGGAAGGTGGAAAGGAATAAACATTATTAAGTGTCTACTATGTGTCAGGCACTGTGCTAAGAACTTTATAAATACTATTTCATTTGATCCTTGTAGGAGCCTGGAGAGGTTTTATCATCAGAAGAAAAATGGCAAAATACTGGCTGCCTTGTATCATTTTTGGTCCAGACTTGTGCTTCGATCAGTATAATGAGTTCCCGGTATGGATCATGTATGCTCTCCAACATATAGTCCCAGAGAGTGTCCTGGGGCCACTGAGAGAGGACATAGTAACAAGTAGTAACTAACATATTTCATATGTGTTATCTCATACAACTCCCCTTTGAGGTATTATTGTCCATATTTTATAAATGAGGAAACTAAGGCAGACAGAAGTTATCTGACTTGCCCAGGATCACACAGCTAGCCAATGTCTGAAGCAGTGGCCAAGCTCTGGTCTTCCTCATTCCAAGCTCAAGGATTTATTCATTATGTCACATAATTGCATCTAATGACTTTATTATTTTTTTATTTTGAAAAAAATTACTATTTTATTTTCTTCCCAATTACATGCGATACAATTTTTAACATTCATTTAAAAGAATTTCCAGTGACTTTTCTATGGTCACATACCTCATCTATGTCAGAAGACTTGAATGTAGATCTTGTTCACTTCACTATGCCTGCCTTTATCTACTTACGCCATTACACATAGATCAGAATACCTCCTACCTCCTTCTGAGCTTTGGGCTCACAGGGAACAGGTTTGATTTTAGAGATTAACTCCAAAGGATCTTATAATCTTTGGCTCATTATACCCCCCATCTAGAGTATACACTGGGAGATCATGTGGGTAGCAGGGGGAGCTGAGCACTTGGTTACAAATTCATATTGGATAGAGAATAAACTTTATTTTACCCCCACAGAAAAATACAGAATGCACAAAAGAACTGTAGAATCCCTTAAAAAGATACAAAAAACTCATAAAACACCCATAGTAGTCCGTCTTGGAACATTCTGAATTTGAGATTGCTATCATGGAAAAAGTCAGATGAAGTCTGGTGAATCTCTTGTTCTTCCACAAAGTCTTAATCTGACCCTCAAAGCTAATAGTGTCCTACGTGGCTTCAGCTCCCCACCAAAGGCAAATATACTTTGCAATCCTTTCATATAAAACCTCAGTTTCTGTGATATCTGAGGGTGACAAGGCCTAGATCCCTTGCTCCTCCATGTTGTGGCTTCAACTCTCATTGCTTCCTTAATGCAAAGGCCAAATGGGCACTCCTCTTCTTTCTTCAAGAGATATACTGTTGATGAAGTTCCCTTCTCCTTCTAAAGGGTCTGATTCCTAAACTTTCAAATTTGGAGCTACCCTTGAAGTAACCTCCAAGGTTTTCACTGCCTCCAAACCTTTCTTCTCTGCCAGAAGGTTAGATTCTGGGATCATGTTTAAGAAAATTCTCTTCCTCTACTGGGCGTTCAAGAACATTTGGCATGGACTGCCCTTTCAGGTCACCTGATCACTTCAGCAAGCCCATATTTCATTATGTTCTATTTCTTTTTTTTTAATATTTATTTTTTTTAATTTATTTTTGACATGTTTGGTTTTCAGCATTGATTTTCACAGGCGTTTGAATTACAAATTTTCTCCCC
>CM053627.1:52309698-52334058 GCA_028646595.1 Phalanger gymnotis
CTCTATGACTTTGTTAACTTCATCTGACTGTATGTTTTGGTCTTCTTTGTCACCAAAGAAGGAATCCAGAGTCTGAGACTGAATCTGGGTGTGTTTTCGATGCCTGGCCATATTCCCCTCCAACTTAATTAACCTTTGAATTTTTCAACGGGGCGTGGCTGCTTAAAGACTAAAGAGTTCTATGTTCCTTGCTTGGGTGAATGTGCTGTCTTATCAGCTACGCTCCTCCTTCCCCAAAAGCCCCTGCCGTGGATGGCCTCCCACCCGGTGGGCCTGGGGCCAGAAGCAACTGCAGCCTAGTCAGAAGCTGCCCCACCTCCGGTGCCCCAGGGGCAAGTGGCCAGAACCGCAAACTCAGTCACATAGCTTTTCCCACTAACCTTCTCTGCTGTCTTTGCTCTTTGTGGGTTGAGAGGTCTGGTACATGCCACAGCTCGGTATTTCGGGATGCCAGGGCACTTTCCGCTCGTCTCCTGGTCTGGTAGGTCTGCGTCTGGTCTGTTCGCGCTGCGTTCAGCTCCACTCCCCTTGGCTGGGGGCTGGGAGGTCTGTGTGGGACCGACCTTGCCCAGAGACCATCCAGGCTGTCCTGCGGTGGAGCCCTGCTTCCCTCTGCCACTTTGTGGGTTCTGCAGCTCTAAAATTGGTTCAGAGCCATTGTTTTATAGGTTTTTGGAGGAACTTGGTGGGGAGCTCACGCCAGTCACTGCTTCCTGGCCGCCATCTTGGCTCCGCCCCCCATTATGTTCTATTTCAAAAGAAGGGCATAAGTGACAAGGCAAAAAGGGGCTTCCAAAGGATGATTAAAATCTATTATCTTACTTTTAAAGGCCAGAGAAGAAGGGTGGCTCCTGCAACCAGAGTCCTGGTCAGCCAAATCATTTTAACAGTAGCCCAAGTTCCTGGAAACCAATCAAAACCATAGTCATGGGAAATTTACCAAGAATTGTCTTTCTCTTCTCAACAAGGTGCCAATGGAAATGTCTATACTTTGTTAGGGAAGAGGTATGCTCAAATGTTTCAACAATCCGGCTAGCAGCTACAGTGGGGGGTGTAAAATCAACAACAACCAGCTCACAGAACGCTGCGAAAGCCCAGGTTCTTTTGATCTGCTTTACTAAGGAAAGCAATGTTAGGGGGTTGACAATCTCACTTTAATCCAGCATACAAATACCATTTACTTAGCTCAGGGGAAAAAGCCAGCACCCTGAACTTCAGAGCAAATACAAACAAATTACAAACATTGACAGACAGACCAAATACAATTCATAGTTACCAACATCTAAGTTCAGCCGGGAGCTCATAACAAGGGCCAGCCCAGAGTCACATGTGCCACCACTGCTGTGGGTAAGAGCTCCGAAAAGGAGAAAGCCAACCCCTGGTTTTATATCTTTTTCAGGGTCAAGGGTGAGTCACACATGTGACTGACGCACGTGACCTAAAATCATCACAAAGAGGAGACTGAAACCCATGTGGTCTAAAAGCCTCTGATGTCCCAAACATGCCACTCAAACCCATGTAAACTAGGCCCTCCCCTGAGGCAAGGAGGTCACCAAGGACTCCCAATCTAATCAAGGAAACAAAGGCCAAACTCTTCAAGGGCACTTGGTTGAGCTGAATGCTAAGAGCCCATTTTGATTGCCAACACAAATGTCTAGACATTGGTAGAAGTATACTCGTCAAATAGTCATTATCAAGGTTGTATCATTGGCTTATTTCTATCTAAAAGAGTCAAGGAAAGCTTCTTCGAAGCAGCAGAATTTGAGCAGGCCCTTGAAAAAATGGGTAGGATTTGGGTAGGTGGAAAGGTTCAGGGAGTATATGAAGCAGGGACATTCTCCTTATGTTTACTTCATTAGATAGGAATCACCAAAGGATTGGAAAAGCATTTGACTTGGAGTCAGAAGAGATCCGGATTTCAGTTGCACCTCTAAAACCTTCCAGCTCTGTGGCTATGGACAATTTCACTTCGGCTCTCATTTTCCTCATCTGTAAAATAGGGATAACAATACTTATAATACCTGCTACACAGGGTTGTTGTGAGAATCAAACAAGAGAAAGTATAGTACAGCGTGTCCCAAAGTCTTAGTGCAGTGTTAAGCTATTAAAGCTTCTTAGATTACCTAAAAATAGATTAAATATTACAGCTTTATTAAAACCACACCAAGACTTCTGGATTACCATGTATAGGACTTTTAAAAATCTTAAAGGATTATATAATAGTCAGCTATACTATTTCTCTCTCCCTCTCCCTCTCTATCTTGTCTTCTATTTTCCTTCTGTCAGTTTCCCATCTGGCTGCTCTGTTCTCATTGGTAATCTTGCTTCATTCATTGCCTTGCTCCCTTTAAATGACTATCTTCTATTGGTCCTTCTTCATCTATCCCACCTTCATCTGTTAGTTCTGTCCCTAATTGGTCTGTTCCTATCAGTCAATCTTTACTTGTCACCTCCTTCCCTTGGGTAGTATCCACTTGTCACTGTGTGGCCCTGGGGTAATAGCAGTCAGACAGACCTGGGAGTTGGAGATATACACACGCACACACATATATAATTGGGATTATATATTTATGTATTATATTTATTATCTGCAATATATTAATTATATATAAATACATTTATGTAACATATTTATATATAATTGGATATATATTATATACATGCATATACATACACACATTTTATATATATGTATATACATACACATACATCTCTTTCTTTCTCTCTCTCTCTATATATATGTATATATATATATATATATATATATATATATATATATATATATATGTACACGCTTAAGGCAGCCTGTTCTTCTGTTTCCTCACAGCCTTGGAATGGGGAGAGGAGGTGGTAGTACAGAATAGTACCAGCATATCTCTAGTCTGGAGCTAATGAAAGGCCTTTGAATTAAATCATAAATAGTACCTTTTATTATTGAACTGTTCCTCATTAGTGTGGAGAACTCTTCCCCCTCAGGCATCTGTTATTCAGTCACAACTATCAAGCCTCTTAATAAACCAACTTCTGGAGAAGAAAGCCCTGAGGAAAGTCTTCTACCTGATGTGGCCTGAGTCCCTAGAGATGATGTTGTCCTGGGCTTGCTGGGTGGAAGATAGAAAGAAATCTCCAGGCAAAAGGGCATCAACTCTGAGTCATGCCTCTCTCAATTTCTTCTCAATTTGGAGCCAGAGACCTATGTCTAACCCTGGCTCAGTCACTTCAACCCTGTGTGACTTTGGGAGGATAACTTTATTTCTCTGTACCTTGGTCATCTCATCTGTAAAACAAGGGGATCAGATTTGATCTCTAAGGGCCCTTCAAGCTTTAAATGCTAAGATTTCATACTTTTATGGTCATTGATGAGTGCTCCAAGGAGACTGATCCTATGGAGGTTTCAGAATCTATGGTTCTAGGAGAACTTAAATGTCATCTAGTCTTAATTTTTCAGAATATAAATGAGGAAATTGAAGTTCAATGACTTGTCCAAAGTCATACAGTTAGAAAATAGAGCAAAGATTTGAATCCAAATCCAGTGGTTTTTTTCCCCCATTATACCAGTGGTTTCAAGGGGAGAGCAGTGACTCTTTCTGCTTCTTTCTTCTGTTACTAACACTTACCAATCCTTGCTGGGGACACCCTTTTCTTTTCTGGATAGGAATTACTGAAGTGTTGGAAAAAATGTTTGCCTTGGAGCCTGGAGAGATCTGAGTTTCAGCTGCATCTGTAAAACTTGCTCATTCAAGAGAGAGGGTGTGTTTAAAAAAAGAACTTTATGAAAACTTAAGGGGGAAAAGCAAGAAAAATAAAACAAATTTCCAAGGACCCAAAATGTTGAGTGGGGTGGGGGCCAGAGAAAAGGGAGTAACCCTTTATACAGGGCCTACTATGCATCAGATTCTGTGCTAAGCACATAATAATAAATAAATATTTTCTCTTGATTCTCATAACAACCCTGGAAGGCAGATGTTGTTAATATCTCCATTTTACTAATGAGGAAACTGAGGCAAACAAAAATGAAGTGATTTGCCCAAGGTCACACAGCTAGTAAAGCGTCTGAGGTTGACTTTGAACTCGAGTCTTTACGATTTCAGGCCCAGCATTCTGTGCACTATGGTGCCAACTAGTAGCACTGCTTACAGTTTCATTTACAGAAGCTGGGCTGATACATCTTCCTGGCTAAGTAGACTGCTCACATTATCCTAGAATGTGCCCCAAGGCTGGCCTTTGCCATGTCATTAGTTACAGAAGGATCTGAACGAGAATCCTAGCTTTTTAACTTGGCGCTTGAGTAGGGGGTGTCACGAGACTCAAACGAGATAGTAAATGTGAAACACATTGCAACCTTGAAGAACTAAATAAATGTCATTTATTGTTATTATTATCCTTATTTTTTTATTAGCCTCTAGTCACCAGGCCTTTATTCTGGGGGTGACTTCATTCTCTGAGCCTTCTCCTGCACTCCTGCTGAGCTCAAACAGTGCTTATAGAGCAGTACCAGGGTGTGCTGGTAAATGTTTAACAACTGGGCCGGGGGTGGTGGTGGTGGTGGTGATGTATGTACACATATTTTAAAGTTTAATCTGAATTATTAATACTTTCTCAAGTCTAGACAACCAACAAAACAACAAATCAAGTCCTAATTTGTCACGATTACCAGTTCCTAGGTGTAAATGCTCACATTGAACGTTTGATAACTTTTATCAGCTCTAGTATACCCCATGCCTGGGTGACCTTAGGCTATTTTTACTTTGTGGGTATTTTTACTTTATTCATCCATAAAATGAGGAGGTTGGGCTGGATTATCTCTAAGATTCTTTCCCCCCTAAATCCTATGATCTATCTATGACCTTTTTGGGGGTGCCAGTCAGGGCTGCCCAGGTACAGTATCATAGGACACAGAACTGGAGAGGACCTTAGCAATCATCTCGTATAAGGAACAGTGCTAGAAACACCAGGCCAGGGCCTGGTCTTTTCCCTTTTTTATAGATTGTTTATAGGGTACCTAAGGGTAGGAAAGTAACTGTCAGATAGATACAGCTTTTGTGCTTAGCACTGGGAATATAAATACAAGCTGGAAGAAAGATATTCCTCACCCTTGAGGAGCTGAGATACTAATGGGAGAAGATAACAGCTATAAAAGGGACAGCTAGGTGGTGCCATAGTTCAGAGTGACCCTTGAGTCAAGAAGACTCATCTTTGTGGGGTCAAATCTGGTGTCAGACACTTACTACCTGTGTGACCCTGAGCAAGTCGCTTCACCCTGTTTGCCTCGGTTTCTTCAACTGTAAAATGAGCTGGAGAAGGAAATGGCAAACCAATATCTTTGCCAAGAAAACCCCAAATGGGATCATGAAAAGTCAGTTATGACTGAACAACAAAAATACGTATAAAAAGGAGCTAGAAAGGGCAATACAGTTAGAAGCATGATGTGGAAATAATGAAGACATGGCATGGAGACCTAGTTCTTGGCTGAATGAGGTGAAAGTTCACCCATCAGAGCTTAGCATCCCAGAATGGGTGGTGGGGATGAAGATGACAGCCAAAGTGCCAAGAACATAGTCAAACATGGTGAGAAGAGCTGTTGCAGGTGACCACTGCCTTCCTGTTCCCACAGCTCAATTTCCCTGCCTTTCTGGTGGTGCTAACACCATGATGCTTCAAAACTGAAGCATTTTCTGATCCTTCTCACTAACTTCTATGGCTGGTGTTTCCAGGTGCAATCAGTCTTCTGTATATCAGAGAGACCAAGACTTTTCCCTGACCAAAATACAGCACCAGACTAGTGAGACTTTGTTGTTGGCACATATAAATAATAATGTTGAGACCGTTGATTAGGCGGGTAGAGAACACTGGAAATCTAGGATCTTAGACTCAGCTGGAAGAGATCTCAAAAGCTATCTGGTTTGACCCCCCTCATTTTTACAGTTGAGGAAACTGAAGTCCAGTGGGGATAAGGGGCTTGCCCAAAGTCACACAAGCAGTATCAAATGGGATTTGAACCCAGATGCTCTGTCTTCAGACTCAGTGCTATTTTCCCCCTATCACAGTTAGCTTCTGTTCTCTTTCAAATCCATTTACTACAGAGACAGATAAGATCTCAGGAAATACATAACAGTGACTACCTGGGGTTATGTCCATTTCCTCTATCAAAAAGCTTTACTCTCTGGCCCAGACATAAGGGTCAAAAAGGACACAATTAATTTTAGCCTAGGTGCACTCTGCTAGGTCTACTCAGATGACTCTCAGGTCAATAAATCTAGTCCTAGTTTCTCTCTTGAGCTTCAATTACAGTTGGACACGTCCACCTGGATGTCCTCTACCTATCTCAAGCTCAACCTGTCCAAAATAGAACTCATTTTCTTCTCCCCAAACCTTTTTCGAACTTCCCTATTCCTGTTGAGGGCACCACCAATCTTCTAGTCACCCAGATTCACAACTTGCCAATCATCCTTTATTCATCTCTGCCCCCCACTCTCTGTGTCCAATCAGTTGATATATCTAGTTGATTTGACCTCCACAGTATTTCTCACACCATTCTCCTTCTCTACACACACAGTTACCCATCTAGCGTAGACCCTCATCACCTCTTGCCTGGTCAACAGCCTCATAAATGGACTTCTAGTCTCTCCTCTCACCAAATCTTCCTCCATGTAGATACCAAAATCTTCCTAAGGCATAAACATAACCATATCACTGCTTTACTCAAAGAACTTCACTGACTTCTGATTGCTTCTGGATAAAATACAAACTGTTCAGCTTGGCATTTAGTGCCCTTAATGATCTGTCTCCAGGCTATCTTTCCAGGTTAATTGCCCATTACTTCCCTTCATGTATTCTACATTCGAGCCAAACTGAGCCACTTGTTTCCTGAACTTGGCAACTCTGTCTTCTAACTGTTCTTTTGTACGGGCTGGCTCCCATTCTGAAGTCAGGCTCTCCTCTCACCTCCCTAGGCTCCTTCAAGACTCAACTCACTTGATGCCTGCAATGAAAAAAATCTTACCTGGTTGTTAGTGCCCTCTTCCTCTTTGAATAGGGATGCATATACTTATCTATTCGTATTATACAATCTGCAGTAGAATGTAAGCACCTTGAAGGCAAGAATTGTTTTTGTTTTGTTTTGGCATTTGAACACAAAGCATCTAGCCCAGATCCACAAGCACAGTGTGTGATTAGGAAATGTTTGTTGGATTGGATAAGACTGAAGTTTGGTAGACATTGTTCACATCCAAGATTAGCATACTATTCAAGCATGTTTCTTTTGTCATGTCCTCCCAGAGCTCGGGTGCATGGTAATGTCCTGGGTTACTTAGTCAGGATGACAGTCAACATTGAATACTACTTTATATGTAAAACCTGCATTTACTACCAAGGTGAGAGATACAAGTTAAGAAAAAAAGTATGGCTTTTGCCCTAGTCTAATAGGGGAGAAAGGGCACATACAAAAAACATAACCTATAGACCAATAAAAAAATGTAGTGAATGTAAACTGAAAAAAAAAACATAGCACATGTAACCTGAGTCCCAAAGCCCATTGGTATGGGACTCTCTCCTCATTGGAGGAGATTCATCCACTACACTTGTGTGAGGAGTATGGTAGAGTTGGAGAGATCAGGATAGAGGAGAGTTCCAGTATCTTCAGTCTCTTCAGGTTTTGATGTCATTTTCGGCACATCTGGCTTCTTTCTTTGAGAGAGAAGATGGATGATGCCAACATCACTTCAGGTTGCTGAATCTTGAATAAGAATCTGGGATGAAATCTACAGGAGAGGAACTATTAGTCTCCATCATGGCCCCATGCCCAGCTTGCTACATTAGAGATCTTTGGTAATTTCCCCTTGGTAAGATGTGACACTTTTTTGGTTGAGTGGAGTTACCTGGTTTCCAATGAGAGAGGTTCTTTATGTCATCTAGTATATATTCTCCTACATATACTTTGTCTAATTTCTGTTTCGCCATTGACTTGAGTAATGGATTTCTTTGGTACTTGCTATGTGTGTTCATTGTGCGAATGGTACTTGGTGGGAAGAGTATCAAGCCTCAAATACAGACCTTGGGTTCCTCTTTCCCTATCAATGAACAGCAATAAGAAGTTTAATTTGAATGTTAAAAACTCTATCCCCTAGATAAATAGTATTCAAGGAAACAGATAGATATAATTCTATCCTGGTGCCCCCTTTGTCTGAGGAGAGCAGAATAGTCAGCCTCTGACTCTGTCTCTTGTCTTCCCTCCTGGCAGGAATTAAAGTCTTCCTCGAAGAAAGGTAGGGGAAGAAAAGGCTAGAGATGTTTATTATTGTCTCCCTGTGAACCATACATAATGGCCCAGAAATAGGTTCAGAAACAAACATTGTAGAGCAAGAAAAAAGCATAACACATATTATGATTATTGTCATTTAAAAAATCTTGAACTATGATTTCCCTGGTAAGGAAATGACCTCTACCAATGTAGACTAAAAATGTCTTCTGTCACTGATTGTCTTAAAGAATTTCCAAAGGGCACTGAGAATTTAAGTGTGACTTACCCAGGGTCACACAGCCAACATGTAGCCAAAGCAATTCTTGAACCCAGGTCTTTCTGACTCTGAGGCCAGCATACCATTATGCCACATTGTCTTTCCTTGTTGTAATTCCTATCATTACTATTTTCTATTTGCATAGGCACTTTTAACATACTTTAAAGCACTTTCAAATCTGTTGTCTCTTTTTTATCCTCATAATAATCTTCTGAATTAGGTACAACAGGTGATACTGTCTCTGTTTCCAGATAAAGGAACTGAGGCTCAGAGAGGTTGTGACTTACCTAAGGTCACATGGCTAGTGGATGGTAAAATCAAGGCTAGGACTCCAGCCTAATGATTTCGATCAAACTCAGACAAACTGAGTACCTTAAGTTTTGGGGTGGGGGAAGGTAAGAGAGTAGTGATAAGTCTTAAATGAAGGAGATATACTTTGACATGAATCACCTTGGGAGGTGGTGGGTTCTTCCTCACAAGTGGTCTCTAAACAAAGACTGGGTGATGACTTGTCAGACATCTTGTAGAGGGATCCCTGTGTAGGTTAGAGAAAATGGCATCTGAGGTCACAAAGTCCTGCTAGTCTGTGATTTCATGACAGAGGAGGGAGGGGAATGCTTCTTAGAGCTCCTAACACAATGTCTTGAACATAGTAGGTGCTTACTAAAAGTTGAATCATTGACTCAAACAGCAGGAATGGCCTATGTAAAGGCTGAATGAGCCATCTTCTTTGGGCCACAGTGAGTATAAGTGCTTAGTTGAAATGGAATCTATGGTGAGGGCATGATAGAAACTAGGCTGTGACATAAGACCAGTGAGAAGAGGCTTTAAAATAATGTTGACAAGTTTGGATGTCTGGTCTCTGAATCCTGGTAGACTATCCCTTTTAAGACCAAAGTGAAGCTGTGACTGATACATCCCAACCTGACATTGAAAGGGAGAGAGGCATATGTCTGTGTATTACATAGTACCTTGGCTTGGTCCCTGGGATCAAGGATCTCTTGGTGCCTTGGTCCCATCACCTCACTGAGCTTTTAATGGGCACCTGACTCACCCCTTAATTTTCCTACTGGTGGTTTCCATTCTTTTTTTAATTATTAAATTTTATTTTTTTCAATGAAAAGTATATATTTTCTCCCCCTCCCACCGTCTACTCCAAACTCTTGTAACAATTATGCATAGTAAGGCAAAACAAATGTCCATATTTGCCATATACAAATATGTATGTCTCAATTTGGATGTTCAGTTTATCTTCTAGATTTTGGTAGAATTCTTTAGAATCATGTATGGTTATTTCATAAGAGATCTTAAATATTTCAAAGGTATTTGTTTCTCATATATGCATATATATTTTCATATATTTGTTTTAGTATCAATCATTCTCCTGGGTTTGCTCCCTTCACTATATGTCAGTTAATTCAAGTCTTTTAATTTTTAAACCTTTTAGTTCAAGGTTTCTCTGGCCATTCTGTTGTTGCCACTCTGCATTTTGGCTCACTTATCTCTTGTCTACCTGGTTTGATGAAATGAGATAATGCATGTAAAGTGCTTTGCAAATTTTAAGGAGCTATAAAAATCCTAGCTACTATTATTGCTTTTTTGGTACAGTTAATATACTTTATGAGAATAAAGATTATTTTATTGACCTTTTTATTTCCAGTGCCTTGTGCAGTATCTGGCACCTAGTAGGTACTCAATAAATGTCTTTGGCATCTTAGCTCCCTCTCTCATTATTAACTTCCTTAATTGCTGACATCACTCATTGATTTTGACTGGCCATGGTGGTTAATCATTAACCTTGGCAGTTGAAAGTGGGACTGGATATTGGATATGATGAATAGGCAGACAGGGAACCATTGTAAGATTTGAGGGAGTCCAGTTAAGATTTTTTCCTTTCTTTCTATGTCTCTGTCCCTTGTTCCCTGCAGCTATATAGTGTCCTTATGTTCAGGATGTGTTACTAGAATCCTTTTAATTGTCATTGGGATTTTCTATTCTGAGTGTGTTCAGGTCCCTAAGCCCCTATTACTAAGATTCATTTGGACTCCTATGCCTTGTGAGACCATAATCCCCAGAAATTGAGGACCTTGTCTGTTCTTCAGTGTTCTGAGTGTCTAGGACAGTACTTGGTAAAACTGGGTTTGGAAAAGACTTGTCGATCTGACCCTGCCATTGTGAGGAAAAGCCCTTCTGCTGGTTCCACAGTTCCTTCTTTACTTGAAATTTTCCAGTTCTGAAACTGATGATGAATTTCCTATCCCACTCAGAGGTTGCTGCCAAAGAAACTGGTTAAAATCTATATGTATGGTGCTTGATACCTTCTGAATGAGATGTTTGATTAAGGACCATGTCGGGCACTGATTTTCACAAGCTTCAAAAATGAATGACAAGCTTAAATAGCATGCACAGGTCAAGACTTCCAACCTAAATCTAGCCAAATTTTCCTTGAATGTTGGGGATTGGGAATGTGGCATTTTCACCTGACTGGTGGAGTTGGGTACTTTTCTGGGGAACAACAGTGGCCCAGGTCACTCTTAGAGGCTCTGTCTAGTGGCCTGGCATTCTGGGAGTTGACTCGGTTCATTTAGGGGCTGTATGTCTCTAAGACTAGGGTCTGGGAGAAAGGAAGCTTGGCAGCAGCTTAAGGAGATGAGATGAGAAAAGAAATAGCTGGAAAAGAAGAAAAAGTCCTGAGACCCAGGATGCTAATAGTCTCATCAGAGAGTGGAGGATTTCCACCCTTGCTCAGCCCCTCAGCCCCTCCTTTTAGTACCAAAAATCAGAGTAAAGAGAGGCAGCAGGGTGTCATAGAACTGATGATAAACCTAGAGACAGATGACCAGGTTTGTAATCCTGATAAGATGTTGGTTAAGTGACTTCACCTCTCTGGGACTCAGTTTCCTTATCTATCAAATGAGATGATTGGAGTAGAAGATCCCTAAGGTCTCTTCCAGTTCTATGATCCTATGAATGACTCATTTTGACTCCAACTCCTTTGAAAGGGAAATAAGCTGAGGTACATTTCTCAATCTCACACATTCATGCTTCCTTATCTTGTGTTCCACTTCTATCTGCTTCTTTTTAGTGGTGTCTATGAGAGCAGATGAATAATTACATTAAACACACATATATGCATCTAAGTGTTCAGTTTAATTCAACAAACTAATTTAATTAATATATAATAATAATAAATTAAATCAAATTAAATACTTACTATGTGCAAGGCATTGTGCCGTGTGCCCCCCCCATCCAAAGACAAAAACAAAACAAAATGATCCCTGCCCTCAGGAGGTTTATATTCTACTAGAAATACTAAGTACTTGCACCTTTGTAATGCTTTAGAGTTCATTTATTTAGAAAGGCCACATAGAGTAGTGAATAAAGAGCTAGACAGTGTTAGAAAGACTTGGCTTCAAATCTTGTCTCTCCTTTTTCCATCAGAGGCTCAGCTTGATTCTGACTCTGAGAACTTTGAGCTTCCCTCAGGATAAACTTATCACTCGAAATCTCATTATCATGCAGATTGACTGAGCTTTTCATGTTGTTGTTTAGTCAGTCCTGTTAACTCTTCAGGACCCTATTTGGGTTTTTTGTTAGCAAAGATACTGGTTTGCCATTTCCTTCTCTTGCCCATTTTACAGATGAGGAAACTGAGGCAAACAGGGTGAAGTGACTTGCTGATGGTCACGTAGCTAGTTAGGGTCAGAGTCTGAATTTGAACTCAGGTTCTGCTGACTCAAAGGGCTGGTGCCCTATCCACTTTTCAGTCTACCTGACCTCTCTATTCCATAGTAAATGGTATAGTTGGAAGGGCACAAAACTCACAGGAGACAGGCTCAAGTTCTTCCCCTGGCACTTGCTGCCTGTGTGATGCTGGGCAGGTCATTTATGATATCTTAGCCTCAGCTTCCTCTTCTGTAAAATGGACTGATAATCACTACTTGTTCTACCTACCTCATTGGGTTATTGTAAGGGACAAAGGAGATAATATATGTAAAGAATGTTGATTCAGGACATCAGCCAGCCCTCTGGATAACTGTTAAACAGTGGTTGGTAATGTTAAGCATAGTTCTTAGTGAAATATTAGCTGTAACCAAGACAAAATGGTATGGTTTTATAAGAGCATAGAATTTGGAGTCAGAAAGACCTGAGTTCGAATCCTGGTTCTTCCACTTGTTTACAGGCTGCATGAGATGTCATTTCCTCTAGTTTTCAGTTTCTTCACCTACAAAATAAGGGGAAAAAACAACAGCCCTTCTTTTCTCAAGGAGCGTACAAGCTAATGTAAAGAAACTGAAAAGGGAGAGGTCTGCCAGAGGGTACCCGGTGGCACAGAGGCATGATGTGTATGGAGTCAAAACCAAACCAAGAAATGGAAAATGGAGAGTTTTTGAGAAGCCCCAAACCTTCTATAAAGGAAGACTTTGGCAGGTAGGAATTCATTGCTCCATCCTAAAATCAGAGAGGAGAGGCAGCTGAGGGAACTGAGAAGGTATCAAAAACTGGGGGCAGCCAGGTGGCATAGTGGATAGAACAGGGCCTAGAGTCAAAAAGATCTGAGTTCAAATTTGCTGTGTCACTTAACCTTGTTTGTCTCAGTTTTATCATCTGTAAAATGGGCTGCAGAAGGAATGGCAAACCGCTCTAGTATCTTTGCCAAGAAAACCCTAAATGGGGTCATGGAGAGTCAGACATGACGGAAATGACTTAACAACAACATGAGATAGAAACTGCAGCTGCACCCTGAGTGGTATTTTTTAGTATTTTGGTTCATGTTGAAAACTAAACATTCAATGTTCCCAAGGCATTAGCTTACTGTGGAGTACCTACAATTCTATCCTTTCCTATTTCACAGTTATAACTATTACACACACATGAAAGGCTGCATGAGATGGTGGATAGCTGCTTGGCCTCGGGAGTTAGAAAGACCCAGGTTCGAATTTTATCTCTAATACATTGGCTGTATAACTGGGCGGATCACACAATCTCTCAGTGCCCCATAGCAGGCTCTCTCCCCTTTCCAATCCTGCCCCACCCCAACCAAACTATCACACAGAGAATCCCGCATAGATACATGCATATATCCACAGAAGTCCCAGAGTATGTGAATGATGAAAAAGGTACTCTCCCTCCCTTCAGACCTAGGAGCTGAGCTTCTGAAAACAGACCCAAGGAAAGTATTGTAATTGCCATTAACCAGAGTGAATTGCTCGGCTGATGGATGCCGGCAACGTGTGACGGCCTGATAATTGTCTTTTCATCCCAGGATGGATGCGACATTCTCGTTCCCTGGCAAAGTATTTATTTGAACGGGATTAGATTTGACTGGCGAATGCTTCTCCCTTTTCTAAATTATTAACGTCTAATAAAAGGTTATAGCCAAATTCCCTGACAGCTTCGCATGTGGAAATAAAACCATCATTTTTTACACTGTTGCCACGGCTGCATTTCTCTTCTGTGGCTGGGAAATACGGGAAGAAAAAAAAAGAGGGACTGGGGTTATGCTCGGGCCACTGTGGGGTTACAATCTACCTTGGCCTTTCCTTCTTTGGGGTGGGGTACAGCAGAAAGGTTCCTGGTTATATTCTTTTCCTTGTATCTGAATATGGCTTTTTATCCCTTCGTACATCGTGGAGATACCTGTCACCAGCCTAGGGCTGATTGTCTGGTGTGGTGAGGTTATGGGGGAGGGGGTTTCTGTTGAGAAAGGAGCTGATTGGTTGGAAGCAGCCAGCTATTGATCCAACATGGTTCAGATTGTTGTGCTAGATGGCTGAGGTGCATACTAAGTAGCGGAGCAGGGGAATGTCATTAGGGAGCTTCAGGTTTGGTTTCGTGGAGTGAACACAACCAGCCTATTCGGCTTATATTTTTTTTTTCCGCTGACTTGTACAGTTATTTAATTAGATTCGATGAATCAAACAATTTCAAAAAATCCATTCAGTCCCAATCCTTGCCCTCAGGGAAGTTATGTTCAACAGGAAAACACAGTAGGCATATTCTTAATCAAGGCAGCATGATTGTAAGAAATGATGAACAGAAAAAATTCAGAGAAGCCTAGAAACATGTACAAACTGATGCAGAATGAAGCAGGCAGGATCAGGAAAACAACATACACAGTGATTATTACGATGTCATTGAAAAGAACAGCAGCAGAAACAAAAAGTGAGGGCAAACCTCGTGGAACTATGATGGCCAAGCTTATCTTTGCAAATGGGATAAGATTATACTTCTCTGCAGAGGTGGTGGGGTGGGTGGGTGGGGGGACTATGGATTTGAAACGTTACCTATACCATTAGCCTCAGTTGATTTCCTGGTCAGTTTGCTGAACCACCTTTTTTCTTCTTTCTTTTGTTCTTCCTTCCTTCTTCCCTCTCCTTCCTTCCTTCCTTCCTTCCTTCCTTCCTTCCTTCCTTCCTTCCTTCCTTCCTTCCTTCCTTCCTTCCTTCCTTCCTTCCTTCCTCCCTCCCTTCCTTCCTTCCTTCTTCCCATTGTTCAGTCATTTTGTCATATCTGACTCTTTGTGACCCCATTGGGGGTTTTCTTGGCGAAGATACTGGAGTGGTTTGCCATTTCTTTCTACAGCTCATCTTACAGATGAGGAAACTGAGGCAAACAGGGTGAAGTGACTTGCCCAGGGTCACATAACTTTGAAGTCAGGAAGATGAGTCTTCCTGACTTCAGGCCGGGCGCTCTATCCACTGCGCCATCTAGTGGCCCTCTGTGGAAGTTGCAAAAAACAAAATTTAGGCTGTGGGTTCCCATTCCTTAGAGGTCTTCAAGAAAAGGCTGGATGACCACTCGTCAGATATGTTTTAGTGGAGATTTCTTTCAGGTATGAGTAGGACTAGGTTGCCACTGAAGTCCCTTCTAAATCTCAACTCTGTGATTCCATAAAGAGATTGCTGCTAGAGGGAACAGCATGGCATGATCCCCAGGGGGAGGATTTAGCTGTAGGTCCATATTTGGTAGTTTCCTATCTTAAGTAATCATTCTTGCTGACTAGGTGCTAAATGGAGTTGTTTCTATCTGCTGAAGAAGGATCAGTTCTTTCTTTGATTTTCAGCTCGTCTGTATGTAAAATTTCTTTATACCTCTAGTAAAGTAAATTGACTTATACTGAAGAAATCTGGGCTGAGAGGATGTTGCTGAAACAAGACTCACTCCATGGAAGGATGAGTAGAAGGCATAATGGAAAGGACATCTACTCTCCTGAGGCCAGAACACAAAAAATTTAACATTTCCATGTGTAGTAAAGTGAGAGCTAATAAAACTGGAAACACTGATACCGATATTTATATAGTCCTTGTAACATGCAGAGCACTTTCTATGTGGCATTTCACTTGATCTTCACAACGACTCTGTTAGCGAAGGTTATAATCCTATCTTACCAATGAGGAAACTGAAGCCCAGAAAGGCCATCATTTTCTAAAGGTCACACAACTAGGAAATGACAAAGCTAAGACTTCAATTCATGTCTTTTAGCTCAATATCCTGTGTTCTTTCCACAATATGGGGGTGTCAAAATAGCCAAAAGGCTGAGTCTTTCCCCCTTTCCCCTAATCCCAACGCGAACAAATGAACACAAGATAGGGCATCCCCACTAGAGATATGAAGACAAAGGAGACATGTGCAGTAAGGGGCACCTGGCTTCTCTACTCTGTAGAGTGTCCTTTAGTGGTATAATAAGTAGGCCATTGGACTTGGAGCCAGGAAGAACTGGGTTCAAATCTTGCTCCTATGTGACTGGAGGCAAATTATTGGGCCTCTCTGATTCTCAAGTTCCTTATCTATAAAATGAGGGGGTTGGAGTAGATAGCCTCTAATTTCCCTTCACCTATAAATCTATGATCCTATAATCTTACTTATGGTTCACTTCCCCCTGCTGATCACTGATGTATGTTCAGAGAATAAAAATGCCCTTCGGTATTACCCCATGGAAAATGTAATTAAGCAGGTAAATCTATTTCAAGCAAACAAAAAAAAAACTAACAGAAAAAAATCACCGAAATAAATACCCCAAAGTCAAAATGAAATTGTTTCTTGGGTTATCTACTGATTTGAATTATTGATGCTATTGCTTCCTTCCTTCCTGACATGGACAAAGAGTTCCTCCAACTCTGCTCTCTAATGTCTACTCCTTGCCTCATTACTAAAACATTCTTGCCCTGGACCCATATTTGATGTGAATCCTTCATTCTTCAGCAAGATATTGTTTTGATGTTTCTATTCTGCTCTCTGGATGTCCTGTTCATAGCCGTCTATGCCAATATGCTTGCCTTAGCACAGAGGGCATGGTTAGGATCTCTTTAGTTCTCTCAATAAATTGCTTAGCCCAATGCTATGTGAAATTAGGCACTTAACCAAGGAGATGATAACCATGATGACAATATTAGAGATATAAGGGACTCTAGGTCAGTCAGCTAGCATTTTTTAGTTCTTACCATGTACCAGGCACTGTGCTAAACTCTGGGGATACAAAGAATGGTAAAGGGCAGTCTCTGTTCCCAAGGAATTCACAGTCTAAGGCAGGAGACAATATAAAACAACCATATATAAACAAGATATAGACATGGTGAATTGGAGATAATCTCAGAGAGAAGGCATTAGGAGAAGGGGATCACTAAAGCCTTCTTATAGATGGCGGAATTTTAGCCAGGACTTGAAAAAGTACAGGGAAATAAGGAAATGAAGATGAGGAGACAAGGAGACCAGTGTCACTGGAGGGAAGGAGAATAAAGAATAGGATGGTCAAAGATAGGAGAAGGCCAGGTCATAAAGGACTTTGAATGCCAAAAAGATTAGGGATCATGTAGTCCAATCAACTCATTTCACAAGATCATGTGTGTAGTAAGTAGCAAAACTTGTATTTGAACCTCAGAACTCTGACTTCAGAGTCAATGTTCTTTTCACTATATCATACTGTCTTTCTCCGACAATGCTCAGGCTCATCTCCAGGGTAAGCGAAATGATCTAGACTGTTTACGGAATCATAGGATGGCAGTAGAGAAAACAATTTTAGTCATCACCTAGTTAATGCCTCAACATCTACTGTAGAGACAAGGAAGGTTAGTTTGAGTTTGAATGATCCAAATTATTCCTCTACATGGGAGCACTTATATGCTCCATTGTCCTGTCTTCCTTCTTTTTCAGGAGATGGAGCCACAGGAAGGGTTTTACGGTTCTGGATCCATAGGCAAAGAAAGGTTCACACAGGCTAATATGAGGCAACACCAGGAAGACTGGAGCCCAAGGATGGACCCAGAACTTCAGTCTTTGACATCTTCATAAAGCAGGACGGAAGTTGGACATTTTCTCTTGAACTATGGGGAAGTGATTTTTCCCCTTGTTTAAATTTATTCAGGTTTATGGAGCGCATAAAGACCCACTAAGTTGGCCTTTTGATGTAGTTATAATAGCTATAAACTTATACAGCTGGAATAATTGCATCTTAATGATTTCTTTATATTCCCATAATTGGTATAGTTAATGATCATGTCAACAGGAAGGAGAGGAAAAGAGTGTTCCCTGAAGACTCCCCCCCACCCGCTCCAACTCAGCCTTTTTTAAACCTTCCAGGATTCCAAAAAAGACAAATATTTACTTATTTACCTTTAACAACAGATAGTGGATCTGTCTGATCATCTCCCATCATACATCCCCTTACTCTCCTTGGCAATGTCTTCATTTGATCAATGCATTGTATTTTTCCTTGTTTCATAAGTAAACTTATTTACTGACTCTCTACAGAACAGGACTTGGTTGGGGGATTGTCTGTTTCTCTTCCTATTGTGGCTGCAGCTCAGCTGCACAGTAGTTTTCCATCTCTGACTTCATTATTAGAGAGAGATCTGGGAAGTAAAAGGCCTTTGTACTTGTGTGTGCACGCACGCTTGTTATTTAATCATGTCCCAAGTGCCAAGAAAAAAGCCCCTGTGAGATCAGAGTGGGATGAAAGATCCCGTTTTTAGCTGGAGGGGAAGAGGGAAAGAAAAAAAAATCAGCTCACCAGAAAATTCTCATAAAATTTGCAAAATCTAAAGAAGAAGGGGAAAGTTCTGCAGTGCGGAGGTGCTGTCTGTCCATGGTGAGCAGGGTCAGTTGCAGGCTCATGTAAATGGGTTGAACTAGTTGTCAGGCTAATATTAGACTGGGGATGGGGGTGTGGGTGGGGGGAGAGTACATGTAGGAAACTTGATCCTCAAACAGAGTTTGGGGGCAAAATTAGAGTAAAAATAAAGCTTCTCTTTAGCGTTTTTTTCAATAGTAATAGACTAGATGACCTGTGAGATCCCTCCTAGCACAGACAGTCTTTGATTCTATGACTTCTACTCATTCCTGTCTATTTTCTGACAAAGAAAAAAAAAAGAGTTAGCACATAACGTTCTCTGGTATGGATCATAGTGCTGAATTTCTGGATAGCTCCCAGGGAGCTGACTTCTTGGGGTAGTCTACTCTCCCTTGTGCAGTGGACCCTCTCCCTCTCTCCCTCTCTCCCCCTCTCCCCCTCTCCCCCTCTCCCCTTCCCACTCTCTCCCGTCCCCCTCTTCCCCTCCCTCTCTTTTCTCTCCCCACTCTTCCTCCCTCCCTCTCTTTTCTCTCCCCACTCTCCCTCCTCTCTCTCTTTTTCTCTCTATTCTCCCTCCCTCCTTCCTTCTCTTCCTCTCATAGAAGGAAGGAGCATAGGTATAAGGTATTCTAAGAGTGGATAATCAATTCCAGACACACAATTGGTAATAACAATCTCTCTTGTATCTCACATAGATCTTTACTTTACACCTCTCTAATCCACTTATCGTGTAACATTACATGTTATAGTTAGCTGCATTTGAATTTTATCCTTCTAGACAGTAAGATCTATGTGGGCAGAGTTTGAATTTTATCTAAATTTTTTATCTCCCACTGTGCCTCGCTCAGTGCACACAGTAGACATGCAACTATATTACATCAATAGTAGATCCTCAACAAAAAGTACTTTGTTAGTGTAAATTATTTTTGGAATGCATCATATAATTCTATCCCAAACAAACTTCCCATCTTCCTTATGTTTTGCTTAGACTAATTTGAAAAATATTTGTCATTTTCTGAGCATCAGGCAACTTATTCTACTGTTAGAAAATAGTAAGCTGAAATTTGTCTTGTAACTTTTACTTTTTGCTCCTAGTTCTGCCTTTTGAGGCCAAGCAAATTAAGTCTAATCCTTCTTTCACATGGCAATTCTTTAAATACTTGAAAACAGCTGTCGTCCCCACCCCCTCTATTTAATCTGGTCTCCAAATTAAATATCCTGATCTCCTTCAACCAATCCTCTTGTTGCATGGTTTCTAGTTCCTTCTATATCTTGTTTACCTTCCTCTGGATACCTTCTAGTTTGTCTGGAGGGCATCCTAAAATGTGGTGTCTAAGACTGATTGCAATACCCCAAATAAGCTCTAAGAATGGCAGAGTACAGCAAGATTACTCCCTCCTGGGACAGTTAGGTGGCGCGGTGAGTAGAGCACCGACCCTAGAGTCAGGAGGACCTGAATTCAAATGTGACCTCAGACACTTGACACATGTACTAGCTGTGTGACCTTAGTCAAGTCACTTAACCCCAAACCCCCTTCCCTCCCCCAAAAGATTACTTCCTCCTTACTCTAGATTCTATGTTTTTATTGATGAAGACTAAGATAACATTAGAATTTTTTGGCTGTAACATGCAGTGTTGATTCATATTGAGTTTGTGGTATAAATCCTCATGTTTCATTTCAACAGATTCTTGTTACATGGATAGTTATCTTTTCCTGTACAGTTCATTTTTTGGACCCAAGTGTAGGACTTTACATTTATATACATGTACATATACATACATGTGTGTGTATATATGCACATATATATTATATATGTATCTTCATTTTCCTTTACTGCAGTTATACTCCAATGCCTAATTGTGTTATAGAGTTGACTAAGGGAATGCAAATTTTAGCTGGTCCTAGTAAATGGTTCAAGTGTGGCACCAAGTGATAAACTTTGTCTCTACTCTCTATGAGCCAGTCTTAGTGTGGGAAGGCTCATAACTGCAAGGTTGGCCACTAGATGAAAAATTATTTTTAGCCACATCAATTTATGAAATCACCTACTTCAACATGGAGGGGTTGGTATCTGTATCAGAAGATGATTTGCTCACACTAATGAAATTATTTATCCTTTGAATATTAAAGTAAGTAAAGTCCAAATGTTTTTAGATTTCAATTCTATCATCCAATATATTAGCTATTCCAAGATTTGTATCATGCACACATTTAAAAAGCAGAGTATCCATGCCTCTATCCAACTAGATGACAAAGACAGAATTAGTCATCAACCAGAGTGGGCCTTAGTTAATGAATTCTCCATGTGGTGCGATTGAAGTGGCCTCTGCAGTGCTCTCTGATCCAAAATATCTCTTATGTTGCCTGAATGTCCACCAATTATGGAATCTTTTGGGAGTAAACTGCATCTTTAAAAAATAGAAACACCACTGGACCAATTAGGGGGGACAATCAGTCACATTATTGGGGTGGATTAGTTTAATCAGACTGTCTTTCTAACACTTAGCTTCAAGCACTGAAGGAATGACAGTTTTGATCAGTGAGAGGGGAATAATGGAGACAACTTTGGAACATCCCAGAGCCATAACTAGAGCCAAGTGATAGGGCCTTTCCCTCAGGGCATAATATTTAAAGGTTATTGACAATACTTGAATCCTTCAGCAAATAGAAACAACTGAGCTTATTAGTGAAGAAGAGTAGTGAGAATAATTAGTTAAAATATGAAGCTATCAGATGGCAAATTCCTCTCCAAAAAAGATACACCCTATGGGATCACCTTCTCAATTGGTTCCCTCTTTAGAAGCAGCTTCACCATGTCTCAGGGTCTCTTCCTGATGGTTGATATCCCCATTCCCCAACGAATTAAGGGTGTGTTTTGTGGCCCTTGCTTTGGGTACCAAAATTGCTAGTTATGTATATGAACGTGGGTACCATGTCTTAGTGGGGAGCCTCAGGGAGGCAGGTGGAAACATCAGGGTATTGGGTACCTAGGGCATGGGCAATGGGAGTGGGATTATAGGAGGTGGGAGGCTGTCAAAAACAAATGTTTGGCATTTTCTTTTCTGGGGCAGCTAGGACCATCAGGGGCACTAGATTGTAAAACTTCATATTTGTTTGGAGGTCTGTTATCTCTGGCACCTCTCTGTTCTCCACCCTAGACATCTTCACTTTGATTTAGCAGTACCTTAATTCTTCTGCTGAAGCCAGAACAGGAAGGAATTGGATTAAAATGCAGTAGGAGGGATTTAGGTTAGACTGGTTGGACAACTGGCTCTACATTCCCATAAGTGTTCGTACAGTTTCAAGGTATTAAAGTTATTAAACTATTAAAGTTTAAAATTGCACTCAGGCTTTTGGAATATCTTCTATATTTCCTAATTAAATGAATTATCTAGAAAGATCATAAAATCTCTTTCCCTGGGGACCTTTCAGAGATGACTAGAAACAAAGGGATAGGCAGGATGGTTAAGGGGGGGACTTGTTTTATTATCATTATTTTCATCACTATTATTAGGGGCCATATAGGTAAGGTCTTGAGAATGACTATGAGGATTCTACTAATGTAATTGGCAAAAATCCCAAAGAAACCCACAGAGCCACAGTGAAAGGCTGATCAGGCTTCCATGCACCTAGGACTAGAACCTCTTTGAAGTGGACATGAATTAGAATCAATGATGATAAAGACCTTTCTCTTGTATCCACTTCCCTCTCCAAAGAATATAGTCTATGAACACGAGTGAAATGCTTGCTGGATGTATTAGGACTATTTGCAGTTATTCCCTCTCCTCCTACCCCCTAAATGGGTTAAGGATGGATGAGGCAAATCAAACTAGCAGAGAATTTGGACTTACTGTTTCTCTTTTCCCTCTCTCCTTCTCTCCCTTCTTCTCCCCTCCCATTACCTACGCTCATTCTTCCTCTCCTCCTCTTCTCCCCTTCTCCTCCTCTCTCTTCTCCTTCCTTGATTTTTCTTCATCTCTCCTTTCACCCTTATCATTTTCTTGCCTTCTCCCTTTTTTAAACTCAACTTCCACCTTCTATAAAGACCTCTTTCCTGATTCCCCCAGATATTAATATCCCACTGTAATTGTTTGTTTGTTTGTTGTTGTTGTTGTTAAGTTGTTTTCAGTCACGTCAGACTCTTCTTGACCCCATTTGGGGTTTTATGTTGGTAAGCAAAATGGGCTCCTTAGCACTTCAACAAGTGCCCTTGAAGAGTTTGGCTTTTGTTTGCTTTGAGTAATTCAGCTATTTCATTGAATCTTACTAAGTGCTAAGCCCCAGGCCCAAACTCCTATTAGGTGTAAAACCTGTGTGGGTGTGGATTGGCAACTAAGGTGGGGCTAACTCCAGGAAGGGCCTAGTTTACATGTCTGGGACAGCAGAGGCTCTTAGACCACGTGGGTTTAAGTCTGCCTCTTTGTGATGATTTTAGGTCACGTGTGTGAATCGCATGTGTGACTCACCCCTGATGCTGACAAAGATTTAAAAACCAAGGGTTGGCCTCCTCTTCTTTGGAGCTCTTTGCCTCGGCCGTGGTGGCATGTGTGACTCTGGGTCAGCCCTTGTTCTGAGCTCCCGGGTTGAACCTAGATGTTGGTAACTATGAATCTGTATTGGGTCTGTCTGTTTGTAATTTGTTTAAGGGCTCTTGAGATGTTGTTGATGAGGAGACTCTGGGCAGCTGTAACTAAGGAGCCCTCCAGCTTGTAAACCTGGATGCTGAGACTTTGTTGAACTCTGGTAACTATGTATTGGGATTTGAATCAGACAAGGTCTGTCTGTTGATGTTTGTAATTTGTTTGTATTTTGTTCTGAAGTTCAGGGTGCTGGCTTTTTCCCTTGAACTAAGTGAATGATATTTGTGTGCTGAATTAAAGTAAGCTTGTCAACCCCTTCATCTTGCTTTCCTTAGTTAGGCAGATCAAAAGAACCTGTGTTTTTGCAGCGTGCTGGCAGCTTTCTGGGTGCTGGCTGTGGGTGGATCTTATACCCCCATAGAAGCTGCTAGCCAGATTGTTGAAACAGGTTTTCCTGGCAAAGAGACTGCAGTGATTTGCCTTTTCCTTATCCAGCTCATTTGACAGATGTGGAAACTGAGGGAAACAAGGTCAAGTGACTTGTCTAGGATTACACAGCTACTAAGTGCTTGGGGCCCAATTTGAACTCAGGTCTTCCTGATTTCAGGCCTGGTTCTCTAGCCTCTATACCACCTAGCTGCCGTCCCTCTGGAATTGCTTTGTATTCATTTTGTATATATTTTGCATTTAGATTTTTTTGTGCCCATGTTGTTTTCTCCAGTATAATGTAAGCTTCTTGAGGGCAGAGAGTATGTAATTTCTTGGTTTTTTTTTTTGTATCTCCACTGCCTAGTTCACTGTATCTAATAGATATTTAATGAATGTTTGTTGAATTGAGTGGTACGTCATCGCACCTTTCTTCTCTCCTCTCCTCTCTTTTTCCCTTCTCCTTTCTCATTCTCCTTTTCTTTTCTTCTCTCCTACCTTCTCTTCCTTCTCCTTCTGCTCTCTCCTTCCTCCTCTTCCCCTTATTCCTCTCCTCTCTTCCTTCTCCCCTGTGCCAGTAACGCAAAATGGGCTTAGTTTAACGGGTGCCCTTGAGGAGTTTGGCTTTTGTTTACGGTGAAAGTACTTTCACCTGTTAAATGCTAAGCCCCAGGCCCAAAGCCCTATCAGGTGTGAAAGCTGTGTGGGCGTAGATTAATCACTTAAGAAGGGCCAATTCGGGAACCAATGGGTCTCTGGACTCTGGTC
>CM053627.1:52334558-52407783 GCA_028646595.1 Phalanger gymnotis
CTTCCTTCCTTCCTTCCTTCCTTCCTTCCTTCCTTCCTTCCTTCCTTCCTTCCTTCCTTCCTTCCTTCCTTCCTTCCTTCCTTCCTTCCTTCCTTCCTTCCTTCCTTCCTTCCTTCCTTCCTTCCTGTTTGTCCGTCTTTCTCTGCTGTTTTCTGTTTTCTTGTTGTGGCCATTCAGGAGGTTAGAGGCAGGCAAGGTGAGGAAATCAACCTGTACCTCGGTGCTACCAGGATAAAAAAGTGGAAGCATTCTCTTTAAAAAATAAACCTATTACATTGTGAAATCAGTCTTGAGGGGAGTCCAGGCAGGATATGTGCACCATATCTGAGTCCAAGAGATATCCAAATGGCATAAGCCCTTGCATGTCTTTCCATTCTCCTACATATGCATGTAGTACCCAGACTGGCTTCTAACTACCTGAAAGTCACAGACATTTAGAGTCGGAAGATTCTTTACACTATAATGCATTGGAAAGAGGGCAGAATTTCCCAGTGAGTACCAGCCCAGGGTTCTATCCACTAGATTCCACTGCCTCGGTATAAGAATGATATTGACACAGGCAGGGTTAAAGATACCACCTCCTCAGAGGCCTCTTCCATGTCAGGCAGAGGGGCAGCAGTGGATAATCTGGCCATTGGAGACACAGTGGGGAGAAAGGGATTGAATTCATTGATGCTGTAGCTAATGCACACTCTACCCATCTTTCTTCCTGGGTGAGAGGGTGGGGAAAACAGTGATGCTTCCATTTAAATCAGCCCCAAGAACTTCTCATCATGGTCTCTCAGGAATGCATAGCCAGCCACACCTGGGCTCATCAGACCCATATTTTATACTTGGTTTTGCTTGTTTGTATCAATGCTGTTCCTTCTGCAATATCATTACTGTCTGAGGACAGCCTTTCTAATCACTTTGCTTTCTGAGTAATACTAGTCTCTTGTCAGGAATGACAAGCCACAGCTCCAAGAAGCTCTCTCTGTCACTCTCTCTCTGTCTCTCCCTCTCCCTCTCTCCACTACCTCCCCAAATACAGTGTCTCCTAAAAGTCTTAGTGCAACTTTAAGCTTTAGTAGTATAAAACTGCACTAAGACTTTTGGAATACCCCAAATAAAAAAGAAAAGAAAAAATAAAAAAGAAAAGACCATTTTTTCCCCCCAATCATTATCTGTGTGACTGAGGTTCCTTAGAATGAGGGAAAAGCAAGGCTCAGGTCAGATGCCACTTCCTTTGAAAAGCTGTTAGTGCTCCAGTCGTCTTCATGTTACTTTGTATATATGTGTTTCACCCATTCCCCTAGGGCAATGTAGTTTCCTTGAGAAAAAAGGGTTCATTTTTGTCTTTGTATCTATAAGCACCCAGTGCGATTCCTGTAGGAGCTTGCTGAATGCTCGTTCCATCGCACTGAATTGAGTGTGTGTGTGTGTGTGTGTGTGTGTGTGTGTGTATGGGGGAGTCAGTGAGAGGTTGAATCAGTAGTGCAGATAATCACTCTTTTAATTTGCAAACATCCAAATAAAGAATAAGTTGATCTGAAAACAGATATCCAACAACCACGACGTCCAGGTGGTCCAGTGGTTAGAGCTCCAGGCCTGGAGTCAGGAAGACCTGAGTTAAAAACTAACCTCAGACATTTATTAGCTATGTGACCTTGGGCAAGTCACTTAACCCTGTTTGCTTCCATTTCCTCATCTGTAAAATGAGCTGCAGAAGGAAACGGCAAATCACTGCAGTATCTTTGCCGAGGAAACCTCAAACCCGGTCACGAAGAGCCGGCCACGACTGAACAATAACAAACTCCAACAACCAAGAATTTAAAATGACTCAGCCAAGAGCTTTAGCCTGCCCTGTAACTGAGTGTGAAATATAGTGTCAGATCATTGCCTCTCAGACAAGCGTCTATGGCAGGTGTGGGGAACCTGCGGCCCTCTAGGTCCTCAAGTGTGGCTTTTTGACCGAATCCAAGTTTTACAAAACAAATCCTTTCGTTAAGGGGGTTTGTTCTGTGAAGTTGGGGTTCGGTCGAAGGGCCACACTTGAGGACCTAGAGGGCCAGGTTCCCCACCCTTGGGATCCACAGGCATGCAAATAACGGGACAGCAAAGTCTTTGTATAAGTGTGCACGACCAGGAGGACAATTTGTACGACCACAGCATCGTAAAGACAAACGACTTGGAAAAACTGAATATCTGTAGTCAATACAATGCCTAACCATGATTGTTTAGGACAGATGATGCAGCATGTCACCCACCTTCTGACAAGGTGATGATGGACTTGGATGCAGAGTGAGACACGCATTTGTGGACACGCCCAACGTGGGAATTGCTTTGCTTGCCCATGCGTATTTATTAAGAGGGTTTTCTTTTTCTTCTATTAATTTGGAGTGGGTGGGAGGGAAAGAAAAATGAATGCTTGTTAATTGAAAAATAAAATAGAATGGAGCCCCACCCCCCCCCAAAAAAATCTTTCGCTGAAGTGTTTGGATTTCAACGACCATATTTAGAGCCAGTTGGGTGACCAGTGATGGGACCTAGAGATGTGAACAGGAAGATTATTTCAACTTGCTTGCTTGTAGTTCAAGTGCTTTGGGTTCTTGAAGATCATCCTATATGTGTGTTAACACAACAATGACAACAGGTATGTGTAAAACACTTGGAGGTTCGTGAAGTAATTTAATAAGTTCTATTATTTGATAATAACAAAGCATATTCATATAGCGCTTTGAGAAACAGGTTGGCATAGTGGATAGAGAACTGCAGACCTGGGTTCGAGTCCTTCTTCTGACCCATACTAGCTGTGTGACCCTGGGCAAGTCACTTAACGTCTTTGCATATTGTCCAAGATGGGGATTTTTAACATTTTCTGGACTCTCTGGACATCTCTGATCTAGATCTTTGGCACCAAAGGCTGAAGATTTCATGATGAACCTCAGTCCTGAATACCTTTTTTTTTGGAGGGGGGAAGGCAGGGCAATTGGGGTTAAGTGACTTGCCCAAGGTCACACAACTAGTCAGTGCGTCAAGTGTCTGAGGCCGGATTTGAACTCAGGTCCTCCTGACTCCAGGGCCGGTGCTCTACTCACTGTAACACCTAGCTGCCCCATATCTTGTTTTTCTACCCTTTTTTGTGTCACCTTTACTTGACCTTGGCTTTAGTAGAGGAAGAGGGAGGAATCCTGTAGTGAATAGAAGGAATCCTGAACTTGGAATCATAAGACTTGGGTTGGAGTCATACCTTTGCCACTTTGTAGACGTGTGAAAATTAAGTCACTTCCTCTCTTTTACCTCCCATTTCTTCATCTGTAAAATGGAAATGATAATATATGCTGTCTACTCCGGATTGTTAGGAAGAAAATGTTTTGTAAACCCCAAAGTGGGATAGAAATGTGAGATATAATTAGAAAGCCTATTCCTTTTTATCTTGAAAGGTTTCCTGTGGTTACTAAAGATGGATATAAGGGAAGTGCCTCTTCTGAGCAACTGAGTCCCTAACACAAGGTTAGACTTTCTCCTCCTAAAGGTATTTGAATCTTAAGCCTCGTCTCTCAGTGTGGAAAAAAAGGTCATATAAACTCCCTAAAGTGATTCCCGTCATTGTCTGGCATGTGGAGAGAGACGGGTGCCCGTGTATAGAACGACCCTGCAATTAAGCCTTGTAGGCTCCAGTTTAATCACAATGGTTCTTTACACGTGGCAGAGACACTACCTGGAAGGGCACGCCTGAAGCAGGCCTGCATGCAGGGCTCACCTCTCTTTGCTTCTTTCCCTAGAACCACAAATGCCGATACACATCCAGGCTGCTGATGTTTCATGTCTTTCTTTCCTGGCTTCCGGTTTTTCTCCAAAGTTGCTAGGATTGTCCCTGCTGACCTGGACATAACTTCACTGCTGTTCACTGATTTGGAATCTGGTCAGTTACAGGCTTTTCTTGGCCATTTAATGGAGATAAAGTGAGATAGCGAGCAGTCTACTGGGACAGAAGCTGCATTGCCTCCTGCATCCTTCCCTTCATTAGGACTTAAGGAAAAGTCTCCTTGATGGATTCTGAGGTGGTGCAGTGGATAGACTGCTGTGCCTGAAGTCAGAAAGACCTGAGTTCAAATGTGGCTTCAGACACTTATTAGCTGTATGACCCTAGGAAGTGACTTAAATGCGGTCTGCCTCAGTTTTTTCAGCTATAAAATGGGGAAAATAATAGCACTTCTCTCCCAGGATTGTAGTGAGAATCAAAAAAGAGAATATTTGTCAAGTGCGTAGCACAGTGCTTGGCACATAGTAGGTGCTATATAAATGCTGGCTCTTATCATTGTTATATTTTTTACTTATTATTCTCTCCTCCACAAGGAACAGCTCACTGACTCTCAAAAATAGTATTTGTCCTAATTCTCAATATGTGGCTTTGATATGAACTCTGTGTGTCTGCTTTACAAATATTATTTCATTTTATCCTCTGAATAACCTGAGATGCTATTAGCATCTCCATTTTATAGATGAGGAAACTGAGGCAGACAAAGATTTAAGTGGCTTGACTAGGGTCCCAGGGCTAGTAGGTGTCTGAGGTCAGATTTGAACTTTTATCTTTCTGACTCCAGGTCTAGTGTTTATATAGGGAGAGAAGAATGGACTTAGGAGATAGGTGGTGCTATCTATGTACGAGTGATGCACAGGAAGGGGATGTATGGAATTGTAGATCTTCAGGAGGAGAGACTGTACTCTAGGGAGATGACTTGGGGAATGTCTGAGACAGTAGGATAGAGCTCTTTGGCTACATCTTTACTAGTTGAAAATTTGTTTGTATGGCTATACACTGCCTATAACATTTTGTTCCTCAGACTGGGGTCTTGGAGCGCTGCCTTTCCTACCTCTAGGTTCCTACGAGGCAGTATTTTCCACCAATAATGGCAGTTCAGTAACGTATTGGAAATCACTTGTTGTTCTAGAAGGATCCAAGTTTATCTTGGTATCTGTTTCTAAATTATTGGAGCTGATCCTTTCCAGACAAAAACCTCACCCAAAAATGATTTGCTAATAAACACTCTCTTCCATTCCCATTTGGAATGGAAACCAAGTAAGAAGGCATCTTGCCCAAATGCCATCCACTCTGGGCCAACGTAGCTGAGAAGCAGACATTGGCAGGACAGCTGAGCAAATTCTCCCTTGGCTCAGACCCTCCATACTTGACTACTTCCACCTGCTGATATTTGTTTCTGGGGATTGTTTGGAATGCAGTGAAGACCACTCAGGAGATTTTAAAAAACCATTTTACAATCAAATTTTAAAACCATAGAATTACCTAGGAATTTTAGAAGCATAGACTTCCACGGAATATTGGAAGGGGATGTCTAATCCCTTTGCAGGGAAAAATCTCAAGTATTTCCCTTGAATTCAATTCAATAAGCACGTATTTAGTACACGCTGTATGGTAAGTGCTGGTGGGACAAGGGCCAATCCCCACCTTCAAGGAGCTTGTGTTTTTACTCTGTACAGAAAATAATCACACAGAGGAATAATTACAAAATATGGACAAAGTAATACAATATAATTTTAGGAGAGGGGGAAGAAATGCTACCAACCAGTAGTAGGGGATTCTTTCAAGAACTTCTGGTGGGAGGGATCTGACAGTGGATGAGATTTGAATGGGTGACTCTTGTTCCTCAGTTTCAGCTGCACAAGACTGAATGGAATATTTGAAACCCTCCTTGTCTTTATCCCCAGTGTCTGTCCTACTCAGTGAGTTGAAGGAACAGAAAGTTTCTCTCTCCTTAGGATTCCCAACAAATTTTGTTGAGACGTAATTAAGTTCCAAGTCTCTGGAAATTAATCACACTTTCAAGAACTAATACCTTGGATTGGCAATTAAGACTAAGCGGGAAATTTTCAGGTTCCCAAGCTAATTGTCCAAGGATCAATCTTAGGCTTTCCATGGGGTTAGGCAGAAGTAGTCACTGGGAGCTATGATTAATCAAGCATGACCTGTTTGGTTTCTTTTTTTCCTTCTTGCCTTCCTGCCTTCTTGCCTGCCTGACTCCCTCCCTTCCTCTATCCCTCTCTTCCTTCCTTCCTTCCTTCCTTCCTTCCTTCCTTCCTTCCTTCCTTCCTTTCTTTCTTTTTCTTTCTTCCTTCCTTCCTTCCTTCCTTTCCCCCTTCCTTCCTTCCTTTCCCCCTTCCTTCCTTCCTTTCCCCCTTCCTTCCTTCCTTTCCCCCTTCCTTCCTTCCTTCCTTCCTTCCTTCCTTCCTTCCTTCCTTCCTTCCTTCCTTCCTTCCTTCCTTCCTTCCTTCCCTTCTTTCTCATCCCCTATTTTCCCCTCTCTTTCCCCTTCTCTTTCTTCCTTTCAGAGTCCCAAATTGAGTGAAGATTTCATTTCTGGATTCAGATAATTTATTGTGGAGTAGTAAATATAGTCTCATAGGCATCATTGGGACTTGTTGGAGTAGGCTAGGAGGGGAACTAACAAATTATAGAATATACCTAAAGTTAGGAGACCAAGATGGTGAGAGAACTATAGACCAAAGCATGTGATCATTGACTGAGGAACTGGGGGTGATTAGCCTGGAGAAGAGAAGTGGGGAATGATAACTATTAGAAAATTTGTAAAGTCCAAAAGGGATTAGATTTGTTTTATTTAGACCTAGGTGGCAGTTAGGAGTTAACTAGGTGGCTATAGGGAGGCAGATTTTGGATCAATATAAGGGAACATTTAACAATTGGATTTGTCTGTAATTAGAATGGACTGTGGAGTTCCCTTTCACTAAAAATTTTTAAGCAAAAGCTGAATAGCTGCTTTTCTGGAATGTTCTTGGTGGCATTCATTATTTAGTCTGAGATTGGGAAGATGACCTCTAAAGAAGACAGTATGATGTGATAGAGAGGACTCTGGGTTTGGAGTCAGGGGATCTGTGTTTGAATCTTTGCTTTGTCACTTATAATCTGCGTGGCACAGGGCAAGACTCTTAACCCAGGCTCTCAGTTTCCTCATCTGTAAAGTGAGGGTGTTAGAATAAATGCCTTCCAGGGTCCTTTCCAGCTCTAATTCTAGGATCCTATGAAGTAGCTTGAAAAGAAAGTCCTTTGTAATCCTGAGATTCTCTGATTGTGTTAATTATTCAGACCTTAGGCCAAGAAACATCTGTGATTTCAACCAAGCAGAGGTTTGGATAAAATTCCGGTGCTGGAAGTAACCTAATCCAGACATAATCTAGTTAATTGCCCCGCTTATAGACAAGGCTGTTCCTAAAGCTTGGCTGGCAGGTATAGAATTATGTAAGAGTGAGACTTAATTTGGAGTCAGAGTGCCTGTGTTTGAATCTTGATTCTGTACTTTATTATATCAGGGACTTTGGACAAAACTCTTCCTTCTCTGCGCCTTTGGTTTCTTGTCTATAAAATGGATTAGATGAATTTTAAGTTTCTTGCCACCTTTAAATTTAAAGTCAATGTCATTTCTGGTAATCTTTAAAGGATAATAATAATAATTTAAATAATCCTTTAAGGTTTAAAGCTAAGTGCATAGGAAGCTAAGGGGTGCAGTGGGTAGAGAGCCGCTCCTAGAATCAAGAAGACCTGAGTTCAAATCTGGCTTTAGACACCTGCTAACTGTGTGACCATGGGCAAGTCATGTAACCTTGTTTGCCTTAGTTGCCTCATCTGTAAAATGAGCTGGAGAAGGAAATGGCAAACCATTCCAATTAGCTCTGCCAAGAAGACCCTAAATGAGGTTACAAAGAGTCAGATACGACTGAACGACAACAATGTGCTTTACAAATATTATGTCATTTTTATCCTCACAATAACTATGGGAAGTAGGTGATATTATTATGCCCAATTTTGTAGATGAGGAAACTGAGGAAGACAGAAGTTAAGTGACTTGCCCAGGGTCACAGGGCTATTAAGTGTCTGAGGTCAGACTTGAACTTCCATTTTTCTGATTCCAGGTATAATACTCTAACCACTTTAGCTCTTATAGTGACTACACTTACCAGTGTCCCATAATGCTCCCAGAAGTCCACCTTAATTTCTAACTTCATTCAACTCTCCCCTTTCCTCTGTTTCAATAAATGCTTGCTTCTTTGGCACCGTGGCTACCGCCCTTTTATAACGAAAATAGAAGGATGGTTACTGTATCATGCTTTCTGTGTTCCCCCCCACAAAAATAATAAAGTACAGATGATTTATTATACAATTGCTATACTCTGCCACAAAGAAAACAATCAGTTCAGGATGACAAGAGGGTTAATGGGACACAATCAAGTGAATTGATTTCTGGAAGGTAAGATCTTGCATTAAAATATGGAATGTCCTTTGTCACCAGGGAGGAGTCAAATGGTCATAAAAGTCCTTTATCAGATGGAGAAGTAAGTAGAGAGGATCAGGTGGGAGAAGTGGTCCAGTCCAGTCCTTTATGTTTGCTCCTGTGGCCTTGGTGGTCAGCCCAATCAGGTCACTTGGATCTCTGCCTCATCTTTCTTCTCCTCCTCTTCCATTTCAGTATATATACACACCAGTAATATATATCTATGTGTATATATGTATATATGTGCACACATATATAACATATGTATACATATGCACATGTATACGCACATACATATGTACACATATACATACAATTTTTTGTTATTGTGTCATTTTTCAGTTGTGTCTGACTCTTAGTGACCCCATTTGAGGTTCTCTTGGCAGAGATACTAGAATGGTTTTCCATTTCTTTCTTTAGCTCATTTTACAGATGAGGAAACTGAGGCAAACAGTGTTAAGTGACTTGCCTGGGGTCACACAGCCAGTAAAACTTTGATTACAGATTAGAACTAACGAGATAAGTCTTTGTGACTCAGGTCCAACATTCTATCCATTTTACCATCTAGCTGCCCCGCCCTCTCCATCTTTCCTCTGTGGATTATTTCCAACATATTGTATATGGTTTATTTGTGTGTAGTTATTTGCATATTGTGTCCTCCATTGGACTGTGTGCTCCTCTAAGGCAGGACTTTTTAAACTTTTTCCACTCATGACCCCTTTTTGCCTGAGAAATTTTTGCGTGACCCCAGGTATATAGGTATATAAAGTAAGTATATAAGTCAAACATTTACTGATAATAAATCATAAAGAAATTTATTTTAAAACAAATTTTTGGAACACATAAAATTTTACCATTTATTAAAGATGAAAGCAAATTTGCATACTAATAAGAGGGATGTACTTGTTTATTATAAAGGATTAAATCTTGGCATAATATTTGATATTGCAGGATGCAGGGCACCTTCAATATTTTTCAGAGTTGATCGATATTTGATTTTATAATAACTAATGCTGAAAATGAGGCTTCACATAAATATGTAGTACAAAATGGAGAAGTATGGTTAGGAACATTTCAGAGATTGTTAGAAATTCTATCCTAATCCCAAGCCAAAACTCATTTAATGATTTTTTTTTGAAACTCAAGTTTTAAACTTTCGTCACTTGATAACTCAGCAAATTGTGTGTTCAGAACCAAGGCTGCAGTGAAGTCGAAAGATGTAACAAGGACAAGTGCTGCCAGAAACACTTAGGATTCATTAAGCCTTTGATTCTGAATTAATTTTTGGTTGTTGCAAGTTCAGAAATCTTTTACTGTTGCCAGATTTTTCAGGACCCCTACATTCAGTTACGATCCCATATGGGGTCAGGACCCACAGTTTAAGAAGCACTGTGCTAGGGCAAGGACTATCTCTTACTTTTCTTTGTATCCAAAGGGCTTAGCACAATGCCTGAAGCACAGTAGGTGCTTAATCAATGTTTATTAATTGATTAACTTCTTCCTCCACTCTCACTCTCACAGTGGAGTAGAAGCTGTGGAGAAAGAATTAAATAGCCCAGTGAGTCTGGGGGAGGGTATGGTGGCACACACCAAGCTTGGATGGCAATGGGCAACAACCCTTGGCAGGAATCAGGGAGCTCTGAGTGTTTTTATTCCTTGGTGGAAAATTATTGCAGTCATAGGAGCTAGAAGGGCTCTCAGAGGCCATCTAATCTGACTACATCATTTTATAGAGAGAGAAGCTGTGTACAAAGGAGGTTAGAGGGACTTGTCCAAGATCACACCATTGGTATGCATCGGAGGTGGGTTCTGAGCCCATTTCTCCAGAGCTGATACTCTTCCCACCAGGCCACACAGTTTTGCTGGGGATGAGTTACATTCATGCAACTTTCTGGGGATGCAAACAACCCCAAGTCACTTAGACCTCTGGAGACTCAGAGGAGTAGTGAAGGTAGCAGAAGGAGGACTGAACTGGTTGCGACTTCGCTTTCCTCTTCTGTAATATAAGGGGATTAAAGCAGACAATTTTCCAAGGTTCTTTCCAGCTCTAACATTCCATGATTCTAGCATTATGCTTAATTAATGGAGATAACACTGGACTGGGGAGTCAAGATACCTTTTTTTCTAGGCAAGGGTCTGTGTTTAACTGACAGTATGACTTTGGCCAATTTACCCTCTCGGGGCCTCATTTACCTCATTTGAGAATAAGAGGGTGGTGGGTCCCTTTAAATTTAATATTCTATGACTTTACAATTTTTATAAATAAGTAGGAGTTCTTGTGGTGCAAATAGGTATATTGTTAAAGGGGTATGGATGACAGGAGGCAGAGAAATAGAGAGGTGGAGAGAGAGAAGTAGAATGAAAGATGAGCTAGATGAGTTATGAGCAACGTAGAGGGTGTTCAGGATTGTGTATAAATTTTAGAAAATATAATCAGTTGATCCAAAGTAGGACTGACTCTGATATAAGCAGCAGAAATTGAGGATAGAAAATGAGAGAGCTGGGGTGGGAGGTGGGGGTGAGGAGGAAAGAGTAGGGCTGCTGGAAGGAAGGGGGCAGTTTCCATTTTTCTTGTCTAGTCCATCTTTCAAGCCTAGCCTAACTTTTTTCAGACCCAGAGTCTATGTCCTGTATTCACTTCCCAGCTGCCCTTATGTCTAGCTCAGAGGCCAATGCTTTTCATTTGTCCAGGGGAGTCAGAAGGCTGTGGGGATGAGGGCTTGGTAGATCTGATGATATACCCTTTAAGAAACAATCCTTTTCTTGGTTTGGTTTCATGTCTTTTTCTATTATGGCCAACTTTGGGGCAGGTAAGCTGCCCAGAAGTCAGGCTAATTGAACATGTCAGACAAGGTTGTATGCGGGACTTTTGTACTAATGGGGTCCCAGAAATAGCTGTAGGATCCATAAAAATGCACACACATGCCCTAGATGCCAATCTGAGCTGTCTCACAACGCATGAAATGGATTGTTATTGGTTAATTGGTTGTTATACTGTTGCTGGCTGGTCTGATAATGATTGACAGCTCAGCCAGCCAGTGTCCAAGAATGTAGGAATACTCTTTTCCTTACCCTTGGCTGATTCAACACAAGAAGAAGGTCTAGGAAGCAATCAGAGAGTGAAAATTGTCTCCTTGTGCTCTGGAAATGGCCAGACAGACACAAACACAATCTGACAATGGTTTGGAACCATTGCAGCTGGGGCAGGTACCTCTTAAGCTGGAGGTGAAAGTCACCTGCTAGGGTGCCTTGCACATCATCCCCACTTAAACATTGGTTGTTAATTTGGATTTTATCATACAGCATATAGAGAGTTAGACCTGGGTTCATATCCCACCTCAAACACTTACTAGCTGTGTAACTCTAGGATATTCATTTAACTGATTTTCTTTTTGTTGCAGGGGGGAAGGCAGGGCAATTGGGTTTAAGTGACTTGCCCAAGGTCACACAGCTAGTAAGTGCGTCAAGTGTCTGAGGCTGGATTTGAACTCAGGTCTTCCTGACTCCAGGGCCGGTGCTCTACTCACTGTGCCACCTAGCTGCCCCATTTAACCGTTTTCTGACCTCAGTTTTTTCATCTGTAAAATGGGGGGGAAGGCTTGGATCAGATGGCCTCTGAGGTCTCCCTCCTAGGTCTATATCAATGAGCTTGTGATCTATAAACAGCTGTAAAACTTCATAATGACTGCTGCTGATGCCCACAGGAGCTATGCCTTAAGAGGTAATGGAAGGAAGCTATGCCTTCCAGTCAGAACTTGCCATGATTATAAGAACCACCAGGCTGCTTTCTGTAGAGGCAGGGCTGGTGATGAGCTAAAAGTTCAGATCTTTGGGAGAGCAAGCCTTGCACTTTCCTGGGGCAGGAGAGGCAGAGTTCAAAATGGCAGGAACAATGAGCGTAGCCAGGTCAGACTGGCAGCAGAGTGTCTGTGGAGTTGAGATGGAAGTTAAAAGACTAATTTCAAGAATGAGAAATCAAGGTAGGGAACTTGGTATTATTTCAGGAAGCCAGAGCATAGGAAGGACCATGGATGGAGTTGACTGTCTGACACCCTGGTTCCCCAAAGCTTTGGTCCTTCAATGTCAGCTTCTTGTTTTCCCTGCCCCATCTGATAATGACATGAAATGTTGTCAAAGGTAGGCCCCATCAAGCCTCCTCCTGACTTAGCTACCCCAACAGGCTCATACATATCACTTCACGATGCTGGCTGGAAAGAATTTGATTCTTCTTCATTACATGGAGAGAATATTATAAATTTCCCCATCTGAGAGAGAAAGCTCTCCATAGGCATGGCCCAGATGCCTTGTATCATGAGGCACCCTTCCTTTGACCAGGTGGAGATTATTCTACCTTGCTATGGAGGTAATATGCAAAGGACAGAAGTGCCCACCACCAACCCAATCTTTCCCTGAACTGAGCAAACAACTTCAGCCTCGGACCTCCTACACAGTTGTGCCATGAGGCGGGGGATGGGCTATGTGACCTCTAGAAGGATTGACACCTTGGCCTTTTGTCCTCATGGCAACTCTACTGGGTGGTCTCCACTCATAAGTTTATATAATTTAGAGTTGAAATTAGATCTTTGGTCCATCTGAGATGGGAAAATTGAGGCCCAGACAAGAGAAGTACTTTATTTGCCCAAGGTCATACAAGCAGTTGGTAGCAGAGCTAAAATTCGAATACAGGTCTTTTCATTTCGAGTTCAATGCCTTTTCCACCATACCCCAAATGCACTATACCTTTGGACCTGGCGATGCTTTATATCATGCATTAGCTTCCTGTTATGACCACCCCTTTAACGTTTTTTAGTCTGTTCTCCATAATGCTGACTTTGCTATGCCTGTCCATTATTATTATTATGATTTTTAATCCCAGGTCCTGCCTCCTTCAGGGATTCAGGATAAAACCTTTAGGGTACAAAGCTGCCAATCACTTTTCTTTAGTTCTGTATTTATTTCCTGAATGGAGGGGCAACTTTAAAAACAATAACCCGCAATACCCATCACTTTAATTTGTTGAAAACAAACCAGGGGAAGGAGAGATCCTTCTTCTGGATATCAGGCTTCGTGCCCTTGACCAATCAAATCAGCCAATGGTATCTGTTGTCCTCTTTATGCCCTCCATGGCTTCCCTCCACCTCTGCCCCTCAACTTTCATGTTTCTTAATTTCTATCCTATGTTATTTATTAACTGCCATCTTCTCAATTAATTTCTTTCAATAAAAGGAAAGAATCGCTGCAAAACAAACAAACAAATAAACAACCTGGCTGACTCTGGACTTATCACCGCTGTTAACTTCTTGAGTGGACCAACTTCAGAAATCCAAAGAAGGCAGTTAAGTGACACAATGGATGGAAGCTGTACTTGGAATCAGGAAGAACTGAGTCCAAATATTGTCTTTAATAGCTATGTGACCCTGGGAAAGTCACTCGACCTTACTCAGCCTCAGTTTCCTCATCTGTAAAATATTGATAATACTAGCACCTACCTCCCAGGATTGTACCTAGATTGTGTCTGATATTCTAGTTGTGAGGATCAAGTGAAAAAAGAGATGGAAACATTTTGCTTTAGAAACCATAAAGCAGTATATAAAGGCTGGCTATTAAGAAGGTCGGAAGGGAAGGGGTTAAATGAGGCTTTTTAAGCCTCCTCTCCTTTCTCCTAACTCCTGCCATTCAGGAATATGCAACCTCCTTGTCCCCCTTCCTGCCCCTGCCCCCACAACACTGTGTCTGTGGTTTTCTCCCTAGCACTGGTATGTTTGCTTTTCATGTTTTGGCAGCTAATGACTAATTTTCCTCAAATCATAATCCTCTTGCCCCATTAGGCTGGATGATGAAGCATGGATGGGTTGGCTCTATTGGCTCAGCGCATTCTGACATCTGGCCCCACAGCAGCAGGACATAGTGTTACAGGGCATGTTGTCCCAGCAGTAGCAGCCCCAGCCTGGTGGGAAGAGCACAGGACTTGGGATCAGAGGCCCTGGGTTCAGAACCACACTCTGGTATATATTACCTGTGTTACCTTGAACAAGGCATTTATATCTCTGCAAAATGCTCATCTGTAAAATGAGCAAAGTTGGATTCTGGGTGGGGAACCTATGGCCTGCATCGAGGGCACATGTGGCCTTCTAGGTCCTTGGGTGCAGCCTTTTGACTGAGTCTGGGCTTACAGAACAAATCCTTTTATTAAGAAGATTTGTTCTGTGAAGTTTAGATTCAGTCAAAGGGCCACATGAGGCCTTGAGGCCACAGATTCCCCACACCTGGTGATCTCTAAGGTACCTTTTAGCTGTAAACATATGAGCTATGCCTGGAGTTATGAAATATCTCTCCTTGCAAGGATCTCAAAGCTATGACGGAAGGCAACCTGGTGGAAAGAGGATTTGGAATCAAGGGACCTGGGTTAAAATCCTGCCTCTCATCCCAAACAATATGTGTAGCTTTAGTCAAGTTTCCTTATCTATAAAATGATTGGACTAGTTGACCTCCCAGGCCCAGTCCAGCTCCAAATCTACGATCCATTTAATATTCTATCGCCCCCATATGCCATCTTCTCCCAGTCCCTTTGCCTGCTTCTCTGAAGCATTATAGAAGTGGGTGAGGGACTGAACTTGTGGTTTCATTGCTATAAGGAACTCCCAGGGGAGGAAAATCCTTCTACCAATACAAGTTGGTGCCTTCTCTGAAACACTGTCTTAGAGCAGCTGTTCTCAAACTTTTTGGTCCCTTTACACTCTTAAAAATTATTGAGGACCCAAAGACCTTTTGTTTATGGGGGTGATAACTGTCAATACTTATCGTATTAGAAGAAAAGCTGATAAACGTTTAAAATATTTATTTTTTAATACATGTTCTTGTAAATATCATCTTAAGGAAAATAGCTATATTTTCTAAAACAAAAAAAAATTAGTGAGAAGAGTGGCATTGTTTTACAGATTTTTGCAGACCTCTTTAACTTGCTTAGTAGAAGACAACTAGATTCTCCTATCTGCTTCTGCATTCAATCTGCTGTGATATATTGTTTTGGTTGAAATATATGAAGAAAATCTGTCCTCACACATATATGTAGTTAGAAGAGGGAGGAGTATTTTAACAGGCAAATAGGGTCTTAATATTATTATGAAAATAATTTTGACATTGCAGACTTCCTTAAAGGATCTTTTGGACTAGTGGTTTCAAACTCAAATGAAAAACTGGCCACTGAACTCATCAGAATCCCTGCAGATATACACTGACTTGGAAAAATCTCTATGTTTTATTATATTTTTATTTATTTTAATAATTATTTCCCAATTACATTTTAATCTGCTTCAAGTCACACTAGGGACTGTTGGATTTGGCCAGGGCAGTGAATTTGATGCCTTTGGCATAAAGCACTGAGACATTAAATGCTTCACCCAGGTCAAACAGCCAGTATGTGTCATTTAAACACAGAGACAGGACTTGAATCCAGACTTTCCTGGCTTGTAGGTCAGCTCTCTATTGCCTACGCCAGACTGACTACAGTGCTGACCTTGCCTGGAGGCTGCTCCCTAAGCTTGGTATATAGTTAAACCAAGCTCTGGCTTGGATGCCTGGGTCCATCTTCACTCCCAGTGGCAGGCCAACCCAGGTGTTTCATGGGGAGGAGTAGGGAGTCCTTCTCAGGTGGGTTTCATTGGTTTCCCAACTTTGAGCTCAAGAACAGGGGAGGGTGTGATCAGTTAGAAAAAGGGAAGATTCTGGCCTAGAAGCCTCTAGCATTCAGATAGGGAGTTCGAGAACAGGGGCGAGGCAAGGGAGAGGGGTTTTGGCTCGGGCATAGGCAGCTTCTTGAGAAGAGAAAGATTGGGACTTGTTTTTTTCCTTGACTATAGCACTAATAATAGTCACAAAGCTTATGAGCCAGAGCGAGCCCTAGAACTCAGGTCTTTTGACCTCAGAACCAGGGCTTACTTTATATAATAATTACACTAATAGCTGACATTTATCTCCGCTTGTTAGGCTTGCCAAGTGCTTTATATAAATTAACTCATTTGATCCTCATAATAACCCAATGAGGTAGGTCCTACGATCATCCCCATTTTATAGATGAATAAACTGAGGATCACAGAGGTTAGGTGACATCTCCCATGGTCACACAGCTAAGTGAGGCAAAATTTGAACAATTGTCTTCCTATCTCCAAGTCTAGCACTCTTTCCAACATGCCACCTAGTTTATAGGTCATTGAAGAAGGAGCAAAAGTGACCTAAGAGGGAATCACATCTGATGACCTCACTGCACTGACCAGCTACAGATTTACAAATGGCTGGTAACCATTGCTGTAGGTAGGGAGCACTACAAGCATGAGGAGTCAAAGGGTGGTCAAGGGACATCAACTGGAACTGAACAGGTTGAGGCCTGTAGTGTTAGTTCTACTTACTGACTGCAGGTTCTCTGAATTGAATGTAAATGATTTGCATTGGGGAATTGGTAGGTGGCTGTCATTGGACTCTTTTCCTTCAAATATCAGTCTCTTGGCATATTATTAATTTTGCAATAAGTGTGGCATTTTCATACTGCTTTATGGTTTAAGAAATACATTCTTTGCAGCAATGCTGTGAGGTAGGTAGTATAAACATTGCCACTATCATCTCTATTATATAGCTGAGGAAACAGACTCAGATAAATCAGTAGTTTAGAATTACAGAGCTACTATGTACCCTCGTGGAGTCTTAAACCCAGGTCTTCTGAGTCCCTGTCTGTTACGAGACTGGAAGGGGTCTTAGAGGCCACCTAATCCAGACATTCTTTATCTGGGGTCCCCCGAAATATTTTTTTTAAATTTTTGATAACTACATTTTGATATAATTTTTTTCCTTTGGGATCCTATGTGTTTTATTTTATGCATTTGAAAACATTATTGTGAGAAGGGGGCCTATATACTTCACCAGACAGCCAAAGGGTCAATGATACTAAAAGGTTAAGAACCTCTGATCTAGTCTAATGTCCTCATTATACAGATGAAGAAATGCAATCCAAATGACCAGTCCAAGGTCACACAGATTCTAAGCAGCAGAGCTAAGGATGTTGTGGCCATGTGAACTCCAAATCCAGTGTTCTTTCTGATATACTATGCTTCTTTGCATTGCACAGTGGGAAACTGAAATTTCATTACTTTCCAATTAATAGTGGATTAAATGGGAGCCCAGTTATGGCCATGTAAGAAAATCATGGTTCAGTCAATTCCCTCCTGGCTCACTTTCTAGATATCTCCACTTCTTTACCAACCACTTCTTAGGGGAAAACAAAAAACAGCCATCACGCTAAAGCTGGTTCTAATTCGAATTGGCAACTTCCTCTCTTGGACCATCATTTTTTAAAGGGCCCTGATTATGTTCACTTTACTCTTGGCTCAACTCATTCTCTGGAGTTCTACAGAAGAAGGTTTGCTCCCTCCTCCTTCCAATGCCTTTTTATGTGTTGTCTTCCCTCATTAGAATACAAATTCCTTGAGAATAGATATTGTCTTGTTTATGTTTGTATCTCCAGCACTTAGCACAGTGCCTGGCAAATCTATCTATCTACCTACCTACCTACCTATCTATCCATCTTTCTTTCTCTCTTTCTCTTTCTCTCTCTCTCTCTCTCTCTCTCTCTCTCTCTCTCTCTCTCTGTCATCTATGTATCTTTTTCATTGTCTATCTTGAAAATAAAATTGTTATAGGATAAAAATCCTTAATGCAGAGCCATTTAGAAATTACTTTGGGAAAACCTATTATTTTTAGAATATCCATCATCTCATCCATTAGGGTGAATTGGCTCTGGTTTCATTACCTCTTCATGTCTAATTCGATCTAACAGCCATTTCCTAAGTGAGTACGGAGAACATAAAATGCTAGACAATGAGGGAGGTACATGGCTGAACAAGGCATGCTTTCATGGAGTTTATAGTCTAGCTTGAGGGCACAAAATAAGCACAACAGAGAACAATATAAAATGAAAAATACTAAGAGCATTCCAGAAGCACAAACAGAAGGTGATGGGAGTACTGAGGGTAGAAAGATAATTTCACAAGAGAATGGGGATCAAGGAAGGCTTCTTGACACCTGAGCTGGGTCTTGAGAGATCAGTTGGAATTAAACAGGCTTCACAATGAGCAGGAAGAGCTTTCCAGGCTTAGGAATAGAATAAACAAAGAGACTGAGGTGGGAAAGCGGGATGTATCAGAGGGATCATGAACCCCGGACTACAGAGTGTGTGGAGGGGAGTAACATGAGGTAAGACTAGAAAGGTAAAAAAGTACTATTTGGAGGAGGACTTCAAAGGTCAAGGTGGTTAGATTTGGGGGCAGAATGGTTGAGTGCAAAGTTCACATTGGTTTTGTAGTCAGAGGACATCTACCTGTGTGACTTTGGCCAAGTCACTTAACCTCTCTAGGCCTCAGTTTCTTCATGTGTAAAATTAAAAGGTTGAACTTGATAGCTTCTAAAATCCTCTCTAGCCCTAAATCAATAATCCTATAGTCCCACTCTGGTCAGTCATAAGGAAACATTGAAAAGGTTTGAACTGAGGAACAACAGGCCAAGCCTGTGGTTAGGGAGGATAAGTCTAGATGTGGTATAAGTCAACCAGCACTTTTGGACAACAAATCAGTTTCTGATGAAGGGATCTTGCTCCTCCTTGAAAAACAGTCTTCATTTCAAATGATTCTTGCTTCCGGGCACAGGAGCTGACAAGAAAGCAGAATGAAGTTATGGATGCATGGCCCAGCTTTCAGCCATGCCTCCTTCTTTCATTTCCAATTCTCTTTGTGTCTCCTGCTTCAGGGGAAGTTCTGAGCATGAAGGAACAGAGGTGTCCAGTCTTGTGGCCAGTTTCAAAATTATGAATGAGCTTTCCTGTCATCCAACTGAAGGCATTTGCTCCTTACAGGAGACAATTTTCTGCTTTTCAGAATGGGGTCATCTCAGAGAGCCTGCTGAGTTGATAGAAGTACTCAACCAGTACTTTCTTTGCCAGATCCCCCCTCATGTGAGTGAATGTATGTGTCTCTTAGGGATGGGGTTGGATAGAACAGGTTATCTGTCTGTGTATCTATCTGTCTGTCTGTCTGTCTCTGTCTCTCTGTCTGTCTGTCTGTCTCTCTGTCTATCTATCTTTCTATCTATCCCTTGATTTTCTAATCTACTAACCATTGCTTATTTTCTGTTTAGAATAAAATACAGAGTAATAGTTCCCCTCACTGATCCCTTTACTTTCTCAGAGATAAAAAATTATGAAAAAAACAAGTTTAAGAATGTATCTGCTGCTCTGCTTTAATCAAAAAGTGCTCCACTAAATATCCGAAGGAAAGCTGAAGTCTGCCATAACAAATGTGTCCTATCTCTGTCTCAGCTCTGTGATGGGAGGAAAGAACTCATCAACTCAGCCTCTAGGTGGTTGGGAGGATTACAGCATACCGCCACCTTGATGTCACTTCTTTTTTTCCCTCCTTTGATCCCAACCCAAATGTTCTCCACCATGTCTCTTTTGCAGGATATCTTCTTGATACATTATGCTAACTCATCTCCCATTCCATAGCATCTGTTCCTTTTGAACAATGAATGTGCTTCCATTGACACATTCCATTGATGATACTTTCACTAAATCTTGATTATACCTGCGAGTTCCTATTTAGCCAAGTCAAGCCAATAACATTCCCAGAATGCTCTCCATCAGCACCTTTACCCATGGATACTCTAGTCCCCCACTTGAGTTTCAGCTCAAGTGTCACCATCTACACAAAGCCTTCCATGATTATCCCAGTATTAGTGTCTGTCTGAAATAATTTTGTATTTATTTTACGTGTTCTGATCTGTGCACTCATTATCTCTCCTAAAAGAATGTAGCTCTCTGAGGGCAGAGATGTTAATTTTTGTCTTTATCTACACAGCATCTAGAGCAATGTATATTACATAGGAGGCATTAATAAATGCTTGTGAAATTGAATTGAATGCTAAGCCCATCCTGGTTCTTTTTCAGAGAAATAACTTTTTTTGTTTTATAAAAGCTTCCCAATTATACTTTTGTGAACTTCATTTTTTGAACTCAAAGATAAATGCTTCTCAGGTAATATAAAACTGGAAAGATAGAAAATGCAATGACAGAATATAACCGGTTTATTCTTAGAAATTTAAATCTCTTAATAAAGTCCAAAGCCACATTAGCTTTTTTCATTTTTTTTTGCCCACTCAACATTGCTGCTGCATTGAAGTCCACTGAAATCCCCAAATGTCTGTAGGCAAATTGCTATCTAACTATGACTTCCACGTCTTGTACTTGTCAAGTTGAGTTTTTGAACCCAAAAGTGAGATGTTATATTTGTCTCTATATAATTTAATCTCATTAGATTCAGCCAAATGCTCTAGACTGCCGAGATCTCTTTGGATCCTGATATCCGCATGCTGGCCAATCCTTCCGGATCTGCAGGATCCACAAATTAGGTAACAATCAATAAACAAACATTCGTTAAGCCCTTGATGTGTACCAGGTGCTAAGGATACGGGTATAAAAAGGAAATAGTCCCTGTTCTTAATCAATTTATATTCTATCTGAAGAGGTAACATATAAATATACAAGTATATGTAAATAGGGGCAGCTAGGTGGCACCATAGTGCATAGAGTGCTAGGCCTGGAGACAGGAAGACTCATCTTTGTGAGTTCAAATCCAGCCTCAGACACTTACTAGCTGTGTGACCCCTGGAAAGCCACTTAACCCTGTTTGCTTTAGTTTCCTCATCTGTGAAATGAGCTGGAGAAAGAAATGGCAAACCACTTCAGTATTAGTATTTAGTCAAGAAAACCTCAAATGGAGTCATGAAGAATCAGACATAATTGAAAATGATTGACCAACAACAATATGTGAAATATGTATAAACTGAATGAGAGGTCCAATTTTGGGGGAGAGGTGTTAGCTGCTATGGGAATCAGGGGAGTCTTCATGCAGAAGGTGGGGCTTGAGCTGAGTCTTGAAGGAAATTTAGGATTCTGACCAATATAAAAGCACAGAAATGGTCAGGAGAGTACTGTGTGTGAGAAACAGTAAGAAGACTTTTGGCTGCACTGCAGAGTGCATAAGTAGAGGTAATAGGTAATAAAATTGTAAATGAAAGTTATGGCCAGGTTGGGAAAGGCTCTAAATGACCAAAAAGAGGAGTGTATATTTGATCCTAGAAATGATAGGAAGCTACTGGAGTATATGGAGTAGGTGAGCGACATGCTTATAACTTTGGCTCAAGAAATTCTTTTGGCAGTTGTTGGGAGGATGGATTGGAATGAAGAAAAACTCAGAACCAATCAAGAAACTATTGCAATAAGTGAATAATGAATTGCAGTAAGTGATGAAAGCCTGAAAGGGGGGGGTTGGGGTTGTGCTGTGTGAGATTTGTATAGATGAAAGAAATGTGGAAGTAGAATTGAATGTGAGTGAAAACTAGGAGTCAAGGGTAGATAGACAGAGCACTTTTTTTGAGGCAGTCAGGATTAAGTGACTTGCCTAGGGTCATACAACTAGTAAATGTCTGAGGTAGGAATTGAACTCATGTCCTCTTGGCTCCGGGGCCAGTGCCACCTAGCTGCCCCCGACAAAGCACCTATTAAGTGCTTACTGTACACAAAGTAGTGTAGTAAGTTGTGAGAATACAAAATGAAGTAAATAAGAAAGTCTTTATTCTCAAGAAGCTTACATTTTAATGGGAGGAGTGGTAGCCAGGAAGGGAGTTTTGGTCTGGGGGGAGTCCGGGGATGGTAAGTTGATTCATAAAAAAGTTGGTCAATAGTCATCAAGGATTTATTAAGGCCTACTATGTGGCAGATGCTGTGCTTAATGCTATCAATTGCTTTCTGTAGGCAGTGGTGTGGTTAATTTGAGTTAATTGAGTTGGAAAGCAGGAAACGGCTGGGATGATGGTAGCCAAATAGCAAAATGGCATTGAGGTATGGCACATGGCATGTCAAGGTGAAGTATGGTCTAGACACTGGGGCCTGCTAATGGATTAGGCAAATTTACATTCACTCAGCTACCAATCAAGACAGGTAAGCTTTAGGCCATGGGTTCCAAAGATGAATAGCTTAAGTTCGTAAAGGTGCTAAATAAGCCCTTGGAAGTTGATGAGGTCCCCAAATAAGGGAGCATAGAGAGAGGAGAGAAGAGAGTCTTTGACAAAACCTTGGGATTTGTTTACAAATAGTTTTGTTTACAAGGGATGGGATATGGATTATGATCTAACAAGAGAGAGAAAGAGTAGTCAGAGAGATAGGAGGTTAACTAAGAGAGTACAGTGTCAATAAATAAAATAAAAATAAAGGAAAGAGAATTCAGGGGGAAAGAGTAGTCAATTACTTCAGATTGTTTGGAGAGATCAAGGATGAGTATCAAGAAAAACTGATCAGATATGTCACTATTCAGGCTAAATATCTCCTAAAATTCAAAGAATCACTGGGCTTCCTCTAGAAAACACTGAACAAAAATTGAGATGGAAGAGAGGAGTACTGTGGAATCAAGTTGTCACCAATGTATGTTTGACTCTGCTGAGTGACTGACACCCAAATCTTCCTTTCTCACGCTCCTGGAAGGTTGATAATCTTGTTAATCTTAGGTCAAGGGTAGAAAAACTTCACTTTCAATCCTGGATCTCCGGTGGCAGGTCTTTAATGGGCAGAAAATTGTGCATCTTAGTCTGCTCCTCACTATGATCAGATCTGTTCGCTGCCATAATTCATTGGAAGAAGAGCAGTATAAGTGATTACTAGGCATCTTCAAAGCAAAAAGATGTGGAAATATCCAGTCGGGCCAAGAATCTCACTGTAGAGACATACATCCTGATCTTTGTTCTTCTACGACCTCAGAAGGCACATCAGAAGGGGCAAGGACAATCTTCCAAATGCGTTCGTAAACTAGTGTTTATTCTAAAGTCTGGTTGCAGGGCCGTCCAAGACCAGCCAAAAGTTTCCTGAGGCTTAAGTACCACCCTTTTCCAGGGCTATCTCTGTTTCTTCTGCTGAATATCCTTGGTGAAGATGACAGGGTTCAATTAGATTCAGTAGAAACAAAGGACTAGAAAAGAGAAAAATCAGTGAATTATCCACAAAGCTTTTCAATAATAAAAGGTTATCTTGCAAATCATTGAAAAAGTTTTTGCTGTTGATATACATGTAAAAATGATCTTCTTATTTCACAAACCTTCATGTGCTCCTTGGGAAAATTCCACTGGCTTTATAGGCTAAAGAAATGAATTAAATTAAGCCACACTGGATTATTTGGGACTAGTTTTTAATTCTCTACTTTATCTTTTTTTTAGCTTTATTGGATTTTCAAAGTTTAGGTTGTGAAATATTCAGAATCCACATTCAAATGTAACATTTTTTTTGGATTCAAAGTTAAAATGCTGAGAGTAAAATTAAATTAATTTAATAAAGTTATAAAACAAAGAGTAAAAATCTAAAACTTCTTGACTTCATTTTCTTTCACCAGTCCAGGACAGTTTTTATACTTTACACAATAATTAATAACTATAACTGGTCTGGACTCTGAAAAAGATTCACTTACACATTAATGTGGCTGACAGTGGTGGTCAAAAGGTCAGGAATCTGCTTTCAACAAGTTAATTTTTTTCTCTTTCAGCCTGACTTTTCCTATTTCATTTGGTCAGGAATTTCGCAACCACTCACAGGGCTGATCCCATTGCTGATTGACATGGAAGTTTTGACTTGTTTTGACCAGTCTGACCTAGCCTGGTTTACCACTCCTTAGCCTGGTGGCCTTGTACTCTATGGGGCTTACGATATTGATGCTGAGTTTAGTACAAATGCCTAATCAGAGTTAGTGCCACTGTAGCTCAAAACTTTTAGGCTCAACAGATCCCCCAGTCTCTATTTCTTGGATCTTAGGGGCTAAAAGAGTTTGCCACCAACTGTGGCCCAACCAATTCATTTAATGAAAAATATTTACAATTATTTTAAACCTATTTTCCTAATAATCACTTTGTGTTTCCTGCAAGATTCTATAAATACATTGATCATTTGTTAGCAATCTCTAGCATATGGAACATTCACATTATCAGTGGATCAGAAAATTCTCTTTAAACAGAGATTTGCAATCCTTTGTATATGTACTTGAAGATAGCCTGAAAAGTATGGAAAATAAGGCTCAGTTGTCTGGGGTGATGTCGGTGGTGGTGGCTGTGCTGTGGTTCTTGGAGCTCTTGGTCTAAAGGGGTTGTCAAAACAATGTCATGTGAAGATGTGGTTTGTCTGGCACATGAAACCTCTTGTATCTTCCTCGGTGTCTTGTTGCTTTAGCTAGGGTGGTTTTCCTATTATTTCAGAGGCATTTGCTTGGCAGTTGGTGGGAATGGCTCCATAGGAACTTCCCCCTTATTTGATGGTTGTGGGGCCTGGGCTAGAAACAGCATTAGTGGACTGGAATGCTTGAAGACATTATGAGATGAGCTAAAGCTACCACTGGAATGCTGTGGGCTTTTGTGAGCTTCAGCTTGTTTTAAAAGCTAGATTTTATAAACTATTTTCATTTGTTTTAATATTCTGAGGTTATATTCAAGCAACATAAAGACAATAAACTTCCACAAAAATTCGCATTATGGATTCAATACGAGGTTCTTATGCTATTCCTTAATTTGGTAGTTACATAAGAATACACACTGTACTATGCCTTGGTTAGACCACATCCGGAGTAATGTGTTCAATCCCAGGTGCAACATTTTGGAAGGAACATTAACAAACTAAAGTGCATCCAGAGCGGGATGACTAGGATGATGAGAGGATTTTAAGCCCTAGTATATGAAGATTGGTTGAAACAACTAAGGAAGTTTATTCTGGAAAAAAGAAGACTTAGGAGGACGTCATAACTAGTTTCTGATACAGTTACAGGGAGGTAGATTTTTGTTTTGTGACAAAGGGGTGGGGGAAGCCCATTCCTAATAATTAGAGCTTCAGGGCCATTTTTAGAAATAATGAGATCCCTGACACTAGAAGTCTTTTAGCATTGGCTGGACGGTCACTTGTGAATGTTTTAGAGGATATTAATGGTTTGGATGGGGGTTTGCATAAGAGATCTTACAAGTCTCTTCTAGCCCTGAGTTTCTGATTCGTCATCTTGTTTCATGGGTAATGAAACACACAAAGGTTCTGTTGGTGTGGTGCTTTGGGAGCAACATGGCAGGTGGAAGGTAACAGGTGGTAGGTAATTCTTCTTAGGCACCAAAAAGCACAGATAAATAGGTTCTGCAAGTTCAGAACCATGGATAGCTCTTGGTTGTTGTACTTGTCATAAAATTGAAAAACAAACAAACAAACAAATTCATAATCTCATAGTTGAAAAAAACTCTTAGAGGCCATATGAACCAACCTATACCTGAAAGAAACTCTCCTCTATAACATTCCCTACAGGTGGTTACTTGGCCTTTACTTAAAGATATCTAATGAAGGGGAAGCCCCTGCCTCTCCAAGGAGCCCATTTCACTTTTTTGGACAGTTCTAATTATTAGGAAGTTTTTCCTCACATCCAAGCCTAGAGCTATCTTTCTGTATGCTTAACACTTCTTTCCACTGGGGCCAAACAGAGTAAACTTAATTCTTTTTCCACATTATATTACACTTTACAAACATGGGGAGACAACAATCACATTCTCTCCCCTCCATGGTACACATTCCCAAATCCTTCATCAGTTTTCATATGGCATTTGTTCATAGGGGCAGAGGTTTAGTTCTAGAAGGGACCTGAAAGACAAACACCTCATTTAGTGAGCCTCCCCTCTTATAATCATTTCCTATATATTTAGTATAGTTTGCTTGCTTGTACATGTGTTTGCTTGTTGCCCCGATTAGATTGTGAACTCCTTGAGGGCAGGCACCTTTTTTTGTGTGTCCTCCTCAGTGCTTAGCACTGTCCCTGGTACATGAAAGGTGCTTAATAAATGTTTATTGACTGACTTACCTGCCTGAAGTTGCCCAGGTGGTAAGTGGCAAAGCAGAATTCAAACCCAGGTCCTCTGCCTTTAAATCCAGTGTTCTTTCTACCACACAATGCTGGTTTGAGTACCCTTACCAAATTATCACTCTACATTGGACACTCCCAAGCTTGTCATCTCCCTTTCTAAATAAGTTGTTTTCTAATCCAAAATCCATATCTGACTTTAGCAGCGGGGATCTCTCTCCAAATGCATAATATTTGCTCTCAACCACCTCCTACACCCTTTGTATTCATTTATTGATTCAATATTACACAACTTTGGGCCTTGCAGCACAGGCAGAAGTGGCAAAATGATATTAATAAATATGAGCTATTACTATAATTTTCAAGGTTTATAGGTACTTTCTTTGTGATGACCCTCTGAGGTAGGTAGTGAAAATATCATTCTCATTTTACAGACAAGGAAGCTGAGGCATAATAAGATTTGCTCACAGATACTCAGTAACTTTTAGAGTCCGGGTTTACACTCAATTCTCCTGACTTCAAATTGATCACATTTCCCAATTCGGCAAGTTGACTCTCCAAGTACAATAGGCTGGTGGGCAAGACTCCAAGTTTGGAAGGCCAGAGGATGCAAAGAACAGCATTGGCAAGCAGGATTAGTGAACTCTGATGCTAGAATAGAAGACATTTGCTCTATTCCCAGTTTCATTTAGTTTGCTTAGATAAGGATGACCTTGGGCCCACAGGTATTATTTGAAGTCAGAAGAAAGCAAGAGGCCTAAATACAAACCCTACCCATGAAAGCAGTGCTAGAAATACCAGGATAAACTCAGAGAATTCCTGATGATTTCACACCTGTCCATGTCCCCACCTCCCAAATAACTTAGTGGAAGCAATAGCTGCCTGAGGAAGCAAACCTCATTGGGGGGATCTAATCACAAGGCAGGGCGCAGGAGCTGAGCAATAGAATCCTCAGGTTTTCATAATGGTGTTGGGACTAAAGTTGTCTGGTACTGGCTTTTGATTTGAGCATTTAATTCTGCCTGCTTAAAGCAGAGCATGATATTTAAATCAGATAGTGGTCCTGGAGGAAATGGGAGTAGAGCAGGCCAGTGGTGAATTTATAGAAGGAGATTAACCCAATTTGCATACTAAGCAGCATGTAAATTATGTTATTTCAACCCATAAGTTTAGACATGTCCACTGAAATAAAAATTTATGAGAGTGATATGATATGTGGTTGGTGTAAATAAGCTATTCAAAGCAAAATATGCTAAAATATTATGGAAAATGCTCTAGAGACAATGAACAATATGAGCCTTGGTCTTCAGCCTTTAGGATAGAAAGCTGACTCCCAGTCTTTTGGACAGTGGGTGTCTCTGTATTGCTTTCTCTCTCAGGTCTCTTCCAGGCATGATGGGGAAGGTGAGAAGGTATGAATGATCTTGTCCCCACGATAGAGCGAAGAAGACTATGAACCTTGGGGGATGAGATCTGCTTTCCTGGGGTCATGCTCTGAGTCTACAACAGAGACCCAAGGAGAAGTCTACAGTAATTCTGGCTCCTGGTCCAGTGTACTTTTCATTAGAATCATAAGATTCTAAAGTATTTGAGGTGGAAAAGACCTTATACATCATCTAGTCTAGGGTTTTTTATTTTACAGATGAGGCAACTTATATCCTTTAAGTTGTATATAAAGGCATTATTACAATTGTTACTATTATTACATGGGGAGGTAGGTGGCACAACGAATAGAGCCCTGGGCTTGGAATCAGGAAGACCTGAGTTCAAATCTAGCCTCAGACGCTTGCTATCTGTGTGACCCTGAACAAGTCACTTAACCTTTGTTAGCCTCACCTGTAAAACGGGGCTAATAACAGCACCTACTTCTCAGGGTTTTTGCAAGGACCAAATGAGATAATAACTATAAAGCATTTAGCATAGGGCCTGGAACATAATGAGGACTATATAAATGTTAGTCATCATCATCATCACCACCACCACCACCGCCATCATTTCCCCATTAGAATGTAAAGCTTCTTGAGGGCAGGAACTGCTTTTGCTTTTGCTTTTTCTGTCTATTACCAGTGCTTAGAACAGTGCCTGGAGCTTAGTAAGACCTTAATAAATGCTTATCAATTGCTTGTTTGGTCACTAAGTCCCCCATTCCACTCTTTCGTCAGGAAGCCCAGAACTTGACTTATTGGTAGGTCTGACTAGCTTACAGCTGCCCTCCAATTCTCTGCTTTGGATGGGTCTTCTCTTCCTAGCTTAGAGAATAGAGGGCTTTACTTTCCTATCCTTTCTGGAAACAGCATATGATCCTTTCTAAAGGTGTTTTGAAGAGTTTACTAAGCCTTTTGTAAACCTTAATGAAATATCTAAATGTGAGTTATTGCTATTATCAATAATAATATTGAACACTACAGGGAAACATAGAAGAGAATTATGGTAGCAAATCAAATGTGAAAATTACAGCTCCCTCATTGGATGACCTTAACTGTCTCTGAACACTTAGAGGGAATTATACTGCACTCTTTCTGATTGTTCCTTCTTTTATTTGAATGGCTGATGTGATCTTGTCCTCAGGATCCCATGGTTCACTCCATGAATGTCAGGGTGCCACAAATTCTGACTGCTAAGATCTCTCATCTCCTGGTATAGGCACACACTAAAGGCCAGACTATTCTCATGAATTGTAGCTTCTACTGACCCTAGGCACATATTTCTTTTCCCACAGGTGCAAATGTATACAGCTTCTGGGTAATGATCAGAACAGGCACAGATGTACATAGTACCTCAGGGACAGAAAGCATAGTACCCTAGATTACTATTCCCAGGGTAAGGAAAAGAAATAGTGTATATAACCACAGAAAAGAGGAACTCATCTGGGGTCTTCCGACTGTCATGCTCATGCTGTCCAGTCATGTCCATAAGCCTCCCCTGGCTCCTGCCTCACTGGGTCATTACTCACTATTTCTCTGCAAATCTTGTAATTTTAATGGATAGCTTCCTTTAAGGACACACTATTCATGCTATCTCTCTTCCTTAAATATTCTGGGTACAGCAGCCTTAGGTAGGAGAGCCAAGGTCAATAGCCAGCCTTATTGGTGCTTTTGGCAGTCTCTTGAGATTAGATGTCTTCCAGAACAGTCTCCAGAGCATGCACACTTCCACTTCCATGCTCTTCTGCCTCCTCAGCCTGCTGTACTTGTCTCTCCATTTCCCCACCTCCTATGCTGACACTGAATGAGATATTTCCTTAGTTTGTGGATTCTAGCCAATAGATTTGATTTGACTAAACTGTAGGCATCTCAGTCCTAGAATCCATTTCCCAACTCTTAGCTCCTTAGCTGATTCTAGGTGCTCTTAACCTTGACAGATACCTTTTCTTCTATCACTACCAGTGATGAGTTCTTTGTTTCTCTTTGTTCAAGAATTTGGATATGGACCAGATTATTTTTATCACCACTGTCAGTGGACGAGAGGGGCTTCAGAAGAGAAAGGGAGATTTGAGAAGTGAACAGCTGGATATAAAGACAGTGTCTGAGAACGGGATTTGGATTTTTCCACCATAACTCAAAACTTAGAATGAACAACTCTTGATCGTGAATAAAGTGCACCCAATACAGGACAATTCAAACTCGAATTGCAGTCTCCCAAAGTTCTTCTCCACTTCAGTGCCTGCTGCCTTTTCACCTACTGGAGAAATCTTCATGCTGAAACCCAAACTTTCCTGATTGTTGATTTTCTGACTTGGATTGCAATTGTTGGAGTGGGATGGTAGCATGCCTACTTCACTCCCGCTTGACTCATTCTTCAGAATTCTCTACCTCCTCCCCAGCTACTTTGCTCTCTTCCCATCTCCACCCCCAACTTCTGGTTCCTTTTTCAGTGTTGTCTTCCTCCATTAGAATATAAACTCTGAAGGTGAGGGCTGTCCTTTTTGGTTGTATTTTGTATTACCAATGCTTAGCACAGAGTCTGGCACATATTAAGTGTTTAATATCTATCTATCTATCTATCTATCTATCTATCTATCTATCTATCTATCATCTATCTCCATTCATCCATCCATCTATGTATGTATGTATGTATGTATATATCTATCTATGTATCTATGTATCTATCTATGTATCTATGTATCTATCTATGTATCTATGTATCTATCTATGTATCTACCTATGTATGTATGTATCTATCTATGTATCTATGTATCTATCTTTCTTTCTATCTATCTATCTATCTATCTATCTATCTATCTATCTATCTATCTATCCATCCATCCATCCATCTATCCATCTACCCATCTATCCATCTACCCATCTACCCATCTATCCATCTATCCATCTATCCATCTATCCATCTATCCATCTATCCATCTATCATCTATCTCCATTCATATATCTATTTATCTATCTATCTATCCCTCTATCCCTCTATGCATCTATGCATCTATCCATGTATCCATGTATGTATGTGTGTGTGTATGTATGTATGTATCTATCTGTCTGTCTGTCTATCTATCCATCTATCCTTCTATCCATCTATCCATCTCTCTATGTATCCATGTATCTATCTGTCTGTCTATCTATCTGTCTATCTATCTTCTTTCTCTCTGTCTCTATCTCTCTCTCTCTTCCTCTCTCTCTGTGTGTCTCTCTGTCTCTGTCTCTCTGTCTCTGTCTCTCTCTGTCTCTCTCTCTCTCTCCCTCTCTCTCTCTCTCTCCTATGATCAAGAGGATACTGAACTGAAAAAAAATGTGGATGGGGAAGGAAGCTGTCCACAAATATTAATCTGCCAAACCTGACACAATAGAGAATAATAGGGCTGACATAGGAAGAAGAGCAGAAAAGAAGACCAGTAGTCAGCCATGGGAGGCATTATCTCAGAAGAAAGCCAGGAGAAGATAAATTGTAAATAATAAAGAGAGCAAGTTATAGGGCCTAATTTCATATTTCAAATGGTGAAATGAGGGGGATTGCTGTTCTTGATCTGAGCCTGACCAATACAGAGGATATGGTTTCTAGAGAAGGAATGATGGGAGCCTTTTGGGCTGTTTCTTTAGGTTCATAAAATTGTTCTTTTTAATGGACAAAAGAATTGAGCACATCCTCCTATCTATTTTAATTCCAACCTTTGGTAGCAAGTGTTTCTCCAAATGAGTGATGCTTTGGCAAATTACTTTCCTTTCTGAGGGTGGTATGTGAGGAGGGGAAGGAGAGAGACACTATGGACATAACTTACATATTCAAATGATATTTATTGAAGAAAATTCTTGATGGCTGACTGAGGCTTCTTCTGCAGGCTAGAGACTAGGGATGCTATGAATTTCCAAGTTTGCAGCCAGCTCAATTTGAGGGGAGGATTAAGAGGTCCAAAGATGAATTCCTAGCTTCCCCTTTTTCTACAGGAAAGGTCCCATCTCTGATGTTTGCTGATCAGTGTTTCTTTACTTTGTAAGGATTTGAGGGTAATGATTGTTGGGGAAGTGGTAACCAGCTTGTTGCCCTATCTAGCTTTGGGATCCTTGAGCAATTGGTTAAACTGGATGAGGGGCACAGGATTGGGACACAGGACTGAAATGCTGGTCTCCATTATTGCTATTTAATAAGGGTATTCTAAAGTCTGTCATATGTTATCTCAAGTGCTAAGGGACTGTTTGGATCTAGGTGGAGATATCTACGAAGTCATATATCTTGGAGATCTCAGCTGATTTAGAGATATGAGGCAAAGAAAGTGAGAAACAAAGAAAAATACTTAAATATGCAGAGCAATGAAAATTCGTATAGACACGTATCAGAGGGAATTCTCACTATCTCTGAACTGCCTGGCCATTAGCTTAGAATAGACCTCATGGCAAAACAAAAAATAAAGGTGCTGTAATTTGTTCATGACTAGAATTTCCGATTAAATTTGAACTTTCCTAATTCAATTTCCAGACTCTAATGCATACTGTACATGAAGGAAAAAGGTTAACATTGACTTAGGGTCTTTTATTTTGTTTTTTCTATATTGGAGTGTCATATCTATGAGATGAACTAGTAAATATTTACTAATATGTGCATGTATATATACATTTTCTATCAAACATTATCAATACATTTACATTAAAAATGAAGGACATTATCTACCCTTACAAAATTTCTAAGCAGCAAACATACCCTTATATACTATCTTAAATAGCAAATGTATTCTTAAATAGAAGGTGTCCCAAAGCTCTTAGTTTAGTCTTAAGCTATTGAAGTTTGGAGATCTCAGGTGGTTTAGAGACCTGAGGCCAAGATAGACAGAAATGATTAAAAATACCTAAATATTAAAGCTAAAAACTGCGTTAAGACTTTTGGGACACCCTGCATAATCCTAGTTGTTTAGTCATTTTAGTCATTTCTGACTCTGACCCCATTTGAGGTTTTCTTGGCAAAGACACTAGAGTAATTTGCTATTTCCTTCTCCAGCTCATTTTGCAGATGAGAAACTGAGGCAAACAGGGTTAAGTGACATGCCCAAGGTCCCACAGCTACTAAATATCTGAGGCCAGATTCAAATTCAGGAAGATGAGTGTTCCTGAGTATAGATCTAGCATTCTATCTATTGTACCACCTAGCTGCCTCTAATCCTTGATAGGATTAATAATAATCCTAAACAGGAAACAAATACTTCTACACATTATGAGAAAGGCCATAACAACCATAAACCAAACACTATGGAATCAATCAATCCAAAAATCAATTATCAAGAACTTATGAAGTGTGTTCTATGTTGAATGATTTGTAGCAATCATAGTCTTACTAGATCCACTATTGTGGTTTTTACAAAGGAGGAATGAAACTGAGAAGCTGTCACTTGCCCAGAGTTATGTATATGAGGGAGCTAAGGTTTGAACCTGACTCCAAATTTACTGTGCTTTCTCTTACATCATGTCATTGTACTTGTCCTATAACGTATGATGGACAAAAAAATTAAGTTAGTTTATTCACAGTAGAGGATATGCAAAATAACTAGCACCCATTTAAGATATCAATGTAGACCTTTATTTTTGGACTGGATCTGGGATTTCATTGGTATTCCGATATACAGTTGATGGTGCAGTGGATAGGACACTGAACCTAGAGTCATGAAGATGTGAGTTCAAATCCAGCCTCGGACAGTTACAAGCTGTGTGCCCCTGTGCATGTCACTTGACCTCTGTTTGCCTCAGTTTCCTGAACTGCAAAACAGGAATAATAACGGCACCAACCTCCCAGCGTTGTTGTGAAGATCAAATGAGATAATGTCTGTAAAAGCACTTAGCACAGTTCCTGGCACATAGTAAGTACTACATAAATATTTATTCTCTTCCTTCCCCCCCCCCAATCTGTATCTGCTGTGCAACTTATAGTCTTGGAGAGTTGCTGTAGTCACTGTAGGGCATGTTAAGTGACTTGTTCAAGGTCATATTGATAGCACGTATTAGAGGTAGAACATGCTCTATCCATTATACCGTACTAACTCCTTTATATAGAAATACTGTAAATATTCTTTTGTTAATGCTCACGATGCATGATAGGAAAAATCAGAAAGTTTGACAAGGAAAGAAAGTTGTAGTCTTAACAACTAAAACTTTGACGATGAAACAAACTTCCAACGACCTCATTATAGTATCAAATCCCAGGCCCAGAAGACATGCAAATGTGATGATCCTCGTGTTCAATTTAGTTTTACTTCTGGGGATCTCAAAATACAGTGTCTTTTATGCTGCTAATGAAAACACAGAGTTCGGCTATTCTGGCAAAGTTATAAACAAAGCACTACAAATTTTTTAAAAAATGAAATTCTTGAATTTGAAAGTGAATGGGAAATGAACAATTCTCCAAAATACCGGCTTCTGTATGCAGAGGAGAAAATGAGAATTGTGGTGAGCTATCATAGACAACAATGCTCCCAATTATAAAACTTATTGAAAGCAGATAAACACATCCTTCTTGATAAACAAGTTGCTTATACTACTCAGATTCAAAATAAACTTGATTTGAAAACATAGGATTTAAAAATCAATCATTTGTTACTGTTATGCTATTTAAAGTATTTTAAATTTTTCATTTTTTCCCATTAAAAACATCTATTTTCTCTTCCTCCCACTTTTCCACAGTACCTTGAAAAGGAAACAAATCCCTTATAAGAAATATGCATAGTTAAGTAAAACAAATACCAACATTCATCATATCCAAATGTATATGTCTCTGTGTGTATGTGTGCACATATATGTCTTAGTACTCTGAGTTTATCATGTCTTTGTCAGGAGGTGGGTAGCACATTTCTTCATGAGTCCTCTGCAATCATGCTTGGTATTTGCAGTGATCAGAGTTCCTTAGTCTTTCATAATTGTTTGTCTGTACAATGTTTTTATTGTATAAATATTTACCCTGTTTTGCTCGCTTCACTTTCTTTGCATCTCTCTACAGAAATCTTTTCAGGTTTTTCTCAAGTCAATAAGCATTTATTAAGTGCTTACTCTGTGCCGGGCATTGTATTGAGTTTCTCTAAATCTTTCTTTCATTATTACTTATGGCACTAAATCACTCCATCACATTAATATGACATTATTTGTTAAGCCATTCTTCAATTGTTGGTCCTTCCTTTAACTTCAAGTTCTTTGTTACCACAAAAAGATATACATATTTGCATACATATATATGGGTCCTTCTACTATTTCTTTGTTCTTTTTGGCAAATATTCCTAGTAGCAGTGTTGTTGGGTCACTGTTTAGTAACTTTTGAGGCGTAGTTCCAAATTGCTTTCCAAAATAGCTAGAGTAGTTCATGGTTCCACCAGCAGTGCATTAATGTATGTGTTTTCCCACAACCCCTCCAGCATTTGTCATTTTCCTTGTTTGTTATCTTTGCCAATTTGAAAGGTGTGAAGTGAAACCTCAAAGTTGCTTTAATTTTCATTTCTCTAATTACTAATGATTTGTAATATTATTTTATAAGATTACTGATGTTTTGGATTTTGTCTTCTAAAACCTGCCTACTCATATACAATGATGATTGATCAATTAAAGAATATATGTTATTCTTATAAATTTGAGTCAGTTCCCTATATGTCCTGGAAATGAGACCTTTTACCTGAGAAACCTGCTGCAAAGACTATCCCCTAGTTGCCTATTTCCTTTCTAATTTTAGCTGCATTGGTTTTGTTTGTGCAAAACCTTTAAAATTTTTATATAATCAAAATTGTCCATTTTTGTCTTCTATGTCTCTCTATTTGTTTGGTCATGAACTCATCCTCATCTATACATCTGAAAGGTAATTTTTTTTGTTGGTCCTTGGATGTTTTTAGGATTTCATTCTTTATATGTAAGTCATATGCCATTTAGAAGTTATTGTGGTAAATGATGTGGGATGTTGTTCCATACCTTGTTTCTGTGATACTGATTTCTAATGTTCCTAGCAGTTTTTATTGAATAGTGAGTCCTTACCCCAGTATCTACAATCTTTGGATTTATCCATCACTATGCTACCACGCTCATGTACTTTTGTATATTTTATGACTAATTGGTTTCAGTGGCTGACCTCTCTATTTCTTAACCAATATAAAATCATTTGATGAATATGACTTTTTAAAAAACATATAGTTTGAAATCTGGAATTGCTAGGCCCTTCCTTTTTTCATTATTTCCCTTGTAATTCTTGACCTTTTGTTCCCTTAGATAAATTTTTGTCAGTTTTTCTAGGTCTATAAAGTAATCTTTTGGTTATTTGATGTGCTTAACATTAATAATCAAATTAATTTAGGTAGTATTGTTGTTTATATTATGTTGACTCAACCTATCCATGAGCAATTAATGTTTCTCCAATTGGAGAATTCTCCAATGCTCCTCATTTCCAACCTGGTTGCACTTTGAGACTTCTCTGATTTCTCTACCTCATCCCAGGAAGATCATCTTCAATCAAGTTGAAATCTGTCTTGATACTCGCACTTTACCACTACCTTTTGCTCCTCAGATTGGCGGGTAGATCCATGATCTCCAAAACCTCCATTTAAGAAGGGGACTCAGGACAGATATCTCATTTCCCACCTGTACTAGTTTGGGACTTTTCTTTTTTCTCTGCCCTGCCTCCGAGTTGGATACCTTCTTTCCCACCACCCTTTAAAGCTTCCTTTTGTGTGTACCTTCTCCCATTAGACTGCAAATTCCTTGAGCTTACCTCTTTGAGGGCAGGAACTGTCTTTCTTTTTTCATATTTGTATCTCCAATGCTTAGCACAGTGCCTGGCACATAGTAGGGTCTTAGTAAATGTTTATTGACTATTATTATTTGGGTCTGTCTTTAATTGAGTAAAGTTTTTTTGTAGTTATATGAATACAGTTCCTGTTTGTGTGTTGACAGAGTCCCAAGTATCTTATACATTCTGTACTTATTTTAATTGGAATTTATCTTTCTATCACTGCTTTCTGTGTTTTCTTTGGTAATATATAGAAATACTCATGATTCATGTGGCCTTGTTTTATATCCTGCCACTTTGCTGTAGTCATTGTTTCATTTACTTATTTACTTGATTTTCTAGGGTTTTCTAACTAAGTCATCATATCATCTGCTAAAAACAATCTTTTTGTTTCTTCTTTGCCCACACTTTCTGCATAAATTTCATTTTTAAAAAATCTTATTGCTATAGCTAGTATTTCTGGAACTGTATCAAATAGAACAGGTGATAATAGACATCCTCACTTTATCCTTGATCGTATTGGATCAGCTTCTATATAATATATGTATAGTATATGTAAATATATATCTGTCATATGTTGTCATGTATCTATAGCTGGCTCTATCTGGCTCTTTATTTTAGGCAGATACTACATATATTAAGAAAAGATCCATTTATTCTTATGTTTTCTGATATTCTCAATAGGAATGGGTCTTATATCTTCTAAGGCTCCCTTCTTTGTCTACTTTTCTAAACAATTTGTGGAATGTTGGACTTAATTGTTTTTAAAAATATTTGATAGAATTCACATGTAACCTGGATTTTTTTCCTTTGGGAGCTCATTTGTGACTTGTTAATTTTCTTTTTCCGAGATTAAGTTACTTAATTTCTCCATTTTTTTGTACTTTTAATCTGGACAGTTTATATTGTTGTGAATATTAATTAGTAATCAAATCATCCATTTCTTTAAGTTTATCAGTTTTATTGGCTCCTTTGTTTCTTCTTTGTTGTGAATCCCTTTTTTCACTTTTGATGCTGGTAATTTGGTTTTACTCTTTCATTTTAAAAATCAAATTAGTTAGTGTGTGTTTATTTAAACAACACCTTCTAGTTTTATTTACTAATTCAATGGGCTATTTTTGTTTTAATTTGTATTAATTTCTTCCTTTATTTTCAGGTTTTCTATTTTGGTGTTTAATTGGGGCTTTTAATTAGTTGATTTTCTATTTTTTTAGTTGAATGCCAATTTCTTGATCTGTTCTAATTTGCTTTGGTTGATAAAATTGTTTGGAGATATAAAATTTCTTTCAAAGGTTGTTTTGACTACGTCCCTAAAATTTTAGTGTCTTGTCATTATCTTTAATGAAATTATCTGTTGTTGCTATGATTTCTTATTTGACCCACTCATTCTTTAGGATTATTATTTAGTCTTTAATTAATTTTACTTGTTTCTTCAATGGTCCTTTATTGAATATAGAAGTGTATGAGTTGTTCAGGAAGAACTAATACCTGTGGTAAGAGGGCTTGCCAAGCTCTTTTCAGGGCTGCTCACCTTTGGTGTCCACCTGTCACTGAGTTCTCACCTGTGGCTCTAAGAACCTGCAGCACGTTCAGCAGTAACACTCCAGTAATTGTTGTGGGTCATGTCTTGACTTGCAAGTCAACTGGATTTAAGTGAGGCACGGCTATGCAAAGTCATGAGCCTCACTCTTCTCCAGAGTCATTGGAGTCCAGTGGCAAGACATAGGTTACCCCTGTAAATTGTCTTGGCAGATGGGCTTAAACTATGTTGAAGGTAGCCGACAAGCTTTAAACCTTTTTGTCAAGTAAGGAGGATATGTATTCCAAGCATATGAAAACTTCTCCCAGAAGTATGGGTGGATGAGAACAATTTGTTCCAGTGACCTTGAAGGCAGCTAAAGCAAGCACTGTGTAATCCTTAGAGCTTGGTAAGACATTGAAGGTGCAAAGGTTGTCCTAGGCCATTGCCAGTAATTCTGACTTTTGTCTTGCCACTGGGCTTTAATGATTTTGGGAGACTGAGGCTGATAATTTGTATAACTCCATCTCTTTCTCCTCCCTTCCAAGATTATAGTGTTGGCTGTTAATCTTGTGTGATCCTGACTATGGTTTCTCAGTAATAAATTTTTTTCTTTCTGGCTGTTTGCAGAGTGTTTTTCTTCACTTTAGAAGTTCTAGATTTTGGCTATAATGTTCCTAGGAGTTTTCATTTTGTAGTTTTAGGAGGTAATTTTACTTTGGGTTTCTTTATTATTGTTTCTTCTGGTGATTTTCAGAAATTTGTCAGGGTGTTTGTGGGGGAATCTGTGTTCCTCTAGGTCCTAGCACGCAAAAATCTTCTCACATTTCCTATTATAATTTATATTAAAGGTATGCAAGCTTCCTGTTTTGAGTTTAATCTGCTTTCTTTCATTGAATTGGACTTTGTTCAATCATACCTATAACTAGAAAGTTTCCACATCTTCCTTTTGCATGGGGGGGGGGAATTCTCTCTCTTTTAATTTATTTGTTTCTCAACTCTCTAAAATAGGAGTTCTTACCATTAGGAGTCTGTAGATAGATTTCAGGAGGTAGACAAACTTGGATGGGAAAAAAATTCCATCTCTATTTTTACTAACTTCTAACTGAAATTTAGTCTTTCCTTCAATTATTTAAAAACATCTTTCTGAGGAAGGGTCCATAAACTTGACCATACTGTCAAAGCAGTTGAGGATACAAAACAGGTTAAGAACTCTTGCTCTATCATATAATTTTAAGTGATATTTAATTACTTTTTTGTTCTTTGCATCACTTAGAGTTCTTGTATTTCCTTAACTTTTTGATTTTTACTTTCACTTGTTTAAGAATATCAGGCATTTCTCTCACACATTTGTCTTCTACATTTCACTCCATGTCTTCCTTTTTTTGCTGCCTTATAATAAGAAAAAACAATTTTCAAGTTTTCTGTGGCATGTATCAGAAAGATAGTTATGTAATCTTCCAATGTCTAACAACAGGTCTTCAATGATTATCAAAGGTCACTACTATCATGTTGGTATTTGACACCTGTCCTTTGGAGTATTCCTACATGTTTTTGTTCCTATTCTTTGATCTTCCTCTTCTTCTTGACATGCGAGCTATTTTTTTTAAAGGCTAGGTCTTCCCATGTCATGCTGGAAGTTCAGGGACTGCTCACAGGCTGAATCCCATTCTGATCAATATGGAAGCATTGACTGTTTAATTTTAACTTAGGTCAATTGACCGCTGTTTAGAGAATTTGGTGCCCCTCCACTTTCCTGGGAGATCATCAATGTTAATGCTTAATTTAATGCAGACATCGGATTGACTTAGAACTTCAGCTTAGAACTCCTGAGTTCAAGAAATCTGCCAGTCTAAGCCTTCCCAGTAGCAAGTGCATCAACACCTGGTGAAATATAAATTTATTAAAGGGGCAGGGACAACATCTGCTGTGGAGGAAGGTCTTCCTTGTCCCTGCCCCTTCCCTAACATCTCCCCCTCCCCAATACCATTTTAAAAACATCTCCTCTGCTGGTTTGCCATTGCTGTTTGTAAAAGGAAAATTATTCACAACTCCAAATCAATTTCATCTAAAAAGGATAGTTCTAAGTATGTGCCACTCGGGAACCATATAATAACAACACTTTGGTTTTTACTGCAAATGCTCAGGAACAAGAGCAGAAGTAAATATACTATCATGTTTAGCAATAGAAAATATTCTGTGCAAGCTAATTAGGCTGTTGACTGGAATGAACCAAGGGCTTGGGGACAGTGCCCCAATCGTAGCACAGACACAGATCTTGTGACAATGGCTCAGGCAGGTGTAAGTCATCTTCACTGATGCCCCAGGTAGGAGGCTGGGGTTTGAGATGAAGAGGATGGAGAGGGTAGACCAGGGGTGGGGAACCTGTGGCCTCCAGGCCACATGTGGCCCTCTAGGTCCTCAAGGGCAGCCCTTTAATTGAATCCAAACTTCACAAAACAAATCCCCTTAATAAAAGGATTTGTTTTGAAAAACTTAGACTCAGTCAAAAGGCCATATCTAAGGACCTAGAAGACCACGTGTGACCTCAAGGCTGCAGGTTCCCCACCCCTAGGGTAGGTAGTGTACAAATACTTAGATATTACAATGAGGGTGTGCTTTATGAATTTCAAGAGAAGGCTCTCTACAACAAATGAAATGAATTTGGCCTTTGAAGCTGAAGACTTGGATTTGAATCTTACTAGGTGAGGAACTTTGGGAAGACACTTATGATGAATGAGCTTTAGTGTCTTTATCTGTTAAATAGGGATAAATAATTCCTGCCTACCTACTTCATGGATCAAATAAGAAAATCTCAGCATCCTTGTCACCCTCAACTTTCCACTCACTCAGAACCATACCCAATCACTTATCAAGCTTTATTGATTTTGTCTCCACAATATCTCTTACATTTTGTCCCCTTCTCTCCACTTATACAAATACTACCCCAAATCAGGCCAGCATAAGATCATACCTGGACTATTGCAATAGCCATAAGTGGTCTTCCCACTGCAGTCTCTCCCCTTTCCAATCCACCCTCTTATCGTTGTTCAGTCATTTCAGTCATATCTGACTCTTCATGACCCCATTTGGGGTTTTCTTGGCAAAGATACTGGAGTGGTTTATCATTTCCTTTTTCAGTTCATTTTACAGGAGGGGAAACTGAGGCAAACAGGGTTAAGGGACTTGCCCAGGGTCACACAATTAAATGCCTACTATGTCAGGCACTGCTCTATACATTTTCCCTCCTGATGATCCCATCAGCTTTCATGGGTACAACTCTTTCTATGTAGAAGATTCCCAGTGTCTCAGGCTTACTTTTTCCTGGACTCCAGCTTTGCATCATCAATGTCACTTTTTCGTCTCTCCCTTATAGAATCTCTTTTTTGTCCCTTGGGAGGCAGCTCTAGTGACACCTTCTACTTGGAGCTTTTCTTGATCACCCAACTGCTGGTGCCCTTCCTCTCAAGCTAACTCATATGTAACTGCTTTGTGTTTATTCTTTTCACACTTACATGCCTATGTAAATACAAGCATATATACATACATGCATGCATACATACATATATGAATCTCCCCCTGTTAGAATGTAAGTTCCTTGAGAATATAAATTATTTAATTCTTTATCTTTATATCCTCAGTGCCTGGCACATAGTAGGTGCTTAATAAAGTGGAATTGGATCCCATTTCCCCTGACATCTGCTCCTTTTCCAAACCAATCTATTTCTATTGAGAGCACTGCCATAACTCTAGCCACTCAAGTTAGCAAACTCAGAGTCATATATGACTTTCTCCCTCTTGATTCTCCTAAGCCTTGTCAACTCTACATCCCTAACATTTTTCCTATCTATCTCTTTCTCTCTACCTACGTGGTCATTAACCTCATTCATGCCCTCATTGCCTCTTGCCTAGATTAGTCAAATAACTACTTAATTGGTCTCCTTGCTTCCTGTCTTTCTCTTTCACTAATCCATCTTCCACATGGCTGCCAAATTCATATTCTTAAAATGCAAAATGACCATGTTATTTCCCTACTCAAAAATCTGCCTATTGCCTCCAGAATCAAGTGCAAATTCCTCTATTTGTCATCTAAAGCTCCCCATGCTCCCTATCCACCTTTCAAGACATTTAGCCCTACTCCTCTTCATGAAATCTGTGTCTCAGTAAGACAAACCTACTAACATGGGCCTGAACTTTTACAATATATCTCCATTCCTGGACTGTGCCTTCTCCTTACCTCTGCCTCTCAGAATCCCTAGCTTCCTCAGCTTAGGTGCCATTTCCCACAAGAAGCTATTCCTGATCCCCTCAGTTGTTATTCTCTCTCTCTCTGAAATGATTTTCTATTTACTTCTCTTGGTCTGCATTATATGCCCCAAGTGGAATATTAGCTCCTTAAGGATGGGGTGATTTCATTTATACCTTTATGTCTCTAGCACCTGACAGTACCTGGCACATACTTAACACTTATTAAATACTTTGAGTTAAAGTGAATTGAATTGAAGTTGTCTTCAAGCTGAGTTACTGGCTTAAGCTTCCTTATATCCTCACTATCTCAGGTTTTTCCAAGAGATTTGGAGAGGTCTGAACCAACAGTGGTCAAGGGGCTCGCTCCCAGCAGTAAAAGTCACAGTAATTCACTGACTCAGCATCTTCAGTCTTATTCCCAGCCCCATTCTAACCTTAGTACCCCAGGGTTCCAGTAACTAATCTCTTAACTGGTTGTGCTACTTTGTGCTGACCTTTAACTTTCCTTTGCAAAGTAGAGGGATATTGATAATGAGAAACTGGGCTAGAGTTACTTCTGAGGAGCAAGCAAGTATGACTTGAGCTTTGGTTGAGCAGCCATTTAAATTGTAATAGTTATGTTTGCCTAGTCCTTTATGGTTTAAAAATTCAATGCAACACACATTTCTTAAGTGCTTACTATGTGTACTTAATAGGGCATATAGACTAATTTTACATTACTCACTTCCTATGAATTCTGTATTTCAGCCAAATTGGTTGGCTCACTGTTTCCTTTTAAAGATAGCCTGTTTCTGATAGTGTGGGGTACTGGCTGTGGAAGCAGGATGACCTGCTTGCAAATCCTGCCTCTGATATACATACCAGATGTGTAGTCCTGCGCAGGCATTTAACCTTTGGTGCCCCCAGGCTACTCTCTAAGGCCATAAGCTTCAAGATAGAGCTGTGAGGAAAGACTGGCTGGCTGACTGACTGAATGGACCTCACAGGTGGAGGGAGTTTCCTCATTATGAGGTCCCTTCACTGATAAAATAGTTTTGGAGAGAGAGCCAGAGACAGAGATAAACAGAGAGAGAGAGATAGAGATAGGGAAACAGAGAGACAAAGATATAGAGAGAGACAGGGAGATAAAGAAAGAAAAAGAGTTAGACAGAGATGGAGATAGGGAGACAAAGAGACAGAGACAGAGAGATAGACAAAAATAGAGACAAGGGGAGGGAGAGAGAGACAGAGAGACAGAGAGAGAGAGAGAGAGAGAGAGAGAGAGAGAGAGAGAGAGAGAGAGAGAGAGAAGGAGAGACAGAGACAGAGAATGAGAGAGACAGACACACACAGAGACAGACAGAGAGACAGAGAAAAAGAGAGAAAGACACACACAGAGACACACACACATACACACACACACACACACACACACAGAGAGAGAGAGAGAGAGAGAGAGAGAGAGAAAGAAAGGAGACCAAGAAAGAGAGCTGGAGACAAAGAAACAGAGAAATAGAGATAAAGAGAGAGGAGAGAGAGTGATAGAGATATAGAGACAGAGAGACAGAGACTGAGACTGAGAGAACAGAAAGAGAGAGCTAAGTCCTATGGACACAAAGACAAAAATCAGTCTTTTCCTTCAAGGAACTGTAGTAGCATGTAATTCTATTAGAGAGATATAACATCAGGGTCATGCTGGAGCCAGCTTGAACTGGCTGGCAGGAACTGATTGTTAATTTTCAGTGTGAGAGTTTACACTTTAGAAATTGCTAAATGCTCCAAAGCAGGGATTGGTTGATTTTTTGTTGCTTGTCTAGACTTAAGAAAGCCTCGGAGAAAATGTTAATAGTCTATATCAAACTTAAAAGTATGTCATGGGTACATTTTTCCCTCTGAGAGCTAAAAGCATTTACCAGCCCACTTTCATAGAACATGTTCAAAAATAAGCATAATTTGAGGTAATTTAAGGAAGAAAAGAGCATTAGGTAAAGGAATAAGCATTTCTATGGTACCTACTATGTGCCAGACACTGTGCTAAAATCTGTCCTCCTCCGCTTTACAAATGTTACCTCATTTGATCCTCATAACAACTCTGTGAAGTTGGTGCTTTACAATTGAGGAAACAGTTTAAGTCACTCACCCAGGGGGCAATTAGGGAAGGCTACATATAAAAAGTAGCACCTCACTTGAGCCTTGAAGGAAGTCATGAATTTGGGGGGAGGCAGTGGGGGGGGGGAATGGTTTGTATGAATGCAGAAAGGCAGGAGAAGGAATACCAAGCTGAGGGCAGAGTTTGCCTGGAATGTAGTATTCACGGATAGTAGGAAGTAAAGATGGAAGGGTAAACTGTTGCCAGATGGTGGAGGGCTTTAAATGCCAAAATACACAGCTGATCTCAGGGGCAATGGGGAATCACTGAAGTTTTTTTAGCAGTCAACACACATTTCTTACACACTTACTATGTGCCAGGCACTGTGCTAAGAGCTGGAAGTGGCACAGTGAGAGCTGTGCCTTAAGAAGACTGTTTTGGATGGGTTGGGGAAGAAGTTGAGAAGACACTTAGGAGGCTATTCTGGCAGTCTTGGAGCACAGTACATTGAGTACCTTATTCTCTTTTAGAAGATCCCAGATACGAGCCAAGCCTGAGCTCTAAGTGATTTTCCCTGGGACTCTAGTCTGAGGTACGAAAAGAGCCAGAGATAATGAAAAAATAGATTCTGACCCCTCTCTTTTGAAGCTGAGCTCTCCAAGGTTCAAACCTAGTACATGAATGAGCCTGGAATTGGGACCCTTGGTGGAAAAGGGCATCCCCAGCCTCCTGGACTAGCACTTGTTACATTAAAATGTTAAATAAAAGTATATGTGTAACATTGGGGGGCATTACAAAATGGAGAGGACCAGGATAGGCTTATACTTGAGTGGAACTTTGAAGAGGCTGGGTATTTTATAAGGAAGTAGTGAAGAGCAAGGACATTCCAGGAATGGAAGGCAGCCTATGCAATAGCATTCAGAAGGGACATGAATCGTCATGCTTGGGGAATATTAAATAGTTCAGTTTGGCTGCAATGAAGAGCACATGAAGGAAATGGATAGGCAGTAAGCTTGGAAAGGTAGGCTGGAGCCAGATCTTAATGGGCTTTAAAAGCCAAACTGAAAGAAGGAAATTAAATTCTGTCCTAGAGGCAACAAGAAACCCTTGGAATTTCTTGAGTAGGAGAGTGACACAAACAGATCTGTGCTTTGAGAATTCCAATGTATCAAGGCGATAGAAGAGGATTCATTTGAGTGGCATTGAGTTAGAATGCATGGGTTTATGGGGTGAGGGACAGGGAGGAGTCAGTTCTGATTCGCAGGTCTTGAGTGTGGTTGGGTTAATGATACCGTTAATACAGTAGGAAGGTCAGAGAAGGAGCAGATCTTATGAATAAGTTCAATTTTTGCTGTTCAGAATATTCAGCATTGAGGGAGTTCTTGGGGGAGCTGTTCAGCATAGATATGAAGCTTAGGGAAGAGGTCCTATTGGAGATAAATACCTGGAAGGCATCTACACAGATGTCCAAGCTTTTGGGACTGGATGGGATTGATAAAGAAGAGAACATACAAGATGTTTCAAAAGTCTTAGTGCAATATTAAGCTATTTAAGCTTAAGACTTCACTGAGACTTTTGGGACACCCTGTATTTTTTTTAAAGCAGAACTATGGGTAGAGTCTTGAAGGCTAGGGCCTGGAGGAGGAAATAGGAATCAGGAAAAAGGAAAGATATATGGGGAGAGGAGTTTTCACCATAAGACTACCCTGCAGTTTAGGACACCATCCTAGGGGAAGGAACAGCAGCGGTCTGAATCTTGGAGATGATCTACATTTCTAGACTCCTACAGATTTCCCAGACTGTTTAGAGGAGGGGAATCTGCTTCTGAAATCAGGAAATAGTGAATGTGTGAGCATCAAGCCACAAGGTATTATTTTGAACTAAGCCCTGTACTAGGCACTGTAGACTAGATAAGATAAATAAATGATGAGATCCTCTGGTCTCTTAAAAATTAGTTTGGGGAGATAATGCATAGATAAGAAACACTCAGAGAACAATGGAACAGGTCAATTGTGTGACTCACGGACAATAAGGGCTATAAGACAGCACTCTTTCAAGGCTAGGCTCCATGAGGACCAAACCCAGTGCACGAGTGAGCCCAGAGCTGGGTACCAGAGTAGGGAGACAGAATGTGAGCTGAGGGAGTTGGAGGAACCTTCAAGGACAAAACAAGACTTCATTCTGCCTTCAAACTAGGGCCTTGGCTTCTGGATGTGAGCTCACCAGAAAAGACAATGCTGAAGATACAGTGGCCCTTGAAGTCTATGTTTTGGGATGAGCTAAAAGCACCCTTTCCCACAAAAGGATACACCTGACTCTCTTGTCTGTTAGGTATCTATTTAAGTGGAAATATCTGGGATCTAGAGACAGGCTGTTATATTCAGAGAATGTTCGATCTGGAAAGGATCCCAGAGTTTAACGCTAGCCCAACACCTTCATTTCACAGGTAAAGGAGTTAAGGTCTAGGGGTGAGAAAGGATTTTTCCATGGTTGTAACCTGTTTATAACTAGTAATCCACAGAACTGGGACTCCTCTCTCCAAGTTAAGCATTCTTTTCAATACTGCAGGCTAGAGCATGGATACCTTTGGAGGGATGGGTAGAAGCTGGGGTATTCCTGTTCTCTTCATTTCCTTCAGTTCTCATAGACTCAGAGTTGCAAGGGTTTTTGCTTCCCTGTTGATAAAGAACTCACAGGTGTAATGGCAAGCAAAGTGGGACTTTTTGTTGTCTTTTGTTTTGGAGTGCCTCTCAGCACTAAGGCAATCAAGTGCCTATGATTGAGTCTTACCTTTGTTTGTAGGAAGGCCCACACTCTTTTGCTAGTTAGGTCAGGAGAGATGTGAAACCCTCAAGAGGTGTGAAGCACTCTGACCCTGAAGAAGTATATGTACACACACACACACACTCTGCAGTTAGCATTTTGTTTGGGGCTTGCTAGTTGGAAGAGTGTCGATGGAGAAACTGGGTAGCTGTTAAGGAGTCCCCCTATCCTCCAGCTTTGAAAACCCAGATGTTGGTGCTTCTCTCTCTGGTAACTATGTATGTATAGCTTTGGTCAGACAGCTAGAAGCCTGTCTGTTGATTTGTGTTATTTGCTCTGTTTATAATTTCTGTTTGTACTTGCTCTGAAGTTCAGGCTGCTGATATTTTCACCTGAACTAAGTGAATGATATATGTATGTTTAATTAAAGTGAGATTGTTAACCCATTAAAGTTGCTTTCGTTAGAAAAGCAGATCAAAGAACCTGTGCCAACAGCCTTCCTGTGTGTTTTTGTTGTTGGTCTTTCACACCCACAACAGCTACTAAGAGCATTGTTGATACAACAGCCCACTCCACTTCTGGACAGAGGTCATCCAATCCAACCTCTAATCAAATAATGAATCTCCTTTGTGTCTATTGCCCTTGTATAACCCCCTTTGGACTATTTTGTCCTAGATCTGACTCCATGCTTTAGGAGGGACAATGGTAAGTTGGAATGTATCCAGAAAAGCATGTCCAGACCTTTGACATGGCTTAAAACTAGGCCATAAGTGTATCCTTTGCACGCACTAGGCAAATTCAGTCTGAAGAAGAAAGGGCTTGAGCATGGGAGGGGAATGATAGTACATCCTTCAGGATTTAAGGGCCTGACCTATGGAAAAATGGTTATTAGACAGGTTCTGTTTGTCCCCAGATGTTAGAACTAGGAGCAATGGGTGGAAGGCACAGAGAGTCAGGTTTTGGCCTAATGTAATTAATGTAACTTGATGTACCAACCATTAGAACTACCTGAATGTGGGATGGGCTGACTCAGGAGACAACTGTCTCCTAGACAATTTCAAGTAGAGGCCAGATAGCCACATGGAGATTTTATAGAGGGGATTCCTATTTGGGTGACAGTGAGACTATATGATTTCTGGAACCCATTTCAGCTCAGTCATTCTGTGATACAATGTCCTTGGCAAGTGGTTCATCCTCTTCTTGAAGAGAAGAAACTCATTGTCCCATTGACATGGAGCCCACTCCTCTTGGAAAGGTAGCTAGGTAGCGTAGTAGATGGAGTACTAGACTAGGAGCCAGAAAGATCTGAGCTCAAATCTGGTCTCAGACATTGCTAGCTGTTTGACCCTGAGCAAGTTACTTAACCTGTCTGCCTCGATTTCCTCATCTGAAAAATGGGGATAATGATAGCACCTACCTCCCAGGGATTTTGTGAGGCTGAAATAAAATAACATATATAAAGAGTTTGCAAATTTTCAGGTGCTATAGAAATGCCAGTTATTTATTAGTATTATTATTATTGACTTCTGACATAGCTGGTTTTTCTTTACAATTGAGTTGAAATCTATTTCCTTGCAACTTTCATCTGTTGGTTGTAATCCTTTCCAGTAGGGCCAAGACAAATAAAACCTGTGCCCTGTGGCCCTGGAAGGTTACCATCTGTCCTCCTTCCACACCCACCAAAGCATACAGACCAGCCATGTGTAATGCCATCAGAGGAAACCATTATGGGTTATTCAATAATTCAGACACATTTTCTAAATGAGTGCTATGCCCAGGAAATTATGCTGTAGATGCCTAAGTGTTGCCATAATGTGCCCACTGCCAGCCACCCAGAGGAATTAGCTCAAACAAATGGTTTGCTTTTTAGGGATTGGAGACACAGATCTTCACCTTTGGAATTGCTCACAGCTGTCAGAGAAACAGAGCGAGGTAGAGGAGTGGCCCACCACTGCCAATTCAAGAGATCTCTCCAGCCAACACTCTCCTCTCCCAGGTAAGCCCTTAATAAAGACAGAGAAAGGTACATAGCAAAAATGACAACCTGCCCAGTGTTCATTCAAGGTTCAGAAAACCCCAAATAGGATTTCTGTGGTTTGAACTCCTACTGGCTTCTACCTCAGTGGGAGGGTAGAAATGAACCCTTTCCTACCCTCTCCTGCCTTTTATGTTTGTTTTCTCACCTTTTAGGCTAAAAGGAGAAATATGTGGGAGGTAGGCAGAAGACTCCATGTAGAGTTTCTGTCTGGAGACAGGAGCATGGGCCCCTATCTCTTTCCACATGCTTCCTCCATATTCTCCCACCCCCAAGGAGGACAGAAATGAGGAACCTCCATGTTGCTATTCAATTATGGTTTCCACTGAGGGCAGACCCAACCCATTAGTAGCTAAGATAAGGACCAATTGGGCTGCCTTTGGAAGTGAACTTGGTGGAACCAAAGCTATGTAGGAACTGAGCTAGGTTTGAGTTCATTGTCCCCAGAGACCAAGATGTTATAGAGGAAACTGTGCCCCAAAGTATTGAGGGGAAAATATTTATACTTTGTTATACTTCAAAGTAAATATACCTTTGTGAATCTAATGATTAATGCTAAATGGAACTGGAAACACAACCATGGGGGCTTAAAGCTGATCAACATAGAGAAGAGATATCCCCAACTCCTTAGGTCACCCTGGGTCCCTAAGGGAGAAATATAGCCTGTCTGGCTCTGGGAAAATGAGCCAGAACATATTCTCTGCACTTAGCTAAAAAGAACTGGATTCGAATTCTGCTTCTGATGCTTACTAGTTGAGTAATTTTGGGTGAGTTAGTTTAATTTTTCTGGGACTCAGTTTCTTTACAAAATGATAGGGTTGGACTTATGAACTCTAAGATCTTTTTCAGCATCAAACCCATGATCCTATGATTGGTAAAATGGGGATTTAAATACATACTTTATAAGGTTATTATGAAGCTTCAATGAGATAATACATATAAAGTGCTTTGCAAACTTTTAAGAGCTGTATAAATGCAGATAATGGTGAAAGTGATGGTGATGGGTAGTGCAAAACTAGGCTTTGAATCCATTTCTTCTGACTCCAAATTTCTGTCTTATAGCCTGGGACTAGAAACAAGATGGAGACGATGGCTATGGAAGCCAAATTTTTGGCCTGGTTTGGTGATTAATGATAGTTGTCATGTATATAACATTTTAAGGTTTAGGGATACATTTATATTTGCATCTCTGTCTCTATCTTTATTTGTCTCTATATCTATCTTCCTCATTTGAGCTTCCCAATTGCCTGTGGGGCAGCTGTTACAGATGTCATCCATTTTACAGACGAGGAAATTGAGGTTTAGAGATTTGACCTTGAGGTCTCTTACAGATGGGATTTCTAGATCTCTTTATTTCAACTCCAGTACTCTTTCCATTATACCACATTGTCTTCCCAAAATCAATTAAAAAACTACATTCCAGAACAGCAATGCTGAGGATGTCGTCATTGTTATTTAGTTGTTTCAGTTGTGTCTGACTCTTTATGACTGCATTTAGGGGTTTTCTTGGCAAAGATACTGGAGTGATTTGCCATTTATTCTCCAGCTCATTTTACAGATGAGGAAACTGAGGCAAACAGGATGACATGACTTGCCCAGGGTTATACAGTTAGTAAGTGTCTGAGGCTGGATTTGAACTAAAATCTTTCTGACTCTGAGCCAGGTGCTCTAACTGCTTTGAAATTTGGCCCATCCCAATTTGACTCAGCTTGTTTTTATAGTCAAAATCCATTAAGGTTTCCAACATGTCTGACCTTTATGTCACTTAATCTCCACACGGACCATGCTAATTCAATAATGTACAATCTGTAAGGTTCAATCCTGTATCTTTACAATTCACTGAGTCTATTTGGATGGTCTGCCACACAAATGAATAAACATTTCGAGGAGAGGAGCAGAAGCTCTCAGCAGAGAATTTCTTCAGCAAGCCCTTCTTAGCTAAAGTTGAAACTGTCTCCAGACCAGTTAGGAATTCTCTTTATTAGCCCCAATTTTTAAGGTAGCAATGAAACAGGCTGCAGAGAATAATTTTAGAGAGAAAAAAGAGCATAACTAGAGAAATAGGAGGACAATTGGTATATATAGGAACAGAAAGAGGGGGGAAAGGAGATACCAAGGCCATGTCTCCTAGAAGTCACCAGGTTCACCATTAGAACCTGATTGGCCATTGGATGGAATGGACCACTTGCTGGACTGATCAATCTCTTACTTAAAAAAAATAGAATGCCACTAGCGAGGCCTGTAGAGCATAGGGAGGGACTGTCACTGTTACTGTGGGACCCTCGGATATAATTTTCTCAGAATCTCAGTCTTTTAATCTATAAAATAGGAGGATTGTTCAAAATGATGTCTCATGTGCCTTCAAACTCTAATGTTCCATAAGCTTCTATGAAAGACGAAAGAAGGAAAGAAGATGGTAAGAGAGAAGAGAGAGGAAAGTACAAGATAAGAGAGAGATACAGGTAAACAATACAGAGAAGGGAAGGTCAAAGAGAGACTGAACAAGAGAGAGACAGAGACAAAGAAAGAGACAGATACAGAGAGAGACAGAGACAGAGAAAGAGACAGAGAGATAGAGAATGACAGAGAGAGACACAGAGAGTGACAGAGACAGAGATAGAGAGAGGAAAGAAAGAGGAGAGAGATATGAGACAGAGACATAGAGACAGAGACAAAGACAGACAGAAAGAGATAAAGAGACAGAGAGACAGATGGAGGGTGGGGGGAGAAGACAGGGGGAGAGAGAGAGAGTCCAAGGAACTAAAAACAGTTTATATTGGAAAAAATGACTGGCTAAGATGAAAGTAGATGTATCCTGGAGAAAGAAGTCAATTAGAACATGATGTGAAGGTCGATCAGATCTTATGAAATTTCCAAAGGTGGATAAGGCAACTTTTTGCTCTATTTCCCTCCTGTCCTTGAAGTTCCTAACATCTGTATTTATTGCTGTTCTTGCCCCTTACCAAATAATTCCCTTTCTCCCCAGTGGAGTTAACACCCCACAGCTCCTCTAATCTGGTCCACGAAGCCTCTGGCCCCATGGGTCCAGGCAGACAAGGTAAGGGTAGAATGTGCATAGTCTTTTGAGACTACTGGGTAGAAATAGGTCATGAATAGAGGTTTTAGAGAGGGGGGGAGGAAGAGGAGAAAGGAGAGAGGGAGGGAGGGAGAGAAAGAGAGAGAGAGAGAGAGAGAGAGAGAGAGAGAGAGAGAGAGAGAGAGAGAGAATGAGAATGAAAACCAGCATAGCCACTCTGCAATTATTTGAGATTTATAACTTGGCACAAGAACTGTTCTTGTTAGACATTCAGTTTCCCTGTATCTGCTCTATGTTTTCAGAGAAACTCCCCTAGCATCCTTGTCATTCCTGGATACCATAGAGTAGTCCAGGAGCAAGGCTGTTTTGCCACTTAAGGAAGCAGGACAACAACTGACAGGATTTTTACCTCCTGCTTTTGACTGTAATCCCCAATCTACCAGAGTGATTAAGGAGATTCTGTTCAATGCTGACCGTGGGTTTTTATGGGTGATGCTGGGTAGTTTTGAGGGAAGGGAGTAGAGAAAGAAAAGGAAATTGGGAGGTAAGACAAGGGGGAAGCAAGAGAGGACAAAGAGGAGCAGATGGAGGAGAAGTGGTGATGGGATGGAGAGGGCACTGGACTTGAAATCACAAGGTCTTGGGTCAATCCCTGGCTCTGCCAGTTATCACCTGGGTGACTGAGTACGGCTTAATCTTAGCCTCGATTTTCTCATCATGTAGAGAAGAGGATTGGGCTCCAGTCAATCTGGATTAGATTCTAAGGTCCCTTCCACCTCAAAGACCCCATAATCTTATAAAGAGGATATGATACCAAAGTCTCTCTGGAGGAATTTATAATCTAGTTGGAAAGACAAAGCAGTCTGAAACAGTTAGATAACAATATAGGCCAGTATGAGATCTGGTGCTTCAATGAGCTTCAGATATTAGGTATTATGGGAGAAGGTGGATGTCAGCCTGGGCTAGAACAGACAGGAAACTCTGTGGCTATCACTGGATGCCACCTACAACCCCTAGTTCTGCAAAAGAAAGAGCAGAGAAATCTGACTTTTTGTTATCTATGACGATAGAGTGGGTCAGGGAGAAATCATACCATGAAAGGATTGAAAGCTTGAGAGAATGTTAGAGATCGAATCTAGAGGTTCTTAACCTTTTCTGTGCATTATGAAGCCTTTTGGTGGTAAAAGCCTCTTCTCTGGAGAATATTTTTAAATATATGAGATAAAATGCATAGGATTTACAAAGGAAACCAATTATGTTGAAATACAGGTATCAAAATATTTTTTAGAAACCAAACTTACTGACGCCAACTGAAGACCTCTGATTGAGTCTAACCTGTCTTTCGCCTACTTCCATTTTATAGATTGGATAGTAAGAGCACAGAAAAAGTACATGATTTGCCCATAATCACACAGATAACAGGAGGTAGCCAGGTGGCTCAGTGGATAGAGAGCTGAGCCTGGAGTTAGGAAGACCTGAATTCAAATCTGACCTCAGATATTTACTAACTGTGTGACCTTGGGCAAGTCACTTCACTCTCTTTGCTTCAGTTTCCTCATCTGTAAAATGAGATGAAGAGAAAGTGGTCCAAACCCTCCAGTATCTTTGCCAAGAAAACCCCAAATGGGGTCACAAAGAATTGGGACTTGAAGGAATCTAGGGAAGCCAGGCAGCAGCTAGATGACTCAGTAGATAGAGTGCTGGAATCAGGACTATCTGAGTTCAAATCCAGTCTCAGACACTTACTAGCTATGTGACCCTGGGCAAGTCACTTAACCTTGTTTGCCTTAATCTACTAGAGAAGGAAATGGCAGACCACTCCAATATCTTTGCCAAGAAAACCTTATGGACAGCATTGGTGTGCTATGGGGTCATGATGAGTCAGAAATGACCAAACAACTGAACTACAACAACAACACAGATAATAAGAACAGAAATGGCAATCTCTAACTCCATAATTAAAGCACTTCTGGGACCATTGATTACATGTGGCGGGGCAGTAGGAGAGAAAAGAAGCCTGTGTAATCCACACCTCAAAGAATCAGCAATCATATTGCAGAGAGCTGGCTAGGGGCCTTGTTCTATACCGGAGTCTTCATTGTCTAGGTCCCCTCCAGGCCTTTTCCTCTCCAATAAACCCCTACGTCAATAGATTCCATAGTGTGGAAACCAGCTGGTTTAATCTCATGGACCAAACTGGATTCATTTCAATTCCAAGATTGTTTTTCCTTCTGTATCCTGCACCAGGGTCCATATGGACATTTTTGGCATCCTGAGCCTGCAGACCAATAAAGACAAATGAAAACAAAAGGGCTTAAACCGTGTCCTATCTGTCTCCTGCTGCCTGGGCCTGGTGACAGCTGCAGAGGAGACAGGAGTCCTCATGACGCTTTTATTGGCTGTCGGGAGGTCCTCACACCATGGATAATCCCTCCTAATTGTGTATAGCTCTTTCTGTCAAAGGTAAGTGCATCTCACTGAGCTCCTGCCTGGGGAAGTTTCCTCACCTCAAGATGGGGGACAGAACCCAGTGAATCTTTCTTATTGATCAGAGTCTCTCTACTATTCCAACTCTGACACTTCCTGGTTTAATGCATGGTGTGCCCGTAGACAAGTAAATCAGTACATCTCTTTAATATATAGTACAATGTGCAATGGGGAAGGAATGAATGAACATTTATTCGGTTCTTGCTGTGTTCCAGGAGCCGTGGTAATCACTGAGGTTAACAGGTCACCCCCTGAAGCAGTTAGGGAGAAAGTGGTTCCTAAACCTCAAAGCATTATAGAAATGTGAGCTATTGCTGGGGCTTGGCTGGTGATGGTTTTTGGAAGGTTCTCTCCTGAGGTCTCAGCCCCAGAAACCCAGACAGGAAAACCCAGCTCTCACCCAGTCCAAGAAGAGCTGAATACTCCCTTTACCAGATCAGTGAGAAGGTTAAGTGTTGGCTTTGGATAAAGAGTTTTCATGACTCTTGGGAGGAATCTGAGTAAGCATCATGGGTTCATTGGCAATAGAAAGAACAGGAGACAAGAGGCCATCTAATCAACTCCTCCTCATTTTACTCACAGGGAAGGATTTCCTTCCTGTGCTAGGTTACTAGCTCAGGTAACTCAAAGGAGTGTATGGAATTGCTTTCTTTTGGAGGTCGTTAGTAGGAGCAAAACTTTCTATCTGAGATCATTTAGTTGCAGTGCTTTTTGGAGATGGAGTAATGGTGGCAATGGTTAGAAAGAGCACTGGGCCTGGGGTCATGAAGAACGGAGCTCAAATCTGGCTTCAGATGCTTATTAGCTATGTGTTCCTGGGCAAGTCACTAACCTCTGTTTGCTTCAGTTTCCTCAACAGTAAAATGGGGATGATAACAGTCCCTACGTCCCAGGGTTGTTGTGACGATCAAATGAAATATTTGTAAAGCACTTAGCACGGTGCCTAGAACATAGTGGGTGCTAGTTAATATCACCTATTGAGATTGTCATTATTATTAAAAGCTATCAAACAACAGATGTTTAGTGATAAACAGTGCAAAGAACACTGGATTTAGATGGCAGAAACTCTGGATTTGAATTTCACCTAAGGTACTCGCTAACTATATGACTCTGGAAAAATTACGTAACCTGAGTCTCAGATTCTCCATCTATAAAGTGGCAACAAAATGTATGTAGTGTCTATGAAATAATATATGTCAAGTGCTTCGTAAACATCAAGGTTTTTTTTTTTTACTGGAATTAGAGTTTCATTGGTATATGGAATGTCCAATAAGGAAACTTCTTTACCAATACAAATCTGCACTTGTTCTCAACTTAGAGTCTGATAGAGTTTCCTGGAGCAGCGACAGGTAAAGAGATCTCCCCAGGGTTACACAGCCAGCATGTGTCAGTGGTTGGACTTGAACTGGAGTCTTCCTGACTTTAACCTTTATCTACCGAACTGCCTCTAAAATGTCAGTTGTCATTATTATTTTTAATAAAATAGCTGGCATTTATATAAACCCTACTATGTATCAGGGGTTCTGCTAAGTGCTTTATAATTATTATCTCTCTTTGAATCTCGCAACAATCCTGAGAGATAGGTGTTATTATTAGCCCCATTTTTACAGATGAGGAAACCGAGGCAAACCGAGGCTAAGTGACTTGCCCAGGGTCACACAGCTAGTAAGCGTCTGGGGTTAGATTTGAACTCAGATCTACCCTGACTTCAAGCCTGGCACTCTATTCACTGTGCCACCTAGCTATCTCCAATTACTCCTATGGCTACTACTACTACTACTACTACTACTACTACTACTACTACTACTACTACTACTACTACTACTACCACCCAGTAGGAGGCGTGCTTCCTTTCATTCTGAAAATCTAATCTTGTCTTCCTCCCAGAAGTGAGTTTTCACTTCTGAGTCTTGGCAAAGCTTGAGGTTATTTAGTTTTCCAGTAGACCGAGCTTGTCATCTTTGCTCTCAGCTGGAGGGGACTTTTTGAGAGCTGTGTCTGGAGTTGATTTGGAAACCAGCAGAGAGTTTTGCCCCTATTTCCCTGGGCTCTGACCCGGATCCTTTCCTGGTCCACATCTTCTTCTGGCTGAGCTACCAGAGGATTAGGGCTTAGTGAGGGAATTAGAGGCAAGACAGATGTAGCTTTGGGGAGCAGGGAGGGGAGACAGCCGTATTCCAGAAGGAATTACACAGTAATCAAAGAAAAAAGTTATCACAGGAGAAAATCCAAACAGTGCTAGCTATAGTGTAGGACACATTTGAACAGACTTAGAAACTTTGGAGTTGATCCTAGCATTTAATCCATGGGGAAACTAAGAAACAGTTTTCCAAAGGTCTAATGCATCCAGGGCAGGCATGGCAATGGGGCCAGGGAGGGCTCCCTCAGGAAGACATAGGTCATTCACCCTTTGCCTTACAGGTATAGTTGGAAGATGATGGAAGGAGTGGCAGACACTGTAGCCTCAGGAGTTTTGGAAATGATAATAATAGTTGACATTTATATAAGATTCGCAGACTTTATATATATTATCTCATTTGATTCTTGCACATAGGTATATGTGCTCATCCAAAAAAGCCCTCTAAGTTTTGGGCACTGTTCTGTTGTGAGTACTTAGAGCAGACTGCCTGTGTTCTAGACCTGTCCCTTCCCATCCTCCCTTTTCTAGAAACTTCAATTCAGGGCAGCTAGGTGGCGTACTGAGTAGAGCATTGTCCCTGGAGTCAGGAGGACCTGAGTTCAAATGTGACCTCAGACACTTGACACAGTAGCTGTGTGACCTTGGGCAAGTCACTTAACCCCAATTGCCCTGCTTTCCCCCTGCAAAAGAAAAAAAAAATTATAGAAACTTCAGTTCTCCATACCGGAAAGTTCGATGCCGCATGTTTGCACAGCCAGAGATCTCATCAGACAGTCCCTATTTTCTCCCTGCCGATGACATCAGAGCTGGGCAATCAGTTGGATGTAGTTTACTGAGAAGCTACTCTCCTTCCCATAAATTCCACGGTCTTCAAAGATATTCGAGCCATTATAAGTATTGAGTGGCAGGATGCAGAGCTGGTAAAGCTTGGTCTGCCAAGCGTGAGGGCAGCCTCTCGGAAGGATCGTCACTGATCCTCCCTCCTCCTCTTGCTTGGTTGAAAGACTATCACATCGAGTCTTGTGACTGCTCTGGTTACATCTTTCCCTTGTTACTTCTTTCCCCAAGTGTTTAAACTTCCTTTTCTAAGTTAAAAGGTGCCATAATAAAGGCCTAGTTTTTAAAGCATTACTGTCTTGTTTTGACCCTTTAAGTCCTCCAGCTGCCCAAATGGACTAGGTATTAGAGCTGTTACTCATATTTTACAGATGAGGAAACTGAGGCTCATAGCAATGACTGACTTGCCCGTATGTACAAAGCCAGTAAGTGCCAGGGAGAGGACTGAATCCAGGTTTCTCTACATCTAGCACCCTTTTCACTCTACTCCATTGCCTCTGATACCATGGCTATTGACTAGGCTGCTCTGGTTATTTACCTGTCCTGCCTATCCACATCCCAGTTTGAGGCTCTACTGGGCACTTCAGCTACATCCTTCTACTCCCATCCCTGACTCCTCACCTCTATCTTCTTCATTTTGTCTCCTGGCTGAGGACAGGAGGGACTCAGACAATGAAAAGACTTTGGAACCAAGAGATAAACATGGTGGTAATAATGGATTGAGGGATGGGGATGGTGAGGGAGGGAGGGAATAAGCATTTATTAAGCACCTAGTATGTGCCAGGCACTGTGCTAAACACTTTATAAATACCATTTCATTCTAAACAACCAGATAGTGTCTTGTTGCACGTGTGTGTGTGTGTGTGTGTGCGTGTGTGTGTGTGTGTGTGTGTATTTAAGACAACTTTGAGAAGTTCTATTCAGTTTCTAGGGTATATTGATGTCTCTCAGTCTTAATCAGTACATTTTCTTGGAGAATTCAGGAGAGATAAATCTACCTATGTCTGCTTTGTATGGGGGCAATTTGGTTCTGCATTACTGGTACAATCTTTGTGTAGAGTGCTGCTGTCACAACAGTTAACCCCTTCTTTATCTTCTGATTCCTGAGAAGGGAAAGTCTATGAGGATATGAAACCCTTCATCTTATCTGAGAGAAAAGAGAACCCAGCTAAGCTCTTTGAACTGAGCAAGGCTAATCCTTGGAGGACAGACCCAGAGTCCATTGCTGACTGGTGTTCAAAGACTTTCCAACTGATTAGAACCCACCAGCACTGGAACTTCTCTGGAATAGCCTTTGGAAACCCAGGACTATTTCCAGGGCATGGTGAATCTTAAGAGAGGAATACTTTTGGACTTCAAGGAATTGCGATTACATTCATTCAAGCAAAAGTGAAATCCTCTATGCCTTTGCTCTGGCCAAGAAATAAAAAAAATAAAATTCACAGCTAGTTGGCCATATCCTCCAAACTTTGCTAGGCTTGCTCTCTGATAACAGATCTATTATCCATCACCAGATTCAATCCAGGAGCTCTTCTAGTCTGGTAGGAGATAACAGAGCTTGTGCCCCATTGATGTAGCTTTCAAGAAGCCAGGGTCATAGGGAATGTCACGAGTAGAAGAGGGCTTTCATGGAAGGAGTAGAGGAAGCAAACAACCAATGAACTAACGGTATCAAACACTCCCACTGGGCCAAGTACTGTGCTAGATGATGACAGAAAGGGACAGATCTCTACCCTCAAAGAGCTTACTGTCTATTCAGGGGAGAGAGAGCATGTACCCAACTAAGTGTAACTTGGGTTTCCAACCAAGCCTGGAACATTTTTGCATGAAACTTGCTTGCACCAACTTCTTCCCTCATACAAGCAGGCAGTGTAGTGCCAGCTCTCTCTCCACTAATTAGAAAAATCTCATGCACAGGGAGATGTATTTGAAGGAGGTGCCAAGAGCCTGGGTCTTGACTTCAGTGCTCCAGGTTTGGCTGGAAACTTGGGTTACAGGAGAATATACAAAATATATGCAAAGTCAAGTTCCATGGGAGAGGGTCTGAGGTAAGAAGGGAGTACATTCCAGGGCATAGAGGACAACCTCTGTAGAGATACTGAGATGGGAGGTGAGATACTCTGGGTGAAGGATGCAAGGGGGGCAGTTTTGTTTAAATGTAGAGTTTATAAAGGGCAGTAATGTGTAATAAGCCTAGGCTGGAGACAGGTTGCAAAGGGCTTTAAATAACAAACACAGGAGTTTTGTATTTGATCCTGGGGGAAATAGGGAGCCATGGAAGGAAGAGTGGTATGGTCAGAGCTATGTTGTAAGAATATTACCTTGGCATCTTTACAGAGGATGGATTGGATAATAGAGGGACTGGAGAAAGGGAGGCTAATTTGAAAGCTATTGCGATAGTCTAAGTGAGACATGATTATTTGGAACTGCAAGTGATAAAACTCCACTGGAGTACCTGAAAACCAGCAAGTGAGAACTGGAACAAACATGTCACCAGTAAAAAAAGTGGAAAAAGCAGAAAGCAGAAAGAGACCAAAAGACAGAGAAGAGTGTTGCAGGAAAGTGAGAGATCTCAACCTGGGATTGGAGAGACAGAGATTGAGAGAGCCAGATTGTAGTTTGTTCTTTGTTCTCAAAAAGGACCATGACATCAGGAAGATGATGCCACGACTTGTAAATGAATTGGATTTAAGTGAGAGAGGGCTGAGCAAAGACACCAGCCTCACTTTCTCCTCCAGAGCCATCTGGGTCCAGTGGTAAGATATAGATCAACATGACTGGCAATGGCCCCATAAGAAAGCCAGGAAGGAAAGAGGAAAAGAAAAGAAATGAAATGATAGGAAGAAGGTAGAGTGGAGTAGAGAGGAAGGGATGGGAATGAAGCATCACATTTTGCTGGTAGATCTTTGAATGCGAGCAACAGACTTGACCTTTCTGCACTAGATACCCCTGTGGCTTCCAGTGAAGACTGGCGTACTTGCATAATAGTCCCCAGGGAGATGTATTTGAGGGAGGAGTCAAATGTTTGGATCTTGAGTTCTCTGGGTTTTGAGCTAAATCCTTCTTCCTCTTCCCTCCTCAACTCCCCAGGGTACATGTAAGAGGAGAATGGAATAGGATAACAGGGCTTTTTTCACTTCTCATCCCTGGGATGCAGACAAAAATGATGATTTGTTTGCTTTCCTATTTGCTACTAAGACACAGTGCTTCAGGCTATGGGTTGAACTGTGAAGAACCATTAATTCCTAGTTTATATATATATATTTTTCCTGTTCTGATATCAATTCCCTCTCCCTCTTACCCCTTCTATTCGTTGTCTTTTTCTTTCATGTTCTTCTTATTAGTTGTGAAGTCCTGAGGCATGAAGCTAATTTAAAAGGCACCCGGAAAATAAAACAGAAACCAGCCTTTGCCAGCTCCCATTGACCACAACACCTCCCTGGCTTCTCTTTTCCAGATCTCTGAACACTGTCACATTGAATATGATGCTGGAGTTGGAGTCAGGAAGACCTGAGTTTGAATCTTCCCTCAGATATTTACTAGCTGTGTGAACCCAGGCAAGTCACTTAATCTCTCTCAGGCTGAGTTCCCTCATTTGTGAAATGACGATAATCCAAACACCTACCTGATAGGGTTGTTGTGAGAATCAAATAAACTAACATAGGTAGAGAACTTTGCAAACCTTAAGGCATTGTAGAAATGCTATTATTATGGTTCCCTGGTGTGGTTTTCTTTTTTAAAAATAGTATTTTATTTTTTCCAATTATGTATCAAGACCAACTTTAACATTCTTTTAGAAAAAAATTTGAGTTCCAAGTATTCTTCATCTCTTTCCTCTTCCCTCCCTAAGATGGTAAGCAATTTGATATGGGTTATATAAGTGAAATTATGTAAAATATATTTCCATATTAGTTATGTTGTGAAAGTAGAAACAGACCAAAAGGAAAAAAAAACATGAAAAAATAAAGTAAAAATAATATGCTTTAATCTGCATTCAGACTCTGGCAATTCTTTCTCTGGATGTGGATAGCATTTTCCATCATGAGTCCCTTGGAATTGTTTTAGACCATTTTATTTCTCAAGATAGCTAAGTCTTTCACAGAAGATCAGTGTACAATGTTGCTGTTACTGTGTACAATGTTCTCTTGGTACTGCTCACTTCACTTTGCATCAGTTCATGTAAGTATTACCAGGTTTTTCTGAAATCTGCCTGCTCATCACTTTTTATAGCACAGTAGTATTTCATTCCATTCACATGCCCCAGTTTGTTCAGCCATTCTCCAATTGATGGGCATCTCCTCAATGTCCAATTCTTTGTCACCACAGAAAGAGCTTCTATAAATGTTTTTGTGCAAGTAAGTTCTTTCCTTCCCCCTTCCCCATCCCTTTTCTTAATCTCTTTCAGATATAGACCTAGTAGTGTTATTGCTGATTCAATGGGTATTCACAATTTTATAGCCCTTTGAACATAGTTCCAGAATGTTCTCCAGAATGGTTGGATCAGTTCACAACTCCACCAACAGTCCTGGTGCCTTTCCCTACCATCATGAGTAGTCCGGATGGTACAGGTCTGGTGAGAAGGTGCCTGTCTCTCTAGCAACTGTAAATTCATTTTTTCCTGGGGCAATCAAACCCCTCAGGTACTACCTCAGGGTAGTACCATAAGGTCAGAGGCCTGTACAGATCCCTAGGGTAAAAGGAGGACTCACCAGAATGTAGGCAGTGGAGGGAGTCAGTGTTGTCTGTCTAGCAAACTCAACAGGGAATGCAATCCATGAGAATAGGATCATAAGGCTTGAGACCTGTATGGGACTCTGGGCTAAAAATGGGACTCAGCGAAATGTTGGGATTGTCCCTGTAGTGAACTCAAGTTCATTTCTCTTCTGAGAGGAGTTTAAGCCATACAGTGATAATATAAATTTGGGGAAACTATGAAGGGTTCTGAAGGAAAAGATGAGATTTATATGAAGAGGAAGAGAATTATATTTGTTGCTTATGGGTTACTATGAGTCCTTTATATGTTATCTGCATTTTCTATGTGTAAAATATTGTCTTCTATCCAATGCATTTGTGACTATGAATACTTGTATGGGAGCTGAGTACTATTTACAAATATGTTCATTTATATCTATATGGCTTAAACATATAACTATATTTACCTATGAAGAGTTATATATTATTATATATAATATATTAACTTATTATGTTATAGTTATTTATTATTATAGTATATGATACATAATTATATACAATAACATATTATTATATATAATCTATATATTTTATCTAGATCTAGACTTGAACTATATTGTGAGACTTCTCAGAAAGAACTTTGAGTCGCGAAAAATCAAGGCTATCCTCAAGGTTAGCCCCAATCCATGAAAAAAAAAAAGTGAAAATAGTATCCTTTGATGTGCATTCAGATTCCATCAATTCTTTCTCCAGATATCAATAGTATTTTTCTTTTTTAGTCCTTTGGAATTGCCTTCCAGAGCTTAGGATACTGAGCTACGAGTTCCATGAGCATTTACTATGTGTGAGTTGCCTGGTGATCAACACTAGTGATACCAAGGTGAAGAGGCTGAAAGCCTAAACTCTTGACCTTGGAGTTGCAACCATAAGGCTGATGCTACTCAAGGGCTCCCTTTCCCCTCTCATAAAGTTTACGTCTTTAAACTGATGGTCCAAGACCTCTCTTCTTGGGTTACAAGGGTGATTATACATGTAGCTCCTCTGTTAGTCCACCCAGAGTGGACATTAAGAACTTGAGGAAGGACTGTGCACGTATAGACTTCTCTTCCCCTTCGCCCTCCAACTCAGCTCTTCTTTCTGGTCTGTCTGGAAAGGGAAAATGGGTTTTTAATGTCATTTCTTTTTCCCACAGACTCTCTCCTGCCTTCATGTGCACTGCTCTGTGAGAACCTATGGGAGAAAGAAAGTGGGACCCTAGAGAGGACTCATTATTTATAATGAGGGATTGAGATTTCACAGTGATGAGAAGGGTGGAAGGAACTGTCTCATGTGTGAAGGGGAACTGACTAATGACTGAGGAGGGGAGGTAGCCATGTGGAGGGATCTAGCAGGAACTAGACCCATGGGACCATAAAATGTTAAAGTTGGAAGTTACCTTAGAAATTATTCATTCCACTTCAGAAAAACATGGAAAGAATTATATGAACTGATGCTGAGTGAGGGGAGCAGAACCAGGAGAACATTGTACACAGTTACAGCCACATTGTAGGATGACTAACTTTGATAGACTTGTCTCTTCTCAGCAATGCAAGGTTCTAGGACAACTCCAAGGGGCTCTTGATGGAAAGTGCTATCCACATCCAGAGAAAGAATTATGAAGTCTGAATGCGGATCGAAGTGTACTCTCTCTTTCTTTTTTTGTTTTGTTTTGTTTCTTCTTTCTCATGATTCATTCCATTGGTTGTAATTCTTCTTTGCATCATGACTAATGTGAAAATATGTTTAATGTGAATGTATATGTAGAATCTATGTCAGATTGCACTCTGACTTGGGGAGGGGGGAGGGGAGAGAGGGGGAGAAAATTTGGAACTCAAAAGCTTGTGGAACTGAATGTTGTAAACTATAAATAAATAAATAAATAAATATAAATTAAAAAAAAGAAATTATTCAGCCCAACATCTTCATTTTGTAGGTAGCGAGGTGGCACAGTAGATAGAGCACTGGTCCTGAAGTCAGAAAGACCTGAGTTCAAATTCAACCTCAGACACTTACTAGGTGTGTGACCCTGAGCAAGTCACTTAATCCTGATTGCCTCAGCCTTCTCATCTGCAAAATGAGCTGGAGAAGGAAACTTCAAATCACTCCAGTATCATTGTCAAGAAAACCCCAAATGGGGTCACAAAGAGTCACACATGAGTGAAACAATTCAACAATAAATTAAGGCCAGAGGAAGGGAAGTGTTGCCTAAAGTCACAATGGCACAATTGTGATTCAAACACAGGTCATTGGCATTCAAACTAATGTTCTTTCCAGTACAGTCTCCTTCTCTCCCAAGCTAGAATCCCCAGCAGAGTCAAGGATTCCTTTCTAGAAGTGGATCAGGAAAGAGAGAGAAATTACAGAAAGCCAAAAGTCTCTCTGGCCACACCCTGTGTTAGCTTCTCTGAATTCCTCTCCCAAGATTGGCTCAGACTTGCCCTGTACATCTATTTCACACCTCCTTCATAGAAGCTGGATCTTGTCCTCTTGACCAGCTCGTTGCCCCTGTTCTGATCTCAAAGCTCACCTCTCTCCTCCTCAACCTACCCAGCTCCCCTTTGTTGGATGTCAGTTGCCTCTTAACACTGTACTAAGATAAAATCAACTCTCTGAAACTTAACATTTCCTTCAATTATTTAAAGACATTATTCTGAGAAGGAGTCCATAGGCTTCATCAGATTGCCAAAAGGTTCCATGACATCAAAAAAAAAGGTTTAGAATCCCTGATCTATTCCAAGCCTCTTATTTTACACATGAGGAAACTGAGGCCCAAGGTAAGATAACTAGTAAGTAGCAGAGCCAAGCCTTGAACCCAGGTCTCCTAAATTCTAGTGCAGATCTGTTTTTATTTATAATGGGAGTCTAGTACCTTCATAGACCCAGCAAGTTTGTTTAGTGAATGCAGTCCTTCCATGTGGAGGATGCTTGGGAGACTGATTCTAAGACAATCATGAGGAGATGTAAGGGAAGTCTTAAAGAGACTGTGGAGCAGGCATGTGCATTCTGTAACTAGTTCTGGTTGGCCAACCCATGTGAAGAAGGTGAACTTCTTTGATTGGCTTTAGAGGCGTCAAAAATGCCTTTCAGCTTCCTCTCCTCTTCTTTTTATTTTCTTTGTGTCTGGGGTGGGGGGCAGGGGGCACCCAGGCCTGGTGTTGTGGAACTGAATGTTGTAAATAAAAATAAATAAATTTAAATAAAAAAAAGAAATTATTTAGCCCAACATCTTCATTTTGTAGGCATCTAGGTGGCACAGTGGATAGAGCGCTGGTCCTAGAGTCAGGAAGATCTGAGTTCAAATTTGACCTCAGACACTTACTAGCTGTGTGACCCTGGACAAGTGTGGCCAGACCAGTATCGATGACCTGAGGAACAAAGAGCGACCTTTGGGAATGACCTTTAGGACCCCAGCCTAGTGGAGGGACCCACCTAGCAGTAATGCTGACTTTGGAGATGAACTTGTTGGGATCAATGCCATGTAGAAACTAAGCAAAGTTTTGAACCCATTTCCCTAGAGAATTAGATAGTGTAGGGGAAAGTATATCCTTGATGTATCGAGGGAAATGCTATCTGTTTGTTTTTGTTGTATCTTTGAAGGAAATATCCCTTTGTAAAAGCTAATTGATGCTAAATGGTCAAATGAAATTGGGGCATTAGTCACTGGCCCCTAACAAATGGGAGTTAGATAGTCTGGAGGCTTGAGCCAGTGGGTAGGAGAAGAAAGACACCTCTAACCCCCTGAGATCATCTGAGAACCCTGGAGTGGGCCTGGTTCTGGGAGTGTGGGGCAAAAGTGCACCCTGTGCACATGCTGTACTCTGCTTCTATTATTCATTCATGCGAACATTTACTAAGTGTTTACAAAATACCAAATACCATGCTAGCTATTAGGGATTCAAGAACAATAGAAGACATAATACCTTAGCTCAGAGAGCTAGCGAGCAAGCCAACACCCATGAGATCACGGGAAAAAACAAAGAAAGGACCAGTACAGGAGAGTATAGAATTGAGTACTGAATTTGGTGGTATAGATTGCAAATTTTATAGGATTGCAGATGAAAGGAACAGCTGTGTGACTGTAAGCAATGAGAGAAGTCTACAGGAAGGAGAAAGTCTTGAGGTGAGCCTTGAAGAATGGCTGGGACTTTCATTCTCTTAGTCATTCAACAAACATTAGTGCCAACTGTGTGCGTAGTGCTACTCCAGGTGCAGGGGATAGAGATACAACCTTTAGATAAGGGAGTCTGCATTAAATGTATGTATGTGTAAACATATACATATACATATAATATACATACATGCATATAACACACATATATATATACATATATACATATGTACATACATACACACTGTATGTTTATCAATCTATCCACACACACATACAGACAGAAACAGAGAGGCAGCTCGATGATGCTCAACCTGGAGAGTCAGGAATATCTGAGTTCAAAGCTGGCCTCAGACACTTTCTAGCTTTTTGACTCTGGACAAATGCTTTAACCTCTATCTGCTTCAGTTTCCACAATATAAAGTGGGGATCATAATAGCACCTACCTTTCAGGATTGTTGTGAGGATCACATATTTGAAAAGCACTCAGCATAATGTCTGGCATATAATAGGTGCTTAATAAATGCTTGTTTCCCTCCTTATATCAAGTGGGAGAATAAGACACCAACACAGATAGCTATAACAGAAAACTTTGCATGATAAGTGCCTAGAAAATTATAAAACAAAATTCTTTATGAGATCCAAGGAGGGGACCATGGTTTGATAATGCTAGGGAAAGAGGCAAGGCAGAAGTGGCACATAGTTTTGATGTTAAAGGACCCATGGGATGAGAGTAGGGGACTCCAGGCAAAGATAACAACAAAGCTTTGGGAGACAAGAACAGGACTATGCTGGCTTGGATGGAGGATGTCTATGTTGAGAAGTAGTGGGTGGAAAAGAAAATGGTTAGGTAGAATAGGGCCAAATTAGAGAAATCAAGGCAAAGGGTTTGCGATTTTATGTTGTGGGCCATTGGGAGCCACTGAAGGATTTTGAGCAAGGAAGGAGTCTCAGAAGTCAGCTAGTTTAACTTCCATCTGAAACATGAAGATAGAGGATTGGAACACAGGTGAGAAGAAAGAACTGAAGCTACAGATTCATAGAATCATAGCTTTAGAGCCAGAAGGGACCTTAGGAGCCATTGAGTTCAATTCCCTTACTTTACAGGAGGGGAAACTGAGGTACATAGAAAGTGAGTGACATCCATAATAGTACAGCTAATATATATCCAAGGTGGGTTTTGAATCTAGGTCTTCCTGACTCCAAAGTCACTGCCCTCTCCACTAAATTAGGCTGCCTTTTTAAATTCTTGAATTTAGCTCCCGAGACTTTGTCCCTAGTTTTCTGGGTGAACACAGGAAAGTTGCTCTTCGCTCTCTGTGACAGAGACTTATCTATAATATGAAGAGAATCTTTCCTGCTGCCCAGGGATACAATGAAGGACCCATAGTTAGGAATCATCTCATAGAATCATGGAATTGTCAAGAATTAGGAGCATGAGATCATAAATTCTGAGCTGGAAAGGATCCAAGAGGCCATCTACTCCCCCATTTTACAGATGAGGAACTCGGGTCCAGAAAGGTCATGTCACATGCACCACGTCACCAAGATAGCATGTGACAGAGCTGAGATTCAATCTCAGGCACTTAAATTCTAAATCCAGCATTTTCTCCATTGTACTCTGCTCTCCTCCTAATTAAATGAGAATTTTGAGGGTATCTATTCAACCCCTTTTTCGATTATGAATCTATCTAAATATCCTTAATGCATAGTCATCAGATTTCTGCTTGAGAACTATATTTGTTCATCTATGAAATGGGGTCATAATAGCACCTACCCCTAGAGGTTGTGGTAAAGCTCAAATGAGATTAAAAAAATAACCCATGTAAGGAAGAGGCTTTGCAAATCTTAAAGCACTTATAAATGCTAGCTCTTATTGTGATGGAGAATTCACTGCTCAACTACTGTGTGGCAGTGAAGAAGTCATTAGCTTCTCTGTTTTTCTCCTCTATAAAATGGGCGTAATACTTGCATTAATGACTTTTCACGGTAATAGCTAGAAAAGCTCTTTGTAAACTTTTAAAAGTTGAATAAATGTGGGTTGTTAGATTTATTTTTATTTTCCTCCTTCCACCCTGACGCAGCCTGTTCCGTTTTGGGAAAGCATTAAGAAATCCCTCTGGGCTCTCTGTCACCAGGAGGGGCAAAAAGATTCTTCTGTTGTGGAGTGAGTAGGCACCAACAGCAGTGAGGACAGCTTTGCAGCTGTCATTACCTCCTTCCTGGCGCTCCTGAGCAGCTGCTGTCCACCCTGGTGGGCCTGATTTCTGTTTTCTTCCCTTCTCTTTTCCCCTCTGGCTTCCTGAGTCGCCTGGCTCTCACAATGGGTTTGGTCACCCAGGCAGTGGATATCATCAATTTGCCTAATTGCTGTGAAAGGCTTTAACTGGAGGGTCAAATTCCCCTGCTGGCCCATAAAGTCGAGCACGGGGCTCCAGCTGTGGCAGGGATGAGACCTAAGGGGAAATAAACAGACAATCTGCTCAGGCTGCAAGTTGCCCTGTCCACATCTGGCTGTCAGCTCTAGGGTCCAGGACTTTAGTGCATCTGGAGATTCCCACAACGAAATGGTTTTCTAGGGTTGCTTATGGAGCCTTGCTATTAAAGATCTTCCATAGAGGCAAGCTGGAGAGAATTTGGGCTGAATTTGGGGCTCAGAAATAAACAAGTTCAAATTCTGACTTTAACTTCTTCAAAATGGTAGGCAAGTCACTGAACTCCTCTGAGCCTCAGTTTCCTCATCTAAAAATAATGTTAGCACCATGTATTTTGTTTTACATACTAAATCTTAAAGTGCTATAATAATAAGTATTAAAATATCGTGTTCCTGTGGGGAAAGAAAATGGGAGGGAGAGACAGAGACAGAGAGATAGAGAGAAAGAGCAAGAGAGGGAGAGGGAAAAGGGGAGAGGAAGAGAGACAGAGGTAAAGAAATATGGAGGGATGGGAGAGGGACAGAGAGAGATGGGGGGGATGGAGAGGAGAGGGAGGAGAGAGATGGAGAGAGAGGCAGAGAGGTAGAGACACATGCAGGTATGGGAGAGAGACAGAGAAGGAGGAGATGGAGAGGGAGAGATAGAAGGAGAGAGAGATGGAGAGACAGAGAGGTAGAGAGATACAGAGAGAGGGAGAGAGAAATTGGGAGAGGTAGAGGAACAGGGAGAGATAGAGGAGGGGCAGGGTAAAGGACAGGGAGATGGTAGAGACCAGCTCCAAGGATATGTCCAAATAGAGACATCAAAATTTAGCAGCTTATTGTATGGCTTAAATGGAAAGACTGATCTACTGGAGGAGAGCTACTTACCTCCTGAAATAGTAATCTTAAAGCAAAGGGGCCAGCTCTTGGGACAATTGTCAGGAAGGGAGGGAGAGGAAAGGAAGGAGGAGGAATAATCAGATACAGAAGAAGGTACAGGGTCTTGAAATAGGTCCAAATGTATTCTCACTTTTTCAAGAACCCTTTCCCTTTAAGACCTCTCAGGGCAGTTTGGTATACTCCTCCTTGATGGACTGTTCATGTATTATTTGGATTATTGTTATATCAATCCATCAATTGACAAATATTTATTAAGGTCCTATTAGCTGCTGGAAATGCTAAGACAAAAATGAGCTAACCTCCTCCTTCTCGGAGCTTATAGCCTATTAGGGGAGATAGTATGATTTTTTTTAAACAAATATTTATTAAGTGCTTACTATTTTCCAGGCACTGTGCTAAGTGCTTTCTAAGTGTTATCTCATTTGATCCCCACAATAACCCTGTGATGTAGGTGCTTTTATAATACCCATCTTATGGATGAGGAAACTGAGGTTCAAAGAGATTTTCCAGGGGTCACATAACTAGCCTGAAGCCAGATTTGAACTCAGGTCTTCCTGACTCCAAGTCCAGGGCTCTCACCACATATGAGTATGTTTAAAATAAAGGAGATTTGGGGAGTGGCATCATCAGCTAGAAGACCAGGAAAGGTCTGGTGTAGGAGTTGGCATTTGACCCTAAGAGGCAGAGGTAAGGAAGTGCATTCTAGGCAAGGAGTACAGCCTGTGCGAAGACATGGAGATAGGAGATGAAATGTGGTGTGTGAGGATGTATATATCTATATCTACATACACACACATATATGTGTATATATATATGTATATATGTCAGACATATCCCCTTACTAAACCATAATCTGTGAGAATGCAAGTGTACTTCTCTATGAGACAGATGATGGAGTGATCCCTGCACTTGGAATCAGACCTGCCCACTCTTGTACTTAATATCTTTATGACCTTAAACACATTATTTACCCATTCTGAACCTCAGTTTCCAAATATGTAAAACTAATTCTTATAATAATAATACTAATACTCCCTCCCAGGGCTCTTAGAAGGAAGAGCCTTTGCAACCTTAAATAGAGTTGTTGTTTGGTCATTTTTGTTGCATCTGACTTTCTATGACCCCATTTGGGGTTTTCTTGGCAGAGATACTGGAGTGGTTTGCTATTTCCTTCTCCAGCTCATTTTACAGAGTAGAAAACTGAGGCAGAGTTAAGTGACTTACCCAGGGTCGCACAGCTAATCTGAAGCTGGATTTGAATTCGGGGTCTTCGACTCCAGGGTTGGTGCTCTATCCACTGCGCCACCTCGCTGCCCCTATGTAGAGTTAATGTCATTTAAATAAACCTTCTGATTTCCCCAGTTCTATAGATTCTGTCCATACAGAGTGCTTAGTGTTTATTGAACTGGACTTTGTATCTAAGCTCTGGATTTCTTATTTACTGTGTTTGTCTCACATTTGCTACCCTATTCAATATGTATCTGACCTTGGGCTAATGAAAAGATCTTTTAACTTTCTTGTCTTTAATTATTGATTTGGGGCAGGCAGGCTGAGGTGCTTCTCCTATGCAGTCCAGACAGTCAAACATGACCGCTGGTCTAGGAATCCAGAGCCAGTCACTGTTCCCTCCTGCCTATAATGTGGGGTATGATCTTTCACAACCCCTTCAGACCGCTCAATTTCTGTATCTTCTCTGGGCATTTTTTCCCTGGAAATTATTTTTTACTTCTTGGGGTAACATATTAAAGTTGCAGAAAAATGAACCAAAGCAGAGAATGAGAGTCATTCCCAGAGTTGGCAGTTTTGTGGCCCTTTGATCAATAGCACCTCATGAACTACTCCGAGCCTCAGTCTACAAATCAGTAGATAGAGCAAAGGAACATCCTCCTACCCGGTGACCCTCACTTCTAATTTCTGTCCTTTAACCTATTATGGTGTGGTGGAAACAATATTGGATTTAGAGTTAGAAGAACTTTAATCCCTGGCTCTGACATTTGCTATCTGTGTGACCTTGGACAAGTCAATCTACTTCTTCAGGTCTCCATTTCTTTGATTGTAACTAGGTGGACAAGGTAAACTCTAAGGTCCCTTTCAACTCTATATCTCTATCTCTATCTCTATGTGTGTATATATGTGTATATATAAATGTATATGTATGTAGATAGAGATAGAGATGTAGATATATCTATGTATATAGATATGTACCTATATCTACATCTCTATACAGGTATCTGCCAGGTTTTTCTTCTTAAATCAGGGTGTTGATTATATCACTGACCTTCCACCATAGAGTCCCACAACTATGAGCTGCTGGGATCTCATGGCTTCTGATGCAGGCATGCCCTGTGGCCAAAGATGACTTTGTCACTGGCCTTGAAACATAGCCCATCCAGTCTTTTGGTTTGCCCAAGAATTTGAGCATCTTATAGCAGAGCCATAAGATGGATTCACAGAACACACATCCACAACCTTGTGAAGTTTTTTTTTTGAAGTCTTCCAGCCTCATTTATTTATAGATTAACTCATTCTCCTCACCCCCACCCCACTTTCATTTCTGAAATACTGTCATGGGTGGTTGATTTCAACAAGAAAATTCTGGGGTTGTTGTGGCCCCTGCCTCCTGGCTGTGCTTTCCAAGTTCTTCTGTTTCTCTTAAATATGTAAGAGTAATTAACACATATATTTTGTTCCTGTTCGACTGAGTCCACCATGCGTTGATTGGAGTTAAAAAAAAAACCCTTAAAAATTAGGGCAGATGGGGTAAAGAAAAAAATGAAGCTTGAGAGGTCATTCCTTTTCTCATTTCTGTAACACTTTAAGGATCATAAGATACATTCTCTCAATGATGACCAATTTATACTTACCCCCGTTTTACGAGGAAACAGACTCAGAGAGGTGAGACCTCTTGAGAGTGACAGAACTAGTAAATGTCAGAGTTAGCATTCAAGTTTAGGTCTCTTCTTAATACAATTATATGATGAATTCAACCTCCCAAAGGCCCAGGCACTTTTCATGCTTCTCTTGATTCTTGTGTTTCAAAGTCAAATTTTCTGTTCAACTCTGGTCTTTTCACTGAGAAAGCTTGAAAATCCCCTATTTTTTTGAAAGTCCATATTTTGCCTTGGAGCATAATACTCAGTTTTGCTGGGTAGGTGATTCCTGGTTTTAATCCTAGCTCCATTGACCTCCGGAATATCATATTCCAAGCCTTTCGATCTCTTAATGTAGAAGTTGATAGATATTGGGTTATTCTGATTGTGTTTCCACAATACTCAAATTGTTTTTTTCTGACTGCTTGCAGTATTTTCTCCTTGATCTGGGAGCTCTGGAATTTGGCGACAATATTCCTAGGAGATTTCTTCTTGGGATCCATTTGAAGAGGCGATTGGCGGAATCTTTCAATTTCTATTTTGCCTTGTGGCTCTAGAATATCAGGGCAGTTCTCCTTGATAATTTCTTGAAAGATGATATCTAGGCTCTTTTTTTGATCATGGCTTTCAGGTAGT
>CM053627.1:52408283-52426816 GCA_028646595.1 Phalanger gymnotis
AGGGGAGAGAATTTGGAACTCAAGGTTTTAAAAAAATAGATGTTCAGAAGTAAAAAAAAAAAAAAAAGAATAAGCATGGCTCAAAAGAAGAGATATGAGAAGATATTCCTACCCCGCCTCTTTGCAGAGGTAGGAAGTCCACAAATATAGTATCGTACATTGCACATCTATTCATAATTTTTGAAGAATTGACTAGTTGTGCTGGTTTTTTCCTCTTCTTCTTTTTTGTCTTGCATAGAAATAAAAGGGAGGAGAAATTGACCTTTGGAGGGACCATGGATAGTGATGCATTCTTAGACTTTATCAGTGGTGGTTCTAAGAATGATCATATTTGATGCTTGAAGAGAACACTTACTTCCATTTCCTTCTCAGGCAAACCATCTATGTGAAGCTCCCCATCTCTTCCTGGCACTAAAATAAGAGACCTTATTTCTGTAGTATGTCATTTGCCTTTCCTGGCTGATGGAAACTTTGTCTAGGAGAGTTAAGATGTCAGCTCTGGGGCCAACCTTATATACAGGTGAAGGATGTGATTATCTATGGAGGACACATTTAAAGGACACAAGAAAGACCTCTTTCTAACAGCCTGTGGAAACCCAAAAGTTCCATTAAAATAACTTCATTTTTTAGTGTTAACAAATTCCCTTTAAAAAACAAAATTGCCCTTGGGATGTATAACATCTTAATCTAGCTATGAATCATTCACATTCCAGTGTGAATTAGTTAAAGAATCAAGTTCTTGGAATCTGGATGCAGATTGAAACATGCTATATTCTCTCTGTCTCTCTCCCCCACCCCTTTGGTTTTTTTCTTTATCATTGTTTTGCCCTTTGGTTCTAATTCTTCTTTACAACTTGACTAATGTAGAAATATGTTTAATTTGACTGTACATGTATAGCTTCTACCAGATTGCATGCCGTCTTGGGGAGGGGAAGGAGAAGGAGAAGGAGGGGGAGAAAATTTAAAACTCAGAATCTTATGAAAGGGAATATTGAAAAGTAAAATAAATAAATAAATATTTAAAAAATAAAAATTATTTTAAAAAATAAAATTCTCTTGAGAGATGATTGAGATCAGTGAGGCGACATTGAATCTTCATTGACTTAAGAGAGCTATTCCTAGATAGGCACAGATTCTTCAGGCTATACCATCCACAAGGCTTTGGGACAAAGATCTGCATTCACTGAGAGAATGTCTTTAATATTCCATTTTCAGAGGGTCATAGGCAGGGCATAAAGTGCATCTCAGAGTGAAATGGAGGGTATGAGATGGAGATTTTGAAAGGAGTTGTGAAGAAGAAACTAGAAAGAGAAGGTTATCATTGCCACATCTAATCTATCAAAATTAGCAGAGGATGAATGAGAAGCAGAAGTTCCCATTCTAGAAGCTTCTCCCCAACTGTGTCTGGACCATAATAATGTAGACCATTTCTGATAGATGTGGTTTCAGGAACATTTTACCCTTTGACTAGATGCTCTTCAGAAAATGCACACTGCCAGCTAGATAGAGATAAAAGGAAGAGGCTTGCTGACTCTGTGTATGAGTGTACTCTTGTACATGTGAGAAGATTTTCCTTATCATTTAGTTTGCTATGCTATTCATTTAAATGTCTTTTGCTCTGAATTAGAATTCCTTTGGTTAGTCTGGTAAAAGCAACCTTGGTGGGGGCTCATGAGCTGAACTCTTAAATGGATGCTGACCCAACACACTGGGAAACTGGGGAAGCTTTCAGGGTGTCTGTTCTTGAGGGAGGGCTGGAGCGAACTATACAAGTTTGCCCACAACCTACTCTATGACACTCAAATTTTTGGCTCTTGCAGCATTTGGCTAGTATTTTTAAAAATCATACCCAATATTTGATACTGACCCTCTAGACCACAGAAATTAATAGGCCGCTGGCTGCCAACACCAGAGGAGGCATAGTGGTTACCAAATCTTGACACGTTGGATTTAAATTTGTGCTTGTCCTTAACTTACCCTTGTTTTTCTAGAATAAATAGAGAGAAAGAGGATATGGGTAGGAAGGGATTTGCAAAGAATGAGGAGTTTGGGGTTTTTTGGACCCTGTGAATATTTAATGTTGAAATGATTGCTTGCACTTGTTGTTAGCACTTGCTGGGAGTAAATCCCAAGACAAACCATTATTAGAGTGAATCCCCATTAATACTGCGCAATTGTGGGACCTGCTCATGACCAGAAAGTCTTGCGCAGCTCATTTACTGCTGCTTCTTTGCTTCTCCTCTCTGCCCATAAAGACCATTGTTTACCGAATCTTCAGCATTTGAATGAAGGGTGGTCACCTCTTCCCTACCCAAAGGAAATGCCCAGGTATGACACATAGCAACAATAATAACTGAAACTTAGATAACTACGTATGATGTCCAAAGTGCTTTATATACCTTCTCGCGTTTGAGCCCCACAACAATGAAGGCATTTTTATGTTCATTTTAAAGATAAGGAAACAGAGGCTCAAAGAAGGTAAACTGTCTTGCCCAGGATCACCTAGATGGTAAGTGTTGGAGGTGGGACCCTAGGCAAGTCATTTAACCTCAGTTTCCTCATCTGTAAAATGGGGATAAAAATAGCACCTACTTCTTGGGGCTGTGAGGATCAAATGAGACAATATTTGTAAAGTATTTAGGACAGTGCCTGGCACATAGTAAGTGCATAATAAATGATTGTTTCCTTCCTTCTTCCCTCCCTTCTTTCCTCCTTCCCTTCCTCCTTCCCTCCCTTCTTTCCCTCCCTTTCTTTCTCCCTCTCTTCTTCCTTCCTCCATTCCTCCCTTCCTTCCTTCATCTACTCTCAGGAAAGTATCTGAAAAAACAATCCTACTGAGGTAGAAATATCGGCTGAATATAGATTTACTGTAACTGAGAACCAAGAAGTTTCTCTAGTCAGTTTCCTCATTTACAAAATAAAAGTGTTGGACTCCATGGCCTATGAGATTTTTTTCTAGCTCTAAATCTACGAGCCTGTGAATCTTCTATAAATGGGGAGTTTAACGTACGAGAAATCTAAAGTGGGGAGATCTGTCCATGCTTGGAGTGTTCTCCTTCCCCTACTTCACCTTTTGGAATCCCTGGTTTTAAATCTCAGCTCAAACTCGACCTTCTATGGGAAACCTTTCCTGGTGCCCCCCACTGCCCCCATCTGCAGCTCATGCCCTCCCCAAACTATCTGGCATTCATTTGTATATATTCTGTATAACTTTTATATGTGCATGTTGTCTCCCCTATTAGAGTGTAAGCTCCTTGAGGAAGCAGGGACTGTATACTGTTGTCTGACTCCCCAGTGTTTAATGTAGTGCTGGGCATACAGTAGGTACTTAATGAATACTTGTTGATTGATAAAATCTCTTTACAGAGGCTGCTAAGAGTAATTAAGGAAGAGAGAGGGCCATGGGGAAATGGTCAAATTAGAATGTTAGAATTTACCTTCTAGGCATGTGTGTGTGTCTGTATGTATATGTATGTATACCTATAAATTGATGGAGGAGATGTATGCCTTAGCACCTTCTGTTTGTGTGTGTGTGTGTGTGTGTGTGTGTGTGTGTGAGAGAGAGAGAGAGAGAGAGAGAGAGAGAGAGAGAGAGAGAGAGAGATTTCAGAAATTTCTAGAACAATAAGCAGAGGAATAGAAAGAGCAAGAAAAAGAAAAAACCATGAATCAACTTGGGCTTTGTTGGGAGAGTCATAAGCTGGGTCCTATACCTTATTATACCTTAGATTATACCTTAGAAATACTTGCCTAAAGTCTAATGTTTGGAGAATTTTGAAAACGACTAAAGTATCTGGTGAACACACAGCAAGATATAACTGCAAATAAGCTGCCTGTGTCAGCGAGAGGAGACCTAGACAAAGAATAAGCTAGAGAAAGGAAATGAATAAATAAGTGGGGCCAGAAATGTTGGCACCAAATTCATTCACAGTCTAAAAAACTATCAAATTTTAATGCCCACAAATGTGTGCTCGACTGACTCAGGCTCTCATCCATCTGTGTGAGCCAACAAAGCCCATCTATTCATTCAACAATATTTACCGGGTGACTACTTGAAATCACAGAATTTCAGTGTTAGAAAGAAACTCCAATCTCGTGGGACCTCTCCACTAGGCTATCTTTATAGCAATACAAACTCAAACTGTCCCAAACAGAATTCATCCTCTTCCCCCCAAACCCATCCTTTGTCTCAACTTCCCTACTTCTCCTATGGGTGCTATCACCCTCCTAGTCGCCCAGGCTAAAAACCTTGGAGCAATCTTTCATTTTCTCTTTCTCTCCCTTTCAACATTCACTCAGCTGCCAATTCCTGTTGATTTGATCTCCATGACATCTCTCCCTTCTACTTCCATCTCTCCTAATACATGGACACCACCTTATTTCAATATCTCATCATTTTTTGCCTGGACTATTGTGATAGTCAGCTAATGGGTCTCTCTGCTTCCCTAGTTCTCTTCTCTCTAATATATCTTTCACACAGGCCAAATAAACTAATGGCCAAATAAGTAAATGGCCAAAATAGCTTTCCTAGTGAAGAGTTCCAATCATGTCACTTCCCTGATCGAAAACCTTCAGTGACTCTCTATTACCTGGAATATTTTTATGGAATTTAAAGCCTTCTACAGTCTGACTCTAATCCATCTTTCTAGTCTTTTTTTAAAAACATAATTATCTTCACACACTAATAAAGAGGGAGAGAATATCTGCAAGGATAAGTATAATTATGCTAGAATGTGAAGGGACAAAGGAGAGCTCTAATCAGAATGCCCTGGGTAAATATAAAGGAGAGAATATTTTTGGGGGGATGTGGTATGGGAATGAAGGAAAGTTTCATGGGATGTAGTGGCACCTGGACTGGGCATTCTTCTTAATAATAGGGATTGCTATTAACTCAACCAGCTGGGAACCTTCTTCACATTCTCTCGACATTGAATTAATAGCGATGAATCATGTGGGCTCTCCATTGGTTCTCTCTCACTTTAAATATATGACCTTCCCAATGTCTGTTTTTCAGCTGTAGCCCTCTCTCAGACAGGGTCATGTTTAAAAGGTCAGGTGCAATGCTTAATGACCATTTCACTCTTTGGCGGTTCAGCCTGGGAGCATTCACTTTCTGAGTATTCATTTTTTTTCCTATTGCCTTCTGGAGAGCATCTGTGATACTGATGAAGATGCAACCACATGGGTCAACCAGGGAGAGGAATTCCCTGGAGTCAGTTCACAGAAGGAAGAGTACAGTTGAATAGCTCTTTGGATTCTGGCTGCCTTACCTGGTGGAGGAGGGGAGAAGGAAGCTGACCACTTAAGCAGCCTGAGGAGGGGAGGGGATCGTCATAGGACCAGCTTGCTGAATTCGCTGTTGAGCAGCCTTCTAGGGGCACCAAGCTGAGTAGCAAAATTGCCTGACAGTGAGCTAGTAGTTGAATGCATTCTATGAATGCATTTCTATGACAGCGGTGAGAAAGAGTGAGCTGGACTATAATGAGACAATTTTCCCTTCCCCCTGTGACTCTGATATCAGGAATGCTTGGAAGTACTCCTCTATAGAAGCCTCTCCTTCCCTATAAGAATGAAGAGACATGAGGCAATAGTGTGTGTGTGTGTGTGTGTGTGTGTGTGTGTGTGTGTGTGTGTGTGATTTAAAATTCAATTTTATCAGGAGTGGATATTCTCATTTGTTTTGGAGCACACTGTTGTATTTTGGCATCATTGTTAATGTATTAAGTGCAACTTAGTATATCATTGGAGTTTTTTGAGCATATACTGAGAGGGAAAAAGTGACTGGGATTCAGTGGATAGGGGCATGAGCTGAAAGAGAATTATTCTTATTGGAATAGCCTTCCCTCTAGACTCGAAACACTAAACTCAATAGCACCAAAGAAGGGGAAAGCTTGGGGGTGGGGAGGGGCAGTTCAGGTGTGGTTCAGGTACTTTCTGTGCATGCATACTATAGGTAAGGTGGTGTAACATGCCTCAAGCACCATCTGGTGGCTTGAGAAGGTATGGCAAGCGAGGAGCTACTCAAGAGTATCTTCTAGTGGATGAAAACACTCTCCTCTTGAGACCCAAACTCTGCGTCTGCGTGTGTGTGTGCGTGCGCGCGTTTAGGAGCAAGTATTTCACATTTCTTTAGTAACATTTTTTACATTTCTACTTATTTTTCTGTTTGTAATGTTTTGCAGCCTACATACTTCTACCATGCAGCACTTTATTAATGCTTATAGTGATTCTCAACCTTAGTTCTGTGGAGGCCGTAGCATCACATGACTTGTAACTATCAAATATCACTAGAATAATATTGAGGTTAAAAAGAAGGAATTTTATTTCAGAAAGATTCTTAGGTTTGTTAATGGAACTTTAAATTTCCCAAATGCAATTCTTTTGCTTTCTTCCTCCTGTTCAATTCTGGACCCACATCATTTCCCATTTGCCGTTTCTCTCCAAGATAGCTATATCTCTATATCTTTAGCTCTAATTGCATATTATAATTGAAACAATTTTTTTCATCCATTTTGTTTTTCTTATGTGAATAGTTAGGCTGTAATCTTTTGAACGGTTGTGAATCTCACTCAGGAGTTTTTACAGTGTTCTTGGTTGTTAGACGATCAGTTCAATGTCAAAAACAAACTAAAGTATCTGGAGAACATCATTATCTATAGAGAGCCTCTCTTCAACTTGTACTCTATCTCACCTACATGACAGTGTCAATTACTTTTGGTGAACATCCTATTTTATGCCTCACTAGATACTAAAATTAGGGTGTTGTTGAACATGTTATCTCTTTTATTATATTTTCAAGAAATCTTGTAAAAACTTAGATAATTGTAATAGTTTAGGGATATAATTATTATATTAATTATATATACTTACGATAATTTAGAAATACAATCATCTTGTAATAATTTAGATGATAACTGTAATAATTTGGTGATAAGTAGCATGGCATAGTAGATAGAGAAAGGAAATGGACAGTTTAGTCCCTTTCCGTGCATAATTTTAAATTGCTTTCCAGAATGATCAGACCAATTCACAACTCTACCAACAGTTCCTTATGAAAGAATACCTCAGATTCCTATTATTAGAAATACAAATAAAACAATTCTGAGGTTCTACTTTATACTCAGAAGATCATTAAAGATGACAAAAAACAAAAATCATAAATGTTGGAGAGGCTGTGGGAAGACAGGCATGAATCAGTCCAACCATTCTTAAAATGTTTGGAATTATGTTTAAAAAGTCAGTAAATTATAGATATCTTTAGACTTAGATACCAATAATAGGTATATGAAGATCATTACACTGGTCATAGAGATCAAAGATATAGGGAAAGGTATTATCTATTTAAAAATATATTTATTTTAGCACTTTTTATTGTAACACTGGAAGGAAAGTAGATTGCATGAACTGGAAAATGGCTGAACAAATTGTGGCTTTTAAATGTGGCATAATATTCTTATGACATAAAAATGATGAATATGAAAAGAAACTTTAAAAGACATGAATGAACTGATACAGAGCATCAAGTAGGCAGAACCAGGAGAATAATTGTTATGATGATCACAATGATAAAAGGGCAAGTATTATTGAAAGACTTCAGAATGCTAATGCCATAACCAGTTGTGACTTCAGAGGACTTGGCATTGAATAAAGCATCTTTGTGTCTATCAACAAAGAAGAGGTGGAGTGTAAGTATGGAACAAGGCATACATTTTCAGATGTGACAGATGTACATGACCACAGTTTTATTTGTTGCAAGAGAGGTTTTTATTGTTGGGCAATGGTAGAGAGGGAGAAAGATGGAAGGAAACATTGGGAAGTGACTAATTTTTTCTTTTAAAAGAGCATCGATATTTTTTTAATTTAAAAAAGAAAAATGGCATTCATTTATTCTTCCTGTCAATATTATGCCTAATGTCAGCTCAGGTTTAAAAGTAGGATTAAACAACTGTATTTATTCTCATTTCCATTTTGTCCATCTTTGTCCTTCCAATCTCTTTTAGAGATACCTTCTTAAATCTCTTTTGGGTCTCTAGAGAAGAAAACTCATTGTGCATATGAGAAACTGATGTCAATTGAAGTTCCTACCAGTCTGCATCCCTCCAGGATTATCAACTGAGAAACAATTAGTCAGCTGGCTTTCAGTAGCATTTAGAAAGAGGTATTTATTAAGGTAGTGCAAACCTATCCTTATATCAGCTTTAAGCTATCCATAATTGTGAAATTATGGGACCTCACATTTAGAAGACTGAATTCAGACAAAGAACTAAAAACTAAAGGGGGGTACTCACCAATTGGGGAATAGCTAGCTACACAAATTATAATAAATGAATATTTAATGGAATATTATTTTGCTTTAAGAAATGAAATGAAAAGGGATGGTTTCAAAGAATCTTGCTAAGATTTATATGAACTGATACAGAGTGAAATGAACAAGACCAGGGAAACAATTTACACAGTAATAGCAACATTGTAAAACACAGTAATAGCAGCATTGTAAAGACAAGCAACTTTGAAAGCCTTAAGGCATCAATGCAATGACCAGCCACAATTCCATAGGACCACTGATGAAGTAGGCTAACCACCTCCCAACAGAGAGGTAATGGACTCAAGATGTAGAATGATACATATACATTTTTGGGATGTAGATATTTGCTTTGCTCGACTATGTAGATTTGGAACTAGGATTTTCTTTTTCTTAAAAAATATAAGTATGTATATATAGAGAGAGATTACATATATAATATATAGGTATCTATTTCTCTATGTCTGTCTGTCTGTCTATCTGTCTATCTGTCTGTCTGTCTGTCTGTCTATCTACCTATCTATCTATCTACCTACTGAGGCTGAGGGTTGAAATGACTTACCTAAAGTCACATAACCACTAGGTGGTAGAAACTCATGCTATTTCTCAAGAAGGTAAGCAGCATAGCTGAGACTCAAACCCAGGTATTCTGAGTCTAAATTCTAAGCTTCCTGCACCATACTTTGCAACAGATAGTACTTGGAAGGTTATGGGGAAGAAAGAAGAGTTGGTTGCGAACTGGTAGACAGGTTGAAGGAAAATGTTCTCTTAAGTACAGAGGAAACCTGAGCATGTCTTTAGGCAGAATGAAAGGATTCTGTAGAATGAGAGGAGGAAGTGTTGGTGGAGAAGGTAATTGACGGGAGGAAGACCCTGGAGGGGAGGAACTGATCAACAATCATTTATTCAGAGTTTACTCAGTGCTGGCACTCTGCTAAGCCCTGGAAATATAAAGAAAGACAAAAACACTCTCTGCCCTTAAGAAGCTCAAATTCTGATGGGGATACACAATATAAATAATTATGAATATACAAGATATATGCCAATTGGATTGAAAGTAATCTCAGAGGGAGGGCACTAAAGACTAAAGAGTCAGGAAGATGGCACCGGAAACAAGCCGCCTGCAGAAGGAGAGGCTTGAGATGAGTCTTGAAGGAAACCAGGGGACTTAAGGTTGAGACGAGACAGCATGGCATTCCAAGAAAGGGCACAGCTAGGGCAAAATCATGGAGTTGGGAGATGGAGTGCTGTATGCTAGGAACAGAGGGTAAACATTGTAGTTGGATCATGGAATGAGTGAAAGCGAGTGAAGTATATGAAGACGGGAAAAGTAGGAAGGAGTCAGGTTGTGAGGGGCTTTAAATGCCAAACAGAGGACTTTACATTTGATCTTGAAGGCAGCTCAGTGGTATAGTAGATGGAACCCTGGACTTGCAATCAGGATTGTTTCAGACATTTACTACATGCTCAACCCTATTCACAACATGTTTAATCCAAGTTAATTTTATCTGTCCTGGTTTCCTTATCTGTAAAATGGGATTAATTATAGCACCTATTTCTCAAGGTTGTGGTGAGGAAAAAGTAAAATAATATCTGTGAAGTCCTGAGCGTGGTGCCTGGCACATAGCAAATGCTTAAAATATTAAGTCCCCAAGAGATATTCTTGCAAGAAGAAAAGCTAGATCATCTTCTGAGACAGTAGGAATAGAGAAGAGGATAAGTAAGGAAACTTAGAAATCTTAGATGGTGAGGCAAGTGTTGTGATAGTTGTCCAGGAGAATAGATTAGGGATTTTGTTCCAACTAGCTTCAATCTCATTAAGTCAGCCAACAAATGTTTAAGCACTTACTATATTCCAAGAAAGCAGCTAGGCTGGGCCTGGAGTCAGGAAGTCCTCAGACACTTACTTGCTGTGTGACCCTGAGCAAGTCACTTAACCATGTTTGCCTTGGTTTCTTCATCTGTAAAATGAGCTGGAGAAGGAAATGGCAAACCACTCTAGTATCTTTGCCGGGAAATCCCCAAATGGGATCACAAAGAGTCAGACACAACTGAACAATACCAAGAATTTTAATTTAATTTTGGGGTAGCTAGATGGCACAGTGGATAGAATGCCAGGCCTAGAGTCAGGAAGACCTGAGTTCAAATCTGACCTCAGACACTTACTAGCTATGTGACCCTGGGCAAGTCACTTCACCCTGTTTGCTCAGTTTCCTCATCTATCAAATGAACTGGAGAAGGAAATGACAAACCATTCCAGTATGTTTGCCAGGAAAACCCCAAATGGGGTCACAAAGAGCCAGACAGAACTGAAACAACTCAACAACAGCAACATATACCAATCGAGAACAATCTGAACTTAGTTGGCTCAGAATGAAGCAGTGATGAGATTAACGATTTAAATCATAGATTTAGAGGAGATCTGAGAAATTTTGCAACCTAATTCCTCCATTTTACAGATGAGGAAACTGAGACCCTGAGAAGTGACTTGTCCAATATCACACAGATAGTAAGTAGTAGTATTGAGATTCAAACGCATGTCCTTTCACATGCCCTTTGATGCACACAGAGATACTCAGAAGCATATATACACAGTATGACATAGAAACAGAGATGTTGATATACACAAAGATACACATGCCCAGACATACAGAGATGCAGTAACACCTGCAGTCACAGGTGTGTATACACAGATATTCAAAAACACTTAAACATTCACACACACACACACACACACACACACACACTTTAACATTTCATTATCTTGCAAGTTTTCTCCCCCCAAACTGTCTCTCAGACTGTCAGGCATCATGAGATGCTGGAGGAGGAAGGAAAAAAAACCAGACTCCTCTTGACAAGTCCTATTAAATGAAATATGAGGTGAAAGGGAAAGAAATAAAATAGGGAATGAGATGACAGGGTTTTTTTTATCTGATGAGAAGCGTTTGTGAGCCGTTGGTCTGATCGCCACTCATCCATCACCCTCCTCCACTGGAGCAGGATACCCTCTCTCTACTGCTGGGCTGTGCCTGCCATGCTGGCTGGAGGGTAGTGCATCGTTGACAAGCTTGAAGAGCAAGTCCCTTCAGAGAGATCTGCCCCTGCTCAGTCAGTCCAGGAGACTCTTCTGTGCTGTGACTGAATCCCCTAGCCTTCTACTTTCTTTGAACTTTGCCCCCTTCTCTTCCTCAGTCCAGTCTCTTCCTTCATCCTCACTTAGCCCTGATCATTCCTAGTACTTAATTCAACTACTTTAGAATATCTCCAATCATTTGAGCTGAAGGCTCAAAAGAAATCCTGGCACACATTTTTAAAGTCTCCATCCCTAATTGGTTCTATCTGCCCCCAGTTCCTGTCTAAACATGGCCATACTTGCTGTGGCATTATAGGACCTTCCATTTGGAAGGGACATTAGGAGTCACCTGGTCCAAAGTCCCATTCAAGTCAACAAGTAATTTTTAATGCTCATTATGTGCTAAGAGCCTGTCCTAAGCCCTGCAAATTCAAAGGATGACAAAAAGACTCTCCCTGATTTATAGGAGGGTGTACAAGAAGGAAGAAGAAGAAAAGCACTCTGTGAGGAGAGTGGGAGAGTTGGGAGAGGCCTCCTGGAATATGTGGGATTTGAGCAGAGGATTGAGGAAGTCCGTAGAGTAGCCTACACAAGTGGCCACCCAGCCTCTGCTCCAACACACCCAATGATGGTGAATTCTCTACCACCGGAGGCAGCACATTCCATTTTTGGACAGCTCCAACCATTATGAAGTTCTTCCTTATACTGAACTGATATTTATCTTCCTATAACTTCCACCTCTTGGTCCTAGGTTCTTCCCCCTGGAGCCACATAGAATAAGTATAATCCATCTTCCATACCTTTAAAATATTTTAGGACAGCAATCATGGAGCCCCTAAGACTCCAGGCTAAACATTTTCAAATTCCTTCAACTCAAATTGTTGTGGTTTTTAGTTGGCTCACCATTACTGTCACCTTTTTCTTTTAAACTTTTCAACTTCCTGCCTAAAATGTGCCTGGAATTGAACACAGTTTTCAATACATGTAGTGTAGGGTTGAGAACAGTGTGACTAAGTAATTGCCTTGTTTTGGACATCCTAATTCCACTGATGTGGTCTAAAATGTCATTAACCTTGGAGTCTATTGTGTTATACTATAGACTCATGTTGAATTTTAAAGTCCATTACCAGGACCTCTGCCTCCTCCTGATTGTATTTATTCTCCTTGCATAGTCTCAGGATGATCCTGGAAAACCCCACTAGGTTTTCCTGGCTATATCCATAATGACCATAAAGTTAAGAATTTCCTTAGAACTCTCTTCTGAAAACCACAATTGCAGAGTCTGAAAGTTGGAAGGGACTTCAATGGCCATCTAGTCCACCACTTACCTAAGTAAGGCTCTTCTCTATTGTAGGCTACTCATCCTTCCCTCTCCTTATGATATCATCCCACCCGTTTCAGTCCAATTTTGAGAAAAAGGAATCCTTGTTATTATTTGCTCATACCCACCAAATATTTCTTATTTGACCTTTGGGTCCTCCTCAAATTCATTTGTTCAAAGATGGCCATGACCCACGACTTGCTGTCACACACCATAGCTAGAGTATTAGGATTAAAAATATGAGCCTTTGTTTCAGGGAGAAACTTAGAGGTCATTAAAAGAACCTTGTAATCTCCCAAAGGCAATACAGTCTCCTCTCTTCCTGTTGACTTCTGTGCCCAGGTCATTGTGCATTTGCAGAGGAAGCATCCTTTCATTTCTCTATGAATAACTCTGCTACCTCTACAAATGGTGCCATTCTCAAAAAAGGAATCACTGTCAAGGGACCTAACAGTACCTGGAAACTAATAAGGGTTAATTTTAAGATATTTATGCTAATGGATGAGCTCTATAGGTTGTCCATTTAAATACATGTAATGGTCTAGAAAATAGTTGTTCTTCATCCACTTGTTTTTTCTTGTGTGGATAGTTAAGTCAAACTCTTTGGAATGACTATGGACTTCATTTAGGAAGCTCTGCAAGATTCTAGGGCTTGGTGCCATGAATGCATTGTTAGCTGCAAACAGGAGCATCTGGAGGACCTCACCATCTCTAGGGAATCTCTGTTCAAGCTGGATTCTCTGATGGACATCCTTTATGACAGAGAACAACTTTGGCAAGTGCAATATCACCCTGTTTTATGCTTGACATTACTAGTCAGAGGGTCATTGAACAAGGTTATCTCTGTTGTTCTATCTTCCAAGGAACCTTATATAATTTTGACAAATGTATGGGAGACACTTTGCTGGAGGAGAGCCTTTAAGACTAGATTTATCCCTCTCAAATTTCATCTCATTCGATTCGGCCCACTGTTCTAGCCTGTCAAGATATTTTTGGATCCCGACGCTGTCATCCAGTGTGTTAGTTATCCCTTCCAGCTCTGTGCCATCTGCAAATGTGACAAGCCTGAGTCCCCATGTCCTTCCTCGTAGAAACTAAGCTAAGGATCCTCTCTCTGCCCTTGCCTTGTCCCCCTTCCCCCAGGTTGTGCAGAGGCATGACTAAATCCAGAGTCCCAGTCACCACGAGTTCCTTCCCTGCAGACAAACCAGCTCATTTGAGAGAGAAGATTGCTCCTTCCACCATAGGTCTTCCATCAAATGGAAGAGGGATTAGATCTATTTTGCTTGGATAGAAGCAAAGGAGCATGGATGGAAGTCATGGACATTAGAGCTGTACAAAAGTGAAATGGGCTGCCTCCAGAGGTTAGTGAGTTCTCTATCAGGGGAGGCTGTCAAGCGAGGCTGCTGCTTGTGGGGGATGCTACAGTAGGAATTTTTGTTCAGGTACAGTTTAGACTGGTCCCTGAGGTCCATTCCAATGTTGAGATTCTGTCATTGTTTTCTGATGTTTAGTTTCAATCTGTGTCTGGGGAGGAGGAGTCTCCTCTTTCTTCTCCTGTTGAGGGAATTAGAAATAGATGATCATAATTCCCTGGAGTTCAGGAATCTGGATTAATTTTCCTGTCTGCCTAGTCTCTCCTCTTCAAGTGATGCTTCTCCCATCAGCTAGAAACATTCTCCATTGATGGGCCTGGGATTTTCCACATGAACCAGAGGCCCTGCTCTCAAAGTACTGTGATCCCTCTTTCATCTAACTCTGCTTTTCTTATTAATCACCACTCTTTGGCTCTGGCTCTGGCTCTCCTCTCTAGTCCTGTACAAACTGGCTGGCTGCCTACCTGCCTGTCTGTCTGCCTGTCAGTTTGTCTGTCTGTGTCTGCCTGCATATCTGCCTGACTGTTTTTGCATGTCAGGCAGTTCGTCTGTTTGTCTATGTTTGCCTGCTTGTCTGTCTACCTGCATGTGAGTCTATCTGTCTTTCTGTGTTTGCCAGCATTTCTCTGTCTCAGTCTGCCTGTCTGTCTGTGACTGCCTACTTATATCTATCTGCCTGCATGTCTGTCTGTGTCTGTCTATCTGTGTCTGCATGTCTGTCTGTCTCTACCTATCAGTCTGTTTGTCATTTTTTTCTTGTCCTCTTTTTCTGATTTCATGATTCAGACCCTTTGCTTTCTTGGTAAACATCGTATGTCCCTGAGTGCTGGAGATATAGGGGGACTTGTTATCATTTCTGCTCTTTGACAAGCTTGGAAAATCAGTTTGTAAAGATTAGTGTTAGAACAATTAAAAATGGATCAGTTATGCTTTATGTCCAGATTGTTAGAAAACAAAGGTGGGGGAAGGGAAGGGGAGAGAAAGCTACAGTAACTGAATCCTCAGGCTAGTCAAACCCTTTGGGGGGCTTGAACATTCCATTTTCCCACCTCCTCCATCCAACTATCATAGACATGCTTCTGTTTCCGTTTTGTATACTCTCTACTAAAATGGTCCCTACCCTCAAGAAGCATTTTGTTTGTGAATCCCATTACCTAGCACAGTGTGCGTAATAACTACAGGGTGTCCCAGAAGTCTTAGTGCAACTTTAAGCAGTTTAAATAGCTTTAATAATAGCTTGAAGTTGCACTAAGACTTTTAGGACACCCTGAAAGACAACCCACCCAGCCCTCCCTCCTACCCTCACTCAAGAACCTCTCAAAGATTCAGTTACTTATCCTTTCTTGGTCACCTATCCTGGTGTGTGACAATCATCCCAACCAGGTGGTTCTTCTTTATGTAAATCTCACCCAAGTTGCTCACCATAAAGTAATACAATCCTATATAGCCTTAGAGCTGGAAGAAACTTCAGAAGTCATCTGTAATGGAATTCTGCCAGCTCAGCCCTGAAGATAGCAGCCCATTTCTCAGGGGACTGCCTATGTTTGGCCTTTATAAGTTTGGGAAGAAGGAGTTCACCGCCAAGCCTGAGGATTGGGCTCCATTGAGTTTCCCAAATATTATCATCCAACCCCCACCTCTCATCCCCTTCCTTCTCTCCCAATGAAAGACAGCTTCTTTTTTTCTCTCTCTCTATACCAGCTGGATGGTCCTCAGGCATGCCACTCATTTCTCTAATTGCAATTTCCATAATAAACCTTCCGGCAGAGCAGGGATGCTCATATCAAGTGGCTTTTTCTTCTCAGAGACTGTGTCCCATTTGTCTTCCCTGTCTGCTGCTAACATCTGTTGAACCAAATTGATAACAATAGGGGAGCTGTTATTGACATTTTGTGGGAAGCACCATCAATCTCGATGCTTTGGAGGTTTATTCTGAGGAATAGTCGCTGGACTGGCTGGAAGACGGCGAAGAAGAACTGACATGGGCAGACACGATGGCACAGAGCCTGGCACTTGGGGTGATGGGCTAGTTGGAATTCCTTGTTACCCAGCTCATTAGCTCCCCCCTGTTCCTTTCCTTGCCTGTCACTATCCATTTGTTTTCCCTCTGTCCGTAGTCAATTCATATTACTTTGCTTCTTCATTCAGGCGTGATGCTACCTGGTCCCATTCCAGTCCTGAACCTGCCTGAATATTAATCTTGACAATGCACCTGTGGTTTCCCTCATTCTTACTTCAGCTGCTAATCGGGAGGGCCCCATCTGTGCAATTTATTGCCTTGTTTATATCAAAGGAAAAGCCAGAGGCCATGTATCACGCTAAATGCCCTCTATCACATCTCTCCCTCCCGCCCACCCCCATCAAGGTGAAGTGCACATTTAAGGAATTAGCTAGATTATTGCTCAGGTGTGGACATAGCAGGAACTGTGGGATGGCAGTGGGCTACCATTTCAAAATCACACTTAGGTTGGGACATTTATTCCTTTGGATCTTCTTTGAGGCAGCATGAAACAGTTGAAGGCCCACTGACTCTCATCAGAAGACTTGGGCTGAAATCCTGCCACTGACACTGTCTGACCTCAGACTCAACACCCGGTTTCCTTATCTGTAAAATGCTCAAGGTTGGATTAGACCTTCTAAGGTCTCTTCCTGTTCTAGATCAATGATTCTGCATCACTTAATTTTCTAGAATGAAATTCTTCCTTGTCCACAAACAATTATCCTATTCTTGTGAGGTACTAGGAGCTGGGCATTACTTACAGGGAGTTGGGCTTGCCTCCTATCAGCTTCCTTTAATGGAAAGAACAGCCCCACTGAATGGAAAGAAGAGAATGTTTCTGTATAACCTTGCCCCTTCCCACCTTTCTTACACCTTACTTCCCCCTTATATTCTGGGATCCAGTAACTTTAGTCCCCTTGCTGTCCATCTTTGAACTTCAGGCATTTTCACTTCTCCTAAGCCTGAAACGCTCTCTCTCCTCATCTGTGTCTCCTGGCTTCCTCAGTTTCCTCCAAGTCTCGTAAAAGTCCCACCTTCTATAAGAAGTCTTTCCTGGACTTCCTTAATCTTGGTGCTTTCTCTTTGAAATCACCTCCAATTTATCCTGTGGGTATATAAGCACCTACTATGTGCCCATCACTGTGCTGGATATACAACAAAAAGCAAGTAGTAGTAGCAGTAGTAGTAGCGGTAGTGGTAGTAGCAGTAGTAGTGGTGGTGGTAGTAGCATAGTAGTAATACCTGTGCTCAAGGAGCTCACAGTTTAATAAGAGAGGACAACATTCAAATAACCACATATATATTGTATTAGGTATTAATATATAATATATATTATATAACATATATATATACATATATAATGTGGTTATTTGCCTGTTGTCCTCTACTATTAGACTGTGAGCTCCTTGAGTACAGGTATTATTACTACTACCACTACTACCACCACCACCACTACTGCTACTAGTACCACTACTACTACTACCACTACCACTACTACTACTATTATTACTACTACTACTTGCTTTTCTTTGTATGTCCAGCACAGTGCTGGGCACATAGTAGGTGCTTAGTACATGTGTGTTGACTTGACTGTCTTGAAGATCCAATCAATCAATAAACATTTAAATGTCTATTATTTCCTAGGCACTGTCCTAAATGCTGAGAATACAAAGAAATAAAAAGCAAAAATGGCCCCTGCCCTCAAGAAACTCATATTCTAAAGGGAGAAAAGCATGACTATAAATAGGAACATGCAAGATACATACTGTTGTAATAGACATGGAGAAGGATCAGATTTTTGCTTCCTAGTGGGTTATATAGAGCATGAACAAATAGTCCCTGCTTGGTTCTTGTGGAACACATAGGGCTTGGGAGCCTACCTGTGGCCATGCATATTCATTATTTGGTAACACCCAACAGGCCACTAAATGGCTGGTGAGCAGTAATAACTAATTTCTGAAAGGCTGATGAATCAGAACTAGATGGATGCACACAAGGGATGACCTGACCTTTCATTGCTCTCGTTTGCAGATTTGAAGATGGCATAACCATTTTGAGCTGGATCCCTAGAGATGGGTGGGAGAAAGCTGGCTTTCTGGCTTCTGCCCACAGTTGCTTTGGGCACATACCTGCCTCTGTGTCTCTTGCTGTTTGTTCTTTCCTTATTCTGGAGTGCAACCTAGGTTTTTTTTTGGGGGGGGGCGTGTTCTTGCTCTATCTTCTTAATAAATATCTTATCTAAAAGCTAATTGAAGTTGATTATTAATGGGGAGCACACCAGTGGAGGCTTGAGAGCCTCTCATGGTCACCTATAGAACCCTATGAGATAATAGATCAGTTGCCCTCTGGAAGCCCCAATTTGTGAGTAGGAGAGCAAGATGGAGGAGTGAGCCAGAGGGAATGCATCTGAGACTGGATGGAAGGTAATGTTATGGAGAAAAGTACTAGCAGTTCTAGGAGAT
>CM053627.1:52426916-52495509 GCA_028646595.1 Phalanger gymnotis
GCGGGAGAGAGAGAGGGAGAGAGAGAGGGAGAGAGAGAGGGAGAGAGAGAGGGAGGGGGAGAGGGGGAGAGAGGGAGAGGGAGAGAGAGAGAGAGAGAGAGAGAGAGAGAGAGAGTTTATGTTTGATCCCAGAGTTAATAGGGAACCACTAGAGTTTGTTGAGAAAGAGGATGACATAATTAGACCTACATTTTAGGAAAATCACTGGCAGCTGTGTGGAGAATGGATCGGCATCGGAAGAGACTTGAGGTGGGGGTCATCTAAGGTACCTCCATGAAGCTTTACCTAATTTCCTGGCTGTGAGCAATTTCTTCCTCCTTAAGTCTTCTTGGAGCATTTGGTCTGGATCTCTGCTTTTCCTCTACTACATTTTACCTAGTATTATTCTTATTTGAGTACATATTAAATTTCTCCTTCATAAATTGTAAGCTGCCTGAGGGCAAGACTACGTTGTGTTTCATATTTATTTCTCCAGTGGTTCACACAGCATCTTTACATAGTAATTGCTTAATCAATATTTGTTGAATTGTCTGGCAGAGAATTATGTTCTGGACCCGGGCCCTAAACCTCACTGTTGGAATTAGATGCTAGAAATATCAACTTATTTTCAGAACTTCTCCAGCCAGGGATGTGCAGGAGCCAGCTCTAACCAGCTTACAGAACCAACCATTAACTTTTCAGTAAGAGTGTTTATACTTTAGGAATCAGCAATCCCTACATATCATGGGTAATTGCTTTTTTCCCCTTGATTATCTAGATTTGAGAAAGTGTCAGTAGGACAGACTAAACTTAAAAGCGTGGATGCATAACATTTTCTTTTCCGGGGAGCCTTGTGTTAAACAGAACATCCCTGTATTGCCTTACAAACATTGCTTGAGTAGGAATGCAGTAGAAGTTTCAGGGAATAAAGTCAACACCAGACTGGAGGCCAAAACAGTGACAACCAACCAAACAACCAAACAAATAATTAAAGAAACAAATAAATAAAGACTGGCATTTATGCAATACTTTAAGGTTTGCAAAGGGCCTGCATTATTGCATTTGAGCCTCACAACACCCCTGTGTCCAGGGTATCCTTACCTTTAGCTCTGGGGCTTTCTCCTTGACTACATTTTAATTCTCAGCCATTTACATATGCATATGCACACACACATAATAGGAACTATGACACAACATATACATACATACACATATATACACATAGGTTGCGCATGTGTATGTAGTTCCTACTATGAGGGGAGATCATTCCTTTACATTTTGCTGGCTTTTTCCCAGATTTATTCAGGATGGTTGAGTGGAAGTACCCAGAATTGAAAGTGGTAGAAATATTGTGCATTGTCCTTCTGAATGGAAAACTTCAAAAACACAAGTCTAATTGTTGGAAAGGGGTGGCAGGTAGGTTATGTAATGGATACACTACCAGGCCTGGAGTCAGAAGTGTTCATCTTCCTGAATTCAAATCTGGCCTCAGATTAGCTGTGTGACCCTGGGCAAGTCACTTAACCCTGTTTGTCTGTTTCCTCATCTATAAAATGAGCTGGAGTAGGAAAATGGTAAACCACTCTAGTGTCTCTGCCAAGAAAACCCCAAATGGGGTCGTGAAGAATCAGACAGGACTGAAAACAACTAAATGATAACATTGCTGGAAAAGGGAGACCACTGTATGGCATACTGTGAGGAGACTACTGACTCATTCGAACCTTTCCTACAAAGCATTCTCCCCTGAAGCCTGGGGTGTGCTCTCACAAATACACACATAGTCTAGGAAGAATGCTGGCACAAACTGGTAGAATACTTCCTATCTCTTTCTTAGACATACTGGCATCAGAAGTTGTCACTGTGCAACAATCTCAAACTATTTCCATCCTTAATCATCTTTACTGAGGTGATGAGTCAGAAGTAAAACCTTTCGTTTATTATTAATGATTTTGAGCATTTTTGCATATGCTTACCGATGTCCTTCGTTGTTCAGTTGTTTTCCATCGTGTTTGACTCTTCCTGTCCCCATTTGGGTTTTTCTTGGCAAAAATACTGGAGTGGTTTGCTATTTCCTTCTCCAGCTCATTTTGCAGATGGGGAAACAGAGGCAAACAGGGTTAAGTGACTTAGTCAGTGTCACACAGCTAACCTGAGGTCACATTTGAACTTAGGTCTTCCTGACCTGATTTTCCTATTAAATGTCCTTTAGTGAGTTTTAAACCTCACTGATCTGTAACCTTTTGTTCTGTATCCTCTTACCTTCGTGGTATTTGAGTTCTTGGACTTCGTTGGTTTCATAATGATTATAACTCATTCTAGATAACCTTTCCTTCATGTCCTTTGTTGTTCCATTAATAAACAGCTCATTCTTATACTTGTTCCTTCTTTCCCTTGATATAGACAAACCACTTAGGCTTTAAGCAAGGATATTTACTCACAAGGAAAAAGAGGATAGTAATTCATGATGAATATACCAGGGTAAGGTGGTTACAAGTGTTCATAAAAGATTCCGTACATCTCAGACTAGATCACATCTACATTTTTAACATAAATGATTCTATCTAGTTCTCTGGGCCTAGTTTGGCCTTCATTATACTCTCCAGAACTAAAGCTTACCCTGACAGCAAGAAGCATACTATGACCCTCTCAAAAGGCTCTGCATGTTCTGCCCTAGAATGCCCTGACACTAAGGTGAAGCTGACCCACGTGGGTACTTTGGGCCGTGCTTATTGGCTAGTTTTCAATCAAAGGTCATTAGCAACTCATCAGGAAGCCTCTTCATTCAAAAAGCTCAGCAATCGGTGATCAGATTTCCTGATTGACTGAAAGGGATCTTGGCATTGTAAATTGGCCAATAAGCTTGACTCGGGGCTACCTGGGTGGATCAATTCCATTCCTACTTAATTAATTAATTTCTTCATCCTCCTAAACAAGAGAAAGACAAGGAAATGCAAAGGAGCAAAGGCAGTATTCCTACACCACAAAAATATAATCCAATGCCACTCTACAGGTTACACAGAGATAAAACCATCTCACAAAGTCACAGGAATACTTTTATTCTAAGAATGATGAAGGGATCTATCCCCTTAAAGGCAGGAATGGAACTCAAAGAAGGATTCACAAAGAATCATAGAGAACAAAGAATAGGTCTTTTATTACAATGAATTTTAATTTAGGTAAGAGGAGCCTCAGGGACTAAAATAAAATCCCTTGAAGGCAAGAATGGAGGGAAATGGAACAAGAGCCTCGGGTGTGCTGCTCTCAAGTCCACAGCAAGAGGGTCAAGGATTTTCATAGTCATGTAATTCAAGCTCCTCATTTTACACATCGGGAAGCTGGGTCCCAGCACTCTTTTCACTGCCTTCAGCAAGAAAGGTGGTGGATAGTGACGGATCTCCCAAGAGGATGCTAACGGACTCAGTATACCCACTTCTCCTAAGCTCTCTCTCAACTCCTGATCAGGATGCTTTAGGATTGGATGGCAATCATCTTCACATTAACACACATTCCTGAGGGTACTGAAGGTCATGGGTTCTCCTTTGGGAATGCCTGGTTGCTTTTCCATCTTAATTATCATAGATTAAGAGACACTAACCTTTGACTTGTGGTGGTATGGGGCGCCCTGGCTGAACCAAGTAGAGTATGTAGGTGTTTCAAGGAAATGGGACCAAGGGTAAAAGTCTAGGGGGCAAAAAGGAGTAGACACAGTGTCCAAGGCAGAAGTAGTTCGCTGCAAATGAGATTTATGGATCCCATAAAGGTCTATAAGTTTCATGTTTGAGGGGGTCAGAGGGAGGGACTGCCACAGGACCTTAAAGATGGTTGATTCCAACCCTTTCATTTTAGAGATATGACAAGGTAGATGGGCCTAGAGTCAGGAAGACTTGGGTTCAAATCTAGCCTTAGACATTTGCTAGCTGTGTGAATCTGACCAAGTTGCTCAACCTCCTTCATCCTTAGTTTTCTCATCTGTAAAATGAGAGTAATAATAGCACCTATCTCACAGGGCTGTTGTGAGGATCGAGTGTGGTAATATTTGTTAAGTGGTTAGCACAGTGCCTGGCACATAGTAGGTACTTAAGAAATGCTTGTTTCTTTCTTTCCACTTGAAGAGCTGATAATGAATGCCAGGGTATTGTGAGAGAAGAGGAGGAGGCAAGGGAGGAATAGAAACCAGTCATTTTCTCTAGGAACAGAGGCACAAAGATTGGTATTATTGTTTAGTTGGTCAGTCATGTCAGACTCTTCATGACCCTGTGGACCAAAGCACTCCAATATTGTCCATGGGTTTTTTTTTTTGGCAAAGATAATGGAATGGTTTGCCATTTCCTTTTCCAGGAGATTAAGGCAAACAGAGGTTAAGTGACTCGCCCAGGGTCATACAGCTAGAAAATGTCTGAGGCCAGATTCAAATTCAGGTCTTCCAGATTCCAGCTCTAGCACCCTATCCTGAGCCACTTACCTGCCTCAAAGGTTGGTATTTGGGAGAACCAAATAAAAGCAGGGAGTCTCAGGCATGAAAAAAATCTGATTCCAGATTAATTAATAATAATAATAACAGCTCAAATACAGGGTGTTTCAGCCTATTAAAGCTAAAAATTGTTTTAAGAGTTTTGGAAAACCCTGTATATGGAACATTTTAAGGTCCATGAGGAATTTCTTTCACAACCACCCTATAAGGCATATCGATGCTAATGTTATTGTCCTTGTTTTACAGGTGAGGAAACTGACTCAGAGAATTTAAGTGACTTACCCAGAGTCATACAGCTAGTGTCAGAGCTAGAACTCAAACCCAGGTCTTTTGACTCAAAGATAAGGACCCTTTCTGCTATTATGGTTATTCAATCATTTCAGTTGTGTCCAGCTCTTTGTTGGACCCCCTTTTGGGGCTTTCTTGGCAAAGAGTGGTTTGCCATTACCTTCTCCAGCTCAATTTACAGATAGCGAAACTGAGGCAAACAAGGTTAAGTGACTTGTCCAGGGTCACACAATTAATAAGTGTCTCAGGTCAGATTTGAACTCAGGTCTTCCTGACTCTAGGGCTGGTGCTGTATCCACTGTGGCACCTAGCTGTTCTTTTGACTACTCATCACCATAGGGCATCTCAGAAACTGTCCCTAATATAACAAGACAAACTAGGCATCATCTTTCATATGAAGGCTTTCTTGCCCCCCCCCAACTTTTAATACCCTCCCTCTCAAACTGCTTTGTGTGTATGTTTATATTTGTACTACACATATTTTTATATATACTTCTTTCTTCCTGCATTAGAAAGTGTGCTTCTTGTAAATAGAAATTGTTTGATTCTTTGTATTTTTATCTCCAGCACCTAGGACAGCATCTGGCATGTAGTGAGTGCTTGATAAATGCTTACTGATCAAATGTTGCTAGAAGTGAGAGGCAGCATGATATAGGACCAGAAATATCATGTTTGGAGTCAGAGAACAGGGGTTCAAGTCCTAGCTCTGGAATTTAACTACATTTCCTCTGACAAATCCCTTCCCCTCTTTGGGCCTCAGAGGTTTCTTTTTCTATAAAACAAGGGGGTTGGTTTAGAGCAGTAGGTCTTAATCTTTTTTGTGTCATGGGCCCCTTTGTCTACCAATGGATTCCTTCTCAGAATCATATTTTTTAAATAGTTGAAGGAAATACTAAAGTTCAGTTAGATATTACTGAAAATAAAACTACCATTTTTTTCCTATTTGAGTTCCTAGACCCCCTGAAATCTATCCACTGAGTCTTTGGGAGGTCTGCATATCCTACATTAAGAACCCAAATATTTCTTCTAGTTCTAAATCCTTTGATCACTTCTATCTCTCTGTTCTATGGTGCTAAGCCAAACTGAGTTCAAACTAAGGATTCCTCCAGCCCACTATTAGCTTCCCCTTAATAATCTATTAAAGATGTGACATCCATGAATTTATCTTGTGGACCCTGATATTTCTCACCATTACTGCCCCAAGGATGCACTTTTATTACCTTCTGGCTGGGTCCCACCTCTTGAATATTTCAAAAACAAGTATTATAATGACTCCCCTTGATAGATCACTTGAAGGTTATGGAACTCTCCTGCTATCTGCATCCATTGCCAGATGAGTCCATGTAAGCAGAGACAGAAGGTTTTCATAGCCACTCTGGGTCACCCTCAGCTTCCTCTCTGTGGGCCAATGAGCACTGCATTGTAGCTGGGCATATTTTTAGCTTTTCACCATTCTGCGCACACCACATCCCCCTGCTACCTATTTTTAGCTCTGTCAGAGGGCTGGGCTGATTTTCACTGCTCAATGGAAATATGGCAACTGGCTCCTGACCGGCACGTCAGTCCCCAATAACCCAGCCAAATTGGCTCATCTCGGGTGGGATAATTACAGTAGTAAATTCCGGATTTCGCAGCACAGGCTTGGCTGAGGCAGTAGTGATTACCATCCGGGAGAGTTCATTTTCCCGCACGGGATCTTCAGGACCCCAAGATGCCATTATACTTACAAACTAAGTGATGGGGTAGGAGGAGTCTGAGCTTCCAGAAAAATTGAAGTGCCATTGAGAAGAAAGAGAGAGAGATAAAAGTGGAGGGAGAGGGGGGGTAGGGAGACAGACATACAGACAGACAGAGACAGAGACAGAAACAGAAACATACCTAAAGAGACTATAGGGAGAAAGACAGAGACAGAAACAGAGAAAGGAAGAGAAAGAGAAAGACAGACAGACAGAGGCAGAAATAGATTCACAGATGGAGACAGAACCAAAGGGAGAGACACACATAGAAATGCTAAGAGAAAGAGGAACATAGATACACAGGCAGAGATAGAAATAGAGACACAGAGGAGAGAGGGATGCAGAGAGACACAGAGGGTGAGAGACATAGGGAGAGACAGAGAAAGAAACAGCAAGAGGCAGACTAGCTGAAACAGAATTACCCAGAAAGAGACCCAACTAGATATATGCATATATTAATAAATTCATAGAAGTTAAACCTGGAAAGCACCTTAGATCTCATCTAGTCACATGTGTAATCTTAGAGCTAGAAAGAACATTTAGAGATAATCTAATACAATTATCTGCTTTGACAGAGTCAGAAGCTGAAGCTTGGAGTGGTCAAGTGATTTGTCCAAAGCCACCTAGCTAGTTATTTACCAAACCAGGACTATCCCCTTAGACCCTCTACCCAGGGCCATAACTGGGATGAGGTACTAGGGACTTTGTCCAAGAGCACTAAAACTTGGAGGGTGCAAAATGTATATCAGGTGAGCTCCCCAGCCCTTCCCACTCCTCCCCAAGTGGAAGCCTTCCTAGGAGTATCCTGGAGTCTCCTCCAATCTGGGCTAGTATCCAAGAGTCCCTGTCTGCTTCCAAAGGATCAATGTTAGGACCTTCTCTTATTGTTGATTTGGAGTAGTTTTCTTTCTCTTGCCCTCTGGGCCAAAAATTGATCTTTCTTTCCATCCATCATGCATGGTCTCTCTCTCTCTCTCTCTCTCTCTCTCTCTCTCTCTCTCTCTCTCTCTCTCCCTCCCTCCCTCCCCCTCTCCCTCCTTCCTTTCCTCCTCCCTTCCCCCCTCTCTCTTTCCCTCTCTCTCTCCTCCCCCCACCAGAGGAAGTGTTTCTGGGGAGGAACATTTAACCCATAACCACATCACCTTACAATGTGTATTCCCAGGAAGGAGGTGCTCAGAAGTGGGCATCATTGATTCAGGTGTCTGGACTGAATTGCAGCATCTCCAGTAAAACCCATGTCTAGGTTCCCCATGTTACTCTCTCTCCTGCCATGGGTGTCTAAAAGGCTTCAAGTCAGGAGCCAGGGTGATCATGACCCAGCTGTTTCCACTGTTTGGAAATACTATTCACCAGCATGTAATTAAGCTAATTGAACAGGCAAACTTTTCTAGGGGGCAGGAGGCGGAGTCCTCAGGGAGTAGGAGATCATATCTTTAGATTCCTGTCCCCATCATCATTCACATTCTGACTGTGATTCTGATTCACCAGCCTCCCTGGCTCTTTGTTCAGTCCCTGAGGCCAGCCCACCCTGCACTGAGGAAGGGTTGATAAATACTTAGCAGGAACAGTAATTATTCATATTAATGATCTCCACCTCGGAAAATCGCAGCCCCTGATGCAGGCTCCGAGTTCATCTTTCTACATTTGCCGAGGCTTCAAACAAACAGCAGCAGCAAAGTAATCTCCAACAAGTAGGGCAAGGCTGTGAAGACAGAAATCATAAGTCATTCCCTTTCCCTGTCCCCACCCGCTTCCTCCCATCTATCTATCTCCATAAATCTCTGTGCAGATAGAGATTTAAAGGATCCCTTCAACTCCTACCTATCCGGGACCACCTGATCTGCTCTGTCATTCTACAGAATCAGCCTGTGTGATGATACAGTCATCGGGAAAAGATCCCAGAGACCACCTAGTCTGATGCCCTCGTGTTCCATCAGAGGGTGCTGCGCCCCAGGAGGGGAAGAGATGGACCCAAGGAACCAGAGCTAGTTACTTGCAGAGATAGGACTCCAACTGGGGGCTTCTGGCTCCAAATCCTGCTCATTTCCCATAATACCAAGCTATCTATTATTAATAATATATAAGTATTGTTTGTTAGGTTAATAACTTCTATTATATATTAACAATCATTATTCTATTAATTATATATTACCACATTATATTTTATTACATTACATTATATGATACTGTACTAATTATATTACATTGTACTATATTATATTATATTACATTGCACTATATTACCATACATTAAATCATATGTATCATATCATGTCACATCACATCATATCATATCATATCAATCATGTATCACATTGTGTTCTACTCTGTTCTATTCTATTCTAAGAGACAGTGTGGCAAACTGTAAAGAATGTTATGCTTGGAGTTCTAATCCCTACTGTTCAGTGACTAACTGTGGAACCAGGAATAAATCACTTTATATCTCTAAACCCATTTCTTCATCTGTAAGATGAGGGTCATAATAATTGAAGGAACTACTTTATACTGTTATTATGAGGAACAGACGATATAGCAAATGCTATAAAAATGTCAGTTTCTATCACCATCATTATTATTAAATTTGAAAGTAGAAAAAATGTGGCATCCAATTACTGAACCTATTTCAGATGGAACAGGGGGCATGAACATCACCCTCAACTCATTGTCAGTGTCTGAAAGTGTATTTCTTTTCTTTGTGTCTGCTTTAGTTTCATATGCATGTGAATGATTCTTTGATCCTAGGCCCTATGGGGAAGGGCAGAGAAATGAGACAATATGAAGCCCACCCTCGAGGAGCTTAAAATCTAATAAAACTATATAAATACACGCATAGACAGAAAATCTTAAAGGATGCCTTCAAGGAAAATAATCCAGATACATGTAGTAGGCAAATCTATTATAAACAGAATAAAATAACTGAGAAGCCTCCTCATCTGGGAAGTCCATTTCACCCCTGTACTTCTGTCATTTGGAAGTACTCTCCGTCACTCGAACCTCAATTTTAAAGAAAATGCCCAAGCCCACTTCTGTCTCTCCGTACTTTCCCTATCATGCTCCCAGCTTCCCTCCCCATTGCTGGCACCTTCTCTCTCTCTCTCCCTCTACTCTCTTCAGTTTTCTTTTTTATGTTAACTTCACCATTGGAGTATAAGCTGCTTTAGGGCAGGGATGGTTTTTCTTTATGCTTGTTTTTGTCTTTCCAGAGCTTAGCACAATACTTGGCACAGAGTACTTAATGAATGGTTGTTGACTTGAGGTCATGGGACCTCTGAACAACAATTTCTTCCTCTGTAAAGTAGGTCTGATGATACTTAATCCTCTATAACTCACAGGGTTTTGGTGAGGACAAAATTAGATCCCTCCTCCATCTATCAAGGTCCTCTTTGATGCCCCATCATGGAATGCAAATACAACTCAATTCTCTAAGTGTGTACCAGTGGTGCAGGCTGTGAGAGGTCTACAAAGTTGGAAAGATTTCAAGTGTTGGCCTGTATAACTGTGTCCTGAGCACTGCCCCACCTAAGTTTATAGAAACTCAACACTACAAGTTCAGCCAACAACCAGACAATTGATTGTTTTGACCATAGTAACTCCCAGTCTGTCTACTGGGCTGGGGAATGGCTGCAGTCTTTGTTTATGGAGTAGGAGCCCACACCTTTGCAATCATGGATCCTGGAGCTATGACATTATTATTATTTCTTGTTATTTCAGCTTTTATTGCTAATCGGAACATTGGAATGATGGGAGTTATATGGGGTTCCTCAGGGAAGACTTCATGGAGGTTGGGTTTTGAGATTGGTTTTGAAGGTGAGAAAGGACATTACTTGGCAGAGCAAGGGTGGGGAGAGAGAAGCAAGTAGGATGGGAGAGAGGAAGGGGCACACAAGAAGCCTCTCCCTACTTTGGAGAACCAGTCTTGGACCTCTAAGAGGAATCTTAGGAGCCTGTCATTAACTTCTTCAGACTCTTGATCCTTCCAGCCCTTTGAAATCCAGAAGAAAAGCTGCCTTTGATTCTGTGAAAGGCTAGGAAGAATTAAAGTGGTTTTTGCCACATAGAAGTATATGGGGAGAGGGAGATAGTGACAGAGTCTTAATTAATTGTTTCTTGTGGCTCATTCCTGCTTTGATCATGGTCTGATATCCTCCAAGTCTATTACAAACTTCATTAAGTTTATTTGCCTGCTAGGCTTCTTCCTTTGGGACTGTGCTACTCTGGCAAAGACAAATGATTCCCTTGGGAAGACTGAGCCCTCTTAAGCCTTGCCTTGAACTCAGGTTGATGGAGAGAATGCTTGAATGTGAATGGCCTGTGATGAAAAGACCCTTTCCTTGTGTGATCATCAGTGGATGCAGAAGTCATTTCATGTTCATTTCTGGCAATATTGTAAGATGTCAAGGGGCACTGGGGGAACACTTTCTTGGTGAAGGAGAGGTGAGCCATCATAACAAATAATTATAACAACTAACATTTATATAGTGCTTTAAGTTTCTCTCTCTCTCTCTCTCTCTCTCTCTCTCTCTCTCTCTCTCTCTCTCTCTCTCTCTCTCTCTCTCTGTCTCAATCTCCACAACAAGCCTGTGATGTAGGTGCTGTCATTATCCTCATTTTGCAAATGAGGAAATTGAGGCTGTGAGAGGTTAAGTGATTTCCATAGACATTCTGTAACTGGTTCTAGACTATTAACCATGTGATTTGGAGGGACCTTTTTCAATTATCTGCCTAGCTAGAACTGGGCTTGGTTTCACAAAGCCCTAAGTCAGCTTTGGCCGTCTTTCTTTGTCTTGTCTTCAGCTGCTGCCCTGTTGCTATGACCCTTTCCTTTCTGGCATTGGGTGAGAGACAATGATAAAAAAGGACATACCATGAGGTCTTCTCCCCTCTCAGGAGATATGGCTCAGTAAAAAGAGCCTTGGTATTTGTTCTTTTCCCCTTTAAATGAAGAAGAATGGAGTCACCAAGCGTGTAAGTTTGAAAGTTCTAGAAAATGCTCCAGCACATAGGCATCCCAGTCTGAGTTCCAGAACCAATGGAGCATCTATACCTTATGGAGCAAGGAGTGGCCTTCAGAAGTGCCCTGTGGGAACCCCACCCAACAATAGCTCAGATAAGGATCTCAATCTTCATTTTCCTTGACCTCTCTTCAGCCCTTGATGCTATGGACCACTCACTCCCTCCTTGATATTCTCTTCTCTCTAGGTTTTTGGAACATTGTTCTCCCTGGTTTTCCTCTGACCTATCTGACCACTCTTTCTCTGTCCCTCAGTCTGTCAGTGACTGAAATGGTATATGGGATAAGATGCTCCCAGGTGTTGGATATCAAATGTTTATACTTTGTTCTTGCTATATCTTCAAAGAAAATGTTTTTGTAAAAGCTAATTTGATGTCAAGTGGCTAAATGGGATTACAGTGCCAGTCACTGTAACCTAACAAGGGGCTCAAGCCATAGCAATAGAGACAAGAGAAGCTAAAACAGCTCAGAGGTACCCCTTGTGACCCTGAGGGAAGATATGGCAGCCCAGATCTGGGAGAGTAAGATAGAGCATACCCAAGACATCTAATTGGACTCAATCATTGTCATTCTGTCAGTCTAGCCCAGGCTTACAAATGTGAGATGTCTTACACATAACAGAACTTCACACTAGAAGGACCAGGTGTATCAACTAATAGAAAAATTATTACAATTACACGTTAAAATAAAAATGCTCTTCTATTTCTATTTTCTTTGCCTCATGGAACAAACAATGTGCTGCATCAATGGATGCAGCTTGGTCCTTTCAATTTATTCTTAACTTCCAGGCCTCCTATTAATAAATCCTTGTTGAATTGAATAATTATACCTGGAAGGCCACTGGAGTTGTCAAGAAAGGCTGGTGGAGATGCTCACTTTGAAACTGAAAGGAATTGATAGAAGGGTTAGAAGTACAAGCAAGGAAAGTCTCATGTCAAATCTTTTCCTAAAGCAGTATGACAAGGCAGGGTTACATGCTAAGTTTGCCACTGTAACCAGAAAGTAGCTGGTCTGTGCAAGCAAGAAGGCAGTAGGTGCTGCCAATGACTCTAATGACAGCACCAGCCTTTTCCCAGCTCTTAGAAACTGACATCAGGCCTGGCTGTTAGCACAATGTGGTGGTTGAGTTGAGTGTTTGGGAAGTCAGAGGGCAAGAAAGTCAGTGAAACCCTATATTGCCAAAGAAATGCTCCTTTGAGGAATTCTATCACTTGGATGTCTTCCCCTGTTTATCTCTATTTGTGTTCCTCTGTGTTGTGTGTGATCCTAAGGAAGGTCTTATAATCTGGGCTATGCAATAAGCTGCTTTAGGTCTTAGTGAATATACCAAAGGGTTGGTTTATGATGGCTCTTTGTCACAATACCAGCAACAACTGACTGTTTTCCCCCTAATGTGCCTATGTCAAACATCATGGTGCCCACACAGCAAGTGATCAAAGGATCCTGACAGGGAGGATGAGAACGAGGACATAAGCAGCATCTGGCATACATGTGGGGATGTCTTAGAATAAAAATTCTTTTACTCTGTGGCTCAACAATTTTGTGATTTTCTTATACATTACTATGTTGTATTATTATATATTAACTTTATATTCTTTCCATAAGTGGTTATGTAATAAATATTTAACGGAAAAAATCCAACCTCTATTTATTACAGGTGAACTAAGGAGAAGAAAAATATATTCATACTGAGGCTAGGATAATTTGGGAGAATCAGGAAGAAACAAGCACACCATCTCTGCACTAAGCCTTCTTCTTCCCCAAAAGATGTCATTCAAAGCTATGCACAGGTGAAAATTTTGTTGAATGTGGTCATGTTTGGTTGAAATAGAGCCATAAAAATAGAATCAAAAAGTATCCATTCCAGCACACTGTATTCAGTAAACACTTAAAACACAACATCTGCTCTGGAAGGTCTTCTCTCTGTTTGAGACCTCATGCAGAACCCTTTTTTTGTTATTGCTCATCCTTCCTTCTCAAAGAGGACCAATGATGTCATGAGGGCAAAGTCTTGACTTGTGAAAGAATTGGATTTAATTGAGCCAGAGCTATGTAAAGTTATCAACCTCTCTCTTTCCCTCCAGAGTCATCCAAGTCCAGTGGCAAGACAAAAGTCAAGATAACTGGCGATGGCCCAGGATGCAGTGGGTGACTTTGGCCTTTCTAAGTTAATGTCTTTCCTAGGTCTCAGTTTATTTGAGGCAATGGCCAGTCAAAGACTAAGGGTAAGAATTTAGACAAAAGATGGCCTAGATGTCTCATTTAAATCGATTTCAAAGCAAGTCAAGACACCATCCTCATGACATCGTTGGTCCTCTTCAAGAACAATGAACAACATTTAGTAAACGGCTGATCACAATTACTATCTTGTCAAACTACCAAAAAATTATTTTATAGAGCTAGAAAAAATAATAACAAAATTTATCTGGAGAACAAAAGGTCAAGAATATCAAGGGAATTAAAGAAATAAAAATACAAAAGAATATGACCTAGCCATACCAGATCTAAAACTGTATTACAAAGCAACAATCTTCAAAACTATTTGGTACTGGCTAAGAAATAGAGTGGTAATAGTAAATGACTATAGTCATCTACTATAGTAGATAGTAGTAAATATAGTAAATAGTAAATGACTATAGTAATCTACTGTTTGATAAACCCAAAGACTCTAGCTTCTGGGATAAGAACTCACTGTTTGGCAAAAACTGTTGGGAAAACTGGAAAATAGTATGGCAGAAACAAAGCATAGACCAACATCTCACACCAAGATAAGGTCAAAATTGGTACGTGATTTAGACATAAAGGGTGATAACGTGAGCAAATTGGAGAGCAAGGAGTAAGTAGTTTGCCGGTCAGATCTATGGAGAAAGGAAGAATTTATGACCAAACAAGAGATAGGGAACATTATGAAATGCAAAATGGGTAATTTTGATTTCATTAAATTAAAAACATTTTGCACAAACAAAGCCAATGTAACTGAGATTAGAAGGAAAGCAGAAAGATGGGAAACAGTTTTTATAGCAAGGGTTTCTGATAAAGCCCTTATTTCTCAAATATATAGAGAACTGAGTCAAATTTATAAGAATACAAATCATTATTCAATTGATAAATGGTCAAAGGATATGAACAGGCAGTTTTCAGATGAAGAAATTAAAGCTCTCTGTAGTTATACGAAAAAAAAATACTCTAAATCACTATAGATTAGAGAAATGCAAAAACCCAACTTTGATGTACCACCTACACCTATCAGATTAGCAAATATGACAGAAAAGTAAAATGATAAATGTTGGTGAAGATGTGGGAAAAGTGGGACGCTAATGCATTGTTGGTAGAGTTATGAACTGATCCAACTATTTTGGAGAGCAGTTTAGAACTATGCCCAAAGGGCAATCAAACTATGCATATCCTTTGATCTAGCACTACCACCACTAGGTCTGTATCCCAAAGAGATCACAAAAAGGGGGAAAGGACCCATGTGTACAAAAATATTTATGGCAGCTCTTTTTGTGGTGGCAAAGAATTGGAAATTGAGGGAATGGTCATCAATTGGGGAATGGCTGAACAAGTTGTGGTATATGAATGTAATCGTGCTGTGAGAAATGATGAACAGAAGGATTTCAGAAAAACCTGTAAAGATTTACATGAATTGATGCTGAGTGAAGTGAGCGGAACCAGGAGAGCATTGTATATGGTAACAGTAACACTGTGTGGTGATCAACTATGATAGACTTAGCTCTTCTCATCAATACAATGATCCAAGATAATTCCAAAAGATTCATGACAGAGAATGCTATCCACATTCAAAGAAAGAACTATAGATTCTAAGTGCAGATCGAGGCATTTTTTTGTGTGTACGTGTGGTTTTTCCCTTTTGTTTTGTTTCTTCTTTCGCAACATGATTAATGTGGAAATATGTTTCCATGATTGCACATGTATAACCTATTGCTTGCCGTGGGGGAGGAGGAGGGAGAAAAATTTGGAACTCAAAATCTTACAAAAATGAATGTTGAAAACTATGTTTACATGTAATTAGAAAAAAAAAAACAATTTACCAAAAAAAACCCCAACTCAACTAAAAACAATTACTATCCTGTATAAATTGTTGGCAGAAGGGGTTGGGAAGAGGGGAATTTTAGGTAGGATTGGTAGATGTTAAGAGAGTGTAGCTTACCACCTAAACAGATAACAAGTGAACAGACCTCAGTAGGTATCACCCGATTCAATTAGGAGATTATGGTACAGTTAAGTTAGTAATTATTTTTTCAATAATTTTAAATTATATGAATTAGCCTATTCATTGATTATGTTTAAGAAAACAATTCCAGTGGGTTGCTAAATATTTTAGACCAGGAATTATCATGTAACTTATTTGCCATTATGAAAATTATCCAAATAATAAGGTGTTAAATGCATACTAACATACAGCACAGTAATTATGTAAAGAATAACTAAGCAATTAATTAGCATTTAATTCATTCATAGTAAATTAGACAGCAAGACTTATTAAATGTCAATTAGCCACATTAGCTACTGACACCTAAGTGATTCAACATGCTAATGTTAATTAATTTCTTATTTCTTATGAGCTTGATATCTTAACAAAAATGTATTTACATATTTATGGATTCTCCCCTGCTGCAAGAAAGGCTATAAAAAAATTAAAGAAAATTGATTATTTTCCTTGAGGCCCTTTGCCTCTGTAGCCTTTCTTTTCTAAATCTTCTCTTCAGATGCTATATCTGCCCAGAGATTCCAGATCCACAGAAATAATCACTGTTTTTGCACTGTTTGAAACCCATAGATGTCCTCTGAGGGCAAGTAAATTTCTTTGTCAACCCACTCAACACAAGCAGAGACACTTCTGTTGTTTTTTCAGTCACGTCTGACTCTTTGTGACCACCTCTAAGGTTTTCTTGGGAAAGATTCTAGAGTGGTTTGCTATTTGCTTCTCCAGTCATGAGGAACTGAGGTAAACCAAGGCTAAGCGTCTTAGGCCAGATATGAACTCAGGTTTTCCTGACTCCAGGCTGGGCAATCTATCCACTGGGCCTCCTAGCTGCCACACAAGACACTTTGAGATGGCGTCTAAAAATAGTATAGTAGAAAGTAAATTCCTTGAGGCTAGGACTTGGTCAGTTTCATCTCCATATCCTTTGTGCCTAACTGTTGCAACTGTCTACAATGTACATGTTGTCGTCTTCGATCCATCATACAGCTATCAAAGTGATTTTCCTACAACACAGGTCGGACCATGTGCTCAATAAACTCTTGGGGCTCCCCATTATCTCTCATATTAAGTTGTCATTTAAAGAGGTTCTCAACCTGGCTCTAGCCCTTTTTTCTGGGCTTATTATACCTTTCCCTCCTTCAGGGATTCTGCAGTCTGGACAAATTAACTTTATCATTCTTCACATGAGATACTCCATTTCTCGTTCCCAGGCTTTTGCACAAACTTTGCCCGTATCTAGAATGCTCACCCTCCTCAGCTCCACCTCCCCAAGATTACCTCCTGTTTTTACTGCATATATCTTGTGACTACATAGTTGTTTGCATATTGTCTCCTCCCATTAGAAAGTGAGCTCCTTGAGGACAGGCACCATGTTTTTGCCTTTTTTTTTTAATATCCCCAGTGCAGCATAGTGGATGGCACAAAATAACCAAGTACAAAATGCTTGTCTGACTCATTCTACCTAGGATTAAACTAATTTCCTTCAAGACTCAGTTCAATCAATATCTTTTACATTTCCTAATTCTCTTCTCTAGCCTCAAGCCCTCTCACCCAACATTTTTTCATTAATTAATATAATTTGTTTTGTGTTTATTTTGTATATATTTTAAATACATTTATATATGTCTTCCCTGACAGAATGTAAGCTCCCTCCTCTTCTTCATTTTTGTCTTTGTATCTCTACCACCTAGTATTCTGGCACATAGTAAGCAATTAATATTTATTGACTGATTTATGGACCTAGCTGTAAACTCAAGCATGTCAAGAATGTTTTTTGAGATCCATCTACACAGAAGAAATAAATATATTTTCATTATTTCCTCACTTAAAATGTAACAGTCAGTGGTTCTGCCTCTCTGTACTCTGGGCAACTTGTGGGGTCTACAACAGTCTGAGAGTCCTCATTCATGGCCAATTCCCTCAGTGCTTCAGGTCATTCATTTCCTGAGTATTACAAAATCTCCCTCTCTCTCATCACATGGGCTCATGCCAGGAGCAAGTGGATTCAGCCATCCTCCCTCTACAGTCTTGGAAAGCTTTCACAAAGAAGACCCAAAGTAATTTAAATGGACTGACTCAGTGTCCTGGAGGAATATGGGGGATGATAATACAAGTAGAGAAAGGATGGAGCGGGGGAGAAGTGTTGTGCCTCTGAAACCTAAGACTTAGCAAGCAGGGCTGATGAAAACAAGAGTCTTATATATCATTAGGGCATTGGAAGGAAGAGGAAACAAACAGGACTGAATAGAAAATAAGCCCTATGTAAAAGGGCAATATCTGTGGGGCTCAGATGTATAAAAGTTTCAAAGATCATTTGGAGGTGTGTTTTCAAGCTCTATGATTTTATCTATGTCCTCACTTAAAGCCTCCACAAGAGTATCTCTCTAACACATGGGAAACATTGCTTTAAGTTTTTTAACATTACACATGACCAGTGCCTAAGGATGTTTAATGTTAATAGTTATTTTGACAAATCTAATGAATAGAAATAATTAGTCACAACAATCAGCCAATTGATTCTTTATATCCTGCCATTTTCTTTTAGTGCCTTGCTCACAATGGATGGATGAATAAATAAGTATCTTAAAGTGGATGAATCCTCCACTTGCAATGACAACACTTTAGGTAACTTAAAAACTATCAGGTTGTCAACTTTGCTTTTCCCTCCATTTCTAGCCATTTTGGGACTGATGGGAAAGTCTAGTCTTGCAATTCCAAAAGACTCATGATGGAAAATGCTATCCATATCCAGAGAAAGAAACATGGAGTCTGAATGCAGATTGAAGCATACTATTTTCACTTAAATTTCTTTCTTTCTTTCTTTCTTTCTTTCTTTCTTTCTTTCTTTTTCTTTCTTTCTTTCTTTCTTTCTTTCTTTCTTTCTTTCTTTCTTTCTTTCTTTCTTGTAGTTTTCTTCTTTTGTTCTGATTCTTCTTTCACAACATGACTAATATGGAAATGTGATTAATATGATTGCACATGTATAGCCTATATCAGATTATTTGCTGTCTTAGGGAAGGGGAAGGGAAGGGAGGGAGAAAAAATTTAAAATTCAAAATCTTATAGAAATGAACGTTGAAAATAATAATAATAACAAAGCAAATAAAGAAAGTCTAGTCTGGGATTCTGTTTTCCAGATGCCAAATTTCCCAAGAAGAATGGAATGAGACTCTGTCTAAGGTCCAAACCTTTAGGACCCTCTGTACTCTGAATTAATCTCAGGAGTGGAACAGTGAAGATGTCCCAGTTCTTGTTCCTTCTTGGAGAGTAGAGGGTAAGCTCCTTTTCATCTAGAATTGAACCAGCTTATCTCAAAAGAATATAGCATAATCAAACCATGTCTAAGACCCAAGATTCGGAATTTGCAAGACAGTCTCATCTGGTGTTCTCCAAATGCAGACATATAGAGGAAAGGGGTTTAGGAAGGAAAGCACAGAGGGTCAGGAATGAGGGGGAGTAACAGAGGGAAAGAAGTGGGCTGCCACACTGGCAGAATTCTGATGAATAAGGAAGAATGAAGAAAGTGTTATCAGAGATGGGAAAGTATGGGGTGCCTTTCCCATAAGAGTACGGTGGTCCTCATGACTTCAAAGCACTGACTCTCTGTCCCTCTCCCTCCTTCTCTCCCTTCCTCTCTCTCTCCCTTCCCCCCTCTACTTTAATGTGCAGATCACTTGACACCTCTGGGTCTTAGTTTCCTCATCTGTAAAAATTAAGGGTTGAACCAGCTGACCTTCCTGTGGTCTCTTCTAGCTCTGAAGTAACAAAGCTGAACCCAGTACTCAAAATGTGGTCTTGAATGGGGCAAAGCATAGATGGACTATGGCCTCCCTCATTCCAGACAGAGTGGCTCTCTTAATGCAGCCCAATGCATTAGCTTTTTTTTTTTCCTTTTTGTAGATGCATCACTCACACTGAACTTGTGGTCAGCTAAAATCCCCACAGAGTCACATGCATTGCTAATAGACCAGATCTCCCTCATTCTGAGCTTATGCTATTAACTTTTTGGAACCCAAATATAGGACTTTATTTACATTTCAAATTTGTTTCTATTAAATTTAATCTCTTTTGGCTTTCACTCACTGTTCCAGCTAATCCAGATCTCTTTGAATCTTGATTCTGTCATTCAGTAGATAGCTATCTCTGCCAGCATTGTGTCACCTGCATGTTTGGTCAGCATCCCATTTAAGTCTTCATGCAAGTCATTGACAAAAATTTTAGGCCAAGGAGAGTGAACTATGTCATACTGCTAGAGACTTCCCTGCACAAGGTTTGGCTGCCAGAGCCCAATACAGCACAAAGACATTCTCGGGAAAAATATTTCTCATCCTTTCCTATGCTCCTTGACTTCAAAATTATCCATTTGAAATCCACAGCTCTCCATATGTTGTCTTCTCCTATCAGAGCACATTTATCAGAATGTAAGCTCATTAAAAGCAGGGCTGGTCTTGATGACTTGTATTTGTATCCCCAATTAGTGTTTCCAGTTCTATTAATTACATCTTGCATTATTTGTTTACTTATGCTTTTCATAGCACTTTCAGCTCTGCATAATTCCTCTATCCCAGCAACCAAACTAAGAGTAAAAGGAGTCTTGTCTCTGAAGTAAGAAGATCTGGATTCAAATCCTAGCTCAGAGGCTAGACTACCTATGTGACACTGGACAGATTGTTTTATATCTCAGTCTCGGTTATCTTATCTACAAAAAGAATGAGTTGGACAAGTGGACCTTAACGGTGCCTTCTTACTCTAAATCTATGATCCCCAGGTTCTTCAACACTTTAATGGCTATTTAATTTCATGGATATGAAGATTTCCTCCTATGATGTGAATTGAAACTCATTCATTTTATACTCTGCAGCTCTTGCCTAACAGTATGGAGAGATTCACCACCAGTAGGCTAGTCACCAGGTGATGAATTCTTTAGTCTTGGTAATGCATGAAACAAAGAAAAAACAAAATGGCCTCAGTCCCACTTCGGTCCCCTTGAATACAGAAGGGAGGAAGGGGTTGTTAAGAAACATAATTTTAACTGTAACTATTAAACTAAGCTATTGGTAAATTATATGATCCTAGATGGGCATGAGATGGTTTTACACAGGGAAGAAGTGAGACCCAGAGAGGCTAAGTTATTAGCAAGACTTCATAGCTAGTTAATTATATTAGGCTAATACTCTCATCACTAGACTCCTACCCTCTCCTGATGTCTTCCACAACGCCAAACTAAATTCATTTGTACTCTGGCCTGGGATTCCTGGGCTCTCAGGTAATTTGAGTTGAAAACAATAAACTAATTTGAACCAAGGCGTTAATGGTAGATAATAATTTAATGTATTTACCCTCTTTGGGGAATTTCCTTTTTCTTTTAAAATGAGAATCTCCAGAAGATAATGCCTTAAACCTAACAGAAAGAATCAGTTCGTGTTGGACTCTCAGATTCCAGGGAAGCCTGGGCAGGAGGTATTTTGGAAAGGGGTCTTTTCTCATATGCTCAAAGTCCATTTGGTGCCAGTGGCAGCAATACAAAGAAAGTCTTCTCCACTGATGTCTAAGGCGCAAAAAGACCTGGCTAAAATCACAACTCCCCCCTGATAACTGGCTGCCAATCGGTTTACAAAAAGCTCAGTTGGCCAAACATTTTGGGGCTACTAGATTTAGAATTTAACAAAATCTTAGCCTCACAATTTCCAAAATTCTTTTCTCAATTCAATCCTATGAGATAGGGAGTACAAGTATATCTCAATCCATTTTTAAAGTTTGGGGATTTAGGAAGATTTTCACAAGAGTCAACTAGGCCCGTGGCGCTAAAGCAATAGATCTTTATTAGGCATGCTTCATTTTAACTCAATTAAGAGGAGACTCAAAGCCCAACATGACTCCTCCTGCCAGGACAGAGGCAATCAAAACTATAATCAGAGAGTGTTTGAACCTCAGGAATGATGGAGTGGAGGAAGAGGGTCAATGATGTCCCCGTGGAGAGAGTCTGCCCTTGGACTTGGCACACCTAGCTTCCTCAGCTCCTAATCAGAGTGGTATGACTAGGAATTGTTTTTTTTCTCCCCATAGGTCAGTCAGCAATCAGCAAGAATTTATTAAGCACTTAATGTACACCAGGCACTATGCACAGTGCTGGGATATTAGTACAAGACAAAGGAAAAACAATCCCTCTCTGCCTTCAAGGATCTTTCATTCTGATGTGGGAAGACAGCACATAAAAGGAAGTTGTAAGGAGGGAGAGGGAGTGGGCACCACAGTAGGGTAAGTCTAGAGAGTCAGGAGTAGATCCAGAGGAGGAATAAAGGCGTGATTGGCCTTAACACTTTCCATAAAGCAGAGGTTCTGGGAGTAACCACCAACCAAGCAGAGGAAGGGGCAGCAAGAGCAGAATGAATGTCCATAACAAAGCAGCTTGCCAAGGCAAGTTATGGTGATGAGTTTTATAGGGAGCAGGGATAGATTTTTTTCTCAAGGATGTATGAGAGATTTCTCCTTCTTTATGTCATAGGCAGGGAGAGGTTGGAGAACGGGTCTGGCTACACAAGCATGGGGCATGAAAATTTTTTACAAAGGAGCAGGAAGGTGTAGGAGGCGGGAGTAGTGGAGATACTATGGAATGAAGGAAAAAATCCAGAGCACAAGCAGCCTGCAGTAAGCTGGGGAAGTAATTGGCTAAAGTAATATTACCTTCATTTTACCAAATAAGAAATTGGAGACATAGAGAGGTGACATAATTTGCCCATCATCACACAGCTAGTAAATGATGAAGCCTGGGCTAGAACCCAGTTCTCTTCATAATGAGTCTGGTCTTATTCCATTGTTCTATGGATCTGATCACAGGCATCTGGGCTTTGATGAATGAAAGTTAAACTTGCATGGTACAGAGTGAAGGGAGCAAATCAGAACAATTTATAACAATATTTTTTAAAATGAGCATCTTTAAAAGACTTAACTCTAATCAATCAGTCAGTAAATATTTATTAAGCACCTACTATGTGCCAGGTACTGTGCTAAATGCTGGGGATACAAAAATGAAAAAAGGGCAGTTCCTGCCTTCAAGGAGCTTACAGTCCAATGGATCAACACAAATGACCCACCATGTTTCCATGGTACAGATAAGAAGGCATGTTGCCCATCCCACTTAAAGGTGATGGTCTATATATGTAAAACAAAACGTTATTTTTGAAAATGACCAATGTTTTGCTTGACTATTCATTTTTTTACAAGTGTTTTGTTTTGATTTCTTCTCTCAGGGTGTGTGTGTGTGGTGGGGGAGAAGTAGGAGGGAAGGAAAATAAGTGTTTATCAATTTAAAAAAATGTAAACGTTAAAAAAAAACTCCTAGAGAAAGTAAAAATCAAAGACATCCAGTTTCCCAACCTACTCCCAAAAACAAAACAAAAACAAATACCTGCCTAATAGGTGTGCTGAAAGGAGTGTAACTGGAGGGCAAAAATTCACAGCTGCTTAATCTTTGCTGCCCCTAAGTGCACCTCAGGACAGCAGGTATAAATAAACTGCTCCCACTTGAGCCTCTAATGCATTCAGAATACTTATGAGACAAGCCTTTGAATCCTCAAGGCAAGCTCTGAGCTGGAAGAAAGGACCCAGCTTTTTCCAGCATCAGAGTCTGTGATCAAAGCTCAGGACTGCTTCTGCTTTGTTTAATTGGAGGAAGGTTGGGTTGTGTTTGCCCCCAAGATCTGTGTTAATGGAGAAGAGGAGGCTAGCCTGGGAGCTGCTGGTGGAGGCAGCCAGCCAGTATCTCTCTTTCAGCCTTAATGGAGGGAGACAGCACTCAGACTGAGCTAGCTGGCTGAGGACAGACAGAGAGGAAGAAAGTCACAATAGCCGCTGTGTTCAGAAGGCTATTGATGGAAATGGAGTGGGCAGACAAAAGAAAAGAAAAACAGACAAAGAGGAAGACAGAGATAAACAGAGGCAGAGATGATGGGGTGGAGGAGGACAAAGAAAAGAGAGAAGGGGATGAAGGAGGAGAGAATGGGATAGAGAGAGAGTAGCAGACAGGAGAGAGAGGGAGAAAGAATGGGAAAGAGACTGTCCATCTTTCACACCCGAGGAAATTATATGGGACATTACCCTTGTATCTTTAGTCTGGTGAAGGCACCTTAGGGATTACTGGCTGGAGGATGAAGACAGATTGCTTGGGAATAGCTTCTCTTTCCCTCCCTTTCTTCCCCTCCCCACAACCCCCCTGGCCCTCAATGATCGCCCAGCTCCCCTCCTCTCTCTCGAGGTGAGTCACCTTCATGTCATAATTCAAGGGATAATCTTGAAATCGTTCATGCCAAATTTCCCCCAGGAGGAGACATTTCAAGTGACTTACAAGCCTCGCTGGAAATCTAGTCTGGGGGGGGGGGGCAGCTGATGAGGGGCTGAACTCCCTTACATTGAGCTTGCTTGTTCTTCTTGCTGCCTTTGCTTCTTGCCAGTGTCCCATCATCCCCTGTTACTTCCCTCCACCACAGCTACAGAAACAGCCTTTTATTGGAACCTCCCCTCCTCCCATTGTCCTATACTTGGTAGCTGCCTTTCAGTCATGGGGTCTCTGAAAGGCACAATAATTGGGATCTAGGAAATGCAGTCATTAATAGGGCAGAGTAACCCAAACGGAGGGGGAAAATATCACCTGCTGAAGCCCTCAAAGGCTCAGATTTAGAGCTTCCATGTAACGCCCTCAAAGCCAACTTTTAGTTCCCAGATTATGAATCTGGGCAATTCTCGAAAGGCTGAAGGAGTTAGGGACAGTATGTTCTTGTACCTAAAATCCTGGGGGAAAAGGAAGAACCTGACATTTGGGAGACAGAGAGAAAGAGAGAGAGAGAGAGAGAGAGAGAGAGAGAGAGAGAGAGAGAGAGAGAGAGAAACCCAGAGAGACAGAGACAGAGACAGACAGAGAGAAATAGAGACAGAGACAAAGAGAAAGAGAGAGAGAGATAGACGGAGAGAGAGACAGAGAGAGAGAAACTCAGAGAGAGACAGAGAGAGATTACTATGGCCCAGCCACATAGTAACTTGTATGTATTTGCATACCTGTGTTAAACACCAGACATACAAATATAAGCAAACAAGGTCCCTACCCATAAGGAACCTAACATTCTAAAGAGGAAAGACAACACCAAAAAAAGAAAAAAGGAGCTAGAAAGGGGGGAGGCCAGGCAGGGCATGTCATTCAAGCTGTGCCTGTTGGGGTATGGTATGAAGGTAGTCAGAAAGTATGATGGAGACCTAGATTGGAGAAAGATCAAACAAAAGTTGCTGATGGGATACCAGGGTAGTTCCAGAGGCAGAGTCCAAAATTTTAGCTGAAAGGAAGTAGTGAGAATAGTCTCAATGGAAAAGGACCTGCTTAGAGGCAGCTGGGAAGTGATTATTATATTCCTGATTCCTCCTTTCCCAGCTCCATGGTTTGGTAAATCTCAGCCTTTGACTTCCTCATTGTGCCTCAAATTTCCTTCTATAAAATGGAACCATAATTAATCTTTGGTTCAACTGCCTTGTCTTATAGGTAGAGTCTCCAAGAAACCCATAGTACTTGTACATCCTGGCTGGCTCTGTCAAAAAGAGAAGGAACATGTACAGTGTATGTGTATCCTTTCTATCTCTCCCAAAACAAGCATTTACTTAGGAGCAGGGATGTGTGAGGGAGGGGAATAGGATAAGCAGAGTATGATTGACAAAGGTAGGAGGGGATAGGCAACAGAAAGGCAGCATCCAGAGTTCAGTTCTGATTGGGTTCATAGCAGTCCTGTAATAAAGTAGCCAGTAGGTGTACCTTTCTCTCCATGGATAAAGTGATCCCATCTACAAGGAGGAATGAGAGACAGTCTGAGGAGTGACTGGATCTCTAGAATGATCCATGCTTTGGATACTCACGGGACGTGGTGGACCAGCCCTATGAAAAGATAGGAAGCAGACATTCGTCTTCCCCCAGCACCTTCTCATCTTTTCTTTCGGCTTCTCTTCTTCTAAACCTACCCTCCCACTCTAAGTGATATCTAATGCCCTCATACTGTCTCTGGCTTTCCTTACAGCCTGTTCTGTTTGGGCTACCCTTCTTGGGCACCGGATCCATCTGATCCTGTGAATTCCTGGGCACACACTCTAGGGTTCATGGCCCAGCAATGGAGGCCAGACAGCCCCCAGTCAATTCTTAAGTCTTAAGTGTGATGCTTCAGATGAATATACTCCTGCCAATTCTGTCTTCCATTCCAGACTTATTAAGCCACAGAGATTGTAGCTTTCGGGACCTCCAGCTGCACTGTATTCATGGTCAGATATTTCTAAAGGATTTTTTTTGTCTCCCCACTTCATGGTTTTTCAGTCTGCAGATGTCTTGAGGCTGTAACCCGTGATTGCAGGCAGAGGCAATCAAACAATGAGAAAAATAGCTTGGGGAGAATGGGTAGCAATTAAGATTAAGATAAGTAAATGGGAGAGAGACAGCTCACTCTTTCCTCGTTTTGAAATAAGCATCTTCTCTGACCCATGATCTCCAGCACATCCTGGATTCAGCCCAATAAAAGAAGTATTTGAGAACAGGGATGAACTCTGTGGCAACATCTTCCCCCCACCCTCCAAAAGCATGTATAGATTAAGAAACATGATCCACGTAAATAGCTTCAGTAAGCTACCAATGCCTTGCAAATAGCAGAAAAACAGTTGTGATTAAGATGTGGGTGAGAGGAGCTTTGCCCCCAGCATCGATGTCTTGGGGTTACTTCCTATTCATAGTGGTCCGAAGATTACTCTCTCCATTCCTCTAAGACCGTTGCTGGGCTATATTGCTGAATAAGTTGAGAAGGTTTCCTTCCAGAAAGAAAGCAAGGTCAAGGGTTGATGGAGATCCAGAATGGGTTGAGTAGTCCCCTCACTCTGTGCAATTGTGGCTATGGTTAGCTCAAGCCCCAACTACCCTAGTTCAACTGCATTGACTCCAAGTTCTGGAACTCCTGGTTATAGACATGAATCAATCGTCGATAAGCATTTAATAAGCACCTACCATGAACAAGTACAAAAACGAAACAGTCTCTGCATGCAAGGACCTTACGTTCTCTTTGTTGTTGTTGTTCAGTTGTTTTCAGTCATGTCTGACTCTTTGTGACCCCGTTTAAAGTTTTTGTGGCAACGATCCTAGAGTGGTTTGCTGCTTCCTTTATCAGCTCATTTTACAGATGAGTTAGCTGAGGTAAACAGGGTTAAGTGACTTGCCCAAGGACACACAGCTAGCAGTAAACGTCTGAGGCTAGATTTGAACTCAGGAAGATGAGTCTTCCTGTCTCCAGGCTTGGCACTCCAACCACTGCCTTATGTTCTATTGGGGAGAAAAAATATACATACATAAATATATACAAGAATATATATATAAATCATAGGCAATAGGGGAGAGATGCCAGCAGCTGGGGGAATCAAGAAAGGCCTCATATAGGAGGTAATATTTGAGTTGAGTTTTGACAGAAACTAGATGTGATGTTCAAACTTCTGGATGGGAGCATAAGAGAGGCTGAGATTGGAGGTACTCCCCTTTTAAAGTCCACTGAGTCAATGGTTTTTCCTCCTCAATGGCCAGTATAGGGATTGCTGTATCATCCCAAAGGTGCAGAGTTTGGAAGGGAGCACACTTCAGGGATGTTGAAGTTTGTTCAAAGGAGAACACACTTTCTTCTGCTCCACCAAAGGGCTCCTGTCAGCTTTGGACTACGGATTTATGAACCAGGTTTAATGAAAAGATTCTTTCAGCACTCCTTGTCCCTTTACACCATCACCCCAGAACTCTGGGGAAAATAGTTTAAGTCTGAGTTCATGTCTAGAATCTCTGCAAAAGGGGATAATAGAAAGGTACACAATGTGCCTAGAGATTGCTGAGAGCAGGTCCTATCTGAGGAACAGCAAGAAGTTCAGTTTGGCTGGACTATAGATTGTAGAGGGAGTTATAATAAGACTGGAAATATAGGTTGGAGCCAGGTCATGAAAAGATTTAAGGGTCAAATGGAGAAATTTGTATTTAATCCTAGAAGTAATGGGAGGAGGGCAGGTCACTGGAGTTTACAGAGCAGGGGAATGGCATGATCAGATCTGTGCTTTAGGAAAATTATGGTGGCAGCAATGTGGAGGATGGATTGAAGAGGGGAGAGTGAATGGAAGGAGGACAATTTGGAGACTATGGCAATAGCCCAGAACATCGGTGGTGATGACCTAAACCAAGGCAGTGACAAGGCAAATGGATAGAAAGGGAAGGCTACAAGAGACATTGCAGGGGAAGAACTGATAAAGTCATCAACTGATTGAATATATGAGCTGAAGGAAAATGGGGAGCCAAGGGAAAACATGAGTGATAGTGATATTCTCAACAGAAATAGGAAAGTTTGGAAGAAAAGGAGATTTTAGGGTAAAAGTTGATGAGTTTATTTTGGACATGCTGAGTTTAAGATGGGATATCCAATTTGAAATGTGTGATAGTTCTGCTAGTGTCTTTCTCCTCAGACCTCCTTATATTTTCTCTTCTTCCTCCTCCTTATATTTAACTATTTTGTATATATTTGTATTGCAAATTGAGATAGTTCCAGTCTTTATATTTGTATCTTCAATACATTGGACAGTGCTTGGCACCTTAGATGCTTAAAAATTGATTAACATAGGACTAGACTTCAAGAATGATATTAGAACTAGATATATAGATTCAGTAGTCATATGCATAGAGGTAATAATTAAACTCATAGGAGCCTATGAAGGCATCAGTATTGTAGAGAGGGAGAATAAAGAGGAAAAAAAGAACACCCAGGATAGAATCCTGGAGAATATACTCAAAGTTAGGAATTACAATATGGATGATACTCTAGCAAAGAAGACTGAGAAGGAATGGTCAGATAGGTAGCCAGATTGCAAAGGGTTCAGAGGTGAATGAGAAGATAGGAAATGGAGACAACAAAAGAAGACAGCTTTCTCTAGAATTTTCACTGTGAAAGGGTGAAGAGATATGGGATAATAATTTGAGGGGATGTTAGGGTCAAGTGAAGGCAGTAGTATCACAGAATTGAAGAACTGTAAGAGACCTCTCTGCCATTTATTCCAACCCATACATAAAAGGAATCCTTATTATAACATGCCTCTGAAGTGGTTGTCTAGCCAGTCTCTGCTTGAAGACCTCCAAGAAGGGGGAACCACCATCTCTTGAGGCAGCCCATTCCTTGTGATAACAGCTCTATTTTTAAGGAAGTTTTTTCCTGTTATCAAGCATAAATTTACCTCCTTCCACCTTTTGTTCTTGATTTCACCCTTTGGGGCCAAACTGAACAAGTCTTCTTCGTGGGAAAGAGATTAGAGAAATGGATTGATCATGAAGACAAGTTGAGTGGGATCACAAGGACCTCTCATGAAATCATGAAATCTAAATCTCAACCTTTCTGCAAATTCAATGGGATCAGCATGGCTCAGGGCTTCTGATTGACAGTTAGGTCTAAGTCTTGAGTTACTGAGAAATCACCTGATTCATAGGAATTCAGAACTTAGAGTAGCTGGACCCACTTCTTCCTCATTACCACCTCAGCATGAGCCTTGCCAAATGAGGAAAAAGATGCTTTTCACTTTTTTGTTCTTTGGTTAGATTTCTTGCAAGATTGTGAGCCTGAACTCCACCAATGAAGGTGAAAGTCAGTGGTGGGAGGAGGATGGAACAATAAGGTGTATAGTCATGCTTCACTTCCTGTACTGGGCCTCTCCTACTAGCTCACTGCTGGTAGTGATGATACCCTTTCTCGCGAAATCGTTAATAAAGCAGTTTTCTGTTCCTACCTGGAGAAATCTCTGATTTTTTTTTATTAGATGCTGGGTGGTCTCACCCCATACAAAGTGATGGAGAAAACGTGTGTGTGTGTGTGTGTGTGTGTGTGTGTGTGTGTGTGTGTGTAGTGGAGTGTTGTGAGTAAGGCTATGTATAGAGGGGGTGGCCTTGACATCATCAAAACATGCACAAATAGCAAAGGAGCTGGGCTGGTCATGTAGCATTAAAGCATATAAGCAAAACAGGTAGGTCTTTGGAGGAATTATGGAAAGACACAGATAAGAATGATACAAAATGAGGAAGTATAAAAAGGGTTGCAATCTGCAATGGTTTAAGGAACGAGCATCCACCATAGTGAGATTCCAGGTTCTTTGTAGTATCAAAATATGAGGACTGAAAATAATTCTAGTTTGAACTGAAGTCCTAGGAATGTAATTGGTCTGTAAAAATGCTAACAGTTGAGGCTATGGTTTGTCTGAGAAAATAAGTAGACTTGGAAGTAACTATGTAAATTTTATGCTGGCTAAATTGGGTAGGTTGGAGTTGCAAAGAAATTTAAGGCTTTTAAAAAAACTGGTTTCAGAGAGGAGAGAAGAGGACATTTTTAAAAGAAGGTACATCCATGGGGAGAAGACCATTGATTTAGTGGCAAGAAGGGGTGCGGAAATTTCATGAGCAGAATCCAGTAGTGAGCCAAAGTTTGTTCAAGTGGCTATGAGAAAAGGAGCTTGGATTCTTCCCATGAAGACACTGAAACAGAAAAGTTCTTGCCTCTCCAGTGGTGAAAGTTGTAGAGAGAAGACAAGCTATAGCCTTGAACTGTTGTAGTTGTCTGGCTCTCAATGACTGTCCAATAAAAAGTCCAGGGCCAAGCTCTGCTTGGTCATTGTTTGGGCCTGGGATTGGCTCAGAGTAAATGTAAATAGCATTTGTTTCTGTTTTGGCCAGAAACCCTGAGGGTCTTCCCATCCCAGGTTGATTTTTTTTAACTAGGTAAAAGAGGCCATTCTCTGCTTCATTTCTTACCTATCCTTAATCATTGAATGGGCCTAGCCATGAACTGACTGTTACGGTGGAGGTGAACTAGGAAAGAGACCTGGAAACAACAGGAAAAGCTAGATCCATGAATAAGTGTGTGTGAATATGAACAGATGACTCTGACTCTGCAGTTTGCCTAAATTGTATAATATTCCCTTACAAGGAGGTAAAACAGACTGAGTATACTGAAGAAGAGGTTGAACTTCAGAAGATAGGCCATAAGCCTTGGAATATGTTTCGATGAGGAGAAACCAGGGATACCCAGGCTGGTCATGATTAGAGGTAACCTACTCAGTAGGGAAACCAACCATGGAGTCTTTGGTCTAGCGACTTCCTTGGACTATATTTTATCACAAACTCTTTGGCAGGTCCAAGATGGCAGCCCAGAGGATTGCATTAGTTTGGGGCTGGAAGTTAAGGAAGAAAAACACAGTCATGTCTACCTTTACTCTAAATAGAGCACTTATTTATAATTTGTGGCCCCAGGCCACTCAAAACCTCTGAGGTCACACAGACCAGGTGCATTATTGGGGCTGACCCCCAAAAGATAATTTTTTTTTCTTTTGTTGGCTTGTGAGGCTATAAGGTGGTACGATGGGTAGAGCCCTGGAATTACAATCAGGAAGATTTGACTTCAAATACTGCCTCAGACTGCTAGCTGTGTTACCCTAGGTAAATCACTTAACCTTTCAGCCTCGGTTTCCTCATGTGTAAAGTGAGGACAATAATAGTACTATATTATTTCACCTGGATATTGTGATAACCAACTGAGGTAACACTTTTATAAACTCCTCCTCCTCCTCCTTTTCCTCCACCTAAGGGTAAATTCGCGAGAACTCCACTAAGGGAGAAAGGGATATCTGATAATCAGAAGCTATTTATTTAACAAGCTCTCAAAGTTTTAAGTCCACTCTCCTAAGGGACCTTGTATGTACCAGGAAGAGAGTATGCCCCCAGTCTGGGAGTGGAGACAACTAGAAAAGACAACTTTCTCTAGAATTTTGATTGTAAAGGGGCAAAGAAATGTACAAAAAGGTAAGGTACAAATGCGTAAGGTTGGGGTGGAGTGTTTTAGTAATAATTTTTATTGCTATACCTCTTTGTAGTAAAGACCCCTTTCTAAAAGCCAATTAAGTCTGATCAGTAATCAGTAAAGAGTATGCTGAAGGAGGCTCCTGGGCCAACCCCAAAGGTTACCCCTAGAAACCTGAGGGAAGTATTCAGCTTCTGGGCACCCAATCTTCCAATGGATGTGGGGGTTGGGAGAGTGAGCCCAGAGGTGGTGCTGTGCTAGCCACACATACCAGAAACTTCTTCCGGTCCAGTAGCATTTTAAAAAAATCTGTCTCTATATCCTCAGCACCTAGTGCAATGACTTACACACATAATAGATACTTAGTAAATGGTCATCAAATAAATGTGACCTTGGGCATTGTCACTTAATCTCCTGAGTTAGTTTTGTCATATGCCAAATGATGAAGATGGTATTTCTATATCTTGCTTCACAGGGTTATTGTGAGACTCAAATGAGATAAAGAATGCAAAGCACTTTGCAGACATAAAGTACTGGAGTATAGTGAACCATGCTTGCTATGATATGCGGGTTAATGTCAGAGCTTCCCTAGGTACTCAATGACCTCATCCACCAAGAGAGTTCTCTCCCTCATCCCACCCCCAACACTGGGAAGGAGAAATATGTATTACCTGATCCAGAGTAAGGTGGCAAATCTATTCGGAGCAGTTGTTCCCCTCCTACCATCTCATTACACTGGCACCCCCTTCGGGGACCTTTGTGAGGGCCCCTTTGTTAGATGGCTGCCCTCTCACCTACTCTAAGGGAAAGAAGGCTCTCCAGGGTCCAATAACTGCTTGGATATCCAGAGTCAGTAGGACATCAGGGCCAACCTACTCCCTCTGCTCCTTTTTTTCCTGGTGCTATGCATGCTAAGATCAGGCTGCTTGAATTAGTCATCTCCACTGGGAGTTTAGGGAGGCCCCAGGTCACAGCCCCAGAGAGCCTGGCTGAACAGTCAGTGCATTGAAATCAGTAAGGCAAGCCTGTAAATTTGTTGCTAGAAATACCTTTCCCAAAGTGATCCCAACTTTCTGTGAGACTCTAAATAGTAGGCCCTCTTCCCTCCTTTTCCACCCCTCATTCTTCTTTTCCTTAGCCCTGTCCCATAGATCCATACTATTCAACAAAAATTTATGACTAGAAAGAATTGTACTAAGTGCCAGAGACACAAAGATAGATTTGACACAAACTCTGTTCTGGAAGAGCTTGAAATTGTAAAATCACAGAATTATTAATTTAGAAATGGGAGGACTTTAGGGATTTTCTAGTCCAACCACCTCTGATGAGAAATTTATTTGGGGGTAAGGGGAAAGGCATCTAAACAAATAACTGCAACACCAAAAAGAGTGAAATGATTACAGGGAAAGTGAGGTAAGCGCAAAGAGAAAGTGGTGTGAGAAATTTGAATGGGAAAAGATGACTTTTGCTGGTGGGAGGGAGTTAGGAAAAGGTTCAAGGAGGAGTTGCCACCTGAGTAGGGTCTTGAGCAAGGTGGGGTTCTGTAGGAAGCAGATGGAGGAGGAGTTAGAATGAGGGGAGTCAGTGGAGAAGTTGCCTTTGATTTCAGCTAACTTAGCAGGCTTCAGGCTCCAAGACGCAAACACAACTTTTGGCCTGGTTACTTGTTCTTTGTGTAAACTTGAATTCAGAGGAAGGATAGGGAGGAAAGCTTAGCCTAAAATTCTGCAGAAGTCAATATCAGTGGAGAGAACCAATAATTCACAATAGACAACATCCAAGGAAAAGGGCAGTAATATAATGCACATGACCTCAGATGCTTAGACATAAATGTGGAGACTATGGGTGAGAAATGAAGTGAACTAGAAATCTTAGTGCAAGAAGTAATTTTCAGCCCAGACCTTTCATTGAGTCACTGGTAGAAGTAACTAAGATGGAGAACTAGACATTATCTTTGATTCTCATGACCTCTCAAAAATCTCCAAAACAGGAATTATGGACAAGAGATAAAGCAATTCTCATTGTCACCACAATCTAAGACAATAATTACTCTAATGAGGCAACAACCCAATGAGCTAAACACAGAGAAGCCTAATCTCTAATCTCTAACATATTCCTTTGCTCACTTAGTATTCCCTTTCTCCATCATTGGCTGGGCTCTATCAGAGCTACAAAGCCAACCTAGAATCTTAAATCAGTCCACCCACTCTGCCCCTGTGTCTTTGCACTGAGAAAATCAGAAATTGTAAGCATGCTTTCTCCAAAACAGCAGTATTATGTCTATTCTACACCAGTGCTCAGCTAGTCAGTAAAGAAGTATTTGTTATATACTTACTATGTGCCAGGAATTGTATTAAGCACTGGCAATACAAATACAAGAAAAAGTAAGATAATTCCTGCTCTCAAGGAGTTTATATTCTAATGGGAGAAGATAACACATAGAAGGAAGCTGAAGCTACATTGCAGCCTATAGAGAAATGAAGAGAGGGTTGGCCTGGCAGGTTCTGGGAGGAACTATCCAGAAGGACAGGCTTCAGGGACAGAAAACTGAGGAAGACAGGGAATTGAGGCATAGCACCACCATTTGTGTGGGGCTCCCCCAGGCCTGAAGGAAAGGGGACTGGCATCCATCTATGAATATTTCTGTCCCTCCCTCCCCCAAGAAGTCATTTAGGGCAAAAAGTGAAGACACTGAAAAGTAAAGTTTCCAGGGTAGGGGAAGGCTCACATAGCTTTGAGGTCCAACCTCTAGGGAAACTGCCATAGAAGGGAAAGGAATCAGAAAAAGAGCAATAATCTTTAATTTTATATGATGAAAAAAGACTGATATTAGCAAAGATCTCAGGAATAAGAAAATTTATTTTAAAACCTTGAGCACAGGGACATAAACCAAGAGGGAAGATAGTAATGACAAAAGGGAATATTTTTATCCAGATTATCTTAATGATTCCAAATATCTCTGACTAAATATTGCAAAACAAAGGAAAATGAATTAATGCCTGATGAGGTAGAAGACCCCGAGTATTCCCCAGAAAGTAGGGGACCAGAGCAGGATGTTCTTGAATAGTTTAAAAGAAAAATAAGAATCATGAAAGCAGAATTTATGTCATGCCTAGCAGAAATAATTGGCAAAAGAGAAAAACATCAATCCACACAGTGGCAAGCTTCACCAAAGAAACAAAAGACAGAACAACTGATTGGGAATGTACATACACAGAAGTGAAGGACAATCTGAAAGAAGAGAAGCAAAAGCAATAACATTAAGAGAAAACATGATCTCATTACAAACAAAACATATTGATGTTGAAGATAGTATGCATAGAGACAAATTAAAGATATATAGATCTTCCAGAAGACCTCAACAAGTCAAAAAGTCTGATCATCATAATGCAAGAAATAATAGAAGAAAAATGTCCAGAACTTCTAAGCACAGAAAATAAAGTGCCGATTGAAAGAATCCACAGATTACCTCCAGAAAAAAGACAAACAAAAAACAAAACCCACCTCAATGGCATGCGAAACATGGGAGTATGGAGTTGGACGGATATACCTTATTCAAAAGGAAGAGATGAAATAAAAGGGGAAGAGATGAAATAAAAGATGAAATAAAAATAGATTAGCATTACATAGTAAGAAGACATACTTATGTGAGGAAATTCAGGAACTGAAAAGAATATGGTGTAGAGCATTTGGGTGAAGATCCACAGAAACAGAAACAGAAGTGAGCTCGTGGAGGGAGTATACTACTACTACCCAGAAGGAGGAAATGGATGATTTATTCAGGAAATAGATCACAAATCTGTCTCTAGTAGTGCTGGGGACCTTCAATTATCTGGATGTGTGTTAATGTTCTTTCTCTACTAAAAATAGGGTAACTGATGAATCTTGGTTAACCTTAATAGTTGGTCACTCAACAAGCATCTATTAAATGCTTACTATAGGCCAAGCACTGTGCAAAGTCTGGGGGTACACAGAAAGGCAAAAACAGTCCCTGCCTTCAGGAAGCTCACATTTTAAATGCAGGAGAAACAAGCAAACAACTATATACATACAATAAATTGGATGCAATATCAGAGGGAAGGCACTAGCACTTAAGTGAACCTGAAAAAATCTTTCAGAAAATTGTATTTTAGTTATGACCTAAAGGAAACCAGGAAAGCCAGGTGACAGAGACAAAGAAAGAAAGCATTCTGGGTTTAGGGGACAGGCAGTGAAAAAACAGGCAGTAGGGGGATGTTTGTGTGAACAGCAAAGAGGTGAGAGCCACTAGGTGATGGAGTGGGGTGAATGGTGAGAGCCACTAGGTGATGGAGTGAAATGTAGAAAGACCTGAAAAGTTGAGAATTAAAGGCTAAAAGAATTAAACTGCAATTTAATTCCTCATGATTTAGAGGCATGATGAGGGCATCTGCTATTCTGGTTCTGATTCTGATCAATAAGTTAGAATTGGCTTGGGGATTGATGTAAAGAAAATCTCAATAATTAAAGTGAAGCAAAAGTGGAATGAGCTGCTTTAGGAGGTTCCTCCTTATTTGGATGTATTTTAGGGTGCTATTTTAGAAAGGATTCTCATTTGGGTATGGGTTGTCATCTGGAGTTCCTTCCAGCTCTGAGATACAGTGATTCTACAGTATCTAGTTGAAATGATGGGAACCTTTGGTAAGGATGTCCGTATCATTTTAGAATTAGCCATCAATAAGAAAAGGAAACTGGGTACCATCTAATGCATATTCTAGAACTGAAGAGAATAGATTTCAAAAAGTTCAGAAAAAATATAAATAGGATCTTATGGTGTAAAATCCAGAACTATAACTAGGAACTCTTTGCCTGGGTCAAAAACAATTGGAAGGATGGGGGAAAGAATGGGAGCAAATAGACAAATAGAAGAAGATGCCCATCTTCTAGGCCAAGGGGGACTCTGTACCTGGGGTTCACAGATAGATTTCAGTGGGGTAGGTCTATGAAGTTGGATGGGGGAAAAAGGACATTTTTATTTCAACATATTTGGTTTCCCTTGGAATCCATGTATTTCATTTTATGCATTTAAAATAAGGTTATGAGAAAGGGTCCAAAGGCTTTACCAGACTGTCAAAGAGTTCCATGACATATATATAATAGTTGAGAATCCTGTCCTAGAGCTTGGCTCTTGCTTCTTCGGGGGCTGAGAAAAGAGGATTCCCAAGAGACGCCCCAAGGTGTCAGGACTCAGGGGAAGTTGTGGTGTGCAGTGGTTTGGGCTGGCAAAGGATGATGAAGTGAAGTGTAGGGATAGCCATCCCCATGAGGAAGAAGAGTTTCCCCTCCCTGATAGCAGCGCTCTGGGTCAAAGTCCCATCCCCCCAACCTGCCACTAGCTAAAACTCTGCTAAAGTTCTTACAGTAGGTTAGCTTAAGAGGAATCTATTCTTCTCAAGAGCAGCATTCTGGTAAGCACAGATAATTGCAATGAAGAATAAAAGGAGAATTTTCCAAAGCCACTGATATGGTTGCAAAGGGAACCCACTGACCAACTGAAGTTTTTTTAAAAAAAAATATGTACAGAGAGTGTCCACAATCATTAATTATACCCCGGTCTGTTTAAAGTGACCTGCTATTGAGCAGCAGTTGGCCTGGTGGTGAGATCCAGTCCCTGGGTGTGTTTGTGGTAGGACACAGAGTGGATGTGGAGTGAATGAAATAGACTGGAGAGAGAGAAAGAGAGAGAATAGAGAGTGGGCTACTTATTAAGTGCCTGTAGATGTTGAGTGCTAGGAAGGGCGTATAGACCCTGAAGTTAATCCCACATCCAGAATGTGTGAAGGAGAAAGAAAATATGAGTCTAGATGCTTGGCTCCAATTCCATGTTGATGGAGTGATGGCAAATGAAGGGACTCCCATTAGTATAGCTGGTGGGAGACATTGCACTGTATGATAGCTCCAGCAGGTGGAAGACCCTGAAGGAAGCACAGCAGTCACTGTGCAGAGGAGGCATAGGGAAGAGAGAGCATAGTCCCAGAATACTGGTGGCTTCCAATGATAGCAGTACTTTTGAGGGACAATGATGATGGAGCTCTTGCACAACTATTTCAATGGCAATAGTTTCAAGGAGTCCACAGGTCTCCACATAGGGAAAAGAAAGTATTTTCAGGCCAGTAAACAGAACCCAGACTCTGGATATAGGTTTGTGCTAGGACATGTTAATTGGATATGTTTAGAGTAGAGAAGAAAAGTCTTGGGAAGGGAAGAACAAGATAGATGTCTTTAAGTATTAAGAGACATTTGTAGACTCATTCTATTTGGCAAAACCAGTTTCAATGTTGCAAAAAGGCACATTTGGAGAGGTCCTAGAGAATGGAATGAGCTACCATTGATGGATAATGAATTCCCTGTCACAGAATCAAAGATCTGAACTCAAAGGAACTCTGGAGGCCATGTGGCCCAAGACAGAACCTGAATATAAATCTCCTCTTTGATATGCCAATAAGGGGTCATACAGCCTTTGCTTAAAGATCTCTAGTGAGGGGAAGCACGCTCCCTCCTGGGGCATTCCATTCCACTTTGGGATAGCTCTTTTATAGAATTTCCCCTTGTATTTGGTCAAAATCACCTTTCTTCATCTTCCACTCACTTATTCTAGTTCTGCCATCTGGGACAAAGGAGAAGACGGATACTTTTTTTTTCAATGATAACCTTTTGAATACTTAAAAAATGTTATCACAATGTTTTCCCCTAAGCCCTTCAATTCTACAGGCTAAATATCTCTAGTCCCATCAACCAATCCATGTCTAAGCACCATTTCCAGTCCTTTGACCTTTTTGGTTGTTATGATTCTGTCATTTTTCAGTTGTGTCTGTCTCTCCATGACCTTGTTTGGGATTTTCTTGGCCAAGATACTGGAGTAGTTTACCATTTCTTTTTCCAGATAATTTGCAACCCAAGATCAAGTTAGCTTTTTAGGACAGTTTGCCATGGCTCATTGTTAATTCACCTGGAGGTTTCAATCTATTAAAAATCCTAAACCTTTTCCAAATAATCTCTTATTTAGGCATTCCTTTCTTTTCTAGTTTTTATGAAACTGAGTTTTGAGCCACTGCCCTATCCAGCAATTACTTTCAATAGGAGGTCTTCAAGCAGAGGCTGGATGACCACTTCCTGGGTATTTGAGGGAGAAGATTCAGATGTGGTTTGGACTAGATGACTTTTCAACTTGAAATTTTCTGATTCTAGTCTCTTCATGTACAAGGTACAAGGTGTAACAGCAAAAATTCCTTCTTATTAAATATTTGGTTCATTCATTATAGAATCATGGTTTTAGAGTTAGAAACAATTGCAGAATCCAATCCCCTCATTTTGTGCATGAGAAACTGATTTTTTTAAAGGTATTTAAAAAGTTAAGTGACTTGCCCAGGGTCACATAGCTAATAAGTATCCCAGCATTCCATCCACTACACGACCTAGCTTCATTTCTTGTAGTGTGTGTGGGTAATGAGCAAATCCATATTCCATATACTCTGCCCTTTGCTATAATCCAATCTCAACCAAGGCACAGATAAGATAAAATAAAAGAGTTTATGTCAATTGAGACAACAAAAACTCCATCCTTTTCTCTGCCTCTTGGTGGTTTCCATCATGTCCCAGCTAAAATTCTACCTTCTACAAAAAGCCTTTCTTAAGCCTGCTTAATGCTAGCGCCTTCCTCTTGTTGCTTATTTACAATCTCTCCTATATATAGTTTGCATATAGTTGTCTACATGTTGTCTCCTCCATTAAATGGATAGTTCCTTGAGGGCAGTGATTCTGTTTGGCCTTTCTTTATATCTCTAGCGCTTAGCACAGTGCCTGACACGTAGAAGGTGCTTAATAAATGCTGGTTGACTTGACTCTCCATCTGGGAGAATTATCCATCCGTGGCATGTTGAGACCGAGTCTGGTATTGGGGTACAGTGTACAGTGTCTTGGGTAAACAGCTGGGAGAAAGATCTTATTTTTGCCTGTCTAAAATTGGGAGAGAGAATTTCAAGATGAGAGACAGAGGCTTGTTTCACTGTCTTCCCTGGACTGGTAGCTGATTCCTCTGCTATTGATAACTGTGCATCAGGAGATCTCAAGGTTATAGCAGCAAAGCTAGGACGAGAATGCTGTTCTCCCATCATCCAAAAAAATAGAAATACCACCTCCTTCTACAAGTCCACAACTAAGAACAAAGATAATATCAGTCCAGAGGGGAGAGGAAAATAATTCCTCTTTTCCAATCAAATCTTTGAAGACAGGATGATCAATTATGAGTGGAGGCAGGGGAATGAATCAGATGACCTCTGTATGTCTTGGCTTCCCCTTTTTCTCTATCCTAGACAGAAGCTACATTTTCTGGTAGCACCTTGTTTTATCTCTACCAAGAAAGCAGGAAGGCCAGCAACCAGAAGTTTAAACTTTGTCAAAATCTCCAAGCTAACTTCATTTCACCAGGGGGCTACCACTAAGGAAGACTTGGGCTCTGGGGACAGGGTATTTCCAAGCTGAAAAACCCCTATGCTGCAAGCAACTGAAGAGAGCAAGACTGGCATGCCAGCTGGGCTGCCTCACAGGGATGCTGAGAATGGAGGATGCTGTCTCATAAGCCAAGTCCACATAAACAAGTCTCAATTTCCCCAAGCAGCCCCCCAGCGACAGCTTGCTGTGATTCCTCAGGTTCCAAATGGCAGAGATCTGCCTAAATTCGGTGAATTACCCATCACCCTCCAAGGAGCCTCTCTAAAGGAATTTGGCCTCATTTCCCATCTGCTGCTACTTTTTTCTTCTTCTTCCAGGAGATGATTTCCAAATTGGACCATATTTCTCATTTTGCAAAAATGCCCTGCCAACCTCCTGGCAGGAGTCAGCAGCCAAGGATGGAGGGCCTATAGGAGAGGCTAAGGAACAGGCCTTATGCCTAGAGATCAGTGCAAATGGGCCCAGTGTCCCTTTGACAGAGAGTGGGAGACAGCTGGGACTAGCCCCAAAGGATGAACAGACATTTGCATAGTGGCTTAAGAGGTAATCTGATTTTTTAAAAACTATTTTCCAAGGAGCGGTTTTTCCCTACAAATTCTACTTGGGACCTGGCAGCTTAGCCCTTTCCCTATTCTACTTCAGCATATACGATTGAAGGCCCAGGATCTCAGCCTTAGCCAATCGAGAGAAATCAGTTATTTATTCCTCAGGTGTATTCAGCTGTTTCTATGTGCTAGAAGGACGCATTTGAATACTGTCTCAGATAGTTACCAAATGTGTGGTATTGGGCAACTTATTTAAATACTCACAGTCTCAGTTTCCCCATCTGTAAAATGGGCATTATAATAGCAGCCACTTCACATGATCGTTGTGATAGTCAAATGAGACAGTATATGGAAAGTGATTTGTAAATCTTGTTGTTTTCATTATCTCAAGATTCCCTCCCCCAGTTGAATCTCAAGAGTCTCCCTTACCCTTCTACCTCTTGGAATCTCTAATTCACTTCTAGTTCCTCCTTTCACAAATACCATAACTTCCCCTCAGAAACTACTTAGCATTTTTTAAAAATCTGCTTGTTTGTATACATATTGTTTTTGACACTAGAGTGTGAGCTCCTTGAAGGCAAGGACTGATTCATTTGTCTTTGCATCTCCAGCACCTAACATGGCATCTGATGCATGATAGCTTAATAAAAATAAATGGGTTAAATAAAAATGTAATAGGGTAATAAAATAGCATAATAAAAAGTATTATGGATACCCCAAGCATAAAATCAGAATCAGAAAAGGTTTGGGGGGATCTTCATTTTAGGAGGCATGCTGGCTAGCTGAAGAATATCTAGAGGAAGGTAAGAGGTCTAAGAACTAAGTCATTATAGGATCAGTTGAAGGAATTGGGGGTTTGACCTGGAGAACAAAAGACTTGGTAGAGAATGAAGGGGATCATGAAATATAGCTGTCTTTGAGTATTTGAAGGGTTGCGTTTAAGAGATTAGACATTTTCGGTTTAACTAGAACAGCAAAGGATAAAAGTTATAGGGAAATAGATTTTGGTTGAATTCCCTAACCATCAAAGAGATCCCAAAGTAGAATGGCTTGGCTTGGGAGGTAGTGGAGGTCTTCAAGCAGAGAATGGATGACTGGTTATTATACAAGATTTCGTGCTTCAGAAAGGGGCTGGATTGGATGGCCTCTGAAGGTCGTTCCTACCCAAAGAGTCTGTGATTCTAAGCCTCTTTGAGGACCCATAGAAAGCACCAGTCATTCTTTAGTTTAATTGGCTAGAACAAAATACTTAGAGAGCATTCACTTTGCCTCACCAAGAGGGAGCTAGATGACCCAGTAGATAGAGTGCGGAGCCTGGAGTCAGGAAGACCTGAGTTCAAATTTGCTATCGTGCTGTTGGCCAGTAGGGTAGGCTTATAGTTTAAGCCTCAAAGTCAAATTCAAGGCTCTGTTCAAACATTACCTTCTACATGAGTCCTTTCGTAATACCCTCCCCCACCCCACAGACACTACATGTTCCCCTCCTCCTAATTATTTATAACTATTTTGTATATATCTCTATATGAGTAATGGCTGTTTCCACTTTTGTCTTTGTATCTTTGATGCCTAGCACCATGCCTGGCACATAGTTGGTACTCATAAATATTCATCAGTTGATTGATTAATTGTGTCATTTGCAAAGTAATCAGCTCTACACTGGAGAGACTCTTTCCTCCAGTCTCTTTCTCCCCCCTGTCCTCCCCCCTCTTTCATCCTAGGTTTCCTTAGCCACTATTCAAAACTATATTTTTGGTTAGAAGGAAGAGCAGGAGATAAAGCATGACTAGGTTAGTGCCAATGTATCCCAGTTACACAAAGAGCACCTTTCTATTATCTTGGCTTGTATTGTAGGGCATTTTATAGTTTGTATAGTACTTTCTTCACAACAACCACATGAGTTAGTCAGTGCAGCATTGTTATTCCTGTTATTCATTCAGATGAATGAACTGATCTCAGAGAGTTTGAAGAGACTTGTCTGTAGTAACCCATATAGTGTCAGAGCCAGGACTCAAACCAAGGTCTTCAAACTCCAGATTCATGGATTTTTCCCATTGGGCTAGGCAGAGTCTCAGAACAAAGGATAGCACCTGACTTACTGAGCTTACACAGTGCAGAGTCCTGTACTAGACATTTGGGATTTATATTAAAGAATGGATACATTCTCGGCTTTTGAAGAGTTGTCAAGTCCTCCCAGACAAGAACAGCCTTTAATCAACAAGCTTGTCATTTTGAAATCCTGGCAGAGGAACTAGGAAGAGATTCCTCAGCAAAGACTGCATTGGTGGATTGGAGAGAAGGCTGGGTCAATCCATAACTACTTCCAGCAACAGGCCACTCTTGGGGTGTGAGAAGGATAGGACCTGAAATTGAGTGGTAGAGCCTTTAAAGTCAATAAGCCTAGGAATCAAAGAAAATGGACTTTTCTACTAGAGATTTGGAACAGAGACAAGGGAGTGTGTCCATCTGTCCAACTCTATCTGTATTTTCTGACCAGGATAGTGGGCTGCAGCGAATAATGCCTTTTTCTGCAAAGCAAACTCCAAGAGGACTCAATAGGAATGATACTGAATATGATAACCTCCCAATTATTGGAGGTCGAATGTGAAATTCTGCTCAGCATAAGGACAGTCCTCTCCCCTCATTGTTTTGGAAAGAACACAAACATCCCACCAAAACTAGAGTTGTGCAGTTAAATTGGCCTCCAAGCCATCATTCAGGATAATGAACTCTGAGGTCCAGTATGGATTTTCTTTTCTTTTCTTTTCTTTTTTCTTTTCTTTTCTTTCCTTTTCTCTTCTCTTCTTTTCCTTTCTTTTTTTTTTTTTTGGTCTTCTTTCTGTTCTCTGTACATGACGTTTAATCTCCAGCTTCCATGCCATTGCATACTCCCCTACCCCTTCCTGAAATCCTCTCCCTTCGCACCTGTGCCTCTTAGAATTCCTAGCTCTATTCAAGGTTCATCTCAAGTGCTTACTTCCTACAAGAGGCCTTTCCTGATTCCTCTCACCCCAGTTGTTAGCATTTCCCTTTGGAATTGTTTGTATTTTGTATTTGTTTATCTGCATTTGTTGTTTCTTCCTGTAGAACATAGGCTTCTTTAAGGCAAAGACTATTTTCTTCAAACAGTGCCTAGCACATAGTGGGCAATTAACAATTACTTGTCAAATTCTTGGATTGAATTTTTCCCAGTTATAGCACAGTAAGAGTAATTACCTTTTGCCAAGTACCCACAAGCCAGATGGGCAACGTATCTATCAACTTTGTTTCTCTGGCCATGCCCTCCACTGGGGCACTGACTTATAGGGGTTCTGCTTAACCCTGGCTAACTGCACACAACTTGCTGTCTTGAGGATGCCAAGCCCTGCGCCTTCCCTTGGCAGCTGGCCTCATTCCCCTTTCTCTGCTGTGGCTTGGGTGAGACTCTTCCCCTCCCCAACTCTGTGGGCATTAATCAACCTCATCCTTCCCTGGGACCTGGCAGGGGAACAGCAGCACCTACTTCTTAATAAACTCAAACTGTCATTGAAGATGAAAGATGGGGCCTGCAACCACTTTGGAGCATCCCCATCTCCCCTGGCTGTGAAATTCAGAGAGAAGAAAATGGGGCAAGGAACAGGGAGGAGCCAGGTCTCCAGGGAAAGAGCAGGGAGTCAGCTGACCTCCCCTCCCTACCCCACCCTCCATCCCTTCCTAACTAAATATGCTATCAGTGACATCACTGTTTCTGCATTCTGGTACGACTGTTTGACTGTCTTTTTCCGGTAGATGTTTTGGTATGCGGGGGCCCGTGGTGCCAACACATTCCTCTTTGCAGCAAGTGGTGGGCGAGATGTGTTTTCCAAGCAGGCTTTTACAATTCCATAAGCAGAAACAGATTTCTTGAACCCTCCCAAATACTTTATTTTCCTGAGCTGATAAATGCTTTCAGGATGTGGAGGATGGGACCATCCCTGAGGGGTGGGGAGATCTGGACATGGAGAGCAGGATTGCATAGAATAACTTGCTCACTTGTCTTGGGCAAGAAACAAATGTTTGGATAAATACTCAGATTTATTTTCAAGACTGGGCACTCATTGGTTTGTGAACTCCTCAAGGTGAGGGACTGGTTTTTGCCTTTGTTTATATCCTCCTCACTGGCACTTAGTAGGTGCTAAATAATGCTTATTGACTTACTGATTGACTTATGCATAACAGCTGAGGGATCATTTAAATACCCCAGCCTGTGCCCCGTGGGCATCTAATTCCTACTCTAAAGAAGATAGTAAGGAAATTTCCTACAGCCTCTAGCTGGAAGATTCCTTGGAGGATTATAGAGCTAAAAGGGAATTCAGAGACTACTTAATCCAACTCTCTCAGTGACTTTGGGCAAGTCACTCGCCTCTCTGGCCTTAAGCTTCTTCATCTGTAAAATGAAGGAGTTGGCTTCTAAGGTTCCAATGACCTCTCAGGACCCTTCCAGCTCTAACTATATGATCCTATGATTTTTATAGAGGAAAATGAGAGGTTGAACAAATTTCAAGTCATAGAACCATAGGATCCTAGGTTTAAGACTGAAAGGGATCTTAGACTCTAGTCCAACTCTTTATTTTACAGACGATAAAACTGAGGCCAAGAGAAGGGAAGTGAGTTTTCCAGGGTCACATAGGTAGTATTTGACAGAGGTAAGATTTGAACCAGATTTTCTGACTCCTGACCCAATAAAGTTAAGTGACTTAGCCAAGGTTAAATGACACTCAAGTAATAGACCTACTGAAATGCAGTGAAATCACAGACAAGAAAGTGTTCTGAAAAGTACAAAGTGATATAAAATAATTCAAGATGTTATTAATTCAAGCAGAAAGTTTTAACTTCCAATGTTTTCCTGTACTTTGGGTCACTTACACCTCTGGCTGCTAGAAGCATCCCTGCCAAGCACTGACACTATCTTTTGCCTGAGCTAACATCATGCTGTTGATCCAAAGTGTGATATGAAGCTCTGTCTTTGGCTAAATATTTTTGTCAATGACTCACATGGGGACATAAATGGGATGCTTACCAAATCTACAGGTGACACAAGGCTGGCAGAGACAGCTAATATGCTGAATGACAATCAAGATTCACAAAGATCTGCACGGGCTGCAACAATGGGTGAAAGCCAAAAGAGATTCAATTGAATACGAATAAATGTGAAATGTAAATAAAGTCCTATATTTAGGTTGCTCCAAAATCAATTGCATCTACTCAGAAAGAGGGAGACCTGGTCTATTAACAATGCATGTGAAGAGGTGGGGATTTTAGCTGACCACAAGTTCAGTACAATTGTATGAGTGATGTAGCTGCTAAACTCTCTCTCTCTTTCTCTCTCTCTCTCTCCCTCCCTCTCTCTCTCTCTCTCTCTCTCTCTCTCTCTCTCTCTCTCTCTCTCTCTCTCTTTCTCTCTCTCTCTCACAAATATGGTACCCATTTGCTAGCTCTCTGAGGGATCTCATTGGTTTGATTAGCCTCCCAGAGGATGTATCTTCTGTCAGTGTGCACTGGAGAAAGTGGTTTCTAGTCTCATCTGTCCCTTAGGAGTTTCACCAGTCTTAGTTGTTTAAGTTTAAAGTTGTATGCCTGATTCTTCCAACTTGGGCCTCTCTCTGTGCTGTGGAGGGTGGTGGTCCCTGTGCCAGCCCTTGAATTCTGACTGTAATAGAATTAGAAAGACTAGAGATTAGTTAAAGGAAAAGTTTTTCTCCAGTGAAAGGGCGAATACTCTCTTAAAGTTAGGACCACAGACAGATCTGGAAGTGATCTCAGAAATCATCTAGTCCAACCTTCTCATTTTACAAAGTGGGAGACTGAGGATCAGAAAGGGTAAATGACTTGCCCAAGGTCACTCAAGGCCTGAGTGCCATAAAGGTAATAATCCTAGCACACCTAATGTTCAGACCGAGGTCTTCTGATCCCAAATTTACTTCTCTTTCCTCTATACCATGATGTCTCCTAGAGAGCAGAGCCTCTTGGACTAACCAGTGCTTCTCTCCCTTGTCCTTCCATCTTCAGAAACCCCAAGTGGGAAGTAGGGAAAGAGAGAGAAGGAAAAGGGATATAAGAGAAGGGAAGGGAAGGGAAAGAGAGGAAGGAAAGAGAAAGGAAAGGAAGGGAAGGTAAAAAGAGATAAGAGAAAGGAATGGGAAGGACGGGGAGGGGAGGGGAGGGAAGGGAAGGGGAGGGGAGGGGGGAGGGGAAAGGGAAAGAGAAAGCGAAAGAGAAAGGAGAAGAAAGGGAAGAAGAAGGGAAGGGAGGGAAAGGAAGGCATAAAGGAGGGCTGCCAGCACCTCAAATTCATAGGACTCCAAAAGAATTAAAAAAAAAAAAGAATGTATTCGAGAGCCCAAGATGCTGGCTCCTCTCCTAGCTCTGCAAAACCAAGTCACTATTGTCCATTTAAACCCAGAGAAAACTTGGCAAACATTTGCTGTAAACTACCTTAAATCCTCTCCTCTCTCTTATTCCCTTACCTCCACCCCCTGCCAACAACCTCTCCTACTCCGGAGATTTTTGTTCAAATCCTTGCAAAGGAGCAGCAGAGAGGAAGGAGGCTATTGAGTCTCATTAAGTTTCCTTTCTGTGTCAAGTCGTCTTTCCCAGAAGGGGATATAACGCTCTCTTCATAACACTCAGGCCCTCTTGCAAGTTGGCAGTTCCTTTCTCTCAACTTATTTTCTTGGCTGAGAATGTGTTCAAAGGGATTTTACAAAAGCCTCCCCAAATGCTTGTTTACCGACTTTCTCAGCATATTCCTGGGGCTGGGCCGGCAGTACTAGGAAACGCTGTGAGCTATGAAGTCTGTTCCTGATCGCTAATGAGACCTGGGGCTCAGTACTTTCCCCCAGTACCAGGTTGGTGGTGAGTACCTCCAAAGAAATTCAGCTTTGCCCCACCCCCACCATGATACCTTTGCCCTGTCCAGCTCCCCTATTCCCTGGCCTGTCTTTTCTGTCTGGATCAGGCATGGATCAAGTGTATGTCCTTGGTTTCCAGCTGTGCGTCAGCCCCCAACGAAGCCATTTCCGTTGATTCTACCCCTTAAATCTGAGGATTGGTTAGGGAAAAGTGGTAGAGTTCTAAACCTGCCGTGGGTGAGAAGCTGCCAAATACTCAGTGCCTGTACCCCAGCTCCTTTGACAAATCCCTACCTCATAAGTCTGCTCTGAGGAATTCATAATTCTTATTTTGAATAGAGAGACCGATCTGGTCCCTTGGGAAATTTCTTTGATTCTGCAGCCTCTGGTTTTCCCAGAAGAATTTTGAACATTGCTGGACATCTAATGGCATTTCATGGCCCAATGGGGACAGAATCTTTGGGTGAAAATCTGTCACTCTCTGGTCTCCTCTATCACATCTGATCCAGATTCCTTGGTATGATGGCACATAGGCGAGAATCCCTGATTCATGGGACTACTAATATCTTATAGCTCTAAAGGCTAACCCTGGTTTTCGGGGCAGGGGAGGGCTATACTAATTGGCCTGAAGTCCCATTTCAACAACTTCATTTTCCCATCAGGAACTTCTTATTTTAGACAAGAAAAGCTATGTGTTGTGTTCTCCATCTACAACCTGGATGATGGGATGTCTCAATTTTCTATGTCAGTTTTCTTTCTTTGAATGTCATCCTGGCCCTCTTCTTCCCAATTCATGAAACTCATAGGATCATACATTTAGAACCGGAAGGGAATTTAGAGGTTAAGTCCAATTGCCTCATTTTGCAGATAAGGAAACTGAGGCCCAGAGAAGTTAAGTGACTTGTCCAAGGTGATACAATTAGTATCTTAGACAAGATTTGAACCTAGATTTTCCTGATTCCAAGTCCACTGTCCTATTTACTAAGTCATGATGTCTCTTCATTAAAAGAACTTTTCTAAACATATTTCCCAGCAAACCTTATATAGTGAATCCCCTCTCCCTTCAGGTCTACTCCTATTTTCAGATGCCAAGCACCATCACCTGGGAAGGAGATTAACTTCAACTGAGGGGACACAGAACATTAAATCAAGCCGGAGGAAGACTAGTGGCATTCCAGGAACCACATCCACCAAGGAATACCAACAGGAGGCACATCCTTTGGGTATCTGATGGAATTGCTCAGACCCCTCAGAGATCCACAGGGAATTCATAAAAAGGAAAGAAACCCAGCAACTCCTGAGATCACCATAGTAGTAGTCTCTCACTCTGGCAGACACTAGTACTTCCTACTCACTTCAGGTGATCACTAAAGATTGTCATTGGCCAGTTTCAAACACTGGTGGATCTATATTATTAGAGTTCCCATCAAGCATCTATTGGTTAGTCACTGCTTCCTTTCCTGAGCAAGATTCACAGGTATCTCTCCAGAGCCAATACATACACATTACTTTCCTTCTAGGTTGCCCTGGCATCTAAGTGCCCTTTGCTCCTACCTGATGCTGACATACTGTCATGTAGTTTCATTTATGATTTCTTGAAATATATCACTGGAAAAACTCAGGCTTTGATAAAGCCCATTGGGATTCAAATGGAGCTACTTGACCATGCCTTAAACCCAAATCACTCTGGCTCTAACTGAAGGGCCAACAGTAGGTTCCAGCCCAGACCTCACTTGGACATTATTTGGGTTTTGGTGGGTCAGAGTGAGTGTAAATAGCAATTATTTCTGTTTTGGCCAGAAACCTTGAATGTCTTCCCCTCCTGGCCTAATTTTTTGAGTAGGTAAAATAAGCCATTTTTTTTACCTGCCCTTTAATCACTGAATGGGTGCTGCCTCCAACAAACCGAGACCTGGGAAAGACCTTAGCTTAAAAAGGTCAAGGTCTCTCACTGCATTCGAGGCCATTGCCAGTCATCCTGGTCTGTCTCTTGCCACTCGACCCTGGAGGAGAAAGTGAGGCTAATGACATTGCACAGCCCTGCCTCACTTAAATCCAGTTCACTTGCAAGTCAAGACATCATCTTCCTGATGTCACTGATCCTCTTTGAGAATGAAGGACAAACAGCAAACATACCCTCATACTGCCCTACGTAAATCTGCTCCCATTTCTCCTTTGCCCTGTGATTGTTCCTCATGCGTTCTCTGCTGTGTTTGTCTTGTCTCCCTTTCTACATTGTGAGCTTCACAAGGGAGGCACATATCCAACTGCTGCCTCCATAGCCACTAGTGGAAGGTTTTCCTCATGCTCTTTGCCAGCCATCCACTCTCAGGCCGTTGTTATAGAATTCTTGACCATAACAGAAGTTTATACTTATAAGCTATTCCATAATAGATTAAGCCCAGCTTTTTACAGGTTCTCTCAGTAGACATGATTGGCTTTCTCTTTGTCTCCATATGCCTGCCTGTGTCTCTCTCTGTCTTTGTGTCTATCTTTTTCTGTCTCTCTGTCCCTCTCTTCCCTCCCCTCTGATCCTCCTCCCATCCAAGTCTAGTCACAAAATCAAAGGACCTCAGAGTCAAGGCAGAGGGGGGATGGCCGCATAGACCATCTAGTCTAGCTTTCATCAAAATAGAAATCCCTGCCACAAACTTCTCACTAGGTAGATATCTAGCGTCTGAATTACCAATCTCCGGTAAGGGAGTTCTTTTTTTAAATTCAAGGACACCATGTCCTACCTGTCCAAGGAGTGCCTGCTCCATCTCCTGCTGTTACTGAAAAGGTTTTCTTTTATCATACAGATCAGTGATCCTGCGGATCGACTTCAAAGTGGGGGCAGGGACTCCCTGGGGGCCATGGCATTGCCCATTGAGACTGTGATCTGATTTTAAAGGATATAGGATCATAGAAATTAGAGCTGGAAGGGACATTAGAAGTCATCAAATCAAATTTTCTCATTTTACAGAGGAGGAAACTGAGGCAGAGAGAGGTTTAGTGGTTTGACAGATAGAGTATGGGTTGGGATTTGAACCTGTATCCTTGATTCCAAGGTGAGTGTCACATTCAAGGACATGTGATCAACCAAGAAAAGGATGGGAAGATGGGTCTTATTGCATCCTAACCTCTGGACCACTATGGAGTTTGTCTTGAGCACAACCACACCAAGTCCATCTCTTTCAACACTCCACCCATGATGATCCCTCCCTCCATTCTGCTAAGTGTCGACTTTTTCACTTCTGCATCAGGTCTTTGCATCTCAGATCAATTTTAACCCAATTATAACTTAACTGCTATCCAGGCACCACAGTAGCAGGCAGATGCCATTGGGAAAATTGTACAATCCAAACCCTTTGGGGACCACTGCTCTGGATCAATATTTCCCAATCTAAACTATATGCAGGCCAGGAATATGTCCAAATGCTTTTCCATGTACCACTCTACCCTCTGTAGCTACACCCTAAGTGCCGAACTCTCATTGGTTCAGGCTGGTGAACTATGAGCTGGGAAGATGGAGGAAACCTGAATTGGAAGACCAGGATGCAGGGATTCAGAGGAAGAATCAGAGGAACTTGTTTTTGAAGTTCTCTCTGTTATTTTTTGAGAGGAGAAAGAAGGGCAATTAGGGTTAAGTGACTTGTCCAAGGTCACACAGCTAGTAAGTGTGTCAAGTGTCTTAGGTCGTATTTGAATTCAGGTCCTCCTGACTCCAGGGCTGGTGCTCTACTCACGGCGCCACCTAGCTGCCCCGGCTGTATCTGTTTTGACTGACAGCCCCATATAGTAAATAGAGGGCCAGTCTTGGAGTTGAGAAAACTTGTTCAAGTCACGCCTCTGATACAAACTGGTTCGCTGGCCCTGGGCAAATGACTATCATCTCCAAGTATCTCTCTTGGCTAAAAATCACAGAGCAGCAGCTAATTTGAATTAGTAGAAGAATTTTCCTCAGTGGGTGTTTGATTGGACAAATGAATGAATGAATTAAAAAACATTATTAAGCACTTACTATGTGCCAGGTAATGGTCTCCACATCAATTGAATTCCTGATCTTGATTAAAAAAGGAAATGACTGTCCATAGGTCTATAAGAAGTAAGGACTCTGACGTTACAAGTTTTGGAGAATGGTAAAAATTTTTGCCATGGAGGAGTGGTTGAGGAGCATCATTCTAGATTTCAGTAGCAATCACACTATCATGTAACCACAGCTGCAGAGGTTGGAAATCCCAGAAGCCACCTGGCTGCTCTGTTCCATGTAGAACTGAGTATAACAGAACGTTCTGATCCAGGGATGAGGCATCTGGAGTAGCTGCAGATAAAAGAGCTTGGTGCACCCAGAGAGCTCTGGATGGACCATAATGCTAGGAAGTGAGGTCCATCAAATGTTAACCAGTACTTTTGGGGAATCTAAGAGACTCTTCCTTTCAAATTAGATGCCACCTATTTAGCCTCAAGCCTCACATGAAAGTTTTCCAGGATCCATTAACAGGCTCATACACGATAAAGGATGTACTTGGACACTATTCACTATATTCCTATTTCTATTTGTTCAATAAGCACTTATTAAGTGCCTACTATATACTGTGGTAGATTAGACCAAGCACTGACCTTGGAGCCAGAGAAACCTGTATTCAAGTACCACTTCTGACACATACTGGCTATATGACCCTGGGCAAGTCATTTAACCTCTAAGTGCCCTAGGGAGCTCCAAGATCATAAATTACAGAGAAACTGCCAAATTGCATTGGCAGAGGGGAGTTCTTTATGCCAATGAAATCACAGGCCCAATGCCTATCCCTGTCCTTACAACATGCCAGGCTCCCAGTCAGGCCCTGGGGATACAAAGACATAAACAATACATCCCTGGGCACTGTGCAAGGCAGGGGTTCAGTACACAGAAGACTGGCTGACATTGGGGCTTGGTTCCAAATGGACTGCATACTCATTTCCTCCTGATAAACCAATTTGAGCACAGATATTGATGTCTGATAATGACTAGACCCCAGATAACATTTGCATTTTAAAAGGGGCCTGAAAATATCTTCTCACAAAGGAATGAGTCATTACGGGAATTTCAGGTCCTGCATCTGGGAAGAAGATGTTCTAGGGCGAAGAGAAGGGTCACTTAGTGCTCAGAACAGAAAGAAAGGGGTAATTCCCTCTTCAATTGTACCTCCCTTGGCTATGCTGGGGCTGAGGACACTGGGGACTAGTGTTAGCCACAGTCCAAGTTTTTATGGCCCTTAGGCCTATCCTTCCCTGAAAAGTAGTTCTCTCTTCTCCTGCTTGCTCATCCCCAGGCACATACTAATAATTCCCAGGTCAGGAATTTCAGATACCTGCTATTTCCCATTAGAACCATAACTCATATAGATCTGACTTGGTAAGGACTGATGTTGAAGAATGCCACCCACCAGAGAGTGATGGACTAAATATCCCCATATGGGACATGGATTTTTGGGCATGGCCAATGTGGGCATTTGTTTTGATCGACTATGCATACAGACTTATTACGAAGGGTTTTTTTTCTTTTCCCAATAAGGGATGGGTGGGTAGGAAAGAAAAGTAATGCTTATTACAACGAAAAAGCAATTAGTTTAAAAAAGGCCCAGCCTTGGGAGGAAAGGAAGAGAGAGCCAACTTTGGTTTTATATGCAGAAGCATGTAGCAGCAACCCATTCACTCTGGATAGAAGACTGACCTATAGGTACTTGAAGGGAATGAAGCCTTCTTCCCCTTCCCCTTCCCCTTCCCCTTTCTCTTCCCTTTCCCCTTCCCTCTATCTTTCCCCTTCCCCTGTCCCCTTCTATTTCTCTTTCCCTTTCCTATTTACCTTTATGTAAATAAACTTTGTGGCTGGAAAGCACTTTACACACTTTATGTTGTATTATCTTCATAACAGCCATGGAAAGTAGGTAATGCAAGAATTATGATATCTCTTTTTACAAAGGAAGAACCCAGAGCTGATAGAGGTTAAGTATTTTGCCCAAGAGCACATTGCTAATAAATGACAATCTAGGCAGTACTACTCTTTCCACTACATTATGCAGAAGCATTTATTGAGTCCCCACTACATGCAAGAAGGCCCGGTGTGAGAGGCTGTAGGAGATGCAATGATGAATAAGTCTCTGCCCCTTTGGTGCTTGCTGTTCAATGGAAGAGAGATAAGAGAAGTTCACAAATAATTAAAGCACTCAATGGACTGTGCTGGGTGCTATAGGAAATGCACAAAGGAAACACTGGCAGCTCTCAAAGGCAAAGAGACTCTACTGAGTTTGGGACAGTGGTGGTGGAATTTTAGAAGGCTTCATTGAGAAGGTGCCATTTTAGTTTGGCCTGGAAAGATGGTTAGAGCTATTTTATAGGCTATAGGGAAGACATTTAGGGGAGGTGGACAGGCATCTGGGTCCACTTCAAATTTGTGTTATCAAATCTCGTCTAGGTTCTCACTACGACAAGGTTCTTTTACTTTTTATTTTATTCTTTTTCCTTTTTTTCTTTGTTTTGTTTTGGCAGGGCAATTGGGGTTAAGTGACTTGCCCAAGGTCACACAGCTAGTACATATGTCAAGTGTCTGAGGCCAGATTTGAACTCAGGTCCTTCTGACTCCAAGGCCAGTGCTCTACTCACTGTGCCACCTAGCTGCCCCAATTTATTCTTTTTCTAATTTCTCACCAAGACCAGTTTAAACCTCTCTTCTTTCCTCAAACCTTCCAGTGATAAGGAAGAAAGGAGGGAATATCTCTCCTTCCCCACCCCAGCCCAAATACTAAAAGAGATAATATATTCAGTTATAGAATTCCTGCCCTGCTGTTGAGCTTCTTTGAGTGATAAGTGAAACTCAACCAACTCATTGTATCTATCTAACTCTTGGCCCCAGACTATGAGACCATGCTTTTTGTTCTATTTATAAATCTACCTCAGACATCTCACTATTCACCCTGCTGCCTTCACCCTACTTTCCTCACTCTTGCTCTAGCATAATAATCAAATCAATGCTACCACTGTTCCAGGATTGGCTGCCCAATGTATCAATTCACCATCTCTGTGAATCCTCAGGCACTTCTTTCCTTGGCCACTACTCCCATATACTGTCTCTCCTCACTGGAATGTAAACTTAGGGTCAGGGACTGCTTTATTTTTGTATTTGTATCCCCAGCACTGCCAATCATGTCTGGCCTAGAGTACCTAATAAATTTTTTCTTCCTTCCTTCCTTCCTTCCTTCCTTCCTTCCTTCCTTCCTTCCTTCCTTCCTTCCTTCCTTCCTTCTTTCTTTCCTTCCTTCTTTCCTTCCTTCCCTCCATCCTTCCTTTCTCTTCTTCCCTCCTTCTCTCCTTCCTTTTCCCTTTCTATCTTTCCCTCTTTCCTTTCTTCCCTTCCTTCTTCTCTTCCTTCCTTCCTTCTTTCTTTCCTTTCTTCCTTTTCCCTTCCTTCCCCTTCTACCATCTTTCCTTCCTTGCTTACTTCCTTTTTCTTCCTTCCTTCTTTCCTTCCTTTCTTCCTTCCTTCCTTCCTTCCTTCCTTCCTTCCTTCCTTCCTTCCTTCCTTCCTTCCTTCCTTCCTTCTTTTCATTCTTCTCTTTCATCCTTTCTTATTTCCATTCTATCCTCCTTTATTTCAGTCTCTAATCAAGAGGTGAATCTTCTCACCAAGGACAACTCCTCTACAAATACCCTTGATGTCATCCCTTCTTCTCTTTTTCATAAAATTGCACCTACAATCATCTTCCCGCACCTCAACTTTTAGTCTCTCCCCATCAACTGATCCCTTCCCTACTACCTGCAAACATACCCAACCCTCTTCAGTCTGGCTTCCAACTTCGTCACTCAACTGAAACTTCACTCTCTAAAGATATCAATGATCTCTTAATTCCCAAATCCAATAGTCTTTTCTCAAAATCCGATCCTTTTTGTCCTCTGTGTAGCCTTTGACACTTAACTCATCTGTTTTCCTGGATATTCTCTCCTCTCTGGTTTTTGTGACTGCGCTCTCTCAGTTTTCCTCCTACCAAACTGACTGCAACTTCTCAGTCTCCTTTGCTGGTTCATCATCCATACCATTCGCCTTAACTATAAGTGTCCCCAAGGCTCTGTATTGGGCCCATTTCTCTTTGTAAACTCTCTTATTTGGTAACCTCATCAGCTCCAATGAGTTCAATTATCATTTCCATGCAGATGACTGATTTCTACATATCCAGCTCTAGTCTCTCTCTTGATCTCCAGTCTTGCATGCCCAACTGCTTATTGGACATTTCAAGCTGGATGCAAGGAACCAAATTCATTAGTTTTCCCTTGAAACTTTCCCCAAACCAAATTTTCTATTTTCATTGAGGGCATAGAGACCTTTGGGTCTCCCAGGTGTAAAACCTAGGTGTTCTCACTTTCTTTCACTCTACATATTCAGCCAAATTTTGCTTTTTATACCTTCACAGCATCTTTCTCATCCACCCTTATCTACCCATTTATCCAGCAGCCTAAATCACTTCTTAGTCTCATCTGGACTATTACAATAACCACCAATTGGTCTCCCTGTCTCAGGTCTCCCCTTCTCGAACCCATCCTCCTCCCCATAGCTAATGTGATTTGACTAAAATCTGACTATGTCGCTCCCCTACTCAATAAAATCTTATGACTTTGTGGGCTTTAGCAGCAAAGATAAGCTGGTCTGTTTGGATTGCAAAGCTCTTCACGACCTGGTCCCAACCTTCCCTCTGCCATCTTGTTTTATATTACTCCCCTCCCCTACTCTGAGGCCCAGACATGATTGGCTTTATTGTTTCTTACACATAGAACTCCAGCTCCCATTTCTGTGCTTTTTCATTGGCTGTCCTCCATGCTCAGAATGCTCTCCTTCCTCACCTTCACCTCTTAGTAGCCCCTCATTTCCCTCAAAATCCAGCTCAAACACTACCTTCTTTATGAAGCATTTCCTGATGTCCCCAGCTGCTCATGTCACCCATTCCTAAAAATTGCTTTGTATTTACTTTTTATGTATGTACACGCAAGCTCTTTGGAAACAGGAATGACTTTGTTGTTGCCTTTGTGGAGTGCTTGGTACACTGTAGGCACTTAACAAATATTTGTGGATCAATCGATTGGTGGTACAGCATGAGCAAAGGTAACAAAGTGGCAGGGTGTGGTCATGTGGTGGAAAATGATCCAGTTTGGTCAAATGATAAGAGAATAATAAAGAAAAATGATGTTTAGAGATAGAAAAGAGCTTAGATATGGGGTTGCTCTAAGAAAAGAACTGCATGAATAACAGGGGCTCCCCAAAGTCCATAAGGCCAAGGCAATATTGTTAGTAGCAGGAAGATGGGAATATGGCACAATCATCACAGAATCTCAGATTTGGAAGCGACTTCAACGATCCTTTAGGCCAACCAGAATCTGAACAGGAAACCCCTCTGTAATAGCCTCAAAAAGCAGACATCCAGCCTCCACTAGAAGACTTCTAGCAATAGAGAATTCTCTACCTCTGAAGGTAGCCCATTCTATTTGGGGATGGCCCCCTCCCCAAGTTTTCCCTTTTCTAGACTCAAAATTTCAAGTTCTTTAACCAATCTTTGCCTGGCGTGGTTTTCAGTCTTCTCTCTATTATGGTCACTCTGCTATGGACCTATTTCAAATATGGTCTGAGCAAGATTATTAACTCTCATTCTGGATATAATCCATGAAGGACCATCCTGTCTTCCAAGATGTATCATAGCAAAAGGAAAAGACCTCTTCCCTTCATCCCTGTTTAACACATTAAAAGTAACGCTTTTTAAAAAAATAAATATTTTATTTACTGGGCAGCAGAGTAGCTTTTAAAATCATAGTTTCTGGAAGAGCCTCTTGTTTTGGCCCATCTTGTGCCTCTCCTCAAACTTGACTTTGGCCTCCCTCCTAGACTTACATTTTAGTGCAGAGTCACTGAAGACATCCTCATTGACAACTTTTTTTTTGCCCAATGGGATAGCCACAGAGTATCTGCTGGACACAAGGTGTCTGTACTCATAAACTTTCACAAAGGATTTGATTTTTGATCTCTTGGCAATCTTTTTGCCCATTGCTGCAGTCATTTTGCAAGGGTACTGGTTGATACCTACCACTGGGGTATGGGTGTAGAGCCTGTTGGAAGTCCCATCATCAATGTTATTCATGATGATGGCTTTGTGCCTGAAATACAACTCTGCCAGGACCAGCACCACCTTCCTGCATTTTGTGAACTTACCCATTTTGACATGAAGTGGAATTCTCCTAGAACCAAAAGCAAGAGTCACTCTTGCAAGATGGGGTTGCAGTGATGCCCATCATCCTTCTAGTGAGCTGCCTCCCAAATAATGGTAAGCTTCTGTCCTATTGAAGCAGCATGCTGTAATGGATGGAATTCTGGATTTAGAATCAAAATACCTGGGTTAGAGTTTTAACTCTACCCCTTAATGGTGGAGTGATTTAACCTTTTGACCACAGAGGGCAGTGGGGAGGCTGGATGTGGGTGCAGTGGAAAGAATGCTGGATTTATAATCAGAGGAACATTATTCAAAGGACCTGTCTGACCTTGAGCAAGTCATTTAGCCTCTCTAAACATCTGTTTCCTCATCCGTAAAGTGGGGAGGTTCGACTGGAATGCTCTCCCTCTTCATGTCCACCTCCCAGCTTCCTTCAAGCTCCAGCTAAAAATCACATCTGTTACAGGAAGCCTTTCCTGATCCCCCTTAATTCTATCACATTTTCTCTGTTGATTATCTCCAATTTATCCTGTATATGGCTTCTTTATATATAGTTGCTTGCAGGTTGTCTCTCCCATTGGACTATGAATTCCTTGAGATCAGACACTGTCTTTTACCCTTTTGTATCCCCAGCACTTAACACAGTGCCTGGCACAGAGTAGGAGTTTAATAAATGTTTTTTTTTTACTGACTTACCTATGATCACAGGTCCAGATCTGTACCCATTTTAAGGGGAGAAATGAGGCTCTGAGGAGATGAACCTCTTTGCATTTCACTTTCCTCAACTGTTTCCTTTCATTACATTCTCCATGCCTACTTCACTGTCTTCAGTTGGAGGGTCATTCTTCTTTATAGAAGAAACTTCTAATGATCATAACTTCCTGTTCTTTGTTTGCCCCCTAGCTCAGCCCACTCACCTTTCTCCAGCACAGCCAGCACCAAGAGGGGAGAAATTGATTGACCTTTTAAAAACATGAAGAAACATTAAAAAGAAAAAGGTCAGCTGCTCTCCCAAATTCTTCTCCATTAATTTGCTAAATGAGATCTAGAATCCCTTTCATACAAATCAGAAAAGTTCCCAGAAGAGAACAGCTGTGACTCTCTGTTTCTTTCTCCATTAGGAACACCCAACCCCAACATGATCAGAAAGGGGGAGAGTGGATAATTCCTCCCCCTGAGCTGTTATCCTCTTGTTAATGTAGCATAACCTGGCATTGATTTCCCATGCTTTTTCAGCCTGAGTAAACGGGCAATCTTTATGCTAACAAACGAACCTCATCTTTGAGCATTACTCACTTCTCTACCTTCCCTCACAAGGTTCATATTTTTCCTTAGCACCTTATAAGTAGTACAAGTTACTGCTCAGTATTTGAGAAGACCAAGGTTGGGGAAGATGGGAAAGAAACAGAGCCCTACCTAGATATGGGGTTGAGATATACAAGGTAAGAAGGTAAAGATGCAGCATACAAGAAAGTATATCAAAGGACACTCTAGCTGCATGAGTCTCAGCCTCAGTTTTATTTATAAAATGGGATTAATAATAACACTTATCTCATAGGGTTGTTATGAGGATCAAATGAGATAATGTATGTAAAATGCTTTGCAAACTTTAAAGTGCAATATAAATTCTAGCTATGATAAATGTAGAGTTTTTTTCCTTTTCTTCCTTCCTTACTTCTTCCCTCTCCTCTTCCTTCCTTCTTTCTCTGTCCTTCCTTCCATCTCTCTTTTTCTCACCTTCTCTTTTTCTTTCCTCCCTCCCTCCCTCCCTCCCTCCCTTCCTTCCTTCCTTCCTTCCTTCCTTCCTTCTTTCCTTCCTTCCTTCCTTCCTTCCTTCCTTCTTTCCTTCCTTTCTTCCTTCCTTCCTTCCTTCCTTCCTTCCTTCCTTCCTTCCTTCCTTCCTTCCTTCCTTCCTTCCTTCCTTCCTTCCTTCCTTCCTTCTTTCCTTCCTTCCTTCCTCTCTCCCTCCCTCCCTTCTTTTCTTCCTTCTTTCCTTCCTTCCTTCTTTCTTTCCTTCCTTCCCCTTCCTATCTCACCTAAGCTATAGCTGGCCATTTAGGGATCCAATCCCATCACTAATTGGCTTGGGAGTTGTAATATGCTCTGCTTTTCTGACCTTGTTTGGTTTGTAGATCCTTAAGCAGTCTAGTGGGCAGCCCACTCCTGGGAGTTCACCATATTCATGCCCAATTTAGTTTGGACACCAATCATCTTAGCCTATTGTAGCTCAGAACTTCTGAACTGACCCACCAGCCTTAGCCTCCTCCAATAGTAGAGATTACAGGTATACGCTGCCAAGCTAAGCAAGGGTATTTTTTTCATTCCAAAAATTTTTTAAATAAACTTTCAGTTCCATGTGAGGAAAAGAGTATTGATTATAACTCAGAAGATCAGGGTTCAAATCCTACTTCTGATATTTGGAGTTTGGGTGACCTTGAACAAATTACTTAACCTCACTTGGCCTCAGTTTCCCTGAGGTACAAAATGAGAAGGTTGTAATCGCCTCTGGAGTCTTTTCCTGCTCCATCCTTCCATAAGTATTGGTTGTTGTTATTTACTTGCAGTAAGTCAAGTCACATGTGTTATTCTGAAGGTCCCCAGACTCTGAGGAGTAGAAACACAGGTTCAATAACAAAAGAGTGAGAAGGATACAGCATGCAATGTCTTATTCAAGATCTGACACTATGTATCTTTAAGACTGACAACTCATGGTGGGGGGGAGGTGTTGAGAGCAATGAGGGTGGTGTGTGGGGACTGAGATGATGACACAAATGAGAATAACTTCATAGTGTTTTAAATTTTACAAAGCACATTCCTCATCTGTAACCCTGTGAAGCTGTTACTACCCTCTTTCATATGTATATTTGTTTCTGGTAAAATTCTTCTGATCCTCCCTCTTGTCCTCCAGGAGAATGTAAGCTCCTAAAGGACTAAAATTGTTTCATTTTTTCCTTTGTATTTCCCAACATCTAGCACTCTGTCTAGCACACAGTGAATGTGTAATAGGTGAAGGTTGAATAGACGAATGAAGTAGGCAGTATGATGGTTATTATATCGATTAGTAAATTAAGGTACAGGGTCACATAGGCAGTAAGTGTCAGAGTTAAGGTTTGGGTGGAAGTACCCTAGCTTCAGATCAGACCTCTTTTTATTACGTATTGTTCCCCAGGAACCAAATCCAAGGCTTAAGCAGACCCAGGACCTTAATGGCACCCTGGTAATTTTCATCATAATATTGTCTCGTTTAATTGCACTTTGTAGTTTATTAAGCATTTCTCTCATCATAACCCAGTAAAGGAAGTAATGCAAGAACCATTATCTGCCTTTTATAAATGGAAAACCAAACCAAACCAAAACAAAACAAAACAAAACAAAACAGCAGAGGCTTAAAGGTGTTAGGTAACTTGTCCAAAGTTACCCACCTGGGTGGGAGTAAAGCTGCAGCTCAGCCCCAGGTCTCCTGATGGGTCACCCAGGATGAGTGGTCAGTGTTTATGGAGCTGCCTAAACCAGTATTCATGAAGCTGAAAGAGTAGAGGAAATAGGGAATGATCTGTTTACTGAGTTATCACAATGACCCTAAACACCTTCCTCACTGACTGACCTACTAGACCCTACAATTTTTGCTATTTCCATCATTACTGTTGTAAACATCAGAGGCATTCATTCCCAGCAAGGGCCTTTAGTAGAATGTGCCAAGTGATAATATTCATCAGATGAGTGTGTGACCATTGCTTTTACCCATCATTTCTCCCTATAACTTAGGTTCATAGGATCATAGACTGAGGGCAAACCCCAGAGACTTTCCAGGGTTACACAGCAAGGAAATTGCTGAGGTAGATTCAAACTGAGATATTTCTCACCCTAGCCTAGCACTCTATCCACAAGATAATCAAAACTTAGAATTATATGCTTCATCAGTCTATCCAGGTTAGTCTGTGGTCAACACATTTGGGAAACTGACTGTATTGGACCCCTACCCTCCAATGCTTTCCCACCATTCACAAACCCATGGTGGTCTTAACAGAGTGATCTTCATTCTGTCAGGAACATATGTGATAAGACTTACTTGCCTTTCACCAATGACCATGATGCAGAAAGGAAAGCAAAACATCTATGAAGATTGGGTTGGGCCAGTTAAATAGACCTGAAAGGTTTTACATTGGAGAAAAGGATCAATGGAAGGCAAAGGGGGAAGGGTACCCTCTGGCATATATTCCCACAGCCTGGTCTTGGGTATAGTTTTTGGGTGAAGGTATGGTTAAGAACATCACTTGTTAAGTTTAAAACCAAGGCCAATTCACTAATCCAGATCAATGTTGAAACCCAGGAAGCTCTTTGGCTAGCTTGTAAATTCCATGAGAGCAAGGAGGAAAATTCTAATGAGGACCTTGGCTGCCCACCTCATCTCCCTTCTAATAGTTCCAGTTTCTTAGCTTTATCTGTGAAACTAAGGAGTAGTATGGGAAATAGTTGCTGTTTCCATCCCTGCCCATCTTGGGAATTCCCATAGCTGTCTGAGGTTTGGCATAGACAAATTCCATTTCTGCTGAATTTATCTGAGGCAAGGTTGGAATTTTTCAAGAGGAAATTTAGTAAAACACTAAGGAAAAGATAAGACTATAAGGACACACAAAGAATTCACAGAACAAATTTTTATATATCATAGTTACCAGAAACATTTGTCTCAGTTCTTTTCTTTCAATTATGATTTTTGTTGTATAGAATTAAATTTTTTTAATGGAACCAAATACTTCTATGTTGCCCACAATGCTTATTTCAATTTGTTGAATTAAAAACAAATCTCTCCTCCAAAACTGAAATAAATATTTCATTCCATTTTCTCTGATCTATTCTAGAGTTCTTCTTTATTTTTGTCTCTCATCCACTGGGAATTTTCTGCACTATATAGTACAAAAGTTGAGTTGAAACAGCTTTCTATCCAAATTGCTAACCACTTTTACCTAGCACATTTGTTAAATTTTGAATATTTTTTCTAGTTTTTCCTAAAAGTTTCTCAATGACTAATTTTTTATGCCTTTGGTTGGATTTCTGATATAGCCATTCTATTCCATTGATCTATTTTGTATTCAGCTCAATTAAGTAAGCATTTATAAATATTAGTCGGTCGATAAGCATTTATTAAGTGCCTACTATGTTCCAGGCATTATGCTAAACATGAGGGATACAAAGAAAGGTAAAAGTCAGTCTCCACTCTCAAAAAGCTCACTATCTAATAAGGAGACAAAATGCAAGCAGCTATGTATAAATAAACTACGTTCAAGATAAGTTGGAAATAAACAACAGAAGAAAGGTGATAGAATTAAGAAGGGATCGGATTCCTGAGAATGTGCAATTTTAGCTGGAACTTGAAGGAAGTTGGGGAAGACAGGAGGCAGAGATGAAGAGGGAGAGCATTTACGGGGGTATGGAGGTTATGCAAGAAATGGAGTATGACCAGGTATAGAGGATAGCCAGTGAAATACCTGGCACCAGAAGATGGAATGGCAAGGAGGCCAGTGTGTCTGCCACTAGTGTTTATTGAGTTAAAGGGAGTATGTGTGACATGGTTGGACCCATGCTTTATTACAGGTCAAAAAATCATTTTGACGGCTGAGTGGAGAATGGACTGGAGTGGGAAGAGGTTTGTGGTGGGGGAACCAACCAGCAGGCTATTGCAATAGTCCAGGTGGGAGGTGATGAAGGCCTGTACCAGAGTGATGGCAGTATCAGAGGAGAGAAGGGAGCACATGAAAAAGAATTTATAAAGGTAAAATCAACAGGTCTTGGCAAAGAGGTGGATATGGAGACTGAGAGAAACCAAGCAGTCAAAGGTGATGGTGGGTTGTGAGCCTGACTGACTGGGAGGATGGTAGTACCCTTGACAGTAATTTGGGGAAGCTAGGAAGAAAAAAAGGGTTGAGGATGGGGGAAGATAATTGAACCCCTCAGCATTTATTTTGATTGGTATCATAGTATATAAATTAAGTTGGAGAATATTAAAATTTTTACTATCTCAATCTGAACCATCCAAGAACATTGATTGTCCCTTTGGTTGTTAGTTCCTCTATTATTTTGGTCATTACGATTTTATAGTTTTCCCTAAACAATTTTTGTGTATTACTACCTTGGTTTAATTCTTCAACATTTAAAAGTTTTTGTTGTTATGGTAAATGTTCTTTTTCTTGAGCTTTACTACTAGTAAATAAGAAAATCTATTATTTTTGTGGGTTAGTTTTACATACTTTAATAGGAACTAACATTTATATAACGGTTACTATGTGCCAGGCACTGTGCTAAGTGCTTTGTTGTTGTTCAGTTGTTTCAATTGCATCCAACTCTTCGTGACCCCATTTGGGGTTTTCTTTACAAGGATACTGGAATAGTTTGCCATTTCCTTCTCCAGCTCATCTTACAGATGGGGAAACTAAGACAAACAGGGTTTCCCCAGGGTCACACAGCTAGTAAGTGTCTGAGGCTGGATTTGAACTTGGGAAGAAGAGTCTTCTTGACTCCAGATCCAGAGCTCTCTCCACTGAGCCATCTAGCTGCCCTAAGGGCTTCACAATTATTAATTTATTTTAGACTCACAACCACCTTGAGAGGTAAGTGATATTATTATCCCCACTTTACAGATGAGGAAAGTGAGGTAAACAGAAGTTAAGTGACTTGCCCAGGATCAGATAGCCAGTAAGCGTCTGAGATCAAATTTGAACTCAGATCTTCCTGACTCTAGACTCAGTGTTTACCACCTAGTTGCTATTACTGAATTCATCTATTGTCTCCATTAATGTTTTGGCTAAGTTAGTTAGATTTTCTAAATGTATTATCACATCACCAGCAAATAATATTTTGTCCTCTTCCTTTCCATTGTTTGTCTTTCTGTTTTTCCTGTCTGATTGAAAATTTTAGAATTTCCAATATTATCAGAAATAAATGAGGTATGGGTGTGCATCTTTAATTTGTACTTGTTTTTAGGGAGAATACTTCTAATGATTCTCTATTGTGTGTTATATTGGCTCTTGACTGAAGGTAGATGGTGTTTATTTTGTCAAGGAAAATTCCTTTTAAGCTTATTCTTTTAAGTGTCTTTTATAATCAATGAATATTGAATTTTATCAAAGGTTTTTCTGTATCTATCAATATAAGAATGCTTAAAAACCTTTGGTTTATATGTTTTTACTATATTGATAATCAATCTTTATGACCTATCTTGAATGTCTGATATAAACCTTAATTGAACATAATAAATAATTTTCTTGCATTTTCTATAATGCAATGGAGAATCATTAGAAGTATTCTCCCTAAAAAGAAGTATTTTTCATCCATACTTAACAGTAAATTTTTTTGATTAATTGGCTGATTAATGATATTGGTCTATAGTAGTCTTTTTAATGTCATATTTTTCTTCTTTTAAAATCAATACCACAACTCATTAAAATATGGGCTATGTTTCATCTTTTTTTTTTAATAAGGTGAGACAGCTAGTTGAGGGCATCTGGATTTGAACCAAGGACCGCTTGACCTATACCCAATTTGGGGCCATCATCAGTCATCTTGACCTATGTCTTGCCCTTGGATTATGATGACTCTGGAGGAGACAGTGAGGCCAGTGACTTAGCATGGTTCTGCCTCACTTAAATCCAATTCACTTGCAAGTCAAGACATCACTCTCCTGATGTCATTGGTTCTCCTTGAGAACAAAGGATGAACAACATTTTTAAATATACGTATACATATACACATATATACACACACATATATACATATATGCATATATACATATATATGAATATGCACCTATATAATATAGAGGGGTTTTTTTGTTCTTGGAAAATGTGAAAGAATTCTGCTATGAACCTTTCTGGCCAGGTACGAAAAACTGAGGATGACACTGAGATTACCAATCTAGGTGACTGGAAAGATAATGGTACCTTAAATAATGATAGATACTCAGAAGGGAAGTGGATTTTGGGAAAAGATGATGAGTTCTATATTGGACATGTTGAGCTTGAGTTACCTATGGACATCCAGTTTTAAATATCTGTAGGAAATTTATGATGAGGGAGAGTGGGCTTCAGGATAAGAAATACAAAGGAATCTAGAAATACATTTATGAAGTTATGCAAATTGAAAAAGTGAAACAAGTAGAATGGAGTTTATCTTCTAACTACAAAATCACATGAGGAAAATAAGATAAAATTAAAGGACAAAGAATCCTGATAGGGACTTTAAAATGGCCCGAAAAGATGTTACTGTAATTAATGGGTTGAAACAAATTATTTTGAATGTAAATTATCATTAGGCAAGTCTGAATCAATGTTCAATATTAGGTTTCTAATAAAACCTTTTTATAAAAGACAGTTTGCAGAACATGAATTTCTATTACTAGGGTCACTAAAATTTAACCTACAGATTGGCTTTGGTGGCATCCAGCCCCTATTTTCCTGTTACTAACCTTTGTCTAGTCTGAGGACAAAAACAGTTTTCTTCATTTAATTTTTTTAATTGATATGTTTTCTTTTTGCATTACAAACATTTATGTATTCCTTCCCCCACCCCCACCCCCAGCACACATACTCCATGAGAAGTCTCTGGTAACAAAGTAAAACAATTCAACAAAATGAGGGACTCCATCAGAAAGAAAATGTACCTTTTTACATCTTTTAATTTTTAATTAACAGATATATTTACTCCCCTCTCACTTCCCACTCTAATGAAGAAAAAGAGAAAGAAAAATGAATTCCTCATAACAAATATGCATAGTTTAAAACAAATTCCCGCATTGGCTACACACAAAAATATTTATGTCTCATTCTGCACCCTTAATCTCTTGCCCCAATAATTCTTCCTCTAGGCTTCAGACTATCCTGTACTGACCTTGCAAATCACCTCCTTTGCCCCTAAAAGGAAGCTCCTAGGAATCTTTAAATCCCCTACAAGAAATCTGAATCACCCTTTCAGATGAATACCAATACTAACAGCCAGAAGTCCCTTTCCCTACTAGCAGAGAGTCTAAATACTAACTAGTAGGAACTTTCCCTTCCCTACTAGTCTGATTCAGCATCAAACCCCATGTCCAGGATCTTCTTTCCTCTTCCCCAATGCCTGCTCCTGCTAGACCCTGCAAACATTCACCACACTTTATCGGGAAGAGGGTACTCCATTCCTTTCAGGACCAAGTAAGGTGGACAATTCTGTCTGGGACCCAAGTGGACCTGACCTGTTTCCATCATTATCCCTGACCACTCCTTCATTTTGTATCTCCTCTTAGTAATTCTGGCTTGCTTTACTGTCTTATCTTGTGTTTTATGCTTCCTTGTGTGTGACTCCGGTATTCCAAACTTTCCTAAGTCCATATTAAGATACCTTCTCCTTGAGGTTTCTGTAGGTCTAGCCCCTAGGATTTTTGATCCCAGGAATATTTTGAGTGGATTTTTTTCATGGAGCATATTTACTGGATGGATGCAAGCTCTTTGAAGGCAGGATTGTCTCTCTTTTTATATTTGAATCCCTCACATTCAGTGTAGTTCTTGATGTGTAAGTGATCCATAATTTTTCTTTTTTTTCTTTAATTTATTTAATATATTCAGTTTTTAGCATTGATTTTCACAAGAGTTTGAATTACAAATTTTCTCCCCATTTCTACCCTCCCCCTACTCCAAGATGGCATATATTCTGGTTGCCCTGTTCCCCAGTCAGCCCTCCCTTCTGTCACCCCACTCCCCTCCCATACCCTTTTCTCTTCCTTTCTTGTAGGGCAAGATAAATTTCTATGCCCCATTGCCTGTGTATCTTATTTTCTAGTTGCATGCAAAAACATTTTTTTTGTTTTTGAACATCTATTTCTAAAACTTTGAGTTCCAAATTCTCGCTCTTCTTCTCTTTCCACCCACCGTCCCTAAGAAGTCAAGCAATTCAACATAGGCCACATGCATATAACTATGTAAAACCCTTCCACAATACTCACGTTGTGAAAGACTAACTGTATTTTGCTCCTTCCTAACCTATCCCCCTTTATCCAATTTTTCTCCCTTGACCCTGTCCCTTTTCGAAAGTGTTTGTTTTTGATTACCTCCACCCCCATCTGCCCTCCCTTCTATCATCTCCCCTTTTTTTATCTTCTTCCTCCTTTCCTGTGGGGTAAGATACCCAATTGAGTGTGTATGGTATTCCCTCCTCAGGTCAAATCTGATGAGAGCAAGATTCACTCATTCCCCCTCACCTGCTTTCTCTTCTCTTCCTACAGAACTGCTTTTTCTTGCCACTGTTATATGAGATAATTTACTCCATTCTATCTTTCCCTTTCTCCCTCTCTCAATATATTCCTCTCTCATCCCTTAATTTGATTTTATTTCTTTTAGAAATCATCCCTTCATCTTCAACTCACCCTGTAACCTCTCTCTCTCTCTCTATATATATACATATATATATACATACATATATACACACATACACACACACATATATGTACATGCACACACATACACATATATATGTGTGTGTGTGTGTATATGTATATATATATATGCATATTCCCTTCAGCTACCCTAATATTGAGGTCTCATGAATCATACACATCATCTTTCCATGTAAGAATGCAAACAAAACAGTTCAACTTTAATAAGTCCTTGCAATTTCTTTTTCTTGTTCTTTTTCTTGATTACCTTTTCATGCTTCTCTTGAATCTTGTTTTTGAAAGTCAAATTTTCTATTCAGCTCTGGTCACTGAGAAAGCTTGAAAGTCCTCTATTTTATTGAAAATCCATATTTTGCCTTGGAGCATGATACTCAGTTTTGCTGGATAGGTGATTCTTGGTTTTACTCCTAGCTCCATTGACCTCCAGAATATCGTATTCCAAGCCCTTCCATCTCTTAATGTAGAAGCTGCTAGATCTTGGGTTATTCTGATTGTGTTTCCAC
>CM053627.1:52496009-52541667 GCA_028646595.1 Phalanger gymnotis
AAAAGGGGCCAATTCGGGAACCAATGGGTCTCTGGACTCTGGTCTCTAGTCGTTGACTTGAGAACGCCAGAGGCTTGGCTGCGAGGAGAGGCAAGAAAACTATAGCTGGAAAAAATCCGAAGCAGAGCCGACCCCTGTGTGGACCCAGGAGTTCGAGTGGTGAATATGATTTATGCCATCTTTTTTTGTGGCCTCCTGGCTACTCTTGCCTACTGGGCCTGGAGGCTTGTGTTCACAATACTGGAATGGGGAGGTTGGTTCGCTAATTTGTTGCTCTGGGCCCTGAATAAATTTTTTGATGCCTTCTGCTTGGAGAATTCTGTATACCCATCGATTTCGAACCATTCAGATATTTATATGATCCTTTTTGAGATCATAAATTCGGCCTTCTTACTACAGATGCCTGCCTTTTTGAACCTCTTAGACCATTTTATTCAGCCTCTCTTACATACCCTATCATTTCTAATTTATCATTACTTAAATTATGTCTCAATAAGTGAGAGAGTATGACATGGTGGACGGACAACTGGCCTCAGAACCAAGAAGACTTGGGTTCTAGTCTTGCCTCTGTGACTCTGAGCAGTTTAGCTTCTCTGTGCTCAAGCAACTCTTTAAGATTATAAGTTGCTGAGAAGGTGCATCATAAATTGATAGGAGTTATCCTGTGGGAGCTCCTAAAATTAATAACACCATAGGTCCAATTCCTTTCTACTTTTTATACCGATGGTTTATCTATTTCACTGGCCTTTAAAAAAATAAGACCAACTCTTAGTTTTATTTATTAGTTTAATTTTTTAATAGTTTAATTTTTGAATAGAGCACTGCCCCTGGAGTTAGGAGGGCCTGAGTTTAAATCCAGCCTTAGCCACTTGGCACTTAGCTGTGTGACCCTGGGCAAGTTACTTAACCCTGAGGCAAAAACAAACACAAAAACCAAAAAACTAACTTACCCTAAAACTTTGCCCTGCTAACTGGCTGTTTACCCTCTCCAAGGTGCTGAAAACCAAATATGGTTGCGGGGAAACAATAAGGCTGCCGAACTTTAGTTTTGGTTAATGTGCCCAGTTGATTTCTAAGGTCTGTTCTAGGACTAAATCTTATAACTTTCTGGCTCTTTTGTATGGTCCCAGAAATCTGACCCCAAAGTCTTCTGGAGTTCTTAAACTGGGGTACATGAACTTTTTAAAAAATATTTTGACAACTGCATTTCAATATAATTGGTTCCATTTGTAATTTTATGTGTTTTATTTTATGTATTTAAAAACATTTTAAGAAGAGTTTTATGGACTTCACAAGACTGCCAAAGGGGTCCACAACATAAAAAATGGTTAATAACCCTTGATCTAGCTGGACACTTGCATTCTCTTCCAATCAATGCATTTGAAGATGAGAAAATTGAGCAACTTGGTCTTTCCCTCTTCTTTCTCTCCCAGGAAATGTAGAATAATTCCAAAGGGAAATCAGCAATGCCTCTAAGCCTGGGGATTAACCTGCTATGCTACATTACTTGGTGGAGAGGAGGGGCCCACATCCTTGGAAGACCTCCCTAGAGTCCTGTCATGGTTTTGTGGTGATTTATTCTTCCTACTTCATCTTGTCCTGGAAAGGTGTCTTCTATAGAATACCGGCTCCTTGTCCGTTTCCTCTCTTTGAGAAAAAAGAAATGCTGGACTGATTTTCGATATATAGAAAAAAGTTCCACACAGCCCAGTATAGAGCCGTAGTCCTGTCTCAATAGTTGCTCTCAGCTGAAATTGCAGCTGACTGGTTTGGAGGGGAATTAGAATGCATATCGGGTTTGTATGGAATTTGTTTACTGCTTGAAATGACCAAGGGATCAACCCTACTACTGTCTCTTCAGTGACAGTCATAAAATGTTTTGGGTGTGCTCTGGCATGCTGAGATGCTAGGTTGTCTTTGCCCTTTTAAGCTATGTAAAAGTAGCTTTTTAGTAAGCCAAACTTAATCATGCTTTGGGATGTAATTATTTTAAGGTGAATCCTTTCATAAATTGAAGAATCACCCCTCCTCAATTTAAACTTTTCTTTAAATCTAAATTTATTGGGTATATCCAAAATGGGCAGTACCCTTGTATTCCTTATCATTAGATTGAAAGGAAAAAAAAATACTCCAATTGGGGTGATTGCTCTTTTAGCAAAAGGCTTCTATTATGAGCTAGACTTGCTACACAGACTTGAGGCTATGCAGGTGAACTTGTTACCTCGAAGCATCCTGAGGTAGGATGAGTCATCAAGGAAACACTGTGGGCCCACACTGAGGTGCAGGGGGGGAGCATAAGAAGACTGCCCTTAAATTCTAGAGTCTGGATCTAAATCTCTAGAGTCTGGAATGTTGTCCAATGTTTTATTTACACAAAAGGAGGACTCTCCTTCTTCATCTGTTCAGTCCCAGGTATTCCACTATCTTAATTCAACCCAATGAATGGGGGCAGAAGTCTCTATCAACTCCATCCACAGTGTCCTCCTCCACTGGCCAAGATCCTGGGTCCACACTAAGCAAAATTATAAGCTTTTATTTTTCAGATCTTTTCTTCTATGACTCCAATTTGCCAGTCTGCAGTCTTTTTCCTCTGTCTACAGGTTCCCAACATATTTTGGTTTTACCTTCTTTAGATTTTCTCCACCACTAACCTACCAAAATGTTCCCTTGTATCCTTCATTTCCACCCAGGTTTAGCTCTCAAAAGGAAGATTTATATGTGAACAGGTCTTTCACTGAATGCTACAAATATTTATTGAACATTTTTTATGTGCAAATCATCTCTGCCTTCAAGAAGCTCACAACCTATCAGAAGAGCTAAAGCCTCAAACAAGATATGGCCTAAAAGTTTAGTTCTATGGAGTTTCATGAGGCTGCGAGAGATTACATGATCTGTCCCTAGTGTTGAAGGATGGATTTGAATTCTCATCTTTCTGCCTACATGTTTATCACTCTAGTCATTAGACCAAATTGCTTTTCTGTTGAGCAAACTAAATACACATGCATAGAAAGTTACTGTCAAAGATATCAGAGAAGAGGCAATAGGGTAATATGACAGCCATAGTGAAGTTAATAGGATTGTGTTAAAACAGGCACAGTGTCCAAGATTGTTTCACTGTACTTCAACTGAGTCAGACCACATCTGGAGGGTTGTGGTTAGTTCTGAGCACCACATTTTTCTAAAGACTTTGACAAACTGTCAGTGGAGGCCAAATGATCATTTGTGGGAGATTAAAGGAAATTTATGTTCAGGTATCAGTTGTGTTCAATGATTTCTGAGGTCCATTCTAATGCTGAGATTCTATGATTTTATAGGAGAGATCACTCCTGATTGGGATAGGGTAAAATGAAAGAAGGCCTCCTGAACATCAGCTGGGCCTTGAAAAATGAAGAAAACCAGTAATGTGTCACATCTTCATAGCACTTTGATCATAATAGCCTTGTGAGGTAGATAGAAAAAAGAATTCCCAGTATAACAGAATTTCATAGTTAGAAGGGACTGCAACAGCCATCTCATCCAACTTAGACCATAAAAAGAATTCTCCATACAGCATATCTGTTAATAGGTCATCAACCTTTGCTAGAAGATTCTGAATAAGGAGAAAGTCACCACTTCCCAAGATGACCCATCACATTTTTAATAGATCTAATTACTAGGAAGTTTTCCTCTTATCAATCCTAAATTTGCATCTTCAAAACTTCCATGAATTACTTTGAGTTTTGCTCTATAGAGTCAAGAAGAACAAGCCTAATCTCCTTCCACTTGATAGCTATTCAAATACTTGAACACAACTTGTATGTCCTCCCCCAAGTCTTTTTTCTATATTACATTACATTATATCATATCATATCATATTTTCTATATCATTGCGATATGCTGGCTGATTTTAGAAAAATACAGAAAGACTTGTGTGAATTAATGAAAAGTGAAGTAAGCAGAACCAAGAGAATGTTGTATACAGTAATAGCAATATTGTTCAAAGACTAATTGTGAAAAACCAAGTTATTCTGAGTACTATAAATACTCAAGTCAACTATAAAGGGCCTATGAAGGAAGATACTATGCACCTCCAGAGAAAGAATTGATAAATAGAAGTATGAGTAGTATGGTTTTAGATATATTTATAAATCTATAGCAAATGGTAACCTTCTTTAGTGTGGGGTACGGGGAGGGAGGAAGACAGTTTGGAACTTGAAATGTAACAAAATTAAATAAAGAGAAAATATAAATATCTTTGGTTTCTTTGATCAGTTCTTATCTGCCCTTCACTATCCTGGTTGCCTTCCTCTGTACCCTTTCTGGCTTATCAATGACCTTTCTGAACTGCGATGTCCAAAACTGAATACAATATTCCTGGTGTTACTGAGCAGAACAGAATACAGAGAGACAATTACCTCTTCATTCCTAAAAGCTATATCTATCTTAATGCAATCTGATAGTCTATTAACTTTTTTTGCCTGCCTTATCATGCTGATGTCTTATATTGAACTTGCAGTCTACTAAAATTCTTTTCAGAATAATTGCTTTTCAACCATACCTCACCTATTTTTTACTCATTAAGTTGGTTTTCTAAACCCAAGTGTAATACTTTGCCATTATCTCTATTGAATTTCATTTTATATGATTTTGTTCAATATTATTATTTGTTAAGAATGTTTTGATGCCGACAGCTATACCTGAGGCTTTTTGTTGTTTTCAGGTTTGATGAACATGCCAGCTATACAGCTAGGTTGCATAGTAGCTAGAGCTGGTCTTGGAGTCAGGAAGGCATGAGTTCAATTCCTGCCTTAGACGCTTACTAGCTTTGTGGCCCTGGACAAGTCACTTAACTTTTCCTGCCTCAGTTTCCTTAACTTAAACATAATAGTAGCACCTACTTCCCAGGGTTGTTGTGAGGATGAGATGAGATCATATAAATAAGGCACTTAGCACTGTGCCTGGTACATAATGGGCATTTAATAAATGCTTATTCAACTTATGCCTTTATCTAATTAATTTATACAAATATTAAATAGCACAAAGCCAAACACAGAGCCTTGGGTTATGAGGTACTCCACTGGGGACTTTCTTCAAAGGTGATATGGAGCCAATAACAACTATTCTTTGAGTCCAGCCTTTTAATCAGTTCGAAATCCATCTACTATAATTGTATCATCATTTAGCCAACATCTCTTTCCCTTTTCTACATGAACAGTATAAGATACTTCCTTAAAAGTTTTGCTAAAATCTATGTCAGTTCTATCCATAACATTTCCTTGATCTATTTGTTTAGTAACCATAAAAATAGCAAATTAGGTTAGTTTGACATGATTTGTTCTTGGTGAACAATGCTGGTTCTTTGTGGTCATCATTTATTTTTTGGGATGTTCACTAACTATCTCTTTGATATTGCAGTTAAGTCAAATTTGCTGCTTTATGTATGCATTTTATTTTATTTTTAATTCATTTTTAATTTTGGCAAGTTCCCCAGCCTAAAGTTTTGGATTCCATTACCTTACTTATTTTTTTTAAATTGGGACAAGAATGAACTTTTTCTAATAATTCAATTTCTCTTCTCTTCTCCATGATCTTTCAAAGATTATTGATGGTAACTGAGAAGTCACATCTTCCAGTTGTTTCGGATCTCAATAATTTAGTTCTTCTGGGCCAAATGATGTGAACTCACTAAGCAAAGCTTGGTGCTCTCTATTACCTTACTCATCTTAGCCATCAAATCTCTAATCCCCATTTTTTTGGTTCCTTCCAATACAAAGACCAATGTCCTTGGCAGAGGAAACAAAAGCATGATGAGAACCGAGTTCAGTCTTCCTCTATTTTTAGTAACAACATCCTATACACCCTAAGCAGTAGTTTTGTCTTTTCTTTTTTCTTCTTTTCCCCAACAATAACAACAGCCACCTTTTGTGTTGTTGTTGCCCTTAGTTTTCCTCATCAGTCTCCCCTCGTTATGAGTTTTAGCATTCCTGATGCTATTCTCACAATACCTTATCACATCATTTCTATCCTCTCTCCATCACTTGTCTTGGTTTCCATCTTTTGTACATGACTTTTAATAGTCTGAGTTGGTTTGTAAATTCCCTATAGAGCCACATCTGTCCCTAGACAACTATCCCTTGTCTTCCTCATTGGAATTGTTTCTCTCTCCACGTTTTCAGAATCATTCTTGAGAGTTCTCATCCCTCCTGAGATGACTTCCCTTATAATATTTTACTTAATGGAATCCTACCTAGCTTTCTTCTGAATACTTGGCTGGTCTACCAAAACCCAGGGTGCATGTCAGATTACCCAGATTTCCTTTCCTTCTGCATCAGTTTTAAAGATGGAGTGGTTACTTTCTCCCAAGGTTCCCATCATTTTCACTCCAGCAATCATGTTTTCCTTATTAGTGGGATTCAGATGCAGAATAGAATTTCTCCTCATTTATTCTTCTACTTTTTGAGGATAAAATTTTCAATAGATTAATTGCTTTTGTGAGAGACAGAGACACAGAGAGAAACTCCAGCAGGTATGTAGACATGTGGAAAACTGAAGGTGTCTGTGTGAGACTCATGATTTGTTTCTTGAGCTCCCTCGCTATCAAGGTAGTCTATAGTATACTCAAAAGAAAATCTCTCTTGTTTCTATCCCCATTGATTTGCATCTGCATGTTCTCCACCATGCTTCCTCTTGCTTTGTTGACTGAACTTCATCACATGATGAATACGTCTTAATATACAATGCGACCACAATCCCTTTTACAGATTGCATTTATTTTGAAAAAGATTTACCCTTCCAGGAGCATATTCCAGTAATAATTTTTGTATTATCAAATCTCAGTTATACTTAGGAGGTCAAATTTTTTTCCCTGCATTAGAACTTCCAGTTCAATCTCATTTTGCAGATCTGGAAACCGAGCCTTACAAAATAGAAGTGACTTGCTCAAGCTCACACAGCTAGCATGTCTGATCCTGAACTCAAACCTCTGCCTCCAAACACCAAATATAATGTTCTTTTCATCACACAACAATCTTGTCATCAACACCAGAAGTAAAGAAGCTCTGCCTGGATTCATATAACAGCCAATAAGTGAGTAAGTGTATATGTGTGTGTGTATGTGTGTGTGTGTGGCAGGGGTGGGGGAGGGATTGGAGGAAGGCCTAGTAAGTTATCTCTACATCCTGAAATCACATCAGTGGGGAGTTGCCTATTCTGAGTATGGTAGGCTGTCAGGTGAATGACGGGGCTACTCTCCCTTCCTCCCTCTGAAAACAAATGTCCTTAGAGAGAATAGGCACAAACATTACTGGGCTGGGGATGGGTTGGTGTGGGTGAGGGTAATGAAAAGAAAGAGGGGTGAGAAAAGAAGGCAGGAAATCAATGCTTGATCACAAGCAGGTGGGAGCTGCAGTTGTGATGAATATTTACCGTGCAGTGGCCTAATGATTTTAGAAATGTTTTTCTGACTGTACTGAGTGCCTGTGGGATTGTTTTTCAAGAAATAAAATACATTAGAGCTCAGTCATTAAGAGCTTAAAGGAGGAGGAAGCCCAGGATCCCAGCCCATTAGCACACCCTGTAGTTAAGTAAGGGCCTCATTCCTAATGCATTTTTAATTTATTCTGTTTTGTAAAATAAAACTTTAAACTGCTCCATGTACCACAAAATTTGTAGGCAGCTCCCAAGTTTGTTCTTCCCAACAGTGCTGGAGGGAGGTAGTGTGGTGTAGCAGAATATTTATTGGATCAGATTTAGGAGACCTGGAGTTAAAGATCTATGTTTGAGTTCTGACCATTACTAACTAGCTTGGTGACTTTAGGCAAATCACTTCATTTCTCTTGGTCTCACTTCATCCTCTGTAAAATGAGTGGTTGGGACAAGAAGATTTCTAGAATTTCTTTTAGCTCTAAATTCTATGTTCCTGTGGCCCCAAGAACTCAGACAAATAGTGGGGAAAAGACACAGAGTTGAGATAGGTCTATTAACTGCTGTGTTGGATTATAAGGTTCTTCCCCCTCTAAGCTCCAATGTCCATTTCCAGGGGATGATATTGACACATAATAGGACAATGAAGCCAGTTCTGCTTCTGGTGTCCCACACCATCCCACCTTTGATAATCCTAGCAATATGTTTCCACAGATGGTAGGGGATAGAGTCCCTAAGTCCAGTTCAATGCAATTCAACAAGGCAATTATGTGCAAGGCACTGGGGATGCAATGTTAAAAAAAATGGAACAGGTTCTTCTCTCAAGGAATTTATATTCTACTAGGGTGATACAGAATATACTCAGATGAACAAATGCAAAGTATATGAATCAATAAACATTTATTAAGCATCTGTTATATGCCAGGCACTGTACTAAGTACTGGGGATACAAAATGAGGCAAAAGACAGGCCCTATCCTTGAGAATCTTACAGTCTAATGGGGGAGACAATATGCAAGCAAATATATAAAAAACAAGCTACTTATAAAATAGATAGGAAGTAATTAACAGAGGTAAGACACTGGAATTAAGAGGGTTGGTGAAGGCTTCCTGAAAAGGTTGGATTTGGTTGGTATTTAAATGAAACCAAGGAGGTCAATAGTTGGAGTGGAAGAGGGAGAACATTCCAGGCACAGGGGACAGCTAGAGAAAATGTTTGAGGCTGAGATGGAATGTTTTATTCATGTAACAGCCAGTGTATGCCAAGTAATATACTATAAAGGGCCAATGATTCCACCTCCCCTTCTCAAGTGCTTAGGATAAGTGGTTAGTTGAGCAGCATTTGATGGAGAAAAGAGAGCACAGATGAAGTTCACAGAAAGAAGGAGGTAGTTCAGGCATTTGGAAGAACTGTTGGATTGGCGGTGTAAGGCACTAGGACTGGGGTATAAAATTGTAAAATCTCCCTCTCTGGAGATATTAAAGGAAATGGCAGATAGCAATCTTTCTGTATTATTTTGGACACAGTCCTGAATAAGGTCAATCATATACACAAGCAATGAAAAGAATACCTTATTTGAAGTAGCTGCCTCATACCCCAATACTGTATCATGTTGTTTTCTCTTTTTCCTCTATATGATCTCACTGGGCAATCTCATCAGCTGCCATGGATTCAATTATCATCTCTATGCAGATGACTTCCAGATCTATATATCCAGCTCAGTCTCTCTCCTGAGCTACAGTCACATATCACAAGATGCCTTTTGAATATCTCAGACTGGGTATTCCACAAGCATCTCAAACTCAATGCATCTAAAATCAAACTCATTATCTTTTCCCCAAAACCTGTCTCTCATCTGAACTTGCCTATTACTATCAAGGGCACCCTCCTTCCACTCACCCAGGATCACAACTCTGCTGGCATCCTCAAATATTCACTCTCACTTGCCCCATATTTATAATCCATTGCAAAATCCTGTCATTTTTACCTTTACAATATCTCTTGTATGCTCATGCAGCCACCAACCTAGTTCAAGCCCTTCTTTTGCAATAGCTTTCTAACTGACCTTCTCCTGCCTGAAGTCTCTTTCACCTCCAATCTATATACTATCTGGCCGCCAAAATGATTTTTCTAAAGTATAGGTCTGAAAATGTTACTCATTTACTTATTAAATTCCAGTTTCTCCCCACTATCTCTACAATCAAATATAGCATCCTGTGTTTGGCACTGAAAGTTCTTCACAACTTGTCCCCTATACACAAAAATCCAGCAACACTGTCTTACTTGCTACTTGATACAGAAGAAAAGGTTGAAGAGTTGCTTATTGATAGATGTTACTGATCATGAGGAAGAGGAGGAGGAGGAAGAAAATGTTTCAACAGAATTCTCAATGTTTTTAACTTTGATTGAACTTGAGAAACTGTTCCTCAAGATTAGGGAGTGGAGTCCTAGTGACAAATGGGCAACCTGATTGAGGTGATACACATGACATGGCATCTCCTACCTCCATGCCTTTGCATTGGCTTGTCCCCAATGGTTGAAGTGCTCACTCTCCTTATCTCTATTAGTTTCCCTGAATTCCTTCAAGATTCAGCCCAAATTTCACCTTCTAAAGGAAACCTTTCCAGGTTCTCTAAGCTCCTATCATCTTCCCCTCTGAGTTCACGTCCCATTTACTTTGTATAATCTCGTTTATACCTAGTAACTTACATATTGTCTTTTCCATTAGAATGTCCTATACCCTCAACTTCTTGAGGGCAAGGACTGATTTTTTTTCCCTTTCTTTGTATTCCTAGTGCTTAGCCCAATGTCTGACACATGGTTAAGTGCTTAATAAATGATTGTTGACTTGAAGTTAGAAGATGAATTTAGATCCTAGCTCCATTCCTTGCTGTTCATGGGAACTCTGCAAAACACTACCTCTTACAGCTTCAGTAAAATAAAGGGGTTGGGCTAGGTTATCTTGGAGATCACTTCCAACTCTAAATCTTATTATCTTAAGGACAGTATGACCAATATTCCCTCTTCCATTCTCACCTTGGGGCTAGATGAGCCAAAGGTCAGCTAAGAATATTTCTAGCCTTGACAAATACTAAACTGGATCTAGTAGTTCCCGTCAAAGATAAATCTAGAGGTTTTTTGTCTTATGCCTTTCCATAACCTCAATCAGGTTGCCTGTTTGTCACTAGGACTCCAGTCCCTAATCCTGAGGAACAGTTTCTCAAATTCAATCAAAGTTAAAAACATTGAGAATTCTGTTGAAACATTCTCCTCCTCCTCCTCATCATGATCAGTAACATCTATAATAAGCAATTCTTCAGCATTTTCTTCTTTATCAGCCAGCTATAAGGCAAGTCAGCTAAATAGCTTGATAGACTCCATCCAAGGTACTTTGATTTACCATGATGTAGTGGAAAGAACATGATACTAGAACACCATGGTTCAAAGCTTCAGCATACTAGAACTCAAAACACTTAGGTTCTAGTCTTGGCTATGCCAAGTGACTTTGGATCATATGATCTTAACCTGAGAGCTTGAAAGGACCTGAGATGTCATTTAGTCCAATCTCCTCATTTTGTAAATGAGAAAACTGAAGTTCAGAAATGTTGAGTGATTTGCCTAGGGTCACACAGAAAATAGGTATCTGAGATAGGATTGAATGCAGATTTTCCTGACTCTAAGTCCAGCATTCTATCTACAAAGTGACTGGGCAAATAAGGAATAATAATGATACAACTCTTACAATGAATGGGGTTCATATTCCTATCCCTGCCCTCCAATTCCCTTCCCTAGCATTTCCTAGATGCTTGAAATGTCTTTGACAGGGGAGAAACTCTTTCTTTCCACAATGAGAGAAGACATAAAATGTGAACATGGCTAGGAAGGAGAATATTCTGATTGAAGTTTTTCCTAGGGTGTAAAGGCTATTGGATCATTCCCTAAAAGTCTGTTTTGATAGTGAGTGGAGAAAAGTGGCAGGTACTAAACATCTAAAGGAGGTGAGGGAGAGGGAAGAGGGCAGAGAAACGAGAGGCTCTGGCACCAAATATACTTGATTCACTTTTTTAACTCAAGGTAGCCCATCCTACTAACACTTCATTCTTTCCTAATTCTAATCATGTTCAGCGTGGGAGGGTGGACCATCCTGTAGTAGCATTCTACAAAGATATGCCACTATTTCTCTGTATTAGGGCCTCTCAAGCTACACTTGACATCATCTCCAGTCAAGGGAAAGCAGGCAAATAACTAGCTAGTACCACCTTACCTGGGAGCCAGTCTCCAGATATTCAACCCATATGACCTCTTGCCTAGGCCAATTGTAATTGTCTCCTTAGTGGTCTTCAATCTCTCCTCCCTTTGATAAATCCTACAAATCATGATTAGGTTAATCATTCTTGTGTATAGCTCTCATCACAGAATTCCCCTATCTCAAAACCATACATACCTACTTACTGCCTACTGAATAAGCATCAGATTCATTAACCTAGCTTTCAAAAGCCTATACAATGGTTGCTGTTGTTCAGTCATGTCCTATTCTTTATTATCCCATTTGGAGTTTTCTTGGCAAAGATACTGGAGTGGTTTGTCATTTATTTCTCTAGCTCATTTTACAGATAAGGAACTGAGGCAAACAGGATTAAATGACTTAAGGGTCACATAGCTAGTAAGTGTCTGAGGCTGGATTTGAACTTAAGAGATGAGTTTTCCTGACTTCAGGCCTGGCACTCCATCCACTGCATAGATGCCCTGTATACAATGGAATTATCCCAGCCACATTTCCTGTAACTTGCTATTCAACTGAATAAGCATTGATCAGGCACCTACTATGGGCAAGTCTCTACGCTAAGTGTGAGGCACACAAGGACGACAACAACAACAAAAGTCAATCTTGGCTCTCAAGGAGTAAAAAATTCTGCTTCAAGGCAGGGTATAATATGCACACTGACATACACAAGGGAATTTCAGGAATTAGAGAGTACTATCAACTTAGGGATGAGGGGAAACACTGAAGGATTCACATGTGAGGTGGCACCTGAGTTAACCCCTAAAGGAAGATAATAATACTAAGAGGCACAGGTGAGGAAGCACGTTTCAGGTACGAAGCGGGTGGTAATTTGTCCAAAGGCACAGAGACAGGAGATGTTATATAAAATTATAGGAGCCACTAGTAGCCTAGTTTGGCCATAATATTGTGTGTGTTTGTGTGTGTGTGTGTGTATGTGTGAAAGAGAGTATGATGCATAATTCCTGGTGCATTGTATTACTCACTAAATGTTAATTCATTGAATAATATGGAAGGTCTGGAAAAGGAGGAGGGAGCCAAAATGTGGAAGGCTCAGTTGGGGCAATGGAACAAATTGGAGATTCTTGAGTAGGGAAGTGAAATTTTCAGACATACCATTAGAATACTAATTTGTCTCCCAGTGTAGAGGATGAATTGAAGAGGGGAGAGACTGGAAGAAGGGAGACCATCTAAAAGACTATTGCCATAGACAGGGGAAAGGTCAGAAGGGCCTAAACTAGTATGGTAGTTGTATGAATGGAGATAAGGGGACAGTTGCAATAAATGTTGTAGAGGCATAATTAATAAGATTTGTCAACTAATTGGATATGGAAGGACAGGAAGAAACAAGAAGTAAAAATGACTCTGGGTTGAAACCTGAGTGACAGGACTAGAAGGATGGTACTACTCTCAGGAGAAAAGGGAAGTTTTGAAGAGAGATAGCTTGCAGGTCGGTGTGTGTGTGTGTGTGTGTGTGTGCTTTCCATAGTGTACATGTTGATTTTGAGCTGCCATTGGAACATCCATTGGAAATGGCCAGTAGACAGTGGTAACTGTAGCGAGTTTGGGGCTGGATTACAGATTCGGGGATCCATCTACAATTTAACCTTTGCAAGCTGGTTAGAACAAGAAAATGGAGACAGAATTTGGGGGGCACTTTTGCTTAATGCTGGAGATTATAGAAACATAGATATGGAATTGTAAGAGGGAAGAAGCCCACCCACAGAAGGGAGGGAGGTGGAAATGTGGGCGGACAGCTTCAGGTCTGCACTAGCCTTATCAATAGAAGGAAAGTCAAGAGGAAGTCTGCAAAAGTGAAAAAGAATAATGAGCTGGGAGTCAGGTACTGAGTCCTAACTAGAACTGGCTGTGCCACTAATTACCTGTATCAACTTGGGCAAATCATTTCCTCTCTGGCCCTCGGCTTTCTCCTTAGTTAAATGATGAGGCTAGAGCAGATGATCTCTAAAGTCTGTTTCAGCACTGTGCTTCCAGGACAGCTCCACCCTGGGGACGAAAGTACGCTTACTGCACTGATCCTTCCCTCCTTGTCATTCCAGACTAGTCTTTTCCTCTCACAAAAGAGCTCTAAAGTTTGATTTTTCTTTTGTGCCCGCGCCACTCCCCCCGTCCTCTCCCCCCCCCCCCCCCGCTCTGTTATTTTGCAGTTTGGCTCACACTTTATTTTCAGGATACCAATACCACTAAATTACTTTTTGATCTCCATGGCAACTTGTCACACACAAATTTAGTTGATAAAATAACTGGCAAGTGCTTGTTTCTGCTGTTAATTGGTTGGAGGGAATCAGGCACAGTCACCCCACAAATAAATACCCAGCCTTTATATGTAAGCTTGTCTTGTGGGGAATGCTGGCTGCCCTGAGACATTCTAGCTCAGCATCTAAACTTTACAGACTTAATCACTTGAGCATAATTAAATAATACACTTTGGATCTGCAGACTGCCAAGTCAAATCAAGTCAACAGTCATTTATTAAGTCCTCACTGTGTGTCAAGCACTGTACTAAGTGCAGAGGGGGCACAAAGAAAGACACAAAATAGCCCTCACTCCTAAGCACCTCCCATTCTAATTTGGGAAACAACATGTAAATAACTCAGCATACACAGCATATGTACAAAGTAGATGGGAGGTGATCTCAGAGGAAAGCACTAGCAACTGGGGGCAGGCAGGTGGGCGTGGGAAGAAAGCTCTTCCAAAACAAAAGGAGAGTTTTGAATTGCATCTTGAAGGAAGTCAAGGATTCTAAGGGTTTCAGGTGGGGAGAGAGTGCATTCCAGAAATGGGGAACAATCATTGCAGAGACATGGAGTCAGTAGATGAAGTTTCCTATATAAGGAAAACCAGTACTTATGGATCCTTATGAAAGGAAGTAAAGTGGAAGAAGAATGGGAAAGTAGGAAGCAGCCAAGTAATGAGGAAAACTCTGAGCAGAGGAACTAAAGGACCTTTTTGGTATAGTATGCCTTACAGACAGATATGGAGGCAGCTAAGTGGCACACTGGATAGAGTTCCAGGCCTGGAGTCAGGAAGACCTGAGTTCAAATCTGGTCTCAAACATTTACTAGCTGTGTGACCCTGTTTCTCTCAGTTTCCTCATCTGTAAAGCGAACTGAAGAAGGAAATGGCAAACCACTCCAATATCTTCACCAAGAAAATCCCAAATGGGGTCATGAAGAGTTGGACATAACTTAAAAATGAATGAAACAGACAGGTATGGATGCAAGCTACAGTAAATTCATCAAGGGAGTGTATATCAGGCATATGAAACAGCTAATGCAAAGGCATAGACGTTGGAATGGTGCACTCTGTGTACTGAAAAATGAGAAGGTAATATGAGTAGACTGTAGAGTATGTGGAGTGGACTAATGTATGAGAAGACTGGAAAAACAGGCAGAGGCAATGTTGTGAAGAGCTTTAAACGTCAAATCGAAGTGTTTGTATTTGATCCTAGAGGCAATAGGGAGCCACTGGAGTTTGAGTAAGTGGGTGAAACTTGCTTTGGTGATTAAGGAGGATGAATTGTAGTTGGGATAGACTTGATGTAGGAAGACAGAAGATTTTTGCAATACTCAAGGCAGAAGATAATGAAGACCTAAACCAGGATGGGAAGGGGACATACTCAAAAGAGAAAACAAAAGATTTGGCAACTGATTGACTATGTGGGGCTAGAGAGAGTGAGATGTCAGGAATGACAATGAGATTGTAGAACTGGGTGAATGCAAAGATGTTGGTGTCCTTGACAGTAACAGAGATATTTGGAAGAGGAGTGGGTTTAGAGAAACAGAAAAGATGAGTCATAATTTATACATATTGAGTTGAGCTGCCTACAGGGCATATGGTTTCAAATGTCCAATTGTTAGATGATGAGGCAGAAGTTCAGGAGAGATACTAGGGCTAGATACATAAATCTGGTAATTATGTGAAAAATGGCAATTGAGCTACTAGGAGCTAATGGGATGCTGAGAATGTATATATAGAGAGAGCTAAGAGTCCAGGACAGAGTCTTGGTATATACCTACTATTAGTAGTATAGACAATAAATCAGTGAAGGAGACTGAGAAATTATAGTCATATAGGTAGGAGAAAAACCAGGACAGGGGAAAATCATGAAAATCCAGAGAGAAAAGATTATCCAGGATGATACGATCATCAATGGTGTCAATTGTTGAAGAGAGTTCAGGAAAGATGAAGATTTAGAAGAGGTCATTAGATTTGGCAATTAATAAATTATTGGTAACTTTGGAGAGAGTAGTCATACTTTATTAGTGAGGTCAGAAGACAGTTTGAAGGGACTAAAGAAAAGAAAGAGGAGGCACCAAGTACATATGAATTTTTCAAGGAGTTTTGGGAGAAATGGAAGAAAGATACAGGATACTAGTAAATATGGTGAGGCCTAATGAAGTTTTTTTTTTTTAAGAGTGGGAAAGAATTAGGCATGTTCAAGAAAGAAACCAGTATATAGGAAGAAACTGAATATTAGGGATAAAGAGGATGATAATTGGGGCAGTCGATTAGAGAAGATGAGAGAAGGTGGAATAAAAGGAGAAGAGCAGGCTTTGGTGAGGATAAGAGCCAGATCTTCACTAGAGACTGAAGTTCAGAAGGAATTGTTAGAGATGATATCAAAGGGTTGTTGGTGGTGATGGTGGTCCTTCATTTTCAATGAAGACCAATGACATCACAAGAGTGGTATCTTGCACCTGAATTAGATTTAAGTGAGGCAGATAGTGAGATGACGAAATGAGAAATTTTTTTCAGTAAAGTATAAGTGCGGATAGTGATACTATGGAATCTTGAGGAGATAAGAGAAGATTTGGAACATCCATCATGGAGAAGAGGATAGAGAAGCAATCAATAATTCCCCCAAGATCACAAAGCTGGTAAGTTGCAAAGTCAAGATTACAGCCCAGGTTTCCCAAATAGAGGTCCAATGCTTTTGCCCACAGTGGCTCCCCAGGCAGATCCCACTTGGCTGGCTCCTTGAAGCTAGTCTAACTATTTGCTCCCTTAGTTTCTGGGTGCTTTGGCTCTTGTTCTAGTCTCTGCTACTTTTGTGACCTTAGGCAGGTCATTTAGCCTCTCCTACCTCAGTTTCCTCATGTATATTTTAAAAAAGAGAATTGGAATAGATATTCCTCAAGCCTTTTCTGGATATAAATTTATGGTCCTGAGACTCAGCCCAAACCACCTGATACCCAACTACTACAATAATTGTTTTTTAGCTTTTCTCCCTGAATATCATGCCACCTTCTTCCAATATATACTGCATTTGGCTGCCAGGCTAATTCTTGTAGTTTATCACTCTCATGATGTCCCACACTTATTTTAAAACTTTCAATACTGTCCATTCCTTAAAACATCAAATCCAGACTCCTGAGTCAGGCATTCTAAGCCTTCTCTAATGTAGCTTTCTGGGGGTCTAAGGAGTGTTCAGGGAGGACTAGCACCTCTGGTGTGAATGCTTTCTGAAAACTTTTCAGGGTTGCTCATCTACCTTTGGTGTCCACCTGTCACCTAACTCTCACTTGTGGCTCCAAAAAGTTGTAGTATGCACAGTGCCAATACCTTGGAAAAACCATCTTGGAAGACAGGCTAAGCCAGATTGAAGGTAACTGACAGGCCCCAAACCCATTGGTGAGTTAGGGGGATGTCTACCCCAAGCACATGAAGACTTCCCCCAGTTGAAAGAGCCAATAGGAACAATTTGTTCCAATGGCCTTGAAGGCAGCTAAAGCAGATGCTGTGGAGGACTTAAACTTTGGTCGAGGTCATCCACTGCATCCTGGGTTGTTATAGCAAGCACCCCAGCATATCCAGGAGGGCCTGCTAGCACAGGTTCTATTATCAGCTTTTCAAGGAAAGATAGCTTTTTAAAGGGGTCAACAATCTTACTTTAATTACATTCACCAGTTCAGGGGAAAGGTCAGCCCCCTAAATATGGAGACAATACAAGCAGAGAAAATACAAGCAGAGAAATTAGCACAAAGATCAACAGACAAGTCTCCAATTTTCTGAACAAGGTAATACAACCACCTGTATACACCACTGGATGGGGGAGCATCAACAACATCTTAGTAGTCTGGGGGGCTCTTAACAAATGGCTACTCAGAATCCCATCCAGAGAATCACAAGGTCATTTTCATAAGTGAACCCCCAAAGCAAAATACCAACCTCAGAATATATATACACTTCTCAGGGTCAGAAGTCATCACAACCTATGTGCTTCAGTGCCTAATTACCAAAAGATGTGAAAGCCTTCCTGCAAGCAAGCCTCCCCATAAGGAAGCTTCCCCTTTAAGCAAGTTCCTCCCCCAATGCTCTATGTGACTCAGGATGTATCACACCTGGGCTGGAGCTTAACGCATCTGTGATTGAACACACGTGGTCACATAGGCCTTATTAATGGATGAGGAAGATCTTCCTATTCCATTAACATTGCATGGGTCATCATTGATTGTCTTGACTTGTCTTGTCACTAGACTCTGGAAGAGAGAATGAGGCTGACACTTTTGTGCAATTCTGCCTTACTTAAATCCAGTTCACAAAGCAAGTTAAGACATCACCCTTTGATGTCATCGATCCTCTTCAAAATGAAGGATGAACAACAAACAGTCTGATTACACGTCTTCTCATCATTCAGGCTTCTCTTGTTTCTGTGAGAGTCCCCCCAGTACTTTTTTTTAGAGTAGTCCCCATGAGCCAATGCCCAGGTGGAACTCTGCCCCCCTCTCCCAGGGTTTTGTGTAGGGTATGGTTGGATAAAACCTTCTGGACAAAACCTTCAGCCATATCCTCTATACAAGTTTTTCTACTTTTATTTGGCTTGGCCAGAGATGTATCTCTTAAAGTGCTCCCAAACAGAAGATCCCTCCCTACCTCTCTCAAAATAAGTTGCAGATAGCACTATATACAAGTAGAAGAACAGACAGGATGACAATGGATGTGCCTAAATCCCTATATTTGGGAAGTTAGACTACTAGAGCATTAGGGTTAGAAAGGACCTTAATGAACCACCCGATTCAATCCTCTCTTACTTTACAGATGAGGAATCCAAGGCTCCAGAGTATTAAATGACTTGTACAAGGTCACAAATCAATCCATCAATCAACCAAAATGCATTTATTAAACTCCTACTGTATACCAGTGACAGTGCTAGGTGCTGGAGGCACAAGTACAAAGAATGAAATAATTTCTACCTGCAAGACACTTACATTTTAATGGAAGAGACACTAAGTACATTTTAAATACATACAGCACAAATATAAAGTGAATAAATACAAATATTACAGACTAGTTAAATACAATATTCCTCTGGGAAGGAGGACACTAGCAGGTGTTGGGATTAGGAAAGCTTCAAGGAGAAGACGGTCCTTGAGCTATGTTGTAAAAGATGAGATGTACTCTATGAGTTGGAGGTAAGGAGGGAGTGCATTCTAGTCCTGTAGAAGTCAATGCCGTGGCAGATGGGAGATTGGAAATGCAGTCTATGTATGAGAAATAGAGAGAAAGTTAGTTTAAGCGAATTGAAGAGTGTGGCATAGAGAATAATATCCAATGAGTCTGGAATGATGTTAATAATAGATTGTAGCAGAGTCCAGACTAGAATCCAGATCTCCTGATTTCTAGGCCAGTGTTATTTCATTCAACAACTTGATTCATTTAACACCTATTGTCTATTCTTTCTTTCCTAACCTTAATCGATTAGTTTCCCAAAGCGGCCTGACCTAGGACTTCTGGTGTAATGTGAGTAGCCAGGTGGTACTGAATTATTTGAGCAGAGAAAGCTCATACATTACCAACCCTGGAAATCACAGAATAAGAGCTAGTAGAAAGTTGAATGATCATCTAGGCTGATCTCCTCCCTACAGAGATGAAGAAATAGAGGCCCAGAGAGTTGAAATGACTTTCTCAAAGCCACATATCAAGTGAATATCAGAGTCAGGACTTGAACCCAGCTCTCTCAATATCCCATCCAGTGCTCTCTCTATAACACCAAGCTGCAATTGGATCCTTTGGAAGTGAAAGATGAATTTGAATTTAAAAAAACCTTGACAGTTTTAGCTACTGTGGCTATTTTTAATGGGCTTTTATCCATGATGCATTATTTTCATTGTCACCAGCACATCGGGGGAATTTCAATGTGCCTGTTAAAAATGTCAAGTTTATTAGACACTCACTGAAGGCTTGGTTAATTTTGTGTTTCTTTCTTTCTTTTTTTTTAAAAAAATTATTTTGGCATGCACTGCTAGTCCAAACATATGTCCTGATTTTTATCTCCTGATTTTTAAATATTTTTATAATGGGGTCTTATGAATCCTGTGAATTTAAGGGAAGGCTGAGGAATGCTCCCTCAGGACTAAAGCAATACTCCAGCTGCTCTTCTTTGCAGGGTGCCATCTGCCAGGCCCTCCCTGGAGGGCAAATGATGCACCCTGGCCAAGCTCAACAGCAGGGTCCAAGCCTCTGCCCTTCTGTTTCCATGGCCTTTGGTTGTAGAGCTGTGAATTCCAATGACATAGTCTCAGAAGCATCACAATTTCAGATGAGCAAAAGGGCAATGGCAGGACACATAGCAAGTGTCAGCAAGCTGCAGGATTTTTTTTTTTTTTTACCAATGATGACTTTCAGGAAAGAAATAGCATAAAAGTAATACTCTAAGGACATATCAAACTAGAAAAGAAGGTGGGTCAGTCATGTATCAAGAATGAGAGATGCCAGGTAGACATTCAGAATGTTGAACAGATGCCCAGGAAACACTCAGAGAAGCAGAAAATGGCCTCCAAGATATTGGTGAAATCCTCTATGGAGAATTTATGAAAAGGCATATGCAACATTCACATAGAACAAATGGAGTGCCATCTAAGTATCTAAAGTGGTACAATGGATAAACGATGTACTTGGAGTCAGGAAGACCTGAGTTCAAATCCTACCTCAGATGTTTATTAGCCGAGTGATCCTGGACAAGTCACATCACTTCTGCTTCCTCAGTTTCCCTATTTATAAAAATGGGGATAATAATAGCACCTACCTCCCAGGGTTGTTGTGAGGATGAAATGAGATGCTTGTAAGGTGTTTTGTAAACCTTCAAGTGTGATAGAAATGCTGGCTATTACTATTCTTATTGTCATCATTATTATCATCTGCACCTCTGGTGGTAATGGGTCATTTAAAGTACTGAAGGAATCCTATCCACACCACCCCTCCTGAGCAAGTTTGAATGTCTAAGTGGCAGCCCTAGCTGAGAATCAGATATCAAGCTGTATTTAATGTTCATGGCCTATCACCCTGGAAAAAGACTTTTCTCTATTTCCTTGGCCTTTTCTGGAAAAGCACTTTTAAGAGAAATAAAATAATGAGAGAAAAAGAGGGGCCCAAGAAATGTTTTTCTTCTCTTGCCATACTTTCAGTTCTTTGGCTCATCTTTCCAGGCAACTGCATTAAAGACACCTGTATTTATGTTGGATGTTGGCAGACTAGCCACCTGAGTCACTGCCAAAGAAAACAATCAAGCCTTCAGATCTCACACCCAGCTTCTTTATCACTAGCTGGGGTCGGCAAAACTGCAGGTCAGAGAGATGGAGAGTAGGAGGCCCTGCCCACAACCTCCCATTATGTAGTCTTTCCACAGGTTTTGATTGTGCCTAACACTGGATCAATGGTTCTGTGCACCTGGTAAAGGCTATATAATTATTAGTGCCTTTCCTTCTGCTAAGATAAATGGTATTGAATAGCTAAGCTCTCCTGAAATGGCTCTTGGAGGTGAAATCAATGTACTTTAGATTATTCTTTGGAGGCAGTGTCTTGGCCTTAAAAATCTACCCAGAGAACAATTTTGCAACTTCTGACTGCCCATGAAGCCCCTGCCTCCCTTGGTCTCCTCCTTTCTCAGCTCTGGGCATATAATATTCAGGTGGCATTGAAGTAGACGAGAAGAGGTGGAAGGAAAAAGACTTAAGAAGGACCTCAAACTATGAAGGCTGATGTCTTTGCCCACAGAGATGCAAGTACAGCTGAGCTAGGAGCAGGCTGAGTAGGTGAGATTAGATTCTCCCTAAACTATATGGCTTTAAACTGGAGAACTTCTTAGCTATAAATCCTACAGGAACCACACTCTTTCTACCCAGGCTTGTTCTTTCACCCAAAGCCTGTTAATTCTCCTTAATCACCAGCAAGATTTGGCCCCTCACTGTAAGGGTAAGACTGACAATTAATGTGAAAAAAAAACCAAGAAAACATGGGATTTTACATATGTTAATGTAAGGGGAAGAACAATGCTGGGACATTTGAGGGCTGGAGGTTTGGTCAAGCATGAGGAATTTTTCAGATGCTAATATGTACCCTGAAGAGTTAGGTTCTGTACCTCCCAGAGGAGGTGGAAAAAAACTTGTGACTGTTGGGGCAGAAGGGAAGGAAGAAGGAAGGTGGTCTAATTCAAGTTAGCCACCCTGAGCAGCCTGGACAAAACAGCTCACATTTGCTTAGAGTTTTATAAAATAGGTCTAGCCACATGAAAATCAAATGCTCCAAATCATGAGTAATTCGAGAAAAACATATTCTAAAAACTCTAAAGTTCTACCTCATTCCTATCAAATTTACAAAGATGACAAAGAAGGAAAATGACAATTGTTGGTAAGTCTATGGGAAGTCAGGCATGCTGGAGAATTGTTAGCGGAGATATGAATTGGTCCAGCCATTCTAGAGAGGGATTTGGAACTACACCGCCCCCCAATCATTAATCTGTGCATACACTTTGATCTATCTGTATTACTATCAATCAACAAACCAGCATGCATTTATTAAGCAGTTATTATACAACAGGAACTGTGCTAAGTGCTGGGGAAGCAAGTACATAGAATGAAATAATCCCTACTTGCAAGGATCTTACATTTTAATGGAGAGGGAAACAAGTAGATATGTAAATATATGTAAAATGAATAAATACAAATATTACATAGTTAAATCCAAAGTATTTTGGGTGAGAGGTAGGGCCCATCAGTTGTGGGATTCAGGAAGACTTCATGCAGAAGATGGTGCTTGAGTTATTTATTAAAGAAGGTGGGGCCATCTCCAGTCATCTTGATCTATGTCTTGCTCTGGACCCATATGGCTCCAGAGGAGAAAGTAAGGCTGGTGACTTTGCACAGCCCTGCCTCATTTAAATCTAATTCACTGACAAATTATGATATCACCTTACCCACGTCATTGTCCTCTTTGAGAATGAAGGACCAACAAAAACAACAAAGGATGAGGACTCTATGAGTTGGACGTAAGGAGGGAGTGCATTCCAAGTTATACCCCCAAAGAGATCAAAGAAAGGCGGGGAAGACCCATTGTAGTAGGAAGGCCGAATTTATGATCTCAAAAAGGATCACATAAATATCTGAATGGTTCAAAATCGTTGGGTATACAGAATTCTCCAAGCAGAAGGCATCAAAAAATTTATTCAGGGCCCAGAGCAACAAATTAGCGAACCAACTTCCCCATTCCAGTATTGTGAACACAAGCCTCCAGACCCAGTAGGCCCGCCTCACAAGAGTAGCCAAGAGGCCACAGAAAAATAACATGGCATAAATCATATTCACCGGCCTCAAGACCTCGCTCGGAACTCCTGGGTCCACACAGGGGTCAGCTCTGCTTCGGATTTTTTTCCAGCTGTAGCTTCTCGCCTCTCCTCACAGCCAAGCCTCTGGCGTTCTCAGGTCCCGCCTCAATGACTAGAGACCAGAGTCCAGAGGCCCATTGGTTCCCGAATTGGCCCCTTTTAAATCAATCTACGCCCACACAGGTTTCACACCTGACAGGGCTTTGGGCCTGGGGCTTAGCATTTAGCAGGTGAAAGTACTTTCACCGTAAACAAAAGCCAAACTCCTCAAGGGCACCCGTTAAACTAAGCCCATTTTGCCTTACTGGCACACCCATATATACAAAAATATTTCTAGCAACTTTTTTATAGCAAAGAACTAGAAACAAAAGGGGTTCTCATCATTTGGGGAAGTGACTAAACAAATTATTGTGGATCAATGTGATAGGACATTATAACGCAAAAATCATGCCTTCAGAGAACCTGTGAAGACTTGTATGAACCAATCCAGAGTGAAGAGAGTAGAGAACGATTTGTACAGTTAGTTACAACATTGTAAAGAGCAACAGCTTTGAAAGTCTTAACTCCGATCCAGGCAATGGCAACTAGAAATCTGATGTTGCTAATCACCTCATGAGAGAGGAATGATAGATATTGAGATTAAGAATGAGATGTATACAGCTTGATATCTGATCCTCAGCTAGGGCTGCCACTTAGGCATTCAAACTTACTCAGGAGGGGTGGTGTGGATAGGATTCCTTCAATACTTTAAATCACCCATTACCACCAGAGGTGCAGATAATAATAATGATGACAATAAGAATAGTGATAGCCGGCATTTCTATCGCACTTGGAGGTTTAAAAAACACCTTACAAGCATCTCATTTCATCCTCACAACAACTCTGGGAGGTAGATGCTATTATTATCCCCATTTTTATAAATAGGGAAACTGAGGAAGCAGAAGTGATGTGACTTGTCCAGGGTCACTCAGCTAATAAATATCTGAGGTAGGATTTGAGGGAAGTTCAAAAGGAAATGGACAATCTTGACAGCTTTGAAAGTAACCCGGTACATTTATGTACTTTAAAAAAAAAATAACGAAGAGCATGCTATATGTAAGAGATTCACAATTTCACATATAATTTTTTTTTAGCTTCGCACATGGAAATGTTTGCTTTTTGGTGTTTAATTTTGGAATAAAAAAGTAACATGCTCAGGTCTTGGAGGACAACTTAAAATAACCTTTCTGTGTCCTATTACCTCTAATATGCCCTGTTAACCCTCTTACTTCTTCATAAGGAGATCTTATGTTATTTTTATCCATAAAAAATGCAGTGTCTGAAAAGTCATCAGCAGATATGGATTACTGATGACCACTAAGCATTTAAGCACCTGGAGTGAATCACAGCTTCTCTGGGTCTCAGTGTCCTCATCTGAAAAATGAAATGATTGCTTAAGATACTTTCTGAGTAGCTAGTTCTAAGTCTTTATAGCTCCATGACACCTCTATCCCTTAAAATAAAAAGTATGATAGACTTAATGTTGTAACACAGTGAGAGGTATAAAGGGTGAACTATGGGAAAAGGCATTGGAGCTGAGCTGGAGTCAGAAGAACTGGTTTCTAAACCAAGCTCTACCAGTTACTAGCTGAGTAAGCCCAGGCAATTTACTTTTACTTCTTGAGCCTGTTTTCTTATTTGTAAAAATGTGCTAATTATGCTTGTATGACCTCCCTTGCAAGGTTCTTATGAGGAACTATTAAACCTAGAATCAATGAACAAGCATTTTATATAGCCCTACTGTGTGCTAGACCCTGTGCTAAATTCTAGGGATACGTTTGGGGTGTGCTAGAGTCAGCTCAGAAGTTAAATTTTCAGTGTGAACATTTATACAGTCAAAATCAGCAAATGCTATGAATCAGGACTAGATTTATCATTTTGTGGATTGTCTAGTCTTAAGAAAGTGATGGCGAAAATGATTTTAAAATTATTTTTATTTCATTAAATATTTCCCAATTACATGTAAAAAATTTAATAATTTTTTTTAATTTTGAGTTTGAAATTCTCTCTCCCTTCCACTCCTTTCCTCCCACTCCCTCCTACCCTCTTCCTTGAGAAGGCAAGCAATTTTATATCAATTGTACATATGAAGTCATGCAAAACATTTCCATATTAATCATATTGCAAAAGAAAACACAACCAAAATAATATAATAAAAATAAATTTAAAAACTATGTTTCAATCTGCATTCAGAGTTCATCAGTTCTCTCTCTAGAGGCGGATAGCATTTTTAATCATGAGTCTTTTAGAATTGTCTTGGATCATTGACTTGATCAGAGTAGCTAAGTCTTTCACAGTTGATTTTCCTTACAGTATTGCTATTACATTGTTCTCTCTGCTCACTTCACTTTGCATTAGTTCATATAAGTCTTCCCAGGTTTTTCTGAAATTATCCTACTCATCATTTCTCATAGGACAACAGTATTCCATCACAATCATGCCCCCCAATTTGTTCAGCCATTCCCCAGTTGATGGACATCCCCTCAATTTCCATTTCTTTGCCATCACATAAAAAAGCTGTTATAACTATTTTTGGACATGTAAGTCTTTTTCCCTTTTCTTTGATCTCTTTGGGATACAGAGCTAGGAGTGGTATTGCTGGATCAAAGTATATATACAATTTTATAGCCTTTTAGGCATGGTTCCAAATTCTTCTCCAGAATGGTTGGACCATTCCTACATTCAATCAAGGAGAAAAAACACGCATATACATGAGAATATAAAAAATAAATATTTGCAGAACAATTTTAAAATAAATTCAAAGCAGTTAAATATAAAGTTCTTAGAGGAGGGCACTAGCAGTTAGGGGGATAAAGGCATTATGTGGGAGGTGGTGCTTGAGCTAGATTTTGAAGGAAACGAAGGATTCCAGGAGCCAGAGATGAGGAAGGATTATTTTGCAGACATCTAGGATAGCCAGTGCAAGCACACAGAGACAAAAAAATGAAGTGCTATGTGTAAGGAACAGACACACACTAGCCAATTTGATTAGGACACAGAGTGCAAGAAGAGAAGAAATGCCTTCAGATTGTAGAAATGTAGGTTGGGGCCACATCTAAAATACAAACTAAAGAGATTATATTTCATAGTAGAAGGAATAGGGAGCTATGGAGGTTTGTTGAGTAGGGAGAAGATATGGTCAGATATATGCTTGAAGAAAATCATTTTGGTAGATCTGTGGAAGAGGGATCAGATTGGGGAGATACTTGAGCTAAAGAAACTAATGAGGGGACATTGCAAGAGCTAGGCTAGAGGTGATAAGGGCCTGAACTAACAAGATGATTGTGTGAGTAGAGAGAAGGGGGTCAGTTGTGAAAGATGTTGTAAAGGTAGAATGGACCTCAGAAACTTGAAGACTGAAGGATGATGATATCTCCAGCAGTAAGAGGGAAGTTCAATAAAGGGGAGAGTTTGGGGGTAAAGAGGATGTGCATATTTTTGGACATGTTGAGTTTGAGATTTGAAATGTCTAATGGTTTTTCAGGACTAAAGAGTCCAAGTTTATGTATATTTGATACTTGTCTGCACAAAGATAATCATTAAACCCATGAGAACTGATGAGGCGAAAGAGAAGAGAAGAGAGGAGGGGAAAAAGAGAGGAGACACTTTAGATATCATGTCATCTTTAAAAACCTTAAAATCATTGCCATTGAAGCAGATCCATCCACTCCTTTCCTCAAATGCATATCTCCAAAGAGATAGAGAACAAAGTGCTTTTAGGGACTTTTATATGCCTTTTCCAAAAACCTATAGCATACACAGGCATTCAAGAAATGGGAACACCTTTCCCCTGGCAGGGATGTGATGTGTTCTCTGCCATTGGTTTCTTTCTCTTCTCTTATCCGTTGGCCTGGCCCTGCAAGCATCCCCAGAGCTCTCATTTACAAGACCTTTTCCTTCACAATTTTCTCACCATAGATCAGATAAGACTATTATAGACATGTTGTTTCTAATCCACATCCTTTAAAGAGATCTAAAAAATGACCACCAATTAATTTGATATATTAGTAAATTATAGGCTTTCAATTTTTGGTTTCTTCCTACACCTACACAAACTATCTTTAGAGAGGCAACCAAAGCCTTCCTTTATCTGCCTAGGCAAGTTCTCAACTCTGTCCAGAGGCACAAAATATCACCATAGAAGAATCACCTTTTATTTTCACTCAAAGATGAAGATCATAGATTGTTAGAATTGGAACAGGATAACTATAGTTAGCATTTATTTTGTGCTTTAAGGTTTGCAAAGTGCTTTACAAATCTTATCTCATTTTATCTTCTTGAAAACCAGTGAGGTAGGTGCTACTATTATTCCCATTTTATAGAGGGGGAAACTGAGGCAGACAGCAGCTAAGTGATGGTCATGGTAAATGTCTGAAGCAGAATTTGAACTCTGGTCTTTCTGACTCTAGGTCCAGCATTTTATCCACTGTTCCACCTAGCTACATTGAAGGTTCTTTTAAAGATCATCGAATCCACTCCCTTCTCTCCCTTTTACTGATAGGAAAACTTAAACTTAAAGAGTGACTTGTCTAAGTTACACATTAAGTTAGTTGCTCTTCTGACAAGTGGCCCAGTGCTCTTTGTACTGCTTGTACTATGGAGGGGTGTAAAGGACATGAAAGATAGCAAAGGCTTCATCAGAGGAGAATGAAAATGTAGGATTTCTGTTGGTTGATGTAAAGGATGGGAAGTAAGCTGGCATAATAGATAAAAAGCAGATATGGATTTAAGCCCCACTGGCTGAGTGACCCTGAATAAGTCATTCAACTTCTCACTGTCCCCAGAAATCTCTCTAAGACTACAGAGGGAGTCCTGACTGGGAGTTCCCTAACTACACCAGTGAAATCACAGGTCCTGACTTTTTTTAAATTATTTTTTCTAATGTAAGAGAAAGGTCTGAAGGGATGGATATATGTAAAGAGTTTTTTACATGTTAATACATACCTCCCAGAATAGTGAAGAATCACAGAATCTCAGAGTTGGAAGGGACCCCAAAAGTCATATGGGCCAACCTGAACAATGCCTACATACAATATAGTCAACAAGTAGTCATCCGGTCTTTACTGGAAGACTTTCAGTGAGGGGACAACCACTAAGGCAGACTATTCTGTTCTGGGGTGGCTCTAACTATTCAAAAGTTTTTTCCTTATGACAAGCCTACATTTCCATTCTTGCAACTTCAATCTACCAGTCCTTGTTCTACCTTCTAAGGTCAGGCAGAATACATCTAAATCCTCTTGCCATGAGACATCCCTTCAAATACTTCAGAGAAATGATCATGTTTCAAAAGCTTATAACTTTTAGAGTAGAACAGATGAGGGAAGGAGGAAGATGGCCTAATGCAGGACATTTCTGGAGGTCCTTATGGTTTCAAAAGCACTTTCCTTACACCATCACTATGAGTTAGTCAGTAGTTCTCAACATTTTTTGTTCTGCAAACTCATTTCAACAACTGAAAAAGGGACTTCCAGGAGCCAAGATGGTGGAATACACAGTAAATCCCTGTAACTCTACCATATATACCTCCAAACAACCATAAAATAATGCCCCCAAACAAATCCTGGAACAGTAGAGCCAGCAAAAAGATGAGGTGAAACAATCTTTTACCCCAAGAAACTTGGAAGATCAGCAACAAAGGTCCATCTCACTTGGGTAAAAGGGGAACACATTCTAGGGTAGGAAGGATCTCAGCAAACCAGCAGGAGAACTTGAGCCCCAATGTGGTGGAGCAGGCAAACGCTAGCACAAGGGCCCCCATGGGCCTTACCATAGCTAGGAGAACCAGCTGACTCCATCATTAAGAACCACCACGTGCTTCAGTGTAGCCCTAAGGAAATGACACAGCAGGTAAGCTGCCAGATGTCTGTGACCTTCAGCAGCACCTGCCACTCCTTCCCCCCACTCCACCCCCTCAGCCCACACTAGACACATGGGCCTCAGGGCAGCATCAGCACAGCAACAGGTAAATAGCCAGGGCCTATAGCCACCGGCACAAGAACCCTGAGACAGTGCTCCTTCCACTCCAGGGGCAGAGCTCGAATTTAAAAGAAAGGAAAAAGTCCAAAAAATGAGAAAAAAAAAACAAATAAACAAAAAGAATCTGACCATATAAAGTTATTATGGTGACAGGGAAGGCCAAGACACAAACTTAGAAGAAGACAACAATGTCAAAATACTTGTGGGGAAAACCCCAAAGAAAAATGGGAAGTGTCTCAAGCCCAGGAGGAACCCATGGAAGGGTCAAAAAGGAGCTTAAAAATCATATAAGAGAGGCAGAGAGAAGATTGGGCAAAGATATGAGAATGATGCAAGAGAGTTATGAAAAAAAGAGTCAACAGCTTAGAAAACTGCTTAAAAATAGGATTGGCCAAATGGAAAAGGAAATACAAAAATCCACTGAAGAAGACACCTCCTTAAACAGTACAATTGGCCAAATGGAAAAGAAAGTACAAAAGCTAATTGTGGAAAACAACACCTTAAAAGTTAGAATTGCACAAGTGTAAGCTAATGACTCTATGAGACATCAAGAATCAATCAAATAAATTCAAAAGAATGAAAAAATGGAACCAAATGTAAAATACCTCATAGGAAAAATAACTGACCTGCAAAATATGGGGTATTCCTAAAGTGTGGACATATAGGAAAAACTCATATTTTCAAGAAATGAAATGACTGAAATTTTCAATATTTTATTTAATTGGAATATTAACAAATAGCATCTTGAACTTCAAATAACATCATGTAATTTCATATTCATATTCTAAGAATGAATGTGCTAAGATTGATGGCAATGTGGAGTTGTTGAGTTATTGCATTGAGTTTACTTGAATCTTGCAAAGTGCATCAACCTTTGCATCAGAAAGGATGGAATCATATTGAAGTTGTTGTTTGTTAATATTCCAATTACATAAAATGTGGTTGAAAATTTCGTTCTTTTCATTTCTCGAAAATATGGATTTTTGCCTATGTGTCCAGACTTTAGGAACACCCTGTAGATCCAGGAGAGACAATATCAGAATTATTGGACTACCTGAAAGCAATAATCACAAAGAGAACCTGGACAGCATCTTTCAAGAAATTATCGAGGAAAACTTCCCTGATGTCCTGGAACCAGAGAGCAAAATAGGCATTGAAAGAATCCATTGATTCACCTCAGGAAAGAAATCCCAAGATAAAAACTCCAAGGAACATCATAGCCAAATTTCAATAGTATCAGATCAAGGAAAAAATGCTACCAATGGCCAGAAAAAAAGCAGTTTAAATATGGGGGAGTCACAATCAGGATTACACAGGACTTGCAGCTGCAACATTAAAGTTTGGAGGTCATGAAATATGAGATTCTGAAAGGCAAAGGAGATAGGACTAAAACCAAGAATCACTTATCTGGCAAAATTAAGCATAATACATCAAGAGAAAAAATGGTCATTCAATGAGATAGAAGGATTTCAAACTTTCATAAGAAGACCAGAACAAAAGCAAAAATTTGACCTCCAATAACAAGATTCAAGAGAAGCATAAGGAGAGAGCTAAATTATTTAGATCTCTACACAGGAAGATGATACTTGCAATTCTTCAAAATTGTATCACTAATAGTACAGCTAGACGGGATATACATAGAAGGTATGGGTGTAAGTTGAATTTGATGGAATGACATAAAAAAATTAAGGGATGAGAATGAGGAGTACAATGGGTGCAGGAGGAAGGGAGAGGTAGAATAGGGTAAATTATTTCACATGAAGAGGTGCAAAAGACCTATTACAGCGGAAGGGAAGATGGGAAGGTGGGCAATGAACATTACTTGAACCTTAATCTTATCAGTATTGGCCCAAAGAGGGAATAATATACACAATCAGTTGAATATAGAAATCTGACAGGGAAGTAGGAGGGGAGGAGATCAAGAAAAAGTGTTGGGGGAGAGGATTCTGGGAAGATGGCGGAGTAGGTAAGAAAATTCCAAGCTCTCAAGATTTTCCCCCACAAAAGAGTTAAAATAGCACCTTAGGGCAAACAAAGTATGGGTGGAGACAAAGAAAAATAGGGGCACAACCTGGGTTTTCAGACAGTTTGAGAAGATCTGAAGAAAAAACCCCAGGACCAGGTTTGGTCTCCATGAGGAGTAAACAGCTCCAGGCTAGGTTCTGTTTTAACAACAAGCCGGGAAACCACTTACACAACTAGCTGCAAGCCCTGGGGTTAGTTGGTCTGAGAGGCTATGCCTCGGCCCCATCCACTGGAACTTTTCCCCCTGGATAGTGAGGGGAGTTGTGCATTTGAGCCCCGGAAGACTGTGGGAACCTCTGCTGATGAGGAATGCCAGACTCAGCTGTGTTGTGAGGAGTGGTGGGGGTGAGAAGGAGCCAGCACACGCTGGATGAGTGCAGAAGCACTGGGGTAGAAAGCCTCTGGCAGTGGGCACTTACAGAAGATTGGAGTTTTGGCTTTGGTTACAGGCTAGAGGAGAGAACTAAAGATCTGGGGCAAGAGACACCAGTTCCCATACCCCAGGGCTAGAGGTGATTACAAAAATCAAGTTATTACTACAAAAAAAAAATGCACAGGCAAAGGAGAAAGAATCCAACCATCAAAACCTATTACAGGAATAGAGATGACCAGGGTTCATCTTCAGAGGAGGATATTGAAGTAAAGACACCCTGAAAGAGCAATGTCAAGTGGTCACTTGCCCAAAAAGAATTTATAGAAGATCTTTAAAAAGACTTTAAAATCAAATGACAGAGAGAGAGGAAAAACTAAAAAAAAAAAATCAAAGAAAAACAAGAAAGTTATGAAAGGAAAATCAACCAATTAGAAAAGGAGATCCAGAATCTCAAGGAGGAAAATGACACCTTGAAAATTAGAATTGGGCAAAGTGAAGCCAGTGAAATTATAAGAGATCAAGAAATAATTAAACAAAACATGAATAACGAAAAAATAGAAGAGAAAGTGAAACATCTTATAAGAAAAACAACAGATTTGGAGAATAGATCAAGAAGAGGAAATACAAAAATAATCAGAGTAACTGAAAGTTATGATCAAAAAAAGAATCTTGATACAATAATACAAGAAATAATTAAAGAAAATTGTCCTGAATCATTAGAACAAGGTGGGGAAGTAGAAATAGAGAAAATCCATCACACACCACTTAAAAGAGATCCTATGAGGAAAACGCATAGGAATATCATAGTCAAATTCCAAAATGCCCAGCTCAAGGATAAAATATTAAAAGCATCAAGGTTAAAACAATTTAAATATGATGGTGCCACAATTAGAATTACACAAGACCTAGCAGCAGAGACATTAAAGGACTGCAGGTCTTAGAACATAATATATCGAAGAGCAAAAGACGTGGGGCTCCGGCTGAAAATACCATACCCTTCAAATTTCAGTATTATCTTGAATTAAAAAAAATGGACATTTGACAAACCCTCAGACTTTCAAGACTTTGTTTAAAAAAATCCTCAACTTAATAGAAGATTCGACATACAAGAATCAAGAGAAACATAAGGTACACATCAAAGACTGACTAAAAGGTATAAGAACAGATTGCTTACCTTTTATATGACGTAAAATGTAAAATGTATGTCTAACATTCTTATTAATAATTGTCAAGCTCATGAGAAAGAGGGGGATAAACCTGACTATGATATGAATTTAAAAAGAAAAACCATTTAGAAACAACTAAAAACAGTAACTCTTTTATACAAAAGAAGTGCAAGAAGAAGAAAGGATACAGAGGATTTAGGATTTAAATGGGGCAGGAGGGCTGGTAGTTCTGGTAACCTACTTTCATCGGGAGTGGGTTTAAGAGGGGACAATATATATATATTTAGAAGAGTATAAAAGTCTTCTAAATTTAAAAGAAATAAAATGGTAGGGGTATAGTGAGGGAGGAGAAGACAAGGCAGGGATTAGGACAAGGGAGGGATTTTTAGAGGGGAGAATGAGGGAACAGGTAAAGAGAGTTCAGATTAATGGGAATGGGGGGATAGGGGAGAGATCCTTAAAGGGGAGAAGGCAAGTAATAGGAGGGCAGGGTGGTTGGTGGAGGGGTGGGGATAGGCAAGTAATAGGAAGGTGATGTAGTTGGTAGAAGTAAAGTAGGGGAGGCAAGAAGGATAGGAAACAAAAGATATGTACAAACATAAAAAACAAAAATCAGGAGCAGATTATGTTTGGGAAAGTATATGTCTATATACATGTGTATATATGTATAAGTGTATGTATATATCTGTACGTGTACATATATATGTATACATATATATATACATATATATATATCAAGAAATATCTAAATTGTATTGTAGCCTCCTGGGGGTGGCGGGAGGGGGAAAAAGGACAAAGTTAAAAGTGCACAGCAGAGAACAAAAGAAAACACAAGGAAGCAAAGAAAAGATGGACAATTCTCAACACAAAGTGTATTGTTTATCATACAGGATTTCTTGAAATGAAAATCTATTGCTACATATTTTGAATCCTCTCCTATGTTCTGCTATGCACATGACATGATTTTTTTCTTTCTTGCTTTATATTTAAGTTTTAATATTTAAGTTTATGATATGTTTTTCTTTCATTTCTCTATTTTGTATTTGTGTTCTGATAAAATAAAATAAAAAATTATAAAAAATTTTTTAGAATGGATGGGGGTGGGGACTGGCAGAAGGGAGGGCAGATCAGTGGAGGTGGTAGATAGAAACAAAACACTGGTGGGAGGGGAAGGGGTGAAAGGATAGAGAGGACAAACAGGAAGAAGAGTAGGATGGAGGGAAATACACAGGTAGTAGTCATAACTGTGAAATGTGAATGGGATGAACTCTCCCATAAAATGGAAGCTGATAGCAGAGCAGATCAAAAACCAGAATCCTACAATATGTTGTTTATAAGAAAAACACTCAAAGCAGATAGACACAGAAAGAGTAGAGGGGAAGAATTCATGACCAAGCAAGGGAACATTACAAAATGTAAAATAGATAATCTTAATTAAAAAGCTTTTGTACAAACAAAACCAATACAACCAAAATTAGAAGGAAAGCAGAAAGCTGGGAAACAATTTACAGCAAGTATCTCTAATAAAGCCCTCATTTCTCAACTATTTAGAGAACTGAGTCAAACTTATACGAATACAAGCCATTCCCCAACTGATAAGTGGTCAAAGGATATGAACAGGCAATTTCCAGATGAAAGAATAAAAACTATCTATATGCATATGAAGAAATGCTCTAAATCACTTTTGATTAGAGAAATGCAAATTAAAACAACTCTGAGGTACCACCTCACACATATCAGATTGGCTAATATGGCAAAAAAGGAAAATGATAAATGTGGGAGAGGATGTGGGAAAATTGGGACATTAACATTCTGTTGGTGGAGTGGTGAACTGATCCAACCATTCTGGAGAGCAATTTGGAACTCTGCCCAGAGGGCAACCAAACTGTGCATTCTCTTTGATCCAGAAATACCACTATTAGGCCTATATCCCAAAGAGATCATAAAAAAGGGAAAAGGACCTCCATGCGCAAAAATGTAGCAGCCCTTCTCATGGTGGTAAAATATTGGAAATTGAGGTGAAGCCCGTCAATTGGGGAAGGACCAAACAAGCTATGAATGTAGTGCAATATTATTGTGCAATAAGAAATTGGGAACAGTCAGATTTCAGAAAAGCCTGGAAAATCTTGTACTAACTGATGCAAAATGAAATGAGCAGAACCAGGAAAACATTGTTCACAGTATTAGCAACATTGTGTGACCAACTATGAATGACTCAGCTCTTTTCAGCACCTCAATGATCCTAGACAAGTACAAAGGACTCACAAAGGAAAATGTTATCCATATACACATAAAGAACTGATGGACTCTGAATGCAGATCAAAGCATATTTTCTTTATTCTTTCCCTTTTGATCTGTTCCTTCTTTCACAACTGTGACTAATATGGAAATATTTCTACATGATAGCACATATATAAACTGTATCAAACTGCCTACCATTTTCAGAAGAGGGGAGGGGAGGGAGGGAGAAAAATTGGAACTCAAAATCTTGAAAAAATGAATGCTAAAATTTTTTTAACATGTAACTGGGGAAAAATAAAATACTATTTAAAAAAAAAACAACAGAAAAATGTGTTGTGAGTGAGCCTCCAGGGTAATTCAATATCCTACTCATAATATTCTGCAACTATTTACAGTTTAAGGTGCCATTAAATAATTTTTGGCATGAACCTCTTGGACCATTATCATTATCCCCCAAGGGTTCACAAACCACTAAATGGGAACCACTGAGGGAAATTGTACAGTCAGTCAATAAACATTTATTAAGTGCCTACAATATGCCAGGCACTGTGCTAAGCAAAAATATTATTATACTATCTCCACATTACACATGAGGTAACCGAGAGTCAAAGAAGTTTGGTGAGTTACTCCAATTCACATTGCTTACTAGGGCTAGAGTAAGCTTTTACTTGCCTCCCCGCACCGCCACCAAGCTATCTATTGGGTTTATGGAGCTATGAATTGCCCCATGGAGAGATCACAATGAGCATTTCTCTGGGTTCTTGGCCTCCTGAAAATTCTTCCCCATGTAAAATGGGAAGTAAGAGTCTATGGCTGCTCTATTAACTAATACCTGGCTGTGGAAAAGTTCACACACATATTGCCAGAGCTAGCTCAGTGTCTGGGAGGCTCTGAAAGAAAATGTGGGAGAAAAGAGGTATTAGGCTACCTACTAAACTGAAGGTCTACAGACATGTGCTGACCTCATCGTTGTATGACTATGATACCTGGACAGTGTACCAGCACCATGCCAGAAAACTGAGTTGCTTCCTTTGAATTGTCAGAGGAAGATTCTGAAGATCACCTAGCAAGATAAAGTATCAGACACCAATGTCCTCTCTTGAGCTGAACTGGTAAGCACTCAAACTATTGCAGAGTGCAACTCTGATGGACTGGCCATGTAGCCCAGATGCCAAGTGCATACTTACCTAAAAGACTATTTTATGGAGAACTCACACAAAGCAAGCACTCACATGGAGATCAGAAGTATGAGACACTTTCAAGGTCTTTCTGAATAACTTTAGTATCAATTGTGAGACATGGGAGGGGTTGGCATGGGACTGCCCAGCATAGTATGCCTGCATCAAAAAAGGTGCTGTGCTCTATGAGCAAAGCAGAATCACAGCGGCACAAAGATAAAGTGAACTGCACAAATCCAGAGACATCTCCATCCCAAATGTTCTAATGGAGTACTTATGCCCAATCTGTGGTAGAGCTTTCCAAACTCATTTTGGGCAGATTAGCCATAGCCAAACACACTGTACCCTGACCCCAACATTGCGATGCCATTGGTCTTCTTTGAAAACAAAGAATGAATCACATCCAACCCATCAAGGACCTTATATATCATTGCTGGGATTGATCTCCTTTTGGTAGTCTTTGGTAGTTTTTTCTAGCACTGAGGATGCACAGTGAAGCATAGAATTTGGACTTGGCTAATGTGAGAATTTGTTTTGCCTGACTATATTTGTTACAAAACTTTCATTTTCTCTCCCCACCCCCCTTTTAATGGGGAGGGTTGGGAGAAGGGAAAATTAAATGATTTAAAAAGAGTTTGTTCCATCCTTTCCAGCTTATATGCTTAGACCAGCATTCCTTTAGGGTCTGACTCTTTATGCTTACTCCTTTTAGCATTTCAATATCATAACAGTTTGGGCAAGCCTGTCATCCTTCCTGGATATCACAGTCCATAGTCACCCATTTGACCAAGAGAGCTGATTGGGTAGTTCCTGGTAAACAAGGATCCAGGCAGCTGGAAGCTCCTTTTGGATCTATTTGGAGTTGTTCCATGAAACCTGGCTGGTTTTCCTACCCAAGTTCACTTGTAACTGTCTAGTTCCAAGAGTGCTTATCCTGGAGCCTGTTTATATTTTATTTTGATAATTACATTTCAACATAATTCGTTTCCTTTGAAATCCTATTTATTTTGTTTTATTAGGAGAAGGGGCCCTGAGGTTCTTAAAAGCTTAAGAACCCCTGGTTCTGACCTGTACCTAAACAGGAATCCCCTCCACAATGTCCTTAACAAGCAATCACCCATCATCTGCCCAAATCCCTCCAGTGGTAGGGAACCTAGTTCTACCCAGGGCAGGCTCTACATGGGTTCTAGAAGGATCACATCCAGAAGGTGAGGATTGTCCTGTCCACACTGCAGGGAAAAGTCTAAGCAGACCCATAATTCAACTCAGTTAAATAGGTATTTATTAAATACCTATTATGTACAAAGCACTGCACTGGAGGTAGAAGCACAAGGAAAAGTAGTCCTTGTACTCAAGGAGAGGAAGGTTAGGGTGGGGAGCGGGGAGAGTGGGATGAACATTTCCAACATTTACATAAATAAACACAAAATAATTGAGGAGAGAGGTCAGAAAAGAGTTTTCATGGTCACATGAGTTGGACCCTGAAGGAAACCAGCAAGGTGAAGATAGGCCAAAGGAGTACCTGCCAGGTTTTACCCAGGGTGCTAATCTCCTTCCAGATTCTGCTTTCCACATTCCAGTTAGCACTGTCTTTCTGAGACTCAATGAGGTATGCCCTGAATTGACCACTAAAATATAATCTGGGTCTGAGGAAACATAGCTAGACCTGAACCCAAAGCAGTGTTAAGATCAGAACTGGGAGGAGCTGGGGGGGTAAAAATTCTACTCGACTTGCTAAACATCCTACCCAGTGGGACTTGTGCAAGTGAGTGCTTGAACACATCACATAAGAACCCCATTTCTACCCTACTTGGGGCAGTACATAGACATGCTCAGATGATATCTAGATCTGGGGTACCAATTCTCACTCCCCACCCCACCCCCAACCCCAGCTCTCTTTTGGAATTTTGGAACCACAGATTGAATTCTGGAGATGAACATTGCTTTGAGCTCTTGGCCTCCTAGAAATTTTTCCCTGTGGAGGCTGACCTCCTTTCTCAGCAATCCACAGGGGCTATTCCCTAATTGCTGGAGGGTAGCTTCTCCCAGCCATTTAAACTATGCTGTGGGATTATAAAAGATCAATAACCTTCGTTGCCTGGAAGCATCTTCCTCACTTGCCTTCCAAAGCCTGAAATTTCCAACCTTCAAATGACTGTCAACAAAGGCCCTGTCTCAAGAAGGCCCTACACAAAATGTCCATGTCACCTGGCAACAATTGAGTCTGTCTGATTAGCTAGCTGCTTTCCGAAGTCCTGAGAGTCAGGACAGTGTACAGAGACAAAGGCACTGTTGGGTATGGGAAGGGAAGCATGAGGTCTTTGAGCCTGGATTTGAGGGTCTAGGGGAAAGAGGAAACAAACTGGGGAGGGATGGGGATTTTGAAGGCAACACTGTCTCTTTGGCATGACATCTTTGCCTTTTATATCTCTGCTAACAGGCAAACTTTAAGGGTTCATATTTTATTAAGACAGCAGTGAAGGCTTTGTCTTGCCCTCAGGGAGAGTGATGCTTCGAAGCAGGGAAATCAGGCAGCAGAAGTTTTTTGCCAAATGCACCTTTAGAAGGTTCCCCCACTCTCAGTTTGCTTGCTGATGGAGCCATGTGATCCACTCAAGCACTTATTCAGAATAAGAAATGACAAAAAGCCTTCAGAGCATTTGCAGAAAGTAGTCTTACGGGATGGGCCATGGTGTTTACTGAGGATGGGGAAAAGACTGAGCTCATTAAACATTATGGGGAATTGCATTGAACCTGGCTCCCCATTCTGTCCCATCCCCACCTCTTGCAGCAGCCCAGGAATAGCTGATCTCCAGACTGATTCACTTCCCTCCCCTCTCTCCCCACCTATGAGCAGAAATAGAAGGATAATGCTGGTTAGTACAAGGAACAGTTTTCCGAGCTGGGAGCTTTTGGCTGGGATTTGGTGATTGTTACCTGAGCCAGGAAACCATGATTTAATGGCAGTACTGTGAGAGAACCACATGATTTCCCCATAAAACTCCTCCTGTCTCTGTCTCTCCTCCCTCTTAACGTTCCCTTCCTCTTTCCCTCTTTACTTGTTTCCTTCCCTTGTTCCGGAAGGCAGCTAGGTGGTGCAGTGGATAGAGGGCCAGGCTTGCATCCAGGAAGACCTGAATTCAAATTTGCAGGCTCAGATATTTATTAACTGGCTGACCTGGGCAAACCACTTGACTTCTGTTTACCTCAGTTTCCCCAACTATAAAATGGAGAGGGTCAAATGAAATAATATTTATAAAGTACTTAGCACAGTGCCTGGCACTATACAGTGGCTATTTTCTCTCTCTCTCTCTCTCTCTCTCTCTCTCTCTCTCTCTCTCTCTCTCTCTCTCTCTCTCTCTCTTTGTCTCTCTCTCTCTCATAATTATAATTGTACATGGATACTATTATAATTATATATATATATATCATATAGATAATATGATATGTACTATTATAATTATAATCATTCCTCTCTGCATTCCCGGGCAATGAGAGAGGCAGGAGATAGGACTCCTGGTTTCTGGAGCATCAAGTGAATTTTCCCAGCAGGATATCCTCTTCCATCAAGACAATGGCAAAATCTCCTAGAGTTTTGAGTTTTCCTATTTCCTAGGGTCTATTCAGGGTTTAGGGGGTCTTGCTTTTTAGAGGATAGCCATAGCCTCATAATCCCCTTAACTCAGGAACTCACCTCTCTCCAGCAGGTAAAGGCCAGTGTGTGCATATGGTCCAGGGACCTGTATGTTTCAAACGAGACATCATAAAGGAGGTCATAGAAGTAACTATCTGAGGAGCAAGCGGGGGGGAGCAGTCTGTCTTTGGCAAGATTTTCAAGAAGGAAAAATTCATCCTAGGTGGCAGCATGGTGTCATAGGAAGAGCACTAGATTTGGATTCAAGAAAGAACTGGATTTGAATTCTGCCTTTGACAATTTTGAGATGGATGACTGTGGGCAAGTCACTTAACCCCTCTGTGCCTAGGTTTCTTCATCTATAAAATGGTGATAATAATACTTTTCTTGAAAGAGTTGGCATGAGGAACAAATGGAATTGTGTATTTTAAGTGTTTTATAGGCCTTAAAGCATTCTAGAAGTGCCATCTATAATATTAGGTATTCTGTTTCTCTGTAATCTTTGTACTCTTGGGCACCCTCCAGTATCCTCAGTCCCCCCCTCCACTCTTCCAAAATCAGGAAAGCATGTGAAATACTCTTTCATCCTGAAGGGATATATGGCAGAGAAGACTTAAAGTTTGCTTTCTCCTAGGAGCCCTTGTATTTTATTAGAGACTGAAGTATTAAGCCAAATAAATAAAAATCTCATTGTTGGGGAGGGGGTTGTGTCACAGAGGAACTTGCTAGTGGAGTATCTTGAGGGGCTCAGGGGTCTGTGCCAAGGTAGAAAGGACTCTGGGTTTGAATCCTGGCTCTTCCATTTACCAACCATATGATCTCATGGAAGTTGTGGTATCTAGATTTGAAAGAGACCCTAGAGTCTATTAAATATAATTTCTTCATTTTGTAGGTGAGAAAACTGGTGGGGCCTAAGGAAACTGTGACATATCCAAAGTAATACAGGTAATAAGCATTAAAGGTTTTGAATCTGGGTCTTTTGTCTCTACTACCAGTACTCTCTTCCCCGCACCTTACTGCCACCTTGCTAAATGATGCCAACATATTAGCAATGCCTGTGGGAAACCTAGATATCGGGGTTACAGGAAGTCATAGAATAGAAGAGCTGGAGCGAGCATTTGACATCATGGCGTCCAAACCCTCCATTCTTACAGATGAGGAAACCAAGACTCAGATTTACATAAGGTGACTTTTGAGTTTCCAGATTCTCAATCTAGTTATTCTTTATGTCAATGGCAGCAACAACAACTACAACCATGACCACCACGACAACTCACATCTACAAAGTTCTTTAAGGTATACAAAGTTCTATGATTACAAGAACAGTTAGGTATACAGTGCATATGTGTGTGTTACTACATGCATTTCTTTGGGTCACATTATTCCTTGGGCCAAAGCATTAACCAGCGTAAGGCTACCAGGGTTTTTCTTAGGGCATAAAAATGTAAATGGTGCAAAATATTATTCTTACAGCAATTAATCCCCAACCCCAACACATACACATACATTCATCTTGCTTAATTTTTATATTTTTTCAGACCATGAATTACAAAGTTGCCTTGAAGCTGCTTTCTGTGGGTACCACAATTGCTATTTACTGTTCTGTCTGTGATTTAAACCTAGGTCTTCTGATCCCACAATTTATTTTCTTTCTTCTCACTACTCTATGTAACTCTGACAGTGTGCGTGAACCTAGGCAAGTAGCTTAACCTGGTTTCCTCATATATAACCTGGTTTCCTCATCTATAAAATGGAGATAGAGATAGAAACTGGGCCTATGATTTCATTTACATAGGAACTTTTGGATAAGGAAATTCCTAACAATGGTAGTCAAAACCATCTTATGATTTTAGGAGCTGCCTAGAGCACTGAGAGGTCATGAGTTGCCAAAGGTCACAGGCAATATGTTTCCCAGCAAAATAGGAATGATAATAATACTTACATTACCTATTGCAGGATTTTTGGTATGAAAAATTGTGTAAAGTGCTGCAGAAATGTGAACTATTTTTTCTATATCACATTGCTTCTGATTTGGCCAAAGTCAAGGCACCACCAGGTGACAGCCTGACTAAATTACAGACATAGCTTCTGCAGGAAATAGCCTTTGGAATGTCTTCAACTCAGTCATATAAAGTTTCAGGGTATTAGTAGGTTAATGTGTTATCTCTGCAAGACTACATACACATATTAACTGGATCCTCAAAACAAGAGAAGTTAGTAGTAGTGGGGATTTCAGAAACTATGGTAGGATAGAACGGATACATTTTCATCCCTGGGGAATGGGGTGGGTTTCTCGGTGATCTATGAATAAATAATTCCTCATACGCAGCTCTCTATTCCATTTACACATCACTAACCATATACCTTAAAACAACCTGCAAAGGTTGTGTTTTTCCCTCAAGTACCCTGCTATTTGTTGCTGCTGATGTCTTTGAGATAGTTTCCACTTTTCCAGGACCACATTCTTAGGTTTTGAACTCATCCAGTCATCCCCAAATGAGTCAGGCATCTAGAGATACTGGATTTGATCAGAGGGGAATTTCTCTTTCAAACAAGCCTTTTCTTTGATGCTCAGGATACCTGAACTATCTTTATTCTTTTCCTTCCACAATCTCGTTCTGAGGAAAGGAGAAATGTCAGAGCAATGATGGCAGTCTTGGTTCCAAAATATGTTGTTAGTTACTAAAAGACCACCATTATAGAGTCAAATTCAAATTCATGCTCTGCAACTAAGTGTAAGCCACTGGATAAGCCAAATTTGAACCTTTATTTCCTCATTTGTAAAATAAGGTTGGACTAGAGGACTTCTGAGGTTCCTTCCACTAAGAATATTTTATAATTTTGAAGACCCAGGATACCTCAAAAGCCCTGATTAACTCTCCCTGCCTCCATTTGGATTTAGTAACCTGCAGTAAAATACTTTCCTCAAACCATTGCTCATACCTGCTGAGTTTTCCTAGGTTCTTCCTTTCCCCAATCTCTTTTTAAAACTTAGAAGACACTCCTTTGGCAAGTTTCTGTGAAATTTTCTTTGTTGGAGCTAATGTTTCATCAGCATTCCTGGAGTTTGGGGAAATTAAGAGGATCATGAATAAAAACAATATATTGAATTTAGGAGCTATATTTTTCTTACAGAACCAGGCACTGTAATTAATTGTCTGATGAATTCTTGCTTGGGAATGACATTAAAACTCATTTAGACTAATGAATTGTTGTTGTTTGCAAATGATGCAGTTGTTTTTGGCTTAATGAACAAAGCCCTAATAGACTCCTGTGATGGACATTTGATTCTTCAGCAGGGAAGAAGTTGCCTGCAGTTTTCCTCTTCTGTCACTAAATCTGTGAGAATTTCCTGGCCTGGTCCCAGAGAAAGAGGGAGGTTCACATCTAGAGTCCAGCATTGTTTGGTCCTTTGAAGATCTCCATCTTTCCATTCATACCTCTGCCAGTGGAGCACAAAATATTCCCAGAAAGACTATACTTTCTCACTGCCTCTCCCGGGAGTCTTTGGAATGTGGCAGTGAGCTATCCAAGGTCCTGAATTTGATGTTTCAGCTATAAGCACTTTAGATTATAGGCTTAAATTTAGAGCTGGAACGTTATGGCCTTAGAGATTTTCTATTCTAATAGTGACAAACTCAAATAAAAATTAGGGCCACTAAACCATATAGAAGGATCTCTGTTGGATTCATATTGATTTAGAAAACCACATATTAACATTATTTGTATTCTATTGCATTTTAATTTTGTTAAATATTTCCAACTAGATTTTAATCTGGTCCTAGTCTCACTTAGGAATATTGCTGGTGACAATATGGCCTGCAGACCATATTGCGATACCTCTGATCTAGCCCAGCTCCCAGAATTTGCAAATGAGGTACCTAAGACCTAGTGAGATAAAATGACTTGTCTAACATCACATAGTAGTTAGTACCAGAGCCAGAATTCAAACTCAAATTCTTACATCATCATAGAGTTAGAGCTGGAAAATAAATGAATTCAAAATGAATTAAGTATTTGCTATATGTCAATCCCTTTGATAAGTGCTGGGATACAAATATAAAAAGCATGACAGTCCCTGTTCTCAAGGATCTAACACTTTAATTGAAGACAGCAAATTAAAAAAAAATTCAACTTAAGGACAGATAGAAAGTCCTGAACATCCTAAGTATGCAGTGGCACACTTAAAAACCGATAAAACTGAGAGGTGTTTGGGGGCCTTACGGGTCATATAGTTATAGCCTTTCATTTTCACAGATGAGGAAGAAAAGTCTTTCTTCGAGGAGTTAAATGATTTGCCCAAATTCAAACATGGCAGAACTTGGCAGTCAATGTTAAAGCCAGGGTTTAAACTCAGCTTCTCTGACTCCAAATGCATCCTTTTTCCCACTCACCAGGTTCCCCGACTTGAAATTCATGTACAGCTAGGCCTCTCTTTAGTATACTGAAAGAAGGACCTAAGTTCAAATCTGGCCTCAGACACTTGACACACTAGCTGTGTGACCTTGGGTAAGTCACTTAACCTCAATTGCCCTGCCTTCCACCCTTCAAAAAGAAAAGCACACTGAAAAGTTATACATGGGTATTTTTAGCAGGCTAGAGTTGGAAGAAGCCTTACACTCAGTCATTTTTCAGTTGTATCTGACGTTTCATGACTCCAATTAGGATTTTCTTGGTAAAGATCCTAGAATGGTTTGCCATTTACTTCTCCAGCTCATTTACAGGGGAGAAATGATTATTTTTCACATATAAATAAATTAATTAAAATTAATGTTTTCCTTTCCTATTTCCTCATTCAGAAACCAACTTCTGTATGTTATTCGGTCAGTCTCTGAAGAACCTTGCTGTTAGATAAGATTGCCCAAATCCTCAAGGTACATGCTTTTTAATCTTGGGTGAGACCTCACCCAACTAGAAAACCTTACAAACAGAATCTGGTTTAGGTGAGACCTTGCCCTTAGGAAATAAACCCCTGTCCTTGAGGACTTTCATTAGAATTTTGGGTGACCCAGTTTATGAATGGGAAAATCATCCAGAGTAGTGTGGGTATAGATGGATTCTTTTGTCCAGATTGCTAGAAGTAGATGATTCTCATGATCAGGATATGTTTTCATCTGTAGGAACTGAAGACTTTTTGCCCATCTCCTCAATAATATGTCTACTCCCTCATTGATTGTTAACCAACCAGAGTTTATTTCTACTCTCAGTTATAATCTCTTTTCCAAAGGCTTTTTAAGCATTGAATGTTATCCAGGTTGTCTTTGGTTTATGAGAGAAGCCACTGACCACATTTTATTAATTATTTGCTAGCCATATTTTTTTTATTTGATACATTTAATTTTCAGCATTGATTTTCACAAGAGTTTGAATTACAAATTTTCTCTCCATTTCTACCCTCCCCCCCCACTCCAAGATGGCGTATATTCTGGTTGCCTTGTTCCCCAGTCAGCCCTCCCTTCTGTCACCCCACTCCCCTCCAATCCCCTTTTCCCTCCTTTTCTTGTAGGGCAAGATAAATTTCTATGCCCAGTTGCCTGTGTATCTTATTTTCTAGTTGCATGCAAAAACTTTTTTTTTGTTTTTGAACATCACTTTTTAAAACTTTGAGTTCCAAATTCTCTCCCCTCTTCCCTTCCCACCCACCCTCCCTAAGAAGTCAAGCAATTCAACAGGGGCCACATGCGTATCATTATGTATAACCCTTCCACAATACTCATGCT
>CM053627.1:52542167-52574073 GCA_028646595.1 Phalanger gymnotis
GATCTGCCACTTAATTCCTCCCACCAGATGGGCCTGGGGCCAGAAGCAACTGCAGCTGTACTTCTGTAGCTGCCCCACCTCCACTGCCCCAAGGGTGGTGGCTGAACTGCGAACCCTATCACCCTGTCCTCAGCAGCTTTTCCCACTAACTTTCTCTGTTGTCTTTGGTGTTTGTGGGTTGAGAAGTCTGGTAACTGCCACAGCTCACTGATTCAGGGCGCTAGGGCATGCTCCACCTGGCTCCTGGTCTGGTTGGTCTGCGCCACCCATACTGGGCTCTGCTCTGCTCCCCTCTGCTCCCAGCTCTGTGCAGGATAGACCTTACCCAGAGACCATCCAGGCTGTCCTGGGCTAGAGCCCTGCTTCCCTCAGCTATTTTGTGGGTTCTGCAGTTCTCTGTTGTCTTTGGTGTTTGTGGGTTGAGAAGTCTGGCAACTGCCACAGCTCACTGGTTCAGGGTGCTAGGGCCCACTCCACCCAGCTCCTGGTCTTGGACCGCTGGGCCCGCGCTGGGCTCTGCTCCACTCTGCTCCGCTCCCAGCTCCATACATGAAAGACCTCACCCAACAACCATCCAGGCTGTCCTGGGCTGGAGCCCTGCTTCCCTCTGCTATTTTGTGGGTTCTGCAGTTCTAGAATTGGTTCAGAGCCATTTTTATAGGTTTTTGGAGGGACTTGGCAGGGAGCTCATGCTAGTCCCTGCTTTCCAGCTGCCATCTTGGCCCCGCCTCCCTGCTAGCCATAATTAATAAAATTATTGTTAATTACACAGAAATTACATCTCCTGGACTTTTTATACATTGCATACCGATAGGAAACTGAGGAAAACTGGGTTAAGTGATTTGCCCAGGGTCACACAGCTAGCAAGTGTCTGAGGCTGGATTTGAACTCAGGAAGATGAGCCTTCTTGACTCCAGGCCCAGCACTATATCCACTGCACCACCTGCTTGCCCTGGAAGGAAACTTATAGATCATTTAATTCAAACTCTCATTTTATAGCTGAAGAAAAACAGGCCCAGAGATGTTAAACAATTTGCCAAAAATCATACCTCTTGTGTGTTTACTGAACTGAAAACAGGACTGAAATCCAGGTCACTAGGGCACTGCTTTTACAGTTGAGAAGACTTGGACTTAAATTCCGCTTTAGACATTCACTAGCTATAGGTCTCTGGGGAAGTTATTTGATTTCTCTCAGTCTCAGTTTTCTTATCCATAGAATGGGGATAACAATAGCATCTATTTCACAGAGTCGTTGTGAGTTTCAAATCAGATAATATAAGTAAAGGACTTTGTGAATCTTAAAGAGCTATGTAAATATTAGCTATTATAGATTTTTTTAATAAGTTAAATCACATTTTAAATGTATTAGGGTAGCTGTCTATATAAAGGAGCTATATGGTGAATTATTAAGTAGAAGGACACTTCCGTAGTGTGAACAATTGCCCCCTGTTAATTTATTTGGTAAATGTGGATTTTGGTATAACGGACTTTCTTAAGTGAAAAGCGTGCACACTATGATATATGTTCTAAGTCCTCAGGATATAGCATTACACAGTGCATTGAAGTATTGTGCTTCAAAAAGAGTGCAGCAAGTGTTTGGTAAGTATTCTATTTGAATTCATAGTAGTAGGGCCACCTGGAAATCAACATGGTCTTTGACTTCAAGGCTAATGTTTCCATCCATGAAGAACTGTCCAGATCATCATAAGATCATAGGGTCACTGATTTATAGCTGCAAGTGATCTTAAAAGTCCTCCAGTCCAACTCCCTAATTTTACATATGAGGAAACTGAGGCACATGGAATTAAGTGACTTGTCTAAAATTGCACAAGTAGCATCATACCCCTGTTTCTTGAAGCTAAGGCTAATTATGCACTCTTGAGCCATGTATCTCATCTTTTGGCCAGACACCTTTGGGTCAAGTATGTGAGGGCCAGATGCAGGAAGAAGATCAGGATATAATGTTATGGAAAAGAATGGACTAATATGTAGACATAGAATGGAAAGTTGTTCCAAGCACAGTGGCCGAGGAACAAAAAGCCAGTTTTCAAAGGTACAGTATCCTCTTTCATCACCAGAAGAGTCCTGTTTTCTATCCTTCCTCTCACCACGAATAGCTTGCTCCACCCTACAGCTTTCTACTTCATCTTCCTGCCTTTTCAAATGTGTAGTTTCAGGCAAAGCCAATGTCTTGGAGGTCAATGTTTCACGGCTATGAAGAAGGAATATGAAAGTGATATTTCCTTCTTATTACATCTGGCATAGGGCAAGAGGCTGCTTTACATATGTCAGGCTCATACTGTACAGGAATATGGCTGTGTTAAAGCTATAACATCAGCACTCAATGCCACCAGGCAGCAAATGGATTTCAGTTACACTTTAATTTATAACGAACAGCCGTACCTCAGCCACATCCATCAGCGTGAGACTATTTTGCAGCATTAACAGCCTTGTTTAATGGCTGCTTCCCTGCTTATCGTACCTCAGCCTGATTAAATTGTTATATAAAGAGAAATGTTTATGCAATAAATATCTGTCGGGAATTTCAATCAGATTCCAGGGCCACTGTGGCTGAGTCATAGTTCTTTTCTTCTCAATTAATGACACTTTCACCATTGCTGGCAGGGGTGGACTTCAGGGTGAACAACAGATCAGTTTCAGAAATGCAGAAGGAGGGAAGAAGGGAGGGAAGAATAGAAATGTTAATGACAGCTATTGGACAGGAGCTTTCAAAGCACCACAGGAAGTCTTGGAATGGGTGTGATGCCCTGTTGTTTTGATGCTGCCTTCTTGGGTCTGTGGGCATGATCAGCTTACTCATCTGAGGAGGAGAAAAAGGGTTTATGTCATGTTACTGGTCTCTGCCAAGAATTCCTCTACAGTAAGAAAGCTCTCACTTTTCTTTGGTTATTTTTCAATGTTAGACTTAAGGGGCCCCCAAACTATATTCTCAGACATCAGAATAATCCTTCTATTCTTAGTATAGTTATTAGTGGGTCTTTCCTCATCACAACCACCAACAACCTGATTAGCTCAGACCAGTTCCCTTGAATTCTTTCTTGCAAGCAACAGACAGTATCATCACAGAAAACAGACTGCCAGGGCTCTCACCAGAGTTCTCTACTCTGCTGGGAACAAAAATGATAGGGTTCATTTCCCTTAGATGTGTTCTGGATATGCTGATCTAGAAGGAGACACACAGGAAACCACACTCTCCCCACATGGAAAGAAAAGTTGAGTTGAGCGCTAAACACTGTCATCTTATCTTTCCTGACTACATCTAGAGGTGGAGCTAAGTGTCGGCAATTCAATTGTCCTTCATAGTTGTAGGGGGATGGATTGTGAGTTTTAAGGTGCAGGTGAGTGGGCAGGTGAAGTGAGAACTTGCCAATGCACAAGGTGGTTAGAAGCAAGAAACTTGCCCGCACACAGAGCGGAGGGTCCAAAATTTCCCGCAATAAACAAATATTCTTGGAAAGTGAAAAAGTGACTTACTGGTTAGGTCAGCAGAGCTTTAGTTTATAAGGCAACAAACTGATTGAGAAAGGTTTAACCTCAAGCAGGGTATAGGTGCAAGGCCTAAATTACCACTAGAAGCTTATAGATCAGGACCAAAGAACCCAGATTTAGGGGCCTTTATTCAGCCCTATGCTTCGTTTGACCTCTGATTGCAAAAGAAGCGCATTTGAGCTGCAGTGCATCTCCCTACTCCTCCAATTCGATTTTGATGAAGAACATCTAAAGCGGACAACTTCCCAGAATGCCAAGTGCCATAGGAAGCTTTGTCATTCACCAAAAGACCTCACTCATCAGTATTTCCCAGCAAGCTGGTAAAATGCCAGTCCAATTACCAACACCGGCACTTTCTGCTCGTTGATGTAAGCATAGAAGATAATATGTTTTCTAGACAGGGGGAAGTGATCCTTTCCTTTAAAGATGGGGAAAGACCCAGGTGTGATGACTCTAGCCTGCTACATATCTGTAAATTCTTTGAGGTCAAAGACAGTTTTGTTTTTTCTCTTTGTGTCTCTGGCTCCTACCACATTACCTGGCACTTTGTTGATAATTGATTGAATCGTACCCGAGGCCATCTCACCTGTGTTAGGCTGAAGCTGCTAGACTGGTAGGTATGACTTGAGCTTTGCTGTTTTGTTAACATCCTGCTGCTCACCAGCCCCTCACTAGCTGAGCCACAGGGAATCTTAGGTGGGAAGCTGCCCCTAATTGTCAGTGGTATAAAACCCCAAGTTATTGCCATACACACTCCGCCCTCATCTTTCTTCCATTAACTAAAGATATAGGGATATCAGGTAAGAGAGGAAGAAGAGTTAGGATGATGAATTCTCTGTGTTTGTAAGATTTTAAGGAGATCTATACTTAATTAATATTCAATTTTGAACTCTCCATGTGTGTACGTGCTGAGTTTTATACTAGAAGCCATGTGTAAGTTGCCTTCAAGGAATCTGAAATATAGTTTAATGGATAAAAACTAATGTATATAAAGTTATTTGAGAATTGTTGTAAAGTGCCATTTGTCAAAGGAGTAAGTGTAACTTACACACACAGACACACAAAAGTAGCTACGCAGTCAAAGAGTGACCAGAATGGGGAGCTGATCCAGAATAGTTTCTTGAAGGTGATGAGTTTCATGCAAGGTCCTAAATATTGGATCTCTACTCTGTTCCCTTGAGGGTAGGGCTTGAAAATCACAGCTGCGGTATATCAATGATTAGAGAGAATTAGCAAGACCCTATAGAAAGAACTCTGAAGGAAAAGGAATGTATGGTATGAGTCATAATCTGGAAGAATAAACAAGGATGCCATATCAAGTCAAGTCAGAGCTGACAAGGTCACCCAATCCAAAGGGCCAACAAGGTGCAGAGCAGGAGACTCAGTGGAATAAGCAGGAAGAAGATTCTAGGTGAAGGAGCAGGAGGCACCTTGGTTTGCTTCTTGTAACTTCTCTCCCCAAGGCAGCAGCTTTTCCTGTAGCAGCTGTGTGCTAGCTATACACTGTCCTTGCTTTGCTATTTTGGATTGCTGTAGTCTTGGACACTGAAGGAGTGATAGATATGGGGTGGCAAAGAGCAAAGAGCAGAGATAATCTAGTACTCTCCTCCCTCACAGCCTCTTGTAGATGCTGAGGAAAACAGCTGATATAGAGGGTGGCCTTGCTAACCGCTTACAGGATCCAATGTCAAGAATTCATAAAGAAGGGGAAGGAACCCCTCTGACAATTTGTTGAATGCAAAAGGCAATCGAGAAGATGAATACTTTCTGACCCTTCTGGAGAGAAGCCTGTGTGTGTGTTGTGTGTTTTCGTGCTACAAAATCGAAATAGCATTTGTGCAGGGGAGGGGGAGGGGAGAGGGAAAGGAGGGGAGAAGGTAGGAGAGGAGAGGGAAGAAGAGGAGAGGAGAGGAGAGACAGAAGCTAGACAGGGAACTTTATAAGAAGCTAATTATCCCACAAAAGGTGCATACTTTCTTCCTAATCCAGACAGGAAAGATAATGGATATATGGTTCAGAGAAAGCCCATCAGGACACAATGTAAACCAGTTTAATCATCTTTCTCCAGCAGATAATGAAGCTGTTTCATTTTATTTTGGTTTGTCTCATGTTGGGCTCACAAACCCAGTGAGTGAAGTGCTGGCTTCCTGCCAGGGAGAGGGAGTTCAATGGAGCAAGAAGGGGAGGGAGAGAGAGGGGGGAAATAGAGAAGAAAAGGAAAGGAAAGGGAGAAACAGGCACTAACTCACTGTCTGAATTGATGAATGAGTGAATAAAATTAAATGAAAAATATTTATTAAATACGTAGTATGTTCTAAACACTGCGCTAAGCATTGAGAATACAAATACAGAAGTGAAATAGTCTCTGGCCTCAGAAAGCTTACATTCCAATGGTGTGGGGGGTGGGGGTGGAGGGGAGTAGTGGCCAGGGAAGGGTGTTATGCTTTAGAAAGTTCCAGGGACAGTAAATGAAGCCTTAGGGGAGATGATTAATATAACCTTTCCAGTAGCAGCACCAATACTATTTTGATTATAGTTTCCATGCTGGGATGCAGGGGAAGAATGTTGGCATCATGGATGGCAAAAAGATGACCAAAGCAGAATGTGAAATATATCTCGGGCCCATTAAATATAGTGATGCATGTGATACTCTCACCATACTTTAAGGGGTTATTAGGTCAATGGTTGGAGAACTAAGGAGCTTGGGGTATGGAAGATGAAATTTATAAGAGCTACAAAAGAAAAAGAGAGCCCCATATTGAACTCTTATGCAATTCTCAAAGGTTTTTTCAAATCAATAGGAGAAAATCTGTTCAAAGAATATCTGATCTAGATTTAAGTTATATCTCATTCTGGCCCAGCTTATCCCCTTGAATACCACCGAGCATTGATTTGACTCTTCTACCCTCACAATCTCACTGCACATGGAGAAGGTTATATTGAAAGTCAAAATTTTTTATTTACTAACAATTGGTTAAACTCAAACTCAAACTATGGAACATACTCTTACCTCCTCTCTCTTCTTTAGTTCTTATACTCAATCAGTCATCATATCCCATTATCCGCAGTGTCTCTTGGAAGCGTCTTTTCATCTCTATGTCTACTACCATCCTCACTTGTCCAGGCCTTATTGCCTTGTTCATGAACCATTAATAGAGTAGCCTCCTAAGTAGTCTCCAACACCCCAAACTTCTCAAACCTCTAACCATTTACATCTTATCCTTCATACCCATGCAGAGTAATCTAAAAATCTTCTGTTTATAACATCTCTCCTGTTCTTAAGAGCCTAGTGGCAGCTTCTAAATGCTCAACCAATTAAGTTCAGCCTCCTCAGTCTGTTATTCAAGGCCCTCAGTCAACTGTTTCCACTGTATCTTATCTCATTTCATTTGTCACTACTACATTTCCAACTCAACAGGCTGGAACAATTGGCTGAAGGTAACAAGATGGGCTTTAATAGAAATAAATGGAAAGGCCTGCATGTAGTTAAAAATACAGAGCACAAGTACAGGATAGGAGAGCCATGGTGAAATGTCAGGTCAAATGAAAAAGAACTCAGGGTTTTAGTTGATGATGAGCTCAATGTGAGTTAAGGTGTTAGCTAGGGGCCAAAAATCCAGTCCTAAGCTATAGTAATAGAAGTACAGGATCTAGAAAAAGTCAGGGAATATTACCACTGGACTCTATGCTGGTCAGATCACATTTGGAAACATTATTCTCCCTTCTGGTTTAGACATTTTAAGAAGGATTATATACATCCAGAGAAATGTGCCCAAAATGGTTATGGAAAATGACTAAGATATAAGGAAGAGTTGAAGGAATTGGGGATATTTAACTTGAGGAAGAGATATCATCAGTCTTACATAAATTCTATTTACCCTAGCCATATCATAAATGCACTGAGTAAAAGGAGTTTTCTGTCCTGTGAATGTCAGCTGCCTACTGCATCTTTTGTATTTCCCATAATATCTAGCAGAGTCCTAGGCACTATATGTTAGCACCTGACTTGACTTAGTCACAAACATAATCACAGTTATAGAACTGTAAAACCAGAAAGTTCTTGGAGATATTCCAATACAATCATTTTATTTTACAGGTGAGGAAAATGAGGCCAAGAGAGATTAAATGACTTGCCCAGGGGCACACACTAAGTTACAGAGAGCCAAGACAAGATCATGTCTCCTGAGCCCTAGTTTAATGGTCTTCCCATAATATCGTGACTCAAACTCTTTTCTATGCTGTTAATTTTTTTATTGATGCCTTTTGTTTTTATATCATAGTCATTTCTTAATATAACACTCAACCTCCACCATAAGGTTTCCCTTATAACCAAGAAAAACAGTTTAGCACAACCAACTAGCAGTGACCATGTTCAGTGGTGTATGTAATATTCCTCACCCATAGTCCCCCAACATTCTACCAAAAGGATGGACATGCCTCTTCCTCTCCTCTTCAAGGTCAAGATTACTCTGCTTTTAGCTGTGTTTTAATATCCTTTTTCTTTACATTATTAGAACCATTCTCTACATTGTTTTCCTACTTCTACTTCACTTTGTGTCAGTTCATAGAAATCTTCTCATGTTTCTCTGAGTTCCTCATGTTCATTGTTTCTTTCAAGATAGTAATATTCCATTATGTTCACATATAACAATTTTCAGACATAGTCTGGTTGATATGTACCCACCTTTCTCTTATGTTCTATTGTGGGGTCTGACCCCTGATTTCCCACTGTATGCCTCAGTTCCATGCATCTGTAAAATGGGATGAGAAATCCATGTCCCTTCCCTGACCCAATGAAGATGATTTGGTTGCTAAATTAGAAATGATAGGAAAGGAAAGTAATCTTTTCATATTCAAATTAGTGATAGATATAGAGGTGTCCTAGTTTGTTGCAGCTGCACTTGAAAGATTTATGGGTTTTCTTCAGAAGAAACAGACTAGTGATCAAATGTTAAGAGCAATAGGCCTTTATCACACACATTTTAATTCATATGATGGAAGGCTTGTCACTTAACAAGAGGCATGAAAAAGAAGGGAGAGAAGTAAAGATGAAGAAAAGCTGCAGAGACATCTGTAAGTACATCTCCAGAGGGGACAGAAAATTGAACACACAGGCCTCAGATGAGGTTATCTCTGGGGTATGGAAAAAGGAGGAACAGGGTTAAGAGTTCAGAGAGAGCAGCCGTCCTGATCCGGAACTCAGGTTCTAGAATGGAATCTCCATTCTCAGTTTGGTGCACAAACATTTGTGTTGTTCCCACACAGCAACATTGCTCAGACATAATTAAGAGCCAGTGTTTTTATGGGGAGAGGTGGGTCTCACTCAAGTGCATCTCATCAGTTTCCCACCTCTGATGTCACACGCAGGGAAGCATCACAAGTTTATGGTATAGAAAATTTTAGCTAAAGGAGGCAGAGTTCTAGTACAAAAAAAATCAAAGATGGTGGCAGTGTGTGGTACAACATGAGGAGGGAGAATGGCAAGAGCAAAGAGCCTGCCATGAGAAAATCTGTGCCTAGAAAACTAGAGGGCTTGTTTTGAACTACTATAGGAGGGGTAAGCTGGCCACCTATTGAGGCATATCCTAGATTTAAGGGGAGCAGAGTTCAAAGAGTTCTCAGAAAGGATTTTTAGTATCCTGGGCTTAAAAGTCTACAGGAGAAGTTGGCCCAACAACATGAGGAGTGCCCAAGAGGGAATGTTTGATGCAGCATATAGAAATGACTGTGATGAAGAAAGGAGGAAGCTGCTGAATTCTAAGGTGGATGTACACATAGCATAGCTAGATGGCTCAGTGGCTAGAGAGCTGGGCCTGGAGTCAGGAAGACTTGAGTTGAAATGTGGGTTCAGACACTCACTAGCTGATCCTGCGCAGGTCATTTAACCTCTTCTTCCCTCAGTTTCCCCATCTGTAAAATGGGGATAATAATAGCACCTACCTCCCAGGATTGTTGTGAGGATCAAATGGGATGATATTTGTGAAATGTTTAGAAAAGTTCCTGGCACATAGTAGTCATTAAATAAATACATGTTTTTTTCCTTCCTATGGAAATGGAAATCATTGACCAAATTTATTATTTTTAGTGGACATATATAGAAAATAAAATCAAGGCGAGTGGAGGGGATGAAGGGGTTGACTGAGAACAAAGGCAAAATACTGGCACATGGCTATGTTAGGCATGCTAAAGCTCAGAATAGCTAAAATTGGCAATGAATTCTGAAGGTTTAAAAAGTGGGGGTGGATTTAAAAAAATTGCTATGCTAGGAGCAAGAAGAACATTAAAGGTCTAGAAGTCTTCCTTGTGTTGATCCATTCCCTCTCACCTCTCTCCTACAGGATCTCATTCAAGGAAGCATGCCCTCCTTGCTCCTGTATATCTTCAATCTCCCCCTTTACAATTTTGGCTCTTTCTCATTTACTTATGGGTGTGTTCAAGTCTCACCAGTCCTGATGAAGTTTTCTCTTGACCCATTTCATATATTCAGCTACTATCTCATTATTCCTTCCTTTCTACTAAAATTCTTTAAAATTTTGCATCTACCCTATGCCTTCACTTGAAGTCTTCACTACTCACTCTCACTTCAACCCACTGTAATAGGCTTTTTTCCTCTTTTTGACTGAAACAGCTCTCTTGAAGGCAATAACCTAATTATTGAATTCAGTGGCTTCATATTCCCTCATCTACAGCATTTGGTGCTTTTAACCACTGCTTCCTACCAAATGCTTTCTCTTCCTTCAGGTTCAGAGACAGTGTGCTATGCTGGTTTCATATCAACCTCTCTTACTGCTTCTTCTCAGTCTCCTTCACTAGCTTTTCATACTCTTCTCAACTCCTTAGTGTGAGTATTCCTTAATGATCTATCTCGGATCTTCTCACTTCTTTCTATGTTTTATTGTGCAATCTCATTCACTTCTATTTCAGTTATTACCTCTATGCAGGCATTTTCCAAAAGTGTGCTCACTATGACCTCTTCTCTGAGCTCCAGCTTTATTTTTCCAGTGGTCTTCATCAAATCTCCATTAGTGCTTCAAATGAAATTAATCTAAAACTGAGCTCCCTCTCTTTTCTTCTAAATCTCCCTCCTTTTCCTGTTTTTGTCTGGGATGGCGCCATTTACCCAGTCTCTTCTGCTCACAAACTTGATTTTTTAATCTCTTCTCTCTCCTTCACATCTCATAACTGACCACTTACTTGATCTGGCCAATTTCATTTTCACATTCCCTTCACTCTATCCCTTCTTCTCTGGTGCCACTGTCACCACTCTAGCAAAGGCACACATCACCATCCTCCTGATTTATTGTAGTAAACTTCTTCAGGTTTTTCTACCTCCATTCACCTCTTTTCTGATCTATCCTTCCCATCATTACCAGAATAATATCTTTTTTACACATAAATCTGGTCATGTCACTCTTCTCAAAAGTCTTTAGTGATTCCCTCTTACCCACAGTGAAAATTTCAGATCCATATGCCTGGTATTCAACACTTTCCTTAACCTGGTACCAACTACCTTTCCAATCTTATCATTCCATTCTACCCACTTTATGTTTGAGCCAACAACACTCTATTCTCTGTCCCCTTAACATACATTGTACTCTTAGACCTCCACTCTTAGGCTATTCCCTATTCCTGGAATACCATTTGCTTCTTTGATTCCTCATCTCTTAAAGCCCACATAAAATGACATCTGTTTTAAAAAATTATCCCTGATAACTTCTACCCTGATAATGACTTTTGTGTTCAGGCTTTTGTTTATTATATGTGCTTATATCTTATATTCCTACTAAATTGTAAGCTTCTTGAGAACAAGAACCATTCCATCTCAACTTTGTATCTCTTCAGCAACTTGTACAATGCTTCGCACGTGGTAGATGATTAAAAAATACTCGTTATATTATATTGAGACAGTGACAATGGAAAATAGAAATAAAGCAAAGCTATTCGATTCACTTTGCTTTCAGTTTTTGAACCAATGACCGGGAAGGATAAGAAAAAATGTTTAATAGGAAGCTAAAACCCAAGAAAAATACGGTATTATAAAAGAACACTTTTCTACCTTAAATAAATTATCAGAAGATCTAGCTCAATGGCTCTCAAATATTTGAATCTCAGAAGTCATTTATACCATTACAAATTAAGTTTTGTTTCTGTCAGTCAAATATTTACCATATTAGAAATTAAAATGGATAACATTTTAAAATATTTATTATTTTAAAACAACAAAAATAAACTCATTATATATTAACCTAAATCACATATTTTAGTGAAAATAACTACATTTTTAAAAAAGTGAAGTGAGAAGAATGGCATTGTTTTACATATTTTTGCGAATGTCTTTAATGTCTCATTTAATAGAAGACAGCTGGTTTCATACATTTGCTTCAGCATTCGGTCTGTTACATGTTGCTTTGGTTGAAATATATAAAGAAAATCTGGCCTAACATAGATATATAGTTGGAAAAGGGAGATGTATTTTAATAGCAAATAACATCTTAATATTATTATGAAAATAGTTTTGACCACAGAGCCCCTGAAAGGGTCTTGGGAACTCCAAGAGACCTTGGACTGAACTTTGAGAACTTCTGGTCTAGATAAGCAAGTTAATAAACATTTCATTAAGAACCTATTATATCATCACTGTGCTAAGTGCTAGGGAAACAAAGTAAGGGAAAAGAATATCCTCTGAGGAGGATGCTTACGATCTAGTGAGGGAGACAATAGGGAATTTGATATTTGATCCTGGAAGTGATAGAGAACTACTGAAATGTAGCCAGGTAATGGAGGTGACATAGTTATACCTACACTTTAGAAAGATCACTTTGACAGCTGAGTAGAGGATAGACTGGAGTGGGGAGGGACTTGTGTTAGGGAGACCAACCTATTGTGATAGTCCAAACATGAAGTTATGAGGTTTTGCACCAGAATGGTGGCATTATAAGAGGAGAGATGGGGGCATATGCAGGTCTTATCAACAAATTAAATAGGGGGAATGGGAGTAAAAGAGAATGAGGGGTCATAGATTCAAGTTTGCCAGACTGTGTGACTAGGGTAGTTTGGAAGAAGAGAAAGATTTACGGGGAAAGATGTTAAGTTTGGTTTTGGACATGTCGAATTCAGGATATCTGTAAGACATCCAGTTCAAGGTGTCTAAAAGGCAGTTGGAGATGTGAAACCGGAAGTCTAAAAAGAGCTTGGAGCTGAATAAAGTGCATTTGAAAATCATCATCATAGAGACTATAGTTGAATCCATGGTAGGTGATGAGATCACCAAGTGAAATAACTTAGAGGGAGAATCAAAGAGGCCTCAGGACAGTGTCCTGAGTTAGTGGGCATGACCTACATAAAGACTCAGCAAAGGAGACTGAGCAGGGGCAGTCAGATAGGTAAAAGGAGAATCAGGAGAGAGCAGTGTCCACAAAACCCAAAGAGAAGGAGTATCAAGGAGGAGGAGGTGATCAACAGTGTCAAAAGCTGCAGAGAGGTCAAGGAAAATGAAGATTGAGAAAAAGCTATTAGATTTGGCAAAAAGTAGTTTTGGCAAAATGATGAAGTTAGAAGTCAGACTCTAAGGGTTAAAAAGAGAATGAGAGAAAAGGAAGTGGAAGCACCTATCACAGACAGCCTTCTCAAGGACTTTAGCAGTAAAAGGCAGAAGCGATGTGGAATGATAGCTAATGAGGATGTGTAGATCAAATGAGAGTTTTTTGAGGACGGAGAAAACATGGGCATGTGTTTTGTAGGCAGGAGGGAAGCAGCCATTAGACAAGAAAAGACTGAAAATAAGTGAGAGAAGCAAGATGAAAGAGGGGAGAGTCTAATGGAGAAGAAAGGATGAAGGAGGTATATTAAGAAGGCAGAATTTATGATTTCAAAGAGAATCATATATATGTCTGAATGGTTCAGAACCGCAGGATATAAGGAATTCTCTAAGCAGAAGGCAGAAGAATTAAAGCATTTATTCAGGCTCCAGTGTAACAGACCCACGAATCAGCCTCCCCATTTTGATATTTTGATCAAAAGCTTCCAGGCCCAATAAGTCTACCTCACAAGAGTAACCAGGAGGCCACAGAAAAACATGATGGTATTAAACCAAATCATATTCATGCTTCCCCTCTCCGGTAAGAAGATTACCCACTGGGCTCAAGTCCTTGCTCAGCACACACGGGTCAGCTCTGCTTCCACAGCTCCTGCTTTGGCTTCGGCTTTATCTTCAGCTTCAGCTGTAGCTGTCTCTTGGCTTGCCTCTCCTCACAGCCTCCAACCTTGACCCAGTGATTGAGCTCTGGGAGCTGGCCTTCGGGGCGCCTCCTCACCTCCTCCTTCGGTCCCAGGTCTACGAAAGGCTACTCACTTTGTTCCAAGACCGTTATCAGCTTTGTGGCTGCTGAGATGCCCTCCTCCCAGCTGAGCCCCTGGCATCATCAAGGGCCATCTGAATGACCAAAGCCCATTGGTTCCTGAGTTGGCCCCTCCCCCTAGGGCCTTGGGAGGCTCAAATCCACATAGACTAGGTCAACACCCAACAGGGCATGGCTCTGGAGTTAACACCTCCCCTTAGCCAGCCCGACCTTGGGCCCCACTTCAGTCATCAATCCACACCCACATAGGTTTTACACCTAATAGGGCTTTGGGCCTGGGGCTTAGCACTTAGCAAGATTCAATGAAATAGCTGAATCACTCAAAGCAAACAAAAGCCAAACTCCTCAAGGGCACCTGTTGAACTAAGTGCTAAGGAGCCCATTTTGCTTACCAACACAGGAGTATCACTTGTGAATATAGAGGGGATTTCCTTAGCAAGTCTGCCTCATTATGTGACACAAAGATGAGGGATCTGAATGATATAAGATGAGTAGGGGGAAAAGGCATTTGAAGAGGGATTACAATGTTTAGAAGAATCACCTTGCTAAGTAGGATTGTGTGCTGATTAGGGAAGGGTAAAAGAATTGCCTTACAGCAGGAAGGACCCAGTTGAGATTATGTAATATAAATTTGTAGTAGACCTATTCAGCACGGTTTTATGATTTTCTCCAGTTTCATTCAGCAATATGTATGTAGGAGTGAAGGCAACAGATATTGGGAGTGATCCAGGGCTAAGTCTCGGCAGGGCAAGATCAGCAATATAGTAAGGGAGCAAGGAATTCAAGAGAAGAGAGCAGTATAGAATTGAATGGTTCACCAAGGTGTCAAAACATTGCAAGCAACGCCATGTAGATGGTGAAGGGGTGATTGCCTAGGAGAAAACAATATCCCAAAGTACTCACAAAACTGAGGAATGTTACCATTATGTTGATGTCAGTGATGCTTGAAAAATTAAGAAAAAGAGTAAAGATGCTTCAGGACTGGGAATGGACAGACACTGTTCTAATTTTCATAAAAAGAGAGAATAGCATTAATTCTTTGAATTTTAGGACAGCAAACTTGGTTTAATTCCAAGAAAATTTTTATTTTTACAAAACATTAAAATGATGAAAACATTTAGGAAGAGTGATCATAAGGATCCTATAGATTCATCAAGAATAGGTCATTTTAGACTGCACATGCACAACCTGTAGCAAAATTTTTGCCTTCTGAATGAGTTGGGGAGAGGAGAGAGGGAGAGAATTTGGCACTAAATTTTTGTAAATGCATGTTAAAAATTGTTTTTACATGTAATTGAGGAAAAATAAAACATTAGATAAAAAGGAATAGGTCATGCCAAACTAACTTCACTTCTATTTTTGACAAAGCAACTAAAGTAGTAACCAGTTAAGGGGACATTATAGACACAGTATAATGGCATTTCAGCAAAATATTCAATAAAACTCTCATAATGTCTTTGTGAACAAGATTCAGAGATGTGGGCTGAATAATAGCACCATTAAGTGGGTTTGATTGGTTTAATGACCCAAAAAGTCCAGTCATAGTCATTAATAGTTGATATCAATCTGGAGCAAAATCTTTATTGGAGTAATCCAGGAATGTATCATTGGTCCTCTAGTCTTCGATAAGGACTATGATGAATCAAAGCATCCAAGATCTAGAGCTAGAAGAGAACTCAAAGTCCATTTAGTCCAACCCTTCATTTTATCGATAAGGAAACTGAGGCCCAAGGAATTTAAGTGACTTGATCAAGGTAACTCAGGTAGTAAATGTTAGCAGAAGTATTTGAACCCAGTTCCTCTGATTGCAGAGGTAGTCTTCTTTCCACTGTATTATTCTGCAGTCCCAGGACATATATGGCACACATTAAATTTTATATAACAAAAATCTAGGAGAAAGAGCTAACACCGTGATATGTAAAAATCAAGTTCCAAAAAATAAATCAGCAGATTGGATTGAATCCAAAAAGATGAAATTTAATAGGTACAAACGCAAAAGCTTGCATTTGGGTTCAAAAATAGACTTCATGGTATAGGGGCTATGTACAACAATTTAGATGGGAAAGATCTGGGAGTTCTCATGGTCTGCTGACTTATTATGACTCAAAATGTGACGAGGTAATCAAAAATGCTACTTTGACCTTAGGCTTTCTTCATAGAAACATTTTCAAAATGAGGCTCTAGTCCCACTCTCGGCCTTTCTGGTAAGACTGCTTCTGATTCTGGATGCCACGTTTTCAAAAGGACATCAGCAATCTAAAATACTTTCAAAGGAGAACAACTAAAATAGTAAGAGAAAGAGATTATGCCATACTACAGACTGGTCAAATAGATCTTGAAGTAGAGAGATGTGGGAGGAGAGGGAGGTAACCACTTTTAGGTATTGGGAAGATTGTCATATAGATGAATGTTTAGTTTTCTGTTCAGTCCTAGAAGGCAAAGGAGCAAGAGGTAGAAGACCCCATCTTAGGGGACAATGGGTTCTCTATCACTGAATGGCTCTCCGAAGAGGTTGGGTTTTAGGAATATTGCAGAGAAAATACCAGTTGACATGTGCATTGAACTAGATGACTTCTGAGGTCCCTTTGATCTCTAAAAGTCTAGGATTCTGCACCAGGACAGAGGTATCCTACAATATATTGCCTATGATATCCTACAATTTTTGTATATTGTATCCTACAATATACAATATTATATCCTACAATATATTCAGCAAACTTCATACACAGGTCATTTGAGAGATGTCAGGGACAAAGCTAAATTTCCATCTCCCCTCTTTCCTCAGCCTGCCCCATCACAAATGTTAGCATGTCTACTCATTAATGAAACGTGTACTTTTCCCATTCCTGACTCTCAGGTATTTTTTTCTGACCTTAGGACCTATTCATTCCCCTGATGCTTCTGATGTTCAGCTTATTACTTTAGTACACTTCCAGATGTGCAAACTCAGTTTTCCCAACACAGAGAGAATCCTAAGGGGATGGCAGGCACATGCATGCACACTTATGTTCTCTTAGGGGAAAAAGGGTGCTTACTAGGATAGTGTACTTGGGCCTGCCTTCTTGTTATTGCTTCATTATGCAAATTTACGCATTTCTCCTCACATTTATCCACACTCCCTTTCTCTTAACCAGCAGTCAACAGAAAAGCTCTTGCTCCTTGAAATTACAGTTAGGTATGAATGACTGATATTCAGCTTACTGAGTGATCCCTTAGGGTATCAGCATTTTTTAAGAATCTAGAGTTTAATTAATATTTGCTAGATGAATGAATGTCTGATAATCCAAGGAAATGACTCTCTTAGAATGAATTTCCTCGACCAGTGGGGGAGATATTTTGGGGGATGAGCACAGAATCTTTCCTTTTAAGTAACACTGGGGAGTTAAGAATTCACTCAGCCTCTCCTTCAAAATTATTAAGTTCTGTTGACTATATATATCATCATCTTTCTAGTCACCTAGATTCATCAATGAGCTCAGAGTTGTCCTTGACTCCCTCATCTCTCCTCACATTGTCAGTTGCTTGGTCCCATCCATTCTGCCTTCGCATTTCTCCCATCTGTCATCCACTCAGTCATTTTGCTACATTCATACTGCTACTGTAGCTCAGCCCCTAATCACATCTTATCTGGTCTATTGCAATAGCCTCCAAGAATTAGTCTTCCTACTACATCCATCCTCTCCTTCTCCAATCCTTCCAGACATTGCCAAATTGTTGCTCTTAAAGCATGGTTCTGACCAGGTTACTTCTCTAATCAGGAAATTTCATTAGTTCTCTGTTACCTGTACGATAAAATATAATGCCTTTGTTTAGTATTTAAAGTCCTTCACAATCTGACGACAACATACCTGTCTAGCATTATTTTAAATTATTCCTTTTTATGAATTCTCTGTTCCATTCAAAATGAATTATTATCTCCCACTTCTTTTCATTTATATAAACTGTGCCCTATGCCTGTATGCATTTGTTTCTCATCTCCACCTTTCAGTATCCCAATTGTCTTAGAGAAGAAGCATGGTATAGTAGATAGAATGCAGGATTTGGAGTCAAGAAAGATCTGAGTTTGAATCCTAACTACTATATATATTAGCTGTGTAACCTTAGGACAATTACTTAGTCTCTCTGAGCTTCAACTTCCTCAGTTATAAAACAGGGGTAATAAGAATTTAGAGATAGACTTTAGAGGGTTGTGGTGGATCTGAATGAGATAAAATATATAAAGTACTTTACAGGTTTTAATGTAAATTATTATGGTGATGTTCCTCCAAGGCTTAGCTCAATATTATGGCACAGCAGGGAAAGTGCTGGATTTTGAGTCAGAAAACCTATGTTCCAATCCTGGCTCTGCGTGATATTGTGCAAGTAACCTAATCTCTCAGTTTTGACTCGATGATCATGAAAGTCTGTTCCATCTTTAAATCTACCATCCCATGTATCCCTTTGAGTAGAGATTATTTCATTCCTTCTGTTTATATCCCTAGCACCAAGCAGGCACTAAATAAATGCATGTTGATTGATTGATTCTATGAGCTCTTTTTGTGAAGCATTCTCTGATCCCCACCCCTCCTCCCATGACTTATTAGTGCTCTAGAGTCACCTTACCTTGCATTTACTTATTTGTTTTTATGTTGTATCTTCCTCTGTAAAATGTAAGCTCCTCAAGGACAGGGGCTTTGGGGGTTTTATCTTTGTATTCCCAGCCCCTTGTACAGTATTTTGTATTTAGTTGTTGTTGTTGTCCTTCATTCTTGAAGAGGGCCATGACATGGCAAGGGTAATGGCTTGGCATATGGTATCCATTTAATAAAAATTTGTTTAATTGAATTTCTGTGAATTGCATTGAATGTGTGAGGTCAGCCTTGCTCTCACATAGAGATATTCCTCACACCTCTGGCTACACATGCAGCGGGTAAGGTATAAATCAGTCTATAGAGGTTTATAGCTTCTTGGAGATCTTCGACTAGGGCTATGACTCCTCCAAGCTCTGCATGTATTAACCTTCACAGGCCACTGAACACCTTACAGTGAAACCCACAGTTCCTTCATACTTTCTTGTATTATTTTATCCCGGTAGCCAGTTTAAGCATCCACTCTGATTTCCTCTCCCTCATCCCTGCTGTCCTAATTCTGACTCTAACCCTGACCCTGGCCCCTTCCCTTCTGATCTCCCTAGGCAATCAAAGTCCTAGGAATACAGGAGCAGAGTAGAGATTTGCTTGGCACTTCAGGCCAATTTACTTGGACCTCTCTGGAACTCAGGTTCCTCAACTCTAAAATGAGAGGGTTCAGCCTATATGATCACACTCTCCTATTTTTTCATATCAACCTCTACACCACCTATTCTTCATACTCAACATGACCTCTAGTCATGTAATCCCTCCCTCCTTCTTCTTCTAGTCTGTCTCCACTGCTCTGTCATTGATTTCTTTCCTGGGAAATTTCAAACCTAGAGTTACCCAGCTCAGTTATGCACTAGCACTCTGCTCTCGAATTCTTTGCCCTCTTGTCCTTTCTAATCCATGCCTTGCCAAACCCCAGCCATGGGTTACCCCCGTCATCTATCTTCTCTGATCCTATATATCTGGGACTAAATGCTGCTGGAAGAAGTCATATAACCATTCCAACTGTTATCTAATCCCACTGCATCCTCTTCCTTAAGTAATTGTCTACCATGGTCCCCAACTGTCATAGACAACTGTTCCAAACCTTTTTTCTACTTAAGGATCTTACAACATACCATATCTCAGGCTTTATCAGGAAAATAGGGGCATGTATCACGAATTTCCTCTTTATCACATCCCACACCTCAAACCTTTTCAATAACATCCCTTACTCTCCTTTACTTTAGTCTTGGATGAAGAGTTGGTCCTTCTATTCTCCAAGATCATTATTTTTATGTCCTTGATCACATCCTCTCCTTTCTTCTACAGGAGCTAGCACCTTTGATCATCCCACCTTTCCTCTTAATTTTCTCCCTATTGCCTCTTTTTGTGTTGTCTACACACATGCTACTCTCTACAACTAGCTTTAAAAAATGCTTCCTCCCCAAGTGATCATATAATATCTCGGGTGCCTGTCCCAACCAAACACCACATAAACTATGCCTAACCTCTACTCTCATTTATTTAACAATCTCTTATAATCTGTCTTCCAAACTCGCCACTCAACTAAAACAGCTCTCTCCCAAATTAACCATCATCTCTTCACTGCTAAATCTGATACTTCTATCAGACCTCATACTTCTTGATCTCTCTGTGACATTTAATGCTGTCGATCACTGACTTCCTCCTTTATCCTCTTTCGAAAGATCCCAGTTCAAATACCAGTTCAGCTACTTAACACCTGGCTCATCTTGGGCAAGTAACGTAACCATCCTGAGTGTCAGTCTCCTTATCTATAAAATGAAGGGGGTTAGACTAGATGATATTGAAGTTCCCTTCCAACTGTCAATCAAAGACCTATCATCCTATTATCAGTCTTCTCAAATTTCACGGTTGTTTTTATTACATAGCACTCATCAATTTGTACTACTTTTCCCTAGTTTCCCGTTGTTCCTCAAGAAGCTTATTAATCTACTTTCATATTCATTTGAAGAAATCAGCAAACAGTTGTCTGATATAGACATTGGGGACCTGCAATACAGTCTTTGGGACTCTGAGATCTCTGAGCTAGACATGCCTTAGTCCTTCCCAAGTCTAATAGTCTATGATCTATGATCCTAAGAGGTTATCTGATCTAACCCTTTGCCTCTGGGCAGGCCCTCACCTGGAACATTCAAGGCAGCTAATTTGTTAACCCATAATTAAAGTTTTGTGCCTATTAGATTATATAAATTTCTTGAGGGGAAGGAGCATCATTTATTTCATCTTGGTGTCCCCAGGGCTCAATGCCTAGTACATAATAGGCGTTTAATAAATGTTTGTTGAGCTGAATTTAATCTCCAAGAACAGAGGTTTTTCGTCATGTCTCAGAGAAACAAGTAGACTGAGGGAGAAGAATGTTCTTTGATAGAAGAGATTTTCCACTCTAGCTCACCCGCAAGGGACAGAGAGTGGGGAGAGAAGGGAGATCCTGACAGGAAGGGACTCTTCATGGCTGTAAGATGCAGGCTTGCCAAGTGATGGAGTTTTAGGAGTGATTAGAAGGCAGATGCTTTTAAATTAACAAATTTTAATTTAGACCTAAATCTCCATTATTGCCTGCAGCTCAAGGAAAATTGGTGACCATTTAAAATTATTAATTGGAGCCTGCTGTGAATCATTGGAGGGTGAAAAGCAGAAAAGGTGAAAATAATGAACTGTCACCATGAAGAGGGAAGGGAGGTAGAAGAAAACTGGGAGAGGAGAGGCCTGGAGATGACAGAGAGGCCAAAATGAGGAGGTACTATCAGCTGGTTGGTATAAGGCAGTCCTGCCTTAGGAATCCAGGCCCCTACAGGTTCACGACCCCATAGGGGAGGGAACTCCTTAGCAAGGCTGAGCCCCACAAGATGGAGGCCAACTGGGCATGACCCAATCAGAATAGACCAGCCCAGAGTGACACAGAGGGAACAGGAGCCTCAAGCAATGGGAGATAGCTTGAGAGGCCACTGGTCCCAGTGGCCACTGTGCTAGACTTGGCTTCACAGATCTCCCAGTCACTCCACTCCTGTGAGCATCGTGTCCCTTCAGGGAATAATGGTAACGGTAGCGCCCGCCTCGTAGAGTTGTTGGGGGATCAAGGAAGATCATTCATGGGAGTGCTCTGTAATGTCAGCCATTATTATCACTTCTAGAGTGAGTCAGAAAAAGCGGGAAGGGGAAGGCAATGTGACGGTTGCTATGCTAAATACTTTACAAATATTAACTTATTTGATCAGTTGAGGAAACTGAGGCAAAGAAGTTAAGCGATTTGCCCAGGGTCATACAGCTATCCAAATCTAAGGCAGGACTTGAACTTGGGTCTTCCTAACTCCAGGCCTGGTACTCTCTTCACTGCCCACCAGCTACTTCAGTCCGAGATGCCACAGGGCAGGTACTTGAAGCCTCAGGTTCAATTCTAAAAGTGTAGTAGGCTCTTTATGAAGTAATGCTACCCTATCCCTCACTCGGGATTCAGAGTCAAGTGGTCATTCCTTAGAATGGCAGTGTCCCAAATAGGGGCTGTGTCAAACATCATTTCCCTGCCCCCTTTTTTCTGTTGAGGGCACCACTATCACCCAGGTTAAAATCTTGCTGTCATCTTTGGGTACTCCCTCTCACTCATCCCACATATTAAACTGATCGCCAAGTCTCGTCTTTTCTGTTGCCACAACATCTCTTCATCCATCAATGTCCCCTTATTTTTACTGACGCAGCCACACCCCAGTTCCTATCCCTCCTGGCCTATTTCAATAGCCTCCTAACTGGTCTCCCTGTCTCAAGTCTCTCTTTTCTCCAATACATCCTCCAAATAATTGTCAAAGTGATTTTCCTAAAGCTTAGTGACTACCTCCCTATAAAGTCCCATAGCTCCCTATTGACTCTAGAATCAACTGTTATTTCATCTCTTAAAAATTTCTATCTCTAAAAATTTTCTTAATACACAATTGAGGAAAAAATAAAACACTATTTAAATATTTTTTAAGATGTCTATTCCTTGTGTAAGTTTTATAGTATATATATAATTATTGATACTGTCATACATATATACATATAATTTATTAATAAATAATTACACACATAAAGAGATGTGTGCTCAAAAATTTTTTAGCTGATAAAGGCATGAGAGCAAAAAAGTATGGATGATACTGCCTTAGAGCAAATACTTGACGAGTGATGACTGGCATTTATATACTGCTTTCAGTTTACAAAGTAGTTTATAGATATTATCTCATCTGATCCTCTGAACAACTTTAAGAAAATACTACTCGTGTTATCACCCTCATTTTATAGATAAGAAAATTGAGGTTCAGAGGTTTTAAGTGATTTGACCAAGGTCTCTCAGCCAATAAGCTTCAGAGCCAGGATTCAAACTTCAATTTCTCCTGATTCCAAGTTTAATGGGCTTTCTACTATACTCAATCACATCGAGAATGTCTTCTCGGTCACAATCTGACTCTAAATATTGGGGGGAAGTGGAGGGGCAGAAGGGATTGTGAAGAGGACTGTATGGAAGGGGCAGAAGCTGAGCAGGGTAATTCGTGGAGAGGCCGATGGAGTAGGGTGTTGTTGTAGGGAGGGGCATTGGCTGAGGAGGTAACTCACTGTAGGTGTGGGTAGGGATAAAGGAAGAAGAACTAGGAAGTCGTAGTACTGAAGTAAGAAGGGCAGGAGTTTGTTGTGGATGGTGGTGGAGATTAAAAAGAAGAGATACTGGGAAAAGGACCAGAAGACATGGGTTTCTTGTATATTTTGAAATTAAATGAACCTGGAAATTATATGCAAACTGCCTAATAAGCAATCACCAAGTTGGATACTTTTCAGTGGGGAATGATAGAGCCTATTGAGCAGGAAAAAATTGCTGATAGGGCTGGAAAAAAATTCCCTGAGCTCGCTGCCACTGGCCTCAAAGCCCAGCAGAGTATGATCAGAGTCATGAATGTGTCCCTGAGGAGAGGAGTGGTAGATTCAGCCTATGTCAGAAGGAGATATGTGTTCTCAGGGCAGAGAAGCAGAGAAAACCAATGTTTATGATTCTAATCCTGGCTTCAATTTCCTTCTTATTAGAAAAAATGCTCTCCTCTGGTTAAAATAGAGACTTAGTAACTGGGATAGAAGAAACTGGGGTTTCTGGGATAAGAGTAGGGGAGGAAGAAAGTGACTGTGATAAAAATATTATAAGTGAATAATTGTTAAGTATAGTTAGGGTTCAGGAATTTACTCACTTCAATTCAAATGTCAAGCAGGCCCAAATAATTAATTTTGAAGATGAAACAAAGTCATTTAAAAGACTCTTCCTATACTGGGTGGATGCCGCTATTGGTCTGACTCACAAAAGAATTGAAATATTCCCTAAACTAACGAGTATTTTGCCAAAATATCTGAGGCCATTCTGATGCAGAAAGTAGACTACCTAGAGATTGCAATTCACAGAATCAGGTTTTTTAAGAATCAGAATATAGCTTAGCCTTCATCAAGTCCTTCCCATACTGGAAAGGCATCTCCACCATAATAAACCTAACAATTAGTCATCAAACCTCTGCTTGGAAACATGCAGTGAAGAGGAACTCTCTCTATCCCAAAGCAGTTTGGTCCACATTTGGACAGTTTTAATAATTAGGAAATTATTTTTTTCCTCAAAAAATTGTATAAATTTGTATCTTTACTCATTGTTTCTATTTTTTCCCCATTTAACACCAAACACAACAAATCTAAAGTCTTTTCCATGACCAGCCCTTCACATAATTTGACATAACTATCATGTGTACTCTGAGTCTTCTATTCAGTGACTTCATATGAGATAGACACAAATCCCTTCACTCTTCTGGTTATGTTCGTTTCCCACCCAGCTGTACTTTGAAAGACTTTCCCATCATGCCCATAGGAACCTCTTCATCTAGAAGCTTCATCATCCTGTGAGACTGAATTAGCCTTGGTCCTCACATCTCATCAGTACCCTCTGCCCTTTTGACTGGAACTCCAAAACCTACATTTAAGGAGGAGGTCCAAGTCAGTCATCTCTTCATTTCTTACCTGGCTATACTCCTGAGGACTCCTGTGCTTGGGTAACTTCTCTCCAAGCTTTTCAGCTTCTGTTTGTGTGTTGTTTTTCCCCATTAGATTGTATGCTCCTTGAAGGCAGAGACTGTCATTTGTACTTATATCCCCAGTGCTTAACACTGTGCCTGGCACATAGTAGGCACTTAAATGCCTATTGACTAACTGACCTTCTTTTCTCCTGCTTTTCAGCTCTCTTCTTAAACTGAGGTGCCCAGAACTGAATGCAAATACTCTAGCTGTGATCTGATCAAGGTAGAGAACAGTAAAACAGCTACTTCCAAGGTGGGCAGGTGGCACAGTAGATAGAATTTTTGGCATATAGTCAGAAAGATCTGAGTTCAAAACCAGCCTCAGCTACCAGCTGTGTTACTCTGGTTAAGTCATTTATTTTCTGTCTGCCTCAGTTTCTTCTACTTTAATAACAGCATAATGATAACAGCACTTACCTCAGAGATTGTAACTGCTGGTATTTTGCATATCAATTCCCTGCTGGTAATTTCTGTTCTGACACTTCCATTGCAAAAGTATACTCATTAGCAAAGACATAATCAAATGGATCTGTGATTTCTCATTGAGCAAGATGTGCTGTCTAAAAATGAAAATTTCAACCAATCCAATTCTTGTGTAACATCCAAACCAATTCTTGTCTAACTCTTGTTCACGTCCTTCTATAAGTTGATCACAAATGGTCCACTCAGCATGCAAAAAGCCTTCTTCACTTTCTCTTGACATAGCAAGTTTACCTGTGGAACCTGTGAGACAGCCACTTGTCATTTCTTGCCCTTGTCAGTCGACCAGTTCATTTTCTCTATCATACATTGCCTTGAACACGTCTTTTACTCCTATTCTTCTAATAAATTCCTCATTGGTTCTCTGGCTTTCATCACATGAGCACACTCTTCTTAATACACAATGCTGCTCCTTCTCACTTTTCCCCTAGCTTTTTTTAAAAAAAATAAACCATAGCACAGACATGGGTTTCATCCCCTATTACCAGTGAGGTAAAATTTGTCTTCTTGCATTAAGACATCTAATTTTTATTTGTTGTCTGAACTTTGGGCATTTGTATATAGATACTTGAGGCCATAGGTTTTTACTGCCGATTCCCTTCTTGGATTCTGTCTTCTGTGATAAGAGTGTGATAAAGTGAGTTCCTCTTCATTGGATGTTTCCAAGCAGAGGTTTGATAACTAATTGCTATTCACTTTTTCCTAAAGGCTATTCTCTAAAGTATCTAACTTTGGGAAGATACATAGGCATTCTTCTCCATTCCTTGTCCTTTGCATTTAAAGCTCTTTTGATTAGATTTCCAAGAAACCTAGCAAATACATCCTTACTAACCTTTTTTAAATGTACTCTATCTCTGGTCAGGAATCTGCCACCCTGCCAACCTATCACATGAATTTCCAAATGTGGCTAGTTGTTATCTATTTAAAAAACTTTTTGGAGGTTCTCTGTTAGGTCTTGGATACCTGATTCAAGAAGACAACAGGCCTTTCTATTGTAATCAGGATGACAGATACCTTCCTCAATATTCTTGAGAAAGGAATCACCAACCTTCGTTTTGGACTGTGTTCCATATCTCCTTCATCACAATGACAAACACCTCTGGTGAATTTACAGCTCCTTGATTTATGTCTTACTTGATGTTTATGATCAGGGAGTCATTGAGCAAGGTTATCTCTGTTGTCCTATTTTCCAAAGAATCTTGAATGATTTTGGCATACATTGTTGGGGGAAAAAGTGGCTAAGGAAGCACTTTGCTCTAATGAATCATATTCTTTCCCATAATCAACATGTAGCACTACTCATTAGATATTCACACCTATCTGATCCCCAGAGGGTGGCTGCTACCTTAATGGTCAAGCAATAGCCTGTGGGGTCACCACGATAGATATCTTACGAAATTAACCTAAGCCCAGGTATCTGGACCATCATCCCAATTACCATATTTGTTGTAAAGAAATAATTCGTTGTCCCTGATTACTGGAAGTGTGAATACATGGTTCTGATTGCTTTATCTTCTCTTCTAAGAAAGGGACAAGCCTACACTTGGACCATGGGCAGGTGTCACTTGACTGTGGCAAAAATATAAAACACCAAAAACTCAGTGTAAATCATCGTGAATTTTTCTTACTCTCCATAATCACTGAGATTCTCGGCAATGTATTTTGAACTATTTGTTGGTGTTTACAACTCACCTCTTAAGCATCTTGTTAAGATATTTAACCATCTTTCATCACCTTCTAAAGACTTGATAGACACATTCAATCTCCTTTCCCTTCCTTATTCTTTCCAAGTGTAAATGCCACAAAATCATAGTCATGTATTATCTCTCCTTCATATTCAGCTTACTTCTGTCTCCTCTCCTGCTCCTTCTCTCACAAAAGCCAGAAGTAGAATCTGGACCTGAAGACTGTTGTTCTCCTTCAACTTTTCCTTAATTTCTCCTATATTTCTTCTTCCTAAATTCAGTGACTAGCCTTATTCACAATACAAACCTTTCACCATCACAATTTCCTTCTTGTTACTCAGAACAAATCCATTTCTCTTCTTCCATTCTTTCTTCTTCTACAACTTTTCTCCACAGAAGAAGGCAATGGCAACAAAGGAGAAAGCCAACCAGAAGATGATATTCACAGCTTTGCAGGAAAGCAGCAAACAACCAATCAGAAGCAGAGAGCTATGCCAGCTGGGTGGGGCACAGCCAGAGAAGTGTTTCTTTTTCTACTGGTGTCATGGACATCTATGAGAGAGTATGACCCTGTATGAAGAAAAGCATATATCCCTGGTTACTTCTCTTGCTACTCTGTTTAATTAAATACCTTTACTTTGAGTTAACATGTCATCTGACTTAGTCTGGTGAAAGACAAAGAAAGAAGGAAAGAAAGAAAGAAAGAAAGAAAGAAAGAAAGAAAGAAAGAAAGAAAGAAAGAAAGAAAGAAAGAAAGAAAGAAAGAAAGAAAGAAAGAAAGAAGGAGGAAGGAGGAAGGAAGGAAGGAAGGAGGAAAGAAGGAAGGAAGGAAGGAAGGCAGGAAGGAAAAGAACTATAGAGTGGTGGCTCAAGAGCTTTGGATTTGAATAAATGCTGATCCCTAAAGTGTCTGGAACCTGAAATAGTATGTTAAGGGGAGATGGAGTTGGGTTACACTACACTGCATTTGCTGGTAGATGAGTACAAAGTAGATAGCGACAACCTATCACCTGCATAAGGTTATCAGGATGCAGAACTGCATGATTGCGTATTACTTTCTTTAGTTCTTTGAGTCATATTTGAGCACAAAGAAGACCCTTTTGACAATCTTTTTTTCACATCCCATTGGCAGGTGGTAGGAATATTCCAGTGAAGTAAAGTCAGTTATAATGGGGATCAGATCTGATTTATGTTGTGTTCCCAACAATTCTTTTTCTAACTGACTAGGCATCCCTGGTAGATTTTTCCCATCCCCACTTTCAGCCAACTCGAGGCTCTCAGCAGGGGCTCCTGCCCTGGCTAGGATCCTCCAGGTGCCAATGGGAATATTTGCCTACAGTTTTCAGAATTATCTGTGATTTACAGCTCTTCCAAGATGGAAAAACACAGCAGGGGCCTCAGTCTTGGGATACTACCTAGTTGCCTATAAGCATAAAGACAGAGCTGATCTAACTTTGAGAGGATGCCCAGAGTGGGTCCCACCAGCCTTTTGGCTGGGTTCCCAGTTTTGTCTTAGGTACACAAACAAGAAGAGACTAAACATTGCATGGAGCCAGAACAAAGGCCCCAGCTTTCCAATGGGTTCAGTCATCTGATGCCTTTAAAGCACTCTCTACCCTATGCTTTCTTCCCTTTTCCCCTACCCCTATGTTCACTGACCTTATTTCCCTGTGACAAGCTGTGCGTGGTCTTCAATAATGTACATCCCCCCACCTTGAACAGAAGCGGCCTGTCACCCAAAAATAACTTGAAAAGCAGACAGGGAAGTAGATAAGCATTCAGAATTATTTATTTATAGCGCAGAGCAGAAAGCAGTAAGAGAGACAACGAGCAAGACAGCCACAGCATCCATCAGGGTTCAAGTGCTCTCAACCAATCCAGAGGGAGCCACTGTATTTCCATAGAAAAGGGTATTTAGCCCAGCCCAGCTCATCCTGAGGATTTGGGAGAAGTGGGCAGAGTGAGAAAGGGGCGGATTTTATGAATTTTTAAAAAGCATATACGGGTGTGTGCATATCATGTCAATACCTTTTAGGCCATGTGAATCTTCAATGTATTTATTCTGCTACATGAATGTCAGTAAAGATTGACCTTGCCAAAGAAATTAAGAGAATTAAAAGGCACAATACCTGATCTCAAGGATTTAAATCATATTGTAGCTAGAGAGACAGAGGTACACATTTGAAACAATTGGAGACCAATCTAAGACAGAATAACGCAGGGGGTAGCATGGTCACAGGTACAGAGTCTAGAAAGCAGAAAGATTAATCTGGAGGTAGAATAAATAAGAGGTGGAGAAAAACTGGGGGAAGGGAGATCAGATAGGAATCTGCTGCAATGATGCAATGATCCATAATGATTCCAAAAGACCAGTGGTGAAGAATGCTACCCACCTCCTGACAGAGAGGGGATGGACTCACTATGAAGAGTGAGACACACATTTTTGGACATGGCCAGTGTGGAAACTTGCTCCTCTCTGTGGATATTTGTTACAAGGATTTTGTTTTTCATTGGGGATAGGGATCGGAAGGGGGGAAAATGGATTCTTGCTCATTAAAAAAGGAACCTATTATAATAGTCTAGGTGAATGGGTTGTGGGTGCATGCATGCATGCGTGCATGTGTGTGTGTGCATGTGTGTGTGTTTTTATTTTCAAAAAGAGGCCTGAACTAGGAGAGTGGTAGAAAACAGGAAAGGAGTACAAAGGAAATTGTGAAGAAAGACCAGAATTGGGTGAGAGAGAGGGACTATTTTAATTTGAATTTATAATAGTACTTTAAGGTTTGCAAAGCAATTTGTTCACTCATAATAGCCCTTTGAGGTAAGTAGTACAAATATTATCCTCATTTTAAAGATGAAGGAACTGAGATGAAGAAGTTAAGTGATTAACTTATCACACAGCTAGTCAGTACCTATCTCTCCTCCCTTTCTGAGTTAAACTCTTTGAAGAAGCTGTCTATACTTCTAACTTAAACTTCCTCTCTTCTCACTCTTTTCTGAAATTTCTCTAATCTGGCTTCCAACTTTGTTGCTCACTGGAAACCTTTTTATCCAAAGTTATCAATTATTTCTTAATTGCGAAATCTAACAGTCTCTTCTCAACGCTTATCTTCAATCCTTCTTGCCCTCTCTGCAAAGTTAGCAATTGTTTCTTAGTTGATAAATCAAATGGTCTCTTCTCCCTGCTCATCTTCACTCATTCTTGCTCTCTCTGCAACATTCAACACTGTTTAGTTATTCCTCCTGGATACTCTCTGCTCTTTGGGCTTTCATGACCCTGTTTTTCGGGCTCTCTGCCTACCTTTGTGGCCACTCTTCAGTCTTCTTTGCTCATTCATCCTCCATGTCATGCCTAAGAAATGTGGGTCTACCCTCAGATTCTGTCCTAGGTCTCTTTCCATTCTATACACCATCACTTGGTGACCCCATCAGCTCCCACGGGTTCTATTTTCAACTCTATTGTTATTATGTGACTACCACATAGTTAATTGCATATTGGCTATTTCAGATTGTATTCCCATGGGTATCTCAAAGTCAACATGACCAAAATAGTTCTTGAAATCTTCAAGCCCTCCCCTTCTCTGAACTTTCTTGTTACCATTAAGGCCACCACCATAATTCTAGTCATCCAGGTTTGCCTCTTTGGCATCAGCCTCAACTCCTTCATCTCAGTCACCTCACACATCCAATCAGTTGTCAAATCTTGTTTCCATTTTCACAGTATCACTAATATCACCCACATGCACATAGCCACTATGCTATTTTAGGTTCTCAAAAGCTCCCAACTGGACTATTGCAAAAGCCCACTAACTGATTTTTCTGTGACATCTCTCCCCACTCTAATCTATCAGATACCAAAATTTATTTTCCTAATGCTCAGGTCTGACTCTATCCCCCTCACTACTTAGTACACTACTGTTCCTTATTGCCTCTGGGATAAAATATACACTCCACTGGCATTTAAAGGTCTTCATGACATGGCTGCTTCGTACCTTTAGAGTGCTTTTACGCATTACTCCCTTCCATTTACTCTGGAATCCAGCCATGCTGGTCTTCTTGGTGTTCCTCCCACAAATCTCCTCTCTCTATGTCTTTATGTAGTTGTCCTTTATGTCTAGAATTCTGTCCCTCTTAACCTCTGTCTCTTAGAATCTCTGGTTACTTTCACCTCAGGTAACTCCTGCAGAAGACCCTTTGTCTTCCATCTCCTAATAGTTTTCCTTCTAAAATTACTTTGTATGAACTGTATGTATGTGCGTGTGTGTGTGTGTGTGTGTGTACACACACATATGTATATATACACATTATATATGTATACACACACATGTGTATGAGTCCTTTTCCCCATTAGAATGTAAGCTCCTTGAAGGTCAGGGTCTGTTTAGCCTCTCCAGCACCTAGAGCAGCACCTGGCATATTGTAAATGTTTGCTAAGTGTTTACTTGGTTGATTGATTACCTGAATTGAGATTTTAACCTAGATCTCCAATTCCACCCTCTTTACTATACCACACTGGGAAGGGATAGAGAATATTCCCATGAAAATGTAAGCTCCCTGTGAAGAGCTTTTTAAATTTATATTTATTTTATTATATATTAATTATTATATTAAATATTAATAAATTTAACTAATAAATATAAATTACTGTTCCCTATCAAGCCTCTGCCTTGGATGATTCCCACCATCCACCACCTACATTCTTACATACGACTGCTGAATGAAGATTGGGAAAATGACACAACCACTCTGACTGGGTCCACTACAAATTTATGTTGTGCAATCTACTTTACTGCACCATATTTCTCTAATCATTTTCTTTGTAAAATTCTTCTGGAGGGAAGGGGTTGGATTTAAACTTCTTCATGCCTGTCCCCCTCCCCCAACACAGAAGGAACTAAAAAAGCATGAATTAACCTATATTAATCCTAATCTTTCCAACTCTGAAATTCTAGAACCTTTTGGGATACAAAGATGAAGAAGACACAGTCCCCCTCATGGAACTAACAGTCTGGTAGGGGAGAATAAAAGAAAGAAAGAAAGAAAGAAAGGAAGAAAGAAAGAAAGAAAGAAAGAAAGAAAGAAAGAAAGAAAGAAAGAAAGAAAGAAAGAAAGAAAGAAAGAAAGAAAGAAAGAAAGAAAGAAAGAAAGAAAGAAAGAAAGAAAGA
>CM053627.1:52574573-52591076 GCA_028646595.1 Phalanger gymnotis
GAGGGAGAGAGGGAGAGAGAGAGAGAGAGAGAGAGAGAGAGAGAGAGAGAGAGAGAGAGATGATTTGCTCAGGATCACATAATAGTAAAGCTAGGATGAACTCACTGACTCACAGTGTGCTATACTTTTTCCCTGGCATCACGAACCTGGACACCTGTAGTGGTTCATGTGTCTGCATATGGGGACCAATCACTGACCCTACCAACAATATCCAGCTGACCTTGGATTCTCCCACTGAGAGATACTTTGGTTGGCACCAGGGACACTTTGGGCCTTTGGCACATTAGTGATGATAATGGTGACAATAGCTTTCTCTCGTAAGGTGCTTTGTGCTTGCAAATACCTCAAAATTCATTATCTCAACTGATCCTGTGATGGAGGCAGGTCAGAGATGTAATGAACCCATTTTCTCAAGATTAAACTGAGACTCAGAGAGGTTAGCCAATAAATATTTATTAGGCATGTATTATGTGCCTGGCACTGTGATGAGTGATGAGAATTCAAAAAGAGGCAAAAGACAGTCCTTGCCTTCAAGAAGTTTACAATCTAATTAAACCAAGCAAACAAATATGTACAGGAAAAGCTATAGGCAGGAGGAAAAGGAAATAATTAAGAGAGGGAAGGCACTAGAGTTAAGAGGGCTTGGGAAAGGCTTCCTATAGAAAACTGAGAGACTTTCTAACCACTCCCAGTAAGTAAAGGAGGGAGCTGGTCCTAGGGCACTTAAGCTCTTTTTCAGCTCTAAAGTCTTTGATCTTATGTTAGATCTTAGAAGGAGCCCACACAATCCATTTCACAGACGAAGAAACTGAAATGCAAAAAGATTAACTTGCTCTGGGTCACTCAGTAAATTTTTTCCAAAGTGAAGCTGTGACTATGAGGCTTGATTCTGAGCAGGGAAAAACTTTGGTGTCTGGAGATGAACAGTTGGATTTGAAGACAAACATTAGTCACAAAGAATAGGACTGGTTCTATTGCCCTCTATCTTCCTATGGGTTTCGAATAGGCTGAGGGCTATCCAGAGGTTGAGTGATGATCAAGATGATTTCTGGAGAGCTCCCAAACACCCTGAGAAGCTTTGAATCTCCTTTTTTCTCCCTTCCTCTCTACTTTCCTCCTTCTTTCCCCATCTCTTCCCCTTGTTTCTATTTGTCTGCCTGCCTTTCTCTCCCTCTGTTTCTGTCGGTCTCTGTCTCTATCTCTGTCTCTCTCTTTCCATCTCTGTCTCTCTTTTTCTCTCTCCCTCCCTCTTTCCTTTGTTCCTTCTCTCTCCCCTTCTCTCTGGATCTTCCTTCCTTCCTTCCTTCCTTCCTTCCTTCCTTCCTTCCTTCCTTCCTTCCTTCCTTCCTTCCTTCCTTCCTTCCTTCCTTCCTTCCTTCCTTCTTTTCTTTCTTTCTTTCTTTCTTTCTTTCTTTCTTTCTTTCTTTCTTTCTTTCTTTCTTTCTTTCTTTCTTTCTTTCTTTCTTTCTTTCTTTCTTTCTTTCTTCCTTTCTTCCTTTCTTCCTTTCTTCCTTTCTTCCTTTCTTATCCTTCCCTCTCTCCCTCCCTCCATGTCTCTCTGTTTTTATCTCTCTGTCTCTGACTTGCCCAGATGGGAGGTTATGCTTTCCCAAAGAGAAGGTGACACCCTTGCTTCCATACCCCTTCCCTCTAGCATGTGCCAGCCTCCAAGGAGTGGGAATTTGGAGTGAATACAAGGGACTCCAGAATTGCTCCAGGCCTTACAAGGCCCCGGGGGCTAGCTTCTCTCCTCCATCTCACAGAGTAGTATAGGTTTCATTTCACGGAAACCTTTTATTCTTGGGACTAAAACGAGTCTCCAAAGCACAAAGAAAACTCTCAATTCACGGAGGGGAGGGGAAGTAATTAGAATTCCGGTTTCCTTTTTTAGAAGCCATTTTCAGCTTTGGACTCCCTGGACCAAATGGCTCAGCTTCCAAGGGTCCCCCAGACCTGCTGTATTCTATATAATTGATGTCTCTAGTTAAGCTCTACTTCCCTCCCTGTTCTAGGGGGTAGAGGATATGGGGTGAGTTGAGCCAGACCCTTTGTGTACCTCTAACATCTTGGGTTTTCTTTCCTTCCTTCCTTCCTTTTTCTCTCTCTATCTTTTTCTCTATCACTTTCTTTCTCTCTCTTTCTCTCCCTCCCTTCCTTTTTCTCTTTCTCTTTTCCCTCTTCCTCTCTTTCTTTTTTCTCTCTTTCTCACTTTCTTTCTCTCTCTCCTTTCCTTCTTTTTGCTCTCTTTCTCTTTTCTCTCTCTCTCTTTCTTTTTCTCTCTCTTCCTTTCTCTCTCCCTTTCTTTCTCGCCTTCTTTCTCTCTTTCCCCATCTATTCCTTCCTTCATTTTTCCTTCTTTCCTTCTTCCCATTCCTCTATAATTCATTTTTGGACTAACAAGGAAGTGATAGCTGAAGATAGAAGGAAAACAGATGTCTGAAGGCTTAAGGAAGACACTAGGGACCACAAAATAGCAGCATTTTCCTCCCTCCTGGCAGATGGAGTTAATAAGGATTATGCCCGAGTTCTGAGTGATTAAGAGCCTCTTATTGAAAAGGAGTTGGGGAGACAATCTTCTTTTCTTCCCTACCCTTCCTGAATGACTGATCAGAAATCAGGGAAAGGCTTTCTGGGATGGAGTGACAATCAAAGTCGATCAGACCTCTGTCATCTTCATCACTCTCTCAGGGGGATGCTGAGCTCTCACTTTTAATCTTCCATCTGGACTGGCTCAAAACATCTGCCCAGTTAATTGCCATGCCTGGCTTAGCACTGGGATGTTCAAGAGGATCCCATCAAATGACCTGAGTGATGAAAATGGGGATGAAGGGAGGGCAGTGTTTGGATGCTCAAAGAGACCAGGGCAGTGCCGGTGAATCTAGGGCAGGTAAATAATAGAATCTTCCAGTGGGAAGAGACCTCAGAGGTCAGCTGATCTAATGTCCTACCTTGAAGTATAAATCTTTACAACACCCCAGACATATTCCTGGGTTTCTAGGCCAGGGTCACAAAATCTTATGTGTGGGCAGAGAAGGTGAAATTTGAGGGGTGCCAAAAGAAGCCACCCCCTCCACATACACCTATAAACACCTGTCAAAGCACTATAAATTCTTCCCATCATTCATTCTTTGTGTTAAGTCACTGAAAGGATCAATTTTATAATGCAAATATCCTACCTTGAAGAGGACCTAAGCCGGTAACACCATTTTTGTAAATGCATCTATCAGATATGTTGTTCTCAACTGGAAGCACCTGAAGAACAGGCCAAAGGTCAGGTAAGCCTGTACAAGGGGAAAGGCTGAGGAAAGGACCATAGATTTAGAATTGGAAGTACAATCTCATCGATCTCTTTATTTTATAGATGAAGATGCTGAGGCCCAAAGACTCTGTGACTTGTTTAAGATTACCCAGGTAAGTGTCAGAGATATAATTTAAACACAGGTCTTTTCTTTAACTGCTACACAGTCTCAGAGAAGGTGTGTGTTTGTGCATGTATGTGGGGTGCAAGAGAGGAGACTGTGGTCTAGGGGCCAGCATGAATACATCTCAATACATATTCATGATGCGGCAGCCTAGGGCTCAGCCTTATCACATGACTACACTAACACACATCTTCATGGGGTTGCCATCTTACATAGAGATTTAAGGGACCAATCCATCTTCCACATGGCTGCCAAATAACCTTTCTTAAGCACAATTCTGGCCACGTTACTCCCTGTTACTCCTTTTCAGAAGAACCTTAGGTGACACCCCATCACCTTAAGATAAATGCAAACTCCTTTTCATGGCCCTTAAAGCCCCTCACATTGTAGCTCCAGAGATCTTTCTAGGCATGTGCCTATTTCTCTCCTTCCTATCTTGCCCATTGCAGCTAAGCTGTCTTACTTGCCATTCCCTGAATTCTGCATTCCCTTCTGACCTCGGTGCCTCAGTACAGGCTATCTCTCATGCCTGGGGTGCTCTCCCTCCTTACCTCTGCCTCTTAGAATCCATGCCTAATTTCCTGAAAGATTCAACTCATGCTCCATCTCCTCTAGGGAAGTCTTTCGGGACCCCTTTAGTTGTTTCTAGTCCCACTCTAGTCAAGTGATCATATACTTGCTTATCTGTTGAAAGGTACTTCACTGGTCAGTCAGTCAATAAATATTTATTAAATGCCTACTGTGTGCTAAGTGCTGAGGATGCAAAAAGAAGCAAAAGATGGTCCCTGCCCTCAAGGAGCTCACAATCTAGTGGAAGAGACAACAAGCAAAGAATTATGTACCAATGTAATATATAAGAGAAATAGGAAATAATTATGAAAGGGAGGGCTTCTTGTAGAAGATGAGATTTTAGCTGGGACCTAATGGTAATCATGGAAGCCAGTAGGTAGTTAGGTAAAGAGGGAAAGCATTTCAGGCATGGGGAACAGCCAAAGAAAATACCCAGAGTCTAGAGCTGGAATGTCTTGTTCCTGGAACACCAAGGAGGCCAGTGTCTATCATCCAGTGGAATGGAAGCTCCTTGAGGGAAGGATTTATTTTCATCTTGTCTTTGTATCCCCAGCATCTTGTATAATGCTTGTTTATGCTTAATGTTGCTTGTTAGATTACATTGAAGTGAAGAGAAGCCACCCTAATTCTCCACAATCTCCTCTACCTCCTATCTTATCCCTGAACTGCTTCTACCAGGGGCAAAGCTTCTCATTTACTGGTCAGTCAGTCAACAGGCATTTATTAAGCACCTACTATGTGCTAGGCACTATGCTAAGAGTTGGAGATACAGATACAAACAAGATAATTTCTACCCTCAAGCAGCTTAAAGAGGTATCTGAGGTGGGGAATGGTGCCTAGGTTGGGAGGATGAAGATGGCTGATCTGAGGCCCTTTCCCAAATGGAGGTTCTTGGAAGAAGTGGCCAAAGGGAAAAGAGGCTCACAATGGCAGAGTCAGGAGGCAGCTGAAACATGGTGGTATAATTCAGAGGTGTCATACTCAAATAGAAGCAGATCCCTGTTGTCCATGTATTGACTAAGAAAATCACAAATTGACATTATCCGTGTTGCATTGTATTTTAGACTTATTTTATTAATCATTTCCCAATTGCATTTTAATCTTGTTCTGCCACACTTGGGAGTTTTGAAGCTGGGGGCTTCTAGTTTAACACCTCTGGTGTAGCCCAGAAAATTAGGCATGACTGGTCTAAGACCCTTCCCCAAAATGGAGGTTCTCAGAAAAACTCACCAAGAGGGAAATGGGTCCACAGGACCCATTGAGTCAGTCTCAATAAGGCTAACTTAAGTTCATTTGCTCGATTTAATTCAACTGACTGACGTTAAGTCCTTTCCTGAGAGCAGGTTGAAATCCTACTTTACTCACTTTGAGTGTAGGATCCCAAGGTTCTTTCAGAGTATGTTATGAGGATCAGAGGATGTTATGAGGATTCTTTCAGAATATGACTAAAGTACTACTTCCTGATGCCCCCAATTCCTAGACCTCTCTCCTTGAAATTATTTCATATGTACTTTGAACTTCCTTGTTTACATGGTGGATCCCAACAGTAGAATGGAATCTCCTTGAAGGCAAGCATTTGTTGGAGTTTTGTTGTTGTTGTAACCCCAGTGTCTTGTACATGGTATTGATAAATGTTTTGTTCATAGAATCATAGATTCAGAAATAGATTTGGAGATATCTCTCCCTGCTCCATTCTCCACTCCCTCCCTAGATCCCATCTGAATCTCTCCCTCTTTCAAATCACCACTACCACCTGGATTACCATCTCCCCTCACACCCCAATGGAGATAGCCCAAGACCCTGAACCCAATAGTTAGCTGCTTACTAAATGCTTCATTCAGTCATTCATTTGTTCATTCAATGTCTCCTCATTTCCCCTCCACTGGATTCAACCCCTTAAAGGAGAGATCTAAATCATCCTCTTCACTCTGACCTTCAGATTCACTATTTCTTTTCAAAACCACGGTTCTGGGCTCCTTCATCCCCTCACCTCCCAGCTTTGGGGGACATGGCCACTCACACCATTATGGGGAAAAAGCACCAGAGATGGAGTCAGAGAGCTGAAGACATTTGGGGGATCAGGCTGGGAGTTTGTGAAGGGAGGCTGGGTGACACCTGACCTCATCCTACTGTGCCAAGACAGATCTGGCTTTTTCCTTTGGTGGCTGTGTCTGTGTGAGAGAGATAGTCGGATTATTCTGGGAGCCAGCTTCTAGCTTGTCTCTCTACAACCCCTGACCTGAATACCAAATGAGATGGCTGAATGGAAACCTCTTCTTTGGACCTGTAGTTCTCCATTCAGACCCTGCCTCTCTCCTCCTGGAGCTCAATGTCCATTTACTGGGTACCTCGGGTATCCTGTTTTTACAAGGTTCACTTGCACTGAATACATTCCTCTTTGAACATCCTTAAGCAGTTTTCTTGTGTATACACATGAATGTGGTGCCTATAGTGTCCCTAATGGCAAGAAACCTAATCTTCCTCTTTGGACTAGAAGTATTCCAAGGGCAGGGATTGCCTCTCCCTCCACAGCCTGGATGTTCCATATGGGCAGGAACTCAGTCTCCCTCTTTAGACTGGCAGATCCGGGAGGGAAAGAACCTGCTCTCCCCCATTAGACTCTAAGCTTCTCAAGAACAGGAAGTGTCTCTCTCATTAGTCTGAGAGCTCTTGTGGGGGAGGGGGAAGCAGGGAGAAGAGGGCTTCTTCGTTAGCCTATCGGGTTCCTCAGGGCAGGACCATGTGTCTCTTAGACTTTCCTCTCCCACATTCCAATCTCCATTGTTAACATAGAAGCTTTAAGCACACCCAGGGCACTCAGTCCTTGGTTTCCCCTTGTTGATAGTTACTTTCTTAGGGCCTGGGTCCAAGCTGAGAATTGATCTGAGGGAGTCAGTTGGGATAGGAAAGTGCATCTAGTCCTCTGGAGGAAGAAAGGATGAAAGCATTTAATAAATGCCTACTATGTGCCAGGTGCTATACAAATATTATCTCATTTGATCCTCATAACAAGCCTGGGAGGTAGGTTCTATTACGATCATCCTTATTTTACAGTTGAAGAAACTGAGGCAGAGAGTGATTAAAGGACTTGACCAGGATAACACAGCTAGGAAATACCTGATGTCAGATTTGAACTCAGGTCATCTTGACTCCAGGACTAGCAATCTATCCACTGTACCACCTAGCTGCCTCTACAAGGAGGGAGGACAGAAGCAGAAGAGGTTAAAAACAGAGAATTCTGATATGAATGTACACATGTATGTATGTATAGATATATAGGAGGTATCTAGGTTGCTCAGTGGGTGGTGTGTGCTGGGTCTGGAGTCAAAAAGATCTGAGTTGAAATCTGGCCTCACACACTTAATAGTTATAGGACCCTGGGCAAGTAACTTAATCTCTGTTTGACTGAACCTACTGGAGGAGGAAATGGCAAACCATTCCAGTGTCTTTGCTAAGAAAACTCCATGGTTAGTATGGTCCAATGGGGTCACAAAGAGTTGGACTGAACAACAAGAAAGATAGATGGATAGATACACATACATATTCACAGTATATATTGTATATAGTAGAAGGTTACCATGGCTTATATGATCTTTGATTTTCTTTTCTTGAGATATTTGTGATCATTGGTGATTGTGATTGTGAAATCCATGGCAAAACACACACACACATACACACACACACACACACACACACACACACACACACACACACAAAGAAAATCTAGAAAAGTCCTTGTCAGATGTTCATGTTTGGTCATCCATGTTCTGTTTAACTATGTCCCCTCTCTCTGATTGGATGAGTCCTCCCAAAACCTCCATCTTAGGGGGCTCCCAGGCCAACCATGTCTTCATTTCACACCAGCCTTCATTCCTCCCAACTTTTCTAGGTATTCTCCCTTCCCCCCTTTCACTTGTTTGTATGTCTTGTCTTCTCCACTAGAACGTATTTCTTTTGGCTTACGTTTGTATTCCCTGCACTTAATTCAATGCCTGGATCATAGTAAACTCTTAATAAATGTTTCTTGACAGACTGACTGATTTCCCTTATTTGGAGCTTGCTGTACCATTGGACAGTTTTAATCACTAGCAAACTCCTTATTTTGATCTGAAATCTGCCTCCCTGTGATTTCTGCCCACTGCTGCTGGTTCTGTCCTCTGGAGCTACACAGACTGAGTCTAATCTCTCTCCTACATGAGACAGCCCTTCAGATATGTGGAGACAGTTATCGGTCCTTACCCTCCACTCTAGGAGCTAAAAGAATGTTTCTACATCAGCATAGGGAGTAAGGGACTGAGATTTCAGCAGTCAAGTTTGGTGGAGTAGAAGAAGACTGCTTCCCTTTGGGTGTTTGGCTCAGGGCATCACCTCAATTTCACATATTTCCTTCCCCTGCCTCTGTACAAGTATGGCTATACCACTGTATAGCCACTGCCTAAATGACAATGACATTGACCATCTGAGTCTAAGTGATTGTGGGGAATGACACTAATCCTGGGAAAAATGATGGAGTAACATTAAAAACTCACATTTATGTAGTGCTTTTAGGTTTACAAGGCACTTTCTTCACCAGAACCCTATGGACAGGGGTTTACTGGTAAGTGTATAACAATCAGTTCCCCTTCTCCCTCCAAAAGTATAGATGACACACTTTTAAGTTTATTCTGAATTATTGACATTTTCTGTATCACTTTCTTTAGTCTACACAACAAACAAAATAGTAAGTCAAGCCCTGATTTGTAGCCCTTTTTTATTTCTGAAGTACAAATATTCTCCCTGAAAATTTAATAATTGGCTCTCCAGCAACCACCCAGCTCCAATCTATCACTGGTGGTAAGGTAGGTAGTAGAAAGAATGAATTTAAAAGCCTGTTTGAGTGTTTACTAAGTGGTGAGCACGATAGATGTAAATACCAAAGCAAAGACAATGCCTGCCCTTGAGAAATTTAAATTATAATGGGGCATCTGGCACATGGACAGAGAAATAGTGAACATAGAAGGACTCATTGGTCCAGAAAGTTACAAGGATGGTGAGTGGAGCCTTTGGAAAGTAGGTTGACATACCTCTTCCTGGAATACATAGTTGATTTGATTCTGCTTCCAGAGCTGAAGAGGAAGGTGGCAGGGAGTGGGTGGGTGGCAGTTAGGTGATTGGTGACATTGTCAAGAAGATGGCTGAGGAGTAGAGAGTGAAGTGAAGCATGGCAGGGTCTTCCTGAAATGGTGGGCCAGGTGAGGCAGTCACCAATCAAGACAGCAGAGCACTATTGCAGAAGTTCTAGAGGTGAATGGGGGTCATGCCTCTCCAGGGCATTCCTCTTGGTCCAAGACCAAGGTTGGGGATGGTAGAGACAGCAACATAGATATAGGTGTAGTTGTGCCTAGAGAAGGGGTGGCTCATCCCTAAGAGAGTCCAGCTTTCACTTACATGAGAAGTGATAAAGATGGAAGCCAGCCTGGGAGAGGAGCATTCTAGCGATGGAACCCTGGGAGTAGTGAACTAGGGTCAATTGTACCACATGGTGACTTGAGCCAATGGAGGCCAGAAAGGTAAAAAAGCTCTTGTGAGGAAGAAAAAAAATGCCAATTCTACAGTTGAAGAAACTGAGGCAGCTAGAGATTAACAAAGTTGTGCCCAGAGTCATATAGCTGGCTAGAGTCTGAGGCCACATTTGAACTCAGGTCTTCCAGTACTCTATCCACTGGACACAGACCCAGTACTCCATCCACTATAGACCAAAGACAAAAATAGACACATATGGACAGATAAGTTAGAACTAGGAGAAAGAGGGAAAATGGCTTAGGAAACATTGACAAAAAAGATGAGGAAATGAGTCGTGAAATAACCAGAAGAGGGTGAGAGGGCTATTTGTTATTCAAATCATAGTATGACAGAAATTTTCCCAAACCCCAAAGTTTACTGTGCTCAAAGGACAGGCCTCATCACTCTAGACAAAAGTCTAGTCCATGAGCCCAGGATATCAGGGCATCAACCTTATATAAGTTGTGATTGCATAACCAGGACAAGTACAATGGAATTTCAAAGAGCAAATAAAGGAAGAGAATGATTTCCAGACCAAGGAAGATCAGGTAAAGCAGGAGCTAACATTGGACTACTAGGTGAGAAGCTTGATTTCCCAGACTCTAGACAACTACTCAATGTGATCATCTTAAGTAAGTGGAGTTAAAAAAGTAAGGCAGAAATTCTCTTATCCTATTAGGAGCATAGATCTTAAGCTGGAAGGCATCTCAGAAATTATCCGGTACAACCCCCTCATTTTATAGATGAGGAATCTGTGACTTAGGAAGGTAGTGACTTGCCCAAAGTTTCACAGGTAGTAAGTATATAAGCATTAGGTAGGATTTGAACCCAAGTTCTCTGACGTCAGAGCCAGCACCCATTCCACTGTATCACATTTCCTTTCCTGCATCTAATTCAATTAAGATTCTATTTAATTCACAAGTTAAGCTTTGCTCAGTCCCCTTGTTCAAGTGTGCAGCTTAGCTTTGGACTAGTAAGGGGTTTGAAAGCCATCTGAAGTACCCGGAGGTAATCAGAGGTATGGCAAGCATGCTGCCCAGGACATCCATCTCACTACTGACTCACCTCTAGGCATAATATTGCTCTGTAGCCCCCCACCACAGCTTTGCCAACTGCAGCCTGCTATGCCAAACTGGCTGTGGGCTCTGGATGGTGACTCTCAGTACCTTCTATCTGACTGCTCTCTAACTTTTTACAGGCTCTTGGCTATGGAGTTGGGTATTGTGCAAGGCTGAATGATCGGTAATAGTTCTAGCCAAGAGAGATACAATATAAAAAGAAAAGCGTCAGAGAGATAATGAGACCGCTAGAAACATAGTCAGTAAGATGAAGGCAAAGATAGAGCAAAGCAGAGATTTAAAGAGCTCTGCAGAGAGACAGAAACAAAGAGAGACAGAGAAAGAGAGGTAGGGGAAGGCTGGGACAAAGAGAGAGCTAAAGAAAAAGAGACAAAGACAAAGAATTCCAGTCAAGGTGATTAATTTCTGGGACAAGAAGGGATCAGCTGTTGTAAATAGCCCTAAGGAGAGTACCTGCCTTGCTCCCATTCTAAGGATGCCTGTAGGTCTCAAATAAAATTAAGGAAAGCTTAAGTAGGTAGGGTAGCCCATTACACTACAATGGTAGAGGAGGAAGAGTCAGGGATCCAGGAGAAGTCCCTTTGGGGAAGCAATATGGCCCTATGGCTGTGGTATTTCTGGGTTCCTTTCCCTTTGTCTAGCCCAATGTTACTGTTGTGACATCTAGATGCACTTAACATCTACTCTCCTATTTGAGAAGGGCTGATCTTACTTCACAAACTGGGAGGAACTACACATCCCATGGCTTTGTGACCAGCCAAACCTTTTCCAAAGGTGGCTATATTGTGTCTGTATTCTGTATAACCCTGGAAAATGACTGTGCTGTAAGCTGCCTGAAGTCTTGGACATAGAAAACACCAAAGGACAATTATGACTCTGTGTCAAACAACACCCACGTCCCTGACTACACCTTGTCAGCTGGTGTCTATTTTCCTGGGCACATTTGCAACAGGGATGTCAGGCAGCCCTAATTTCTCTGATTCTATGACCTTGATGATACAAGAGACAGAGTAAAAAAGACACAGAGAGATGTTGTTATATGATCAATTCATTTGGACAAGCGGCCGTTCTCCATCATCATTGCTAGGAAGAAGTGGAAGCTTTAACTCTTCTTATCTTTAGGAACATGGGTTCCCAAGGAGCGTTAAAAGGCTTGCTATATTTCTTGAAATCAACAAAGCTGGTTATTTCTAGGCAACACAGCTAGTGAGGACATATAGTATGCCTGTGATTGGGACGGTATCTGTCATGTATGGGGCTCTGTGATCTTTTCTCCAGAGGACTCAATGATTTATACCTATTCCTTTTCCACCAATCTGCCTCTAAAAATTCCTCTGCTAAGGTGAATCCAGATAATTGACCTTTTCCCCTACAGAAGGAGCTCTAGATCATATTTCCCAGTTCGTCTAACATTTTGAGTTTGCAGATGGCTGAAAAGTGATGATGGTACAAAGTGCAAGGTCGACGTTGATGTACAAGGTGGATATTATGTTCTAAGTGACTTCAGTATGTTGTCCAAAAAAAGAGGAATAATACTAAATTCATGTTTTTATTTTTTAAAGATGATTTTAACCATTATTATTCAGAGATCAAAGGACTGGAATAACTATCTGGAAGTGTGGTGTGGTATAAAGAGAAGTGAGCTGAAAATCAGAAGAACTGGGTTTGATTTTCTGTTCTACTCATTATTATCCTCATGACTTTTGGGCAAGGCACTTTACCTCCAAAAACCTCAGTTTCCTTATCTCTAAAATGGGGATGGTGAGACTAGATTATCTATAGGAATTCTTCCATCTATAAATCGATGGTGTCATGATCATAATCTGTAAACCTAGAAAGATACTCTCTTCTGCTGTTTTTCTTTTGGCCAGGAACCCTGGGGGTCTTCCCCTCTCAGTTTGATTTTTTTTTTTTGAGTTTTGATTAAAGGGGAAATCCCTTGATTAATTTCTTAAAGAGGCCCATTCAGTGAATGGGTGTTACCTCACTCAGTGTGAGAACCTGAAAAGACCTTAGCCTGAACGGGCCAGGGTCTCCCAATGCATCCTGAGCCATCTCGAGTCATCCCAGTGAATATCAGGCCACTGGCCCCAGATGGCTCTGGAGGAAAAAATGAGGCTGGTGACTTTGCACAGCCTTCCCTCACTCAAATCAAAGTCAACTGCAAGTCACGTCTTCATTTCTCTGATATCATAGTCCTCTTTGAGAAGGAAGGGCAAACACGCAAGCCTTTCATGAATATTCGTGCTTTAGCACATTTGCTCAGGTCCCTGCTGGCTGTAAATTTTATGAATGGTGATTCCCCCTTTGTGTTTCCAAAGTTCTGTCTGAAATTCTCAAATTGAACTGGGAAATGGAGGGACCTTAGAGAACACTGAGCACTACTTCTTTTAAAAATATTTATTTATTTATCTATTTCTTCCTTTCTTTCTTTCTTTCTTTCTTTCTTTCTTTCTTTCTTTCTTTCTTTCTTTCTTTCTTTCTTTCTTTCTTTCTTTCTTTCTTGTTTTCAACATTCATTTCCGTAAGATTTTGAGTTCTAAATTTTCTCCCCATCTCTCCCACCCCCCACCTCAAGATGTCATATACATTCATATTAAATCAATTTTCACATTAGGCATGTTGTAAAGAAGAATTGAAACCACAAGAAAGAAGAAACAAAGAAAAAAAGGGAGAGCAAATAATATGCTTCAATCTGCATTCAGACTCCATAGTTCTTTCTTCTGGATGTGGACAGCATTTTCCATCATAAGTCCTTTGGCGTTATCTTAGATCCTTTCATTGCTAAGAAGAGATAAGCTTATCAAAGTTAGACATTTCACAATGTGGCTGTTACTGTGTACAGTGCTCTCCTGGTTCTGCTCACTTCACTCAGCATCAGTTCATTCAAGTCTTTCCACGTTTTTCTGAAGTCTGCCTGCTCATCATTTCTTATAGCACAATAGTATTCCGTTACATTCAAGTACCACAACTTGTTCAACCATTCCTCATCTAATAGGCATCCCCTCAATTTCCAATTCTTTACCTCCACAAAAAGAGTTGTTATAAATATTTTTCTACATGTAGGTCCTTTTCCCACTTGTATTATTTCTTCGGGATACAGACCTAGAAGTAATATTGCTGGGTCCAAGCATATGTGCATTTTATAGCCCTTTGGGTATAGTTCCAAATTGCTCTACAGAATGGTTGGATCATTTCACAACTCCACCAACAATGCATTAGAGTTTCAATTTTCCCACATCTTCTCCCACATCTGCTGGATTTATCATTTTTCCATTTTGTCATGTTAGCCAAACTGATAAGTGGAGCATTACCTTTTCTGAGACCCAGAAAAAATGTAATGACTTGTCCAAGCGGGAGTAGGAAGAGTTAAGATTTGAACCCAGACCCTCTGACATCAGATCCAAGGGTCCATTCTCCCCAGATTTTTGGAATCATCAATCATTAATGGGGGACAGACAATCAATGCACTGCTGCAACAACACACATGACTGAAAGTATTCTCCCCCTGCTCAAAAGTCGGCAGAGAATTTTGTCTGTATCACTGTACCCCCATGCCCGCCATCTTGTATTAAACTTCCCTGTGCACATCTCAAACTATAAAACATTTTAAAATCAGGGAGCAGGTTGTTTTCCATCTTTGTATCCTAAGTGCCTAGCACTATACCTTGAACATAGTAGGCACCATGGAAATATTCGTTAAATTGAATTGGACTGGATTGTCCCTGTGAAGCCCAACCATCTTGATCATGGTAGGGCCCGGACTTCCTGAGGAGGACTTGATTCTAGGAGAAGCTAGAAGGAATAGTCCTATCCTTGGGGTAGGACCAATCCTTGGATCTACCACCCAGTCAAAATCCTGGTTTGGGTTGGGTGTAGACCTCCAGGTAACTTCTTTTCCTTCCTCAATGAGTTCAGTGCCTGGATCACAATTTTTCTCTCCTCCTCACCCCTTCCTCACACTAGGGGACTTTAACATAATTATTGACTCTCCCTCTAACATCCTAATTAGTCAATTCTTCAACCTTCCCACTTTCCAAGACCCACTCTTTCACCCCATTTCAGCCACACACAAAAATGGTCATATCCTTAAATCTGCCATCATCCATAAATGTACTACATCCATGTTTGAGAATTCTGAAATCCCTTATTCTGACTTAATCTATTGACTTTCCACTGCTCCCTTCATCAACTGTTCATATGCCATATTCTTCATCCACATTGACCTCTAACCCCTCTCCTTTCAATTCTCTCCTCTGTCATCACTCCTACACTAGCTACTCTCTCCCCTTCTTCTCGTCTTGACAGCTTGGTAAACCAGTTAAACTCTACATTGTCCTCTTCTCTTGAGTCCCTATCCCCTCATATAGCTGACTGTGCCCTACCAAGCCTCTGCCTGGGATGATTCCCACCATCTACCACCTTCATTCCTACACATGTACTGCTGAATGAAGATGGGAGAAATTGTGCAACCACTCTGACTGGGTCCACTACAAATTTATGTTATGCAACACGATTTACTGCACTGTATTTCTTGATTCATTTGCTTTGTAAAATTCTTCTGGAGGGAAGGGGTTGGATTTAAACTTCTTCATGCCTGTCCCCCTCCCCCAACACAGAAGGAACTAAAAAAGCATGAATTAACCTATATTAATCCTAATCTTTCCAACTCTGAAATTCTAGAACCTTTTGGGATACAAAGATGAAGAAGACAGAGTCCCCCTCATGGAACTTACGGTCTGGTAGGGGAGGAGGGTGTGGATAGGCTTGGTGCAGTGGAAAGAGCATTGCATATAGAGTCAAAGATTGCTGTTGTTTTAGTCATTTTCAGTGGTGTCTGACTCCTTGTGACCACTTTGGGGGTTTTCTTCATAGAGATACTGGAGTAGTTTGCTGTTTGCTACTTCAGCTCATTTTACAGATAAGGAAACTGAGGCAAGCAGGGTCAAATGACTTGCCCAAGGTCACACCACTAGTAAGTATCTGAGGCCAAATTTGAACTAAAGTCTTCCTGACTCCAGGCCCAACATTCTAACCACTGCACCACCAGCTGTTCATGAGCAAGTCACTTAATCTTACTGGGTCACAGTTTCCTCTTCTATAAAATGAATGCAGTTAACTAGATTATGTCTAAGGTCCCTTCTACCTTTAAATCTATGATCCTGGCACAATAGGAACTCAAGCAAGCTGGCACCTTAGATTTACTTGTGGGTTGAGTTGTAAGCTACTACTTTGCCTTATTGGAAGTACCAAGGTCCATAAATACTAGCTATCCTGACAATTGAATAAATTAATTGGTTGATAAATTCATTCATTCATTCAAGAAGACAACAATGCAAAGGAAGGAGCATTGTATTTGAAATCTAAGGACCCATGTTGAATCCTGACTCTGCCACTTACGATGGGAAGTAACTTACCCTGTTCAGAGCCCACTTTTCTTATCTGTAAAATGAGGACCCTTCTAGTCTTAATCCCAAGAAACCACTGGTGGGTGCATTGGTGGGACAACAAAAAGAGCAATGAACAAGCATCTATTAAACACCTATTATGTGGCAGGCATTGTGTGAAGTGCTATGGAAACAAGTGTAAATGAATAGAAATAAAATATAATATATTAAATATATTATAAATAGATAATAATATATTATAAAATACTATTATAATTAATATATAATATTTAATATATTTATTTTATTTACTTTTTTATTCCATTTTTTAAAATTCCAATTCCACTGTGATGATTTTAATCCAATCTTTCTTCCTTCCTTCCTTCCTTCCTTCCTTCCTTCCTTTCTTTCTTTCTTTCCTTCTTTCTTTCTGTCTGTCTGTCTTTCTGTCTTTTTCTTCCTTCCTTCCTTCCTTCCTTCCTTCCTTCCTTCCTTCCTTCCTTC
>CM053627.1:52591576-52669916 GCA_028646595.1 Phalanger gymnotis
AGGTCAGTGGTTTTTCCAATGAGATATTTCACATTCTCTTCCATTTTTTCATTCCTTTGGTTCTGTTTGATAATATCTTGATTTCTCATCAAATCACTAGCTTCCACTTGCTCCAATATAATTTTTAAGGTAGTATTTTCTTCAGTGGTCTTTTGGACCTCCTTTTCCATTTGGCTAATTCTGCCTTTCAAGGCATTCTTCTCCTCATTGGCTTTTTGGAGCTCTTTTGCCATTTGAGTTAGTCTATTTTTTAAAGGTATTATTTTCTTCAGTATTTTTTGGGTCTCCTTTAGCCAGTCCTTGACTTGTTTTTCATGATTTTCTCACATGATTCTCATTTCTCTTTCCAATTTTTCCTCTACTTCTCTAACTTGCTTTTCCAAAACCTTTTTGAGCTCTTCCCTGGCCTGAGACCAGTTCATGTTTTTCTTGGAGGCTTTTGATGTAGGCACTTTGACGTTGTTGACTTCTTCTGGCTATATTTTGGTCTTTTTTGTCACCAAAGAAAGATTCCAAAGTCTGAGACTGAATCTGGGTGCATTTTTGCTGCCTGGCCATGTTCCCAGCCAACTACTTGACCCTTGAGTTTTTTGTCAGGGTATGACTGCTTGTAGAGTAGAGAGTACTTTGTCCTGAGCTTGAGGGGCTGTGCTGTTGTTTTCAGAGCTATTTCTACACAACAAGCTCTGCCATATCAGCACTCCTCCTCTCCCAAGAATCGCCAACTGGACTGGACTCAGATCTAAGTAGGCTCTGCACTCCCGCTCTGATCTGCCACTTAATTCCTCCCACCAGGTGGGCGTGGGGCCAGAAGCAACTGCAGCTGTAGTTCTGTTGCTGCATCACTTCTGCTGCCTCCAGAGCAGTGCCCAAACCTCAAACTCCCTTCACTCTGTCCCCGCATTTTTTCCCCACTAACCTTCTCTGTTTTCTTTGGTGTTTATGGGTTGAGAAGTCTGGTAGCTGCCACAGCTCACTGATTCAGGGAACTAGGGCCTGTTCTGCCCAGGTCCTGGTCTGGTTAGTCCAGGTACAGCCCACACTGGGCTCTGCTCCACTCCGCTCCTAGCTCCGTGCAATAGACCTTACCCAGAGACCATCCAGGCTGTATTGGGCTGGAGCCCTGCTTCCTTCTTCCATTCTGTGGGTTTTGCAGTTCTAGAATTTGTTCAGAGCCATTTTTATCAGTGTTTGGAGGGTCCTGGGGGAAAGCCCTAGGCAAGTCCCTGCTTTCCAGCTGACATCTTGACTCTGCCCCCTAAAATATTTATTAAGACAACTATTATGTTCCAACCCCAACTCCAACTGTGGTCTTCTCATATCCTCTTCAAAGATCCCCGGTTTCTTCAAGTGGTCTTCACATGTGATAGACTTGAGACCCTTCACCATTTTAGTTGTCATCCACTGGTAGCTCCCCAGTTTATCCAACTTTGGTGGTAAAATAGTTTAATTGGAGAAGTGCAATGTTTGAGGTGATAGCAGACATTTAGGGGAGGTGCCTAGTAGGCAATCAGAAATGTAAGATGTGATCTCAGGGGAGAGGGACATATATATCTGGGAGTCACCCTGTATAAAAAATATTCACACTCATAGACCTAGAAGAGGATTCCTATTAGCCACAGTTACCTGTCTATCCTTCGTATTTATCCATTTGTATGAGTTTTTTGTGTCTTCTGTGCTATAAGCTCTAGGATTTAGGTAGCAGATTATGGTCTGTGTGGCATGTGTGTATGTAGACTGGGTAAAAAGGCATTTCACTGGCCAGCTTTCCATTGATTTATGCTCCTCCGTGAGCAAAGGAGACAAGCTTGGGGACCTGCCTGAGCTGTCCATATCCTCAAAGCACAAGGTGATGATGGTAAATCTGCCTGTGTATTTTGTAAGTGATCTCACAGCTAATAAAGTGTTTCTTAGGTTCCTATTTCCCCCCACATGAAATCGACACTGGGAAAGTGAGCACTCCTTTACAGAGTTCCTCATTATAGCTCAGTCTTGTCTGTGCCTCACTGCAGATCAGAGCAATTTATAGAGCTAGCCTGGGGAAAAGCAGAAACAGAAAAGTGAACCAACCATGCATAGCCATTGCAGGCTCTGAGAAGGAGCTAGCCCAACTCTCTTGTGTACTTTTGTACTTGCTAATTCTTCTCAGTTGCCTAAGCTGGGCTTCATCCCCTGGGGAATAATTTATGGACTAAGCCTTTCTGATAACTTTGCACCTCCACCCTTCTGTACCTTCCCAGTTTGAGTTCATTTGGCAAAAGATGTCATTGCTAAAATGAAGGGATAGGATTAGGTGGACTCTAAGGTCCCTGTCAGGGCTACTCCAATGATCCTATCATTGGATGATCTAGGCTTTGAATTAGGTCCTGCCCCTCAGACAGCTCATATTTTGGCAACAGTCTCAGTTGCCAGGAAAGTTCCATTCTAGTGTACCTAAGTGGAGTAGTCCAGAGATGTCAATGAGCCCTCAGTACTTCTGAATGTACCCTAACCGGATTAAGTGTAATTGGGAAATATTTAACAAAATAAGTAAAAACAAAATAAAACAGATAATGTTAAATTGAAAAACTGAGTCACTATGTGGCCCACAAAGATTCTTAGGGATGGTTTAGTAGCCTCTGTTTCAATTTGAGTTTGGGTCGAATGTTGGACCTGAGTTTGAATCCTGCAGCTAGAGTGCTAGGCTTGCAATCAGCCAACCTCAGAAACTTCTTAGCTGTGTGACCTTAGGCAAGTCACTTAACTTCTGTTTGCTACTGGAGAAGGAAACGGCAAACCATTCCAGAATCTTTGCCATGAAAACCTCACAGACAGTGTGATCCACAGGATCGTGAAGAGTCTGATATGAATGAACCACAACCAGATGCTTACTAGCTATGTGACTCTGGCCAAGTCATTTACCCTCTTTCAGCCTCACTTCTTCCTCTATAAAATGGCGTTAATAATAGTACCTCTTTCATAGGGTTGTTGAGAGGATCAAATGGTTTGTGTATGTATATGGGCATCTTTGTGTGTGCATGCGTGAAGTGTTTTGCACACCACCTATACAGATGTTGTTGCTGCTGCTGCAAGTGTTGTGGTTGCTGTTAACCTCCCATTGGGCTAGGGTAGAACCACTCACTAGGTAGTCCTTGGGCTGCTGCCCCTGTTTCCCATCTTTTGTCCATTCTTCAGCATGAATATCAGGAAACCAGATCAACATGTCTTCCTTTTTTTTTTTCTATCGAGATCTATAAGCATAATGGAAACTCAGCCCGGACACAATAAAACAGTCTCTTCTGAGCGCTGATGAGTATGTAACTGTGGAGTGGGAAGGGAAACAAGATCATTATCATCTTTTAATACCAGCAAAACCTTAGGACGATCTATCACTGATAGAATCAGCATATTCTCCACTCTGCAATGCCATCAACTGGAGTTTTATACTTCTTCATTTTTAATGCCTTTAAAAGTGCTTGAGAATCTAGTCTCCTGGTCCTGGCTTTCTCTCTTGCTGATGCGGAGCTTCCGCTTTCAAATCCTCACTGAGTACAGCACTATTGACCTGGGAAATAGTCCCAGTAAGGAAAAGCTAAAACAACCTGGGCCAGGGAGCCTAGAGACACAAAGGTATAGGCGAGGAATACCAAGGGTCTGTGTGGAGGTAAACAGTTCTCAATTTCCTTAGAAAGTAAGCTCCTTTAGGGCAAGGACTTTTTACTTGTTTTTGGTTTTTGCTTTTTCTTTGTATTCCCAGCAATTGACACAGTGCCTGGCTCATGGTTAGCATTAAATGCCTGTTGTTGACAGATTCTTTTATAAAAATGATCTGAAATTGCAGTAGCCTAGACTCTAGGAAGAACTTCCAAACTATAAGTGCATTAACGTAATACTGATGAAGGGGATGGAATCTCATTGTCCTCAGAATTTTTGAAGAAAGGAAAGAACTTTCTGACTGCTATGGCTTAGGGGCTACACTATCTGGACTAGAGGTGGGGGAATGGACTGAGTGAATTCCTGAAGCCACGTTCTCCCCTATTCACCTGAAAAGTCTATACATTCTGCATAGGAGGAAAAAAGGTTAAGCATTCTGGTATAGTAGAGAGAATGCTGGACGTGGATTTAAGAATTTGGGTTTAAATCTCACCTCTGGTACTTACAAGCTGTGTGACTTGTGACAAGTAATTTAATTTGAGTCTCGGTTTCCTTGTTGTAGAATACCAAACCTAGAGTCAGGAAGACCTGAGTTCAAATCTGGCCTCAGACATTCATTAACTGTGTGACCCTAGGCAAGTCACTTAACCCTGTTTGCCTCAGTTTCCTCATTTGTCAAATGAACTGGAGAAGGAAATTGCAAAGCACTCCAGTTTCTTTGCCAAGAAAACCCCAAATGGGGTCATGGAGAGTCAGACAAAATTGAAATCACTGAATAAGAAAAAATGAGCTTAACTCCTATAGTATTAATTCACATGGTTGCTGTGGTGATTAAATGAGACAATGCATGGAAAGCACTTCAGAAACCTTAAGGAGTTATTGAGAAGGCCTCCCTGCCTCTAATATTGATGGGGTTTAGACTGTGGGAGCCCCCTTGAACTCCCCTTGAATCTTCCCACTAGATGAAGCATTTGCCTGAGGCCATAAGCCTTTCATTATTGCTAGGCCCAAATCTCTAGGCTAGGTTACTCTTAACCTAGCCTAGCACTCCCTTGTCTGGCCAGTTTCCACCCTTGATCCTATCAAAGTGTCTATGCCCAAGTCTGTTACCCTTAAACTAGCCTAGCCCTACTTAGTCTGTTATCTTCAGCTAGCCTTCAGCTACTTCCCACCCTTAATCCCATTCTCTTGGTTCCTGGAGTCTGACCTCATCCCAGTCCCATCAAAATTCTCCTTAGACTCCTTCTCAAGACCCTCCCCACAACCCCTCTTCCCATCACACTGGGACCAGCCTAGATCCCTCCCACAATCTTTTTGTATAAAGTTTCATCTTGCCTCCATGAAGGTGCTCAGATTCCATCTACCTCAGATGGAATCGTGAAAACGAGCATCACAAATAGTGAGATTTCTTAAGACAACCCAATATGGCAAATCTGTAATGAATTCTGTCTTTCTTTGGCTGTGAGAAGCTTGATTCGAATTCATTGGAGCAGGACCCGGTGTGTTGCTATTTTGGGGGCTCGAGCACCCCTAAAGACATGGTTCCCTAACCTCAACAATATGAGAGTGCAAATAAGCATTTATTAAGCACCTAGTATTTAGTAAGCCCCTACTACATGTCAGGCACTGTGCTAAGCACTTTACAAATACTGTCTTATTTGATCCTCCCTACAACCCTAGGTAGTAGGTGCTATTATTATCCTCCTTCTACAGCAGAGAAAGCCAAGGCAGACAGCAATTAAGTGACTTGCCTAGGGTCACGCAGCTGGCGAGTGGCTGAGATTAGATTTGAACTCAGGTTTTTCTGACTCCAAGCCCAGTGCTCTATCCGCTGCATTGCCTAGCATAGATTGCCTCTGAAATGTGAGAATCCAGATTCAAAGTCATTTGGCTTCCTAAGGCTGTTTGCTCATCTGTAAAGTGAGAACTGGATGACCTCTGTGGTCCCTTCTAGCTCTGAATCTGTGATCCAATGGCCATCCAATTGGGTGAGGCAGGCATTACGGTGCAAAGCACTATGGTATGGCATAGTGGATAGAGAGGCTATCCTTGAAGTTGGGAAGACTTGGGTCCAAGTTCTGGATACAAACCAGTTGCAAAATCAATAGAAAGTCACTTAGACTCTCAACACTGCAGGTAATTATCTAAGACTGTAAGTTACAGTGAAATTACTAATCTGTATCAGTAAAGAGAGTCCCTTCACTGAAGTTCTGCACACTGATGAAGTCATGGGTCTGGATTAAGCAGATATAGACCTCTATTGCCATATATACACATATATGTACACATAGATATACATACATAGGTATATATATATATATAATATCTTTAAATGGGTTATCTATAGCACATTTTTATGCATATTATAGAACTATAGGTAGATGACCGCACATATATTTTATATTTATGTGTAATAATTATCCCAGGTAAAGAAATATCAAATGATCAGAGTTGTGGGCTTAATTCTCAAATGTCAGTGATATTGTGATGTATATTTCTCTCTCTTTGACCAGGATTTAGAAGATTAGGGGAGCATTCTTTCTACCAGAGACAGAGAAAGACAGGGAGGGACAGAAAGAGAGAGAGAGAGAGAGAGAAAGAGAGAGAGAGAGAGAGAGAGAGAGAGAGAGAGAGAGAGAGAGAGAGAGAAAGAGAGAGAGAGAGAGAGAGAGAGAGAGAGAGAGAGAGAATGAGAGAGAGAGAGAGAGTGTCTCTGTGTGTGTAAGGGTTACTGTACCATCATGGGGAACAGTATGGTCCTCTCCTGGGGATAATGGTGGGGGGGTGGGGTTAAAGCTGTATTTTATCCACTTTTCTAGAAGGAGTAGGGCAATCAATGGCCTGAAACTCCCTAAACTTCAGTCTGTTTTTGGAAATGTCCTAACCTAGACCAAGGTTCTGGTCCTCCCCACCATGGAATCTCTAAGCTTGCTAACTTAGCATGCCATCCTAAGGAACAGAACTCAATGCTGAGCCTACCCTATTTGCCTTCTTAGGAGAGTTGAGGAGGTACCCAGGTCCATGCCAAGATGACAAAGGGGTTAGTATCACCGAGGAAGTTTAAAGCTTCTTCTTTTCTCTCAGCTGGGAGAATTGTTCCATAATTAAGGGGGGAAATGATGAATGAATGCAGAGACTGGAAAATCCCCATTTCTCATCTTTATTGCCGTTGAATCAGTAATATAACACATCATGTTTTATATAACCTCATAATAATTACAGTTATTACTAAATTCATGTATATGGAAAAGTCAGTGATTCCCTAAGCGATCTCATCCTGTATTCTGGGACTCCGGCCTATGGTGAAGAGTCCTAGAATGTGGAGTGCCTTTGGCCTATTCTCCATCTCGAACATTGAGCATCTATAATACCCTTTGGAAATGTCCTGGGCTCCAACTGTAAAATGAAATAAGTTGAGAAAATCACAAGTTAATCATTTATTCACAAATAGACTTTATTTACAGCTGCATTTAAAGATACGGTATGTAAGGATCATAAAGTTTCTACCTATGTTTCATTTCTTCGTGAAGTCAGCTACGGCCAGTTTATTATTGATCAGATGGAAAAATAGAGTTAGAAGACTTGTTATGTGATTTAGGCTGGTGTGGAGCAAATAGAGATGCCTTTGAGAGAGTTCTTCATTCCCAACAAAATCAAAAGGCCCAAGGTTCTTAAGGAGTGTATTCTTGACTTTGTAACACTAGCATTGTTATCTTTGATAAAAATCTTGTTTTCTCTATTTATAGTCGAGATAATTTTGTCATTTCTAGTTAGAAATAAATGTGTCTTAATCAACTCCATCATCTGGACGAAAAGTGTAAGGTATGTGTACAGATGAAAATGTGCGTGTAGAATTAGATTTTTAAATGTGTAAATTGGACTTTTAAAAAACCACCCTCTGGTACTTGTAATAAAAAAAATGTCATAATTCAGAATGCTACCTGAAAATAAAAGAAATAAATCTTATCCCGTTATTAAATTGTGGAGTCCTTCAGTGGGATTTCTTGGCAATAAACTCAACCCAGTCAGATAGCATGAAATACAAGATATTCTACTAATGCAGTTACTATATATGAGAGGCTCTAGATCTCCCCAGTGCCTAGCACAGTGCTTTGCACACAGTAGGCACTTAATAAGTATTTGTTTATTTGAATTGGACTGAATTGGAAGAAATTTTGTTCAAGTTACCATGGCTTGTTAACTCCATTCCATGTCTGGCTAGGTGGCATAATAGAGCATTGGATGTAGAACTAAGAAGATCTGAGTTCTAATCTTGCCTCAGACACTTATTAGCAATGTGACATTGGACAAGTCACTTAGCTCTCTCAATCTGTTTCCTCATGGAAAATGGAAATAATAGCACCTGCCCTACAGGGTTTAAACCCTGCCAGGCGCAGCATATGCCCAGAATGGCAGTTCCCTTACCTTAGATTAAAGACCCTTGTTATTGCCTTTTGGGAAGTACTATTGATTTCAAGTTGGAATACTATGGAACTACATTTGCAATGACCACTCCCACTGGCTGGCTAATTCCCTAGGTGGTCACTATGACATCCCTTTAGGACTCTAGGGTTAGCCCTAAAGGGCTGAAAGAAAAGGGTATATTTCTAGTCCTATTGAACAGAAGCCCCCACCAGCATTATTAGTTGATATCAATTAGGAGTGTGTGTGGGGGGGATATTTACTAAAGAAATGTAGTAAAAACAGGGACTGCCATGTACTCTCTTACCAGGATGCATTGAACCCAAGTGAAAATGGGATCAGCCTTAGGGAACACATGTGGCTGGGGGTAACTCATGAACCACCCCCCCACCTTAGGCATAGTGCAGCTTCTTGCAGTGTCTCAAAGCTGCCTTCTTTTAGGGTGGCTGATTTGGCCTGAGCCCCCAGGCTAGGCACGGACTTCATTTGTCATGCCTAGGATGTGCCTGGATTAGATGTCGACGAAGTCTGAATCTTCCAACCTTCTGAAGTTCACAAGGTCCTCCTCTAGTCAAGGAACAATAAAGGTTGGGGGAGAGACCAAGACCAAGGCTGAAGATGAGGGGTGCTCTTTTCTTTCCCTCCTCAAGGGTTTCCTTCCCAGAAAGTTGACAGAAATGGTTCTCCTCTGTGCTAGCAGATGAATCCTCCATTCTAAAGTAGCTTCCTTGCCAGTTTTACACAAACTTCATAGGATGTGACCAAGTCCCTCAACCAATATGCCCAAACCTGTTGAAAAGCCTTTGACTGATTAATTCAGGATTGTCATCCAGGCCTGAGTCATATCTACCTCAGACCTCTGTTTAATTCAGTTGAGATGTGCTCTTACCTGCCAAAGGTATCAGGGGGTCTCATCATGTTACTTACTTTAACGGGGGGGGGGGGGGGAGCGGTTTGCCAGTGATTCAATTGATTTATTCATTTGATCTCTACCCTTACAAATGGACATGATGACTTTGCTTTCCAAGAGTTTACAATCTAAAGGATGGAAGTGAGGGGGTAAGGAAGGAAAGATGCATGTGGGAACAGCTATGATACAAAGGAGGATGTCAAAAGTTCAAAGGAAACATACAAGCAAAATACAGTTCTATATGAATTTTAAAGATAGATTCAACTTGGGCAGCTAGGTGGCACACTGGATAGAGTGCCAGGCTTGGAGTCAGGAAGACTCATCTTCCTAAGTTCAAATTTGGCCTCAGACACTTACTAGCTGTGTGACCCTGGGCAAGTCACTTAACCCTGTTTGCCTCAGTTTCCTCATCTGTCAAATGAACTAGAGAAGGAAATAGCAAAGCATTATAGTATCTCTGCCAAGAAAACCCCAAATGGGGTCTCCAAGAATTGGACACGACTGAAATGACTGAATGATAACAACAAGATTCAACTTGGGTAGACTTAGTAGGGGAAGGTCAGCGAAGACTTCATGAAGGAGATGGTCCTTGATTTAAGAGAGGGCCTTTAAGAGGCTGAGGCATAAGTGAAAGGACATTCATTCTAGGTGTGGAAGATGATATCAACAAATCCCCCAAAGAAAAATGTCAGGAAAAATAGTCTCCTAATTGGCTTTATTGTCTTAAGTGCCTCTCACGTCCAGTCCATCCTCATAGCTGCCAAAATAATTTTCCTAGAGCCCAGGTGGGACCACATCACTCCTTTACCCAATAAACTTCAGTGGCTCCTTATTACTTCTAGGGGCAAATGTGAACTCCTGTTTGGCATTTAAAGCCTTCTATAACATGACTCCAACTTAATTTTCCATCCTTATACATTCAGAACTCTTTAGAAACTTCAGTCCAGCCAAACTGGTTTTCTTACTGTTCTTTCAAACAATAATTCATCTCTGAACTTGGCAGCCTGTCACACATGAAAGGAATTCACTCTTTTCTTATCCCTACTTCTCTAGTTTCCTTCAAAGCTTGCTTCAGGCCATTAGTGAGCCCTCATCATTTCCAGATCAACCAGATCCCTGCCCACTACCATTCCCAGGTCATCTTTATACCATGTCTTCCACAGTACACCCCTCCTCTCTTCCTTTTCCACCCCTAGCTCTGGGAATAGGAATCAAATCAACAGTACCATTCTTGAAAAGGATTCTTTAATCAATTACTGTATGACTCCACACACCGTCCCTGTGACTTTCTTGTCCAAAATACTACTCCCCCGTTACTGCTTCCCTATGTGGGTTGTCTTCCCTTAGAAAGTAAACTCCCTGAAAGCAGGTACTCTTTTGCTTTTTCTATTTGTATCGCCAATGACTGGCAGAATGCCTGATATGTACAAAGTACATTTTTTCATTTATTTTTTCATTCATTTATTAATTTAATAATAATAGATAACATTTATGTAGTGCTTACTATGAGCCAAGCATTGTGCTAAATCCTTATGATTAGCATCTCATTTGATGTTCACAAAAATCCTTTGCTGTTGTTATCATCTCTAGTTTACAGATGAGGAAACTGAGGCAAGCTAGAGTTAAGTGACTCACCCAGAGTCCCACAGCTAGTAAGTGTCCGAGGTCAAATTTGAGCTCAGACCTTCCGAAGTCCAAACCTAATATGCTATCCACTGTGCCACCTTGCTGCCACACTATTTGTGCACATATCGACAAAGAGACATACCCTTAAGTATGTAGTCCCCTTCCCCCCCATCCCCAATGCCCAATTTATGCATTTATTTTGTATAAGTATAACAAGGGACTGGACATTGAGGGCCCAGTTCTGAGAGTGTGAATGTTGGATAAGCCTCCTTCTACAGGTCTTGATGATACAGAATGAAGGGGCCCCTGCTATCCCTTTTAAAGTATGTTTATGTATTCTATAACTACTCCAAGTCTGCTTACTGGGTGGTTAAAAAAAAAAAAACAACATTTTGGTTGGTTGCTGAACTGGAGTTGGGTGAATGTATTAAATTCATTCCAGACCAACTGTACTTACCCCAAAAAAACTTATCACAAAAAGAATAATCACAGATATTGAATAGGCGTGTTTATCTAAATGAATAGCAAAACAGAAATTAGGGAAATTACCTAGATTAAGGCAGAATACAGAATACACAAGAATGAATGGGCACTTCAACTCAGAAGAGAGATAAGATCTCAGCTCAATCAAGGGGAGAACAATCTCACTGGAGAACTCTCCTAGCAATCTCTGAGGGTGTGGCCATTGGGAATCAAGGGATAGCTTCCCCAGATACCTGCTGTTTGCCATTCCAAAGTTTGCACCCTGTCTCAAGATACCTCTCTCCAATTCTTCACTTCTCCCTCCCCTGAAGTCTCTCTGCCTATTAGGATTCAGGTCTTCTTTACATATGGCATATCCAATATGGCAGCTTAGAGGGTCTCAGATCTCTACATTCATGCATTGTTAAAAGACTATCCTTCAGAGAGCTGTTCTATCTAGTCTGGGCAGGGCTGTTACATATATATACTCACATCTTCCCTGATAGAATGCAAGTTCCTTAAGGACTGTAAGGCTCTCTATCCATTACCCAATGATACCTCTTTGTAAGTACATTAGAGACATATACGTCTATAGAACAAAGATGACTAATGGATATACCCACACTGGGCACAGTTCCTCAGGCTATGATCATAGAATCCTTGCCTTCTCCCACCACCCTACACATACACACCGAAAGAGGGTACTTGGTACAGCTCCCACCTTGATGTCTTATGTCTTCTAGCCTGAGCCCCTATGATCCCCTCCAACTCTTTGCATCATATCAGATTCCCTACCCACTCCTTTCTTAGGGCCCTAGCATTTTTCAGTTTAGGTTCCTGCTATCTCCTACCATGTTGCTGCCAGAACCTAGATTCTTACTTCTGAAGTCAAAGCCATTCATTACTTGGCTCTCTGCACTATAGTAATTAGCAGGTGCTGGGGGCAGGCGGATCACTCACTCGCAGGTGAGATACTGCAGAATGTGAGAGACAAATCCCTCTTCCTTCAGGCTCCCCAGTGTGCATCGCCTCTTAAATCAGCTCCCAATGTAAATTTCTCCCTGGAGGCTCTTGTCACAGAGCAATCCGGGCCTATTAAATCAGCCAAGCACATCCCTGGCAGCTTAGGCAGCAGACCTTCTGTCCTAATATGATTTTCTCGCTTCCCTCCCCAACTTCCAACCTTCCCCCTCCCCACAAGCACCAAGTGTCTTTACCATGAGGCTTTAAAAATATATTGGAAGATCCCTCTGCTAGGCAACAAGTCAATGGCTGAAACATTGCATAGACACCAAAATAGTAGCCGTGTGTATGTGTGTGTGTGTGTGTGTGTGTGTGTGTGTGTTAGCAAAGAATTGTTGCTATCCATCAGTTGGCTAAGCAAATTGTGGTACAAGAATAGAATGGAATATGACTATTATGGAAGATGCTGAGCGTGAAGAATTCAGAGAAGAGGAAGACGTATGTGAACTGATTCAAAATGACTTAAATAGAACCAGGGAAACAATATATACAATTACTATAACCATGTAACTGAAAATAATAATAATGATAATAAAAAGAATCAGAATACTGTCCTTATAATTACCAAACTTAGTCCATAGAAGAAATGAGAAAATGCATCCCTCTCTTTTTTGTGAAGGTAGGATACTATGGGAATGGAATATTGCATATACTGTCAGACTCCATTGATTTGTTGGTTAGTTTTGCTGAACTTTTTTCTTTCTTTTTTCTTTTTTGTTATAAGGGATAGCTTTAAAGTGGGAAGGAGGAAGATATATTCAGAAAAGAGAATGAAGTTTTAAAAATAGATCAATAAAATGATATATTTTTTAGAACAATGGAATCTGGTAGTTAGGAAACTTGAGGTCTAGTCCTGATTCTGCCACTAAGTAACTAAGTAACTTTGGGCACATCTTAAAAATCAAGGCAAAGATCAATAGTGAACTAACCAAGGTGGCAAAGCAGAGGCAGCAACCCAGCTGAACCCTTCCAATATTCCCCTCCACATAACTTCAAAATTAAAGTAGAACTTTAGAATTAAAGTAGAATATAAAGTAAAAAAATAAAGTAGAATTCAGGGCCAAGGTGAGACATTGTTTCTGTCCCAAGAAGACGTGGGAGATTGGCAGGAGAGGTCTGTTACACTGGGGTAAGAGTTAGCCCAGAGCCCATGTAGCAGTATCAGCAGCAGCAACAGCCTCGAGAGCACTCCATCCAGAGGAGATTTGGTCAATTACTAAGAAAGAGATCGTAGGGGACCCTGAGCTGACAGTAGATTCAGGATCGGACGCTGTTTGGCAAGTACATTGCCCATGCACGGTTTGGGGTTGCAGTTCCAGGAATGGCAGCACTTGTAGCTTCAGAAAAAGAGAGGACCTTCCTGGGTAAAGACCATAGCACAGACCGGGAGAGCAGTGACCGAACCTTTTCCTGGATCACACCATCCTGGATGAATGCAAAACTTGAAGATATTCACAAGACTCTCTGAAAACTGCATCACAAAAAAGCTTGAAGCTTAGGACAGTGCCTCCCTGCCCAAAGATGAGCTGAGCCCACCTTTAAAATTAAATTTAAAGTCAAGAAATTGGCTGCAAAACGAGTAATCAGCAACAATAAAAAAAGAATCTGACCATAAAAAGCTACTACGATGACAGGGAAGCTCAAGACACAAACCAGAAGAAGACAAAAATGTGAAAGCAGCTACAAGCAAGGCCTCAAAGAAAAAAAAATATAAATTAGACTCAAGCCCAACAAGAATTCCTGGAAGATTTAAAGAAAAACATAAGAATGGTGGAGGGAAAATGAGAATGATGCAAAAAATTATGAAAGGAGAATTAACAATTCAGTAAGAGGATACAAAAACCACTGAAGAAAATAAAATCTTAAAAAAAAAAACCAGAATTGGCCAAATGGTAAAAGAGGCACAAAAATTTACTGAAGAAAAGGATTCCTTAAAAAGTAGAATTGGCCAAATGGAAAAAGAAGTACAAAAATTCACTAAAGAAAATAATTCCTTGAAAATTAGAATTGGACAGGTGGAAACTAATGACTCCATGAGACATTGAGAAACAATAAAACAAAGTCAAAGGAATGAAAAAAAATAGAAGAAAATGTGAAATACCTCATTGGAAAAACAACGGACCTGGAAAATAGATTGAGGAGAGATAATTAAAGAATTACTGGACTATCTGAGAGTCATAATATAAAAAAGAGCCAAGAATTCATATTTCAAGAAAATATCAAGGAAAACTGCTCCAATATCTTAGGTCAAGGAGATAAAATAGAAATTGAAAGAATTTACCAGTCACCTCCTCAAAGAGATCCCAAAATGTAAACTCCAAGGAATAGTATAGCCAAATTCCAGACCTTCCAAGTCAAGGAGAAAATATTACATGCAGCCAGAAAGAAATCTTTCAAATATACTAGAGTCATTGCGTTATCAGTGGCTGGGTCGGGGTGGAGGGTGGAGTGAGAATGAATTTGGAATTCAAAAAAATGTTTAAATAACGTTAAAAATTAATAAATTTTTAAAAAGAAATCAGTGAAGTCAGGATGTGACTCCTAATTCATTATCAGTCCTCTGAGATTGTGGTTGATCATTGCAGTGGTCAGAGTTTTTAAGTGTATCAAAGCTGTTTATCCTGAAAATGTTGTCATTATTTTATAAATTATTCTCCTGGTTTTGCTTATTCCACTTTGCATCAATTCATACAAGTCTTTTCAAGTTTCTCTGAAATTCTCCCTTTTATCATTTCTTCATTTTCCCTCTCTGGGCATCTGTCTTGTTTTATATAAAATGAAGCGTTTGGTTTAGAAGATCTCTAAGGTCCTGGACAACTTCAAAAATTCCAAGATTCAATAAATATCTTAGGAAATTAAATAAATCTGAATTGTGGTGACTTATCCTACAGTCCAAACCAAGTTCAATAATATATGTATATATATATGTATAACTAAATTAAATAAACCATAACTTAGACAAATAATAATAAATAAACCAAGTTGAATAAATCCCAAGATTGGCTGGGAAAATCCCTGTGATGCTGGGCCAGAGGGTAGAGTTTTCAGTTACATGGGCCAGGCCCTTTCCTCCCTTTTTAATTCTCCAGAGGAAGTACACAAATTGATGATGAATCTCCTAGACAGATGCTTCTTTCAATATGGGGAAAGACCTGATTCAAGAGCTGGAAATCTGTTTGAATATCACATTGAAGACTCTTATCACCTTGATCTCCCCAATTGGCAGTGTCTTCTTCTGAAATTTAACCCATTGGCCATTAGGAAGATAACTGAGTGTTCATGGATAGGTCCATACACCATGAAAGCATTAGTCTTGGGGCATAATACTGGCTCTGGTATTCACTGTTTGTGTGACTTTAAAGAAGTCACTTGATTGCTCTAGGCCTCAGTTTTTTTCAGCTGCAAAATTAGTAGATTAGGCTAGGTAGTTTTGAGGGACCCTCCTATTTCTAAATCCTATCCTCTTCATGTTATATTTCAGGGACTATGTAGCCTACTTAGCCAAGCTCAATGGACAAGATTTAACTCTTTTCTACTCAGAGCTGACTTATGACAACAACATTCTCTATGCCAATGGCCTGTGCATCTCATGGATTAATTAGGCTTTATTAATAGAAGAGTGCTTCCTGAATTGTAATTAAGCAAATGTGCATCTGGTGGCAGTGGTGACGAGAGTGTGAGGAAGTACTTGAAGTAGGCATGAAAAGCAGGATCAGATATTCACACTCTGACATAGAACAGACCGGAAATCTGCTTCTTAATCAAGCTTTTCCAAAGCCCTTTTAAAACTGTCTCTTCTGAGTGTAACAAGGCTGCCTCTTATTTAAGACCTTCTTGTTCAGAAATAGAATTTGGGCAATGGCCTATCAAGACCTCTTAGGCCTCATAGACATTAAAATTTTAAGGATCCTTCTTCATAATTTGTAATGCTAAAATACATCCATATAAAACATTGGCACAGAAGTAACTCCCTGTAAAAAAACAACAAACGACATTACAAAACACAGGGTTTTATGATGGAAAACAAGTTTGTGGTTCTGTTATTTTGTTTGCAAATGTTTTTTGACATTCTAATTTATACTTGAAAAGTAAAATGTAGAAATATGTCAATAATAAATATACTGTTTGCATTTTTAGAATAGAACCAAAACAGGTAAACTTATAAAAGAATTGAGAAGAAAAGTGTTTCTGTTTTTTAAATCTGGATTTTAAAAATGTAAGAATGACCTCAATTGTCATCTAAAAGAAACTGTAACAAATATAAAATCAAAGAAAAGGAGCTTGAGAAAGGCTGACATATCATCATATGAAATAAAGGGTCTTGACAAAATAATGTAGGATTTATTCCCCCCAATAAAACAAGAATAATGTAACATGAGGGAATAGACTCCAATAGAAATGGAGTTTCTCAACTTATGTGATAAACAATCCATGGGGGCGCTAAATGACTTTGTAACCCTCATATTAACATTATCTGTGCTTTTTTGTATTTTTATTTATTTTACTAAATATTTCCCAATTGCGTTTTAATCTGGTTCTGGAGGCACACAAGGGTGTTGGGAATTTGTGTTTGACACCTCTGTAGTGAAGAGAGAGTTAGCCTCAGAACCAGGGTTCTGATACATACAGGCTATGTAGTCTTGGGCAAGTCACTAACCCTAAATGCCTCAGAGCTCTGAGACTACAAGGTGCAGGGGAGGTGGGAAGCTGCATTGGTAGGAGTTTCCTCATTTGGGAGTTCCCTACACTCATGAAATCATAGGTCTAGTCCCTATCCTTATCTATATTCCTATCCTTATCTTTATCCTTAGCTCTATCCCTATCTTTGCAGTTGACTGATTTAAGTGAGGGAGGGCTGTGCAAGGTCACCAGCCTCACTTTCTGCTCCAGAGCTATTTTAGTCCAGTGGGCAGATATTCATCAGATGACTGGAGATGGCCCAGGATGCAATGGGAGACCCTAGCCCTTTTAGGCTAATGCCTTTTCAGGTTCTCATTTTGAGTAAAGCAATATTTTGGGCCCTCCTTCCTCAGAGTGAATGTCAATAGTAACCATTTCTCTTTTGACCAGCAACCTTGAGGGTCTTCCCCTCCCAGTTTGATTTTTTTTTTAAATTAAAGGGGCCATGCCTTGACTCACTTCTTAAAGAGGCCCATTCACTGAATGGGCATTACCTCACTCAAAGTGAGAACCTGAAAAGACCTTAGCCAGGGTATCCCAATGCATCTTGGCCCATCTCCAGTCATCCTGGTGAATATCAGGCCACTGGACCCAGGTGGCTCTGGAGGAGAAAGTGAGGCTGGTGACCTCGCACAGCCCTCACTCACTCAAATCAAAGTCAACTGCAAGTCGTGTCATCATTTCCCTGATGTCATGGTCCTCATCAAAAATGAAGGACAAACACAACACAATCCCTATCTTTATCCTTTTTTGTTGTGCAGTGTCTAACTCTTCATGACTCCATTTGTGGTTTTCTTGGCAAAGATACTGGAGCTTTTTGCCATTTCTTTTCCAGCTAATTTTAGAGGAAACTAAGGCAAACAGGGTTAAGTGACTTAGCCAGGGTCATACAATTACTTAATGTCTGAGGCTGGATTTGAACTCAAGAAGATGAGTCTCACTGACTCCTGGCCCAGCACTGTGCCTCTTAGCTTTCCCATCTTTATCTTTATCTTTATTCTGATCCCAATCCCTATATTTATCCCTATCCCTATCACATGAGAATAATTATTCCATACATTACCTATCAGTTTATGTCCCCACAGGAAGACATGGAGTGTAGGGTTGGGGCAAAGTGGGAAGACTCATGCAATAAATGGAGTCAGACCTAAGCGTGCAGCCTACGTAAGTGATGCCAGATTCCAGATTTCAGTGTGGTTTAGGGTGGAGAGAATGCTGGATTAGGCATCGGAGAATCTAGGCTCAAATCCTGGCTTTGACACGTGCTGCTCGAGTAACTTGTCAAAAGTCCCTTTTATTTCCCTGCTCCTGAGTTTTCTCATCTGTAAATTGAGGGAAATTGAACTAAGGCCCTTTCTAGCTCTATACATATGACCTAAAATGTATATTCAGTGACTATGATTAGCAACCAGGGAGACCACTGAGGCCACGGCCCCCTGAGAGTTTTGCCACCCAGAATATGTCCTCTATCCATAGATACAATGCTAGGCAAGGATATAGAGGCCAGGATTCTCTAGCTGTGGAGGATGGGCAGTGGTCAGAGAGGGCAAGGCCACTGAGCAGAACTATAGCTATTTTGGCACCTTGGGTAAACAATGCACAAGCCCTAAAAATCATTTTTATTACTTTATTATTTATCTAATATTTTAGTTTTCAACATTGGTTTCCACAAGATTTTGAGTTACAAATTTTCTCCCCATTTTTGGGAGATAAAGTCAGTTGAATAGAGAAGAATAGTTCAGAAACCCTGAGACACAAGTCTCCCATGATCATAGACCCTGGTATGTTGTGGGTGTAAGCTTCGAAAGGCTTGGGAGAGTTCACCAAGAGCAAGGAGTTATCTAGGTCCAAACGTTTCTAAACTGTTCAAGAATACAAGTGCTATCAGTGCTCTGGGCCCAAACCCTAGTTACCCAAGCCTAGTTATAACTCTGGCATTGCCAGCCCTGAAAGAAAAGGTTTGAAACACAGAGTGTGCAATTCCATGAAGTTTTGCTTCAACTAGCCTTAGGAGCCCCCGCCTCCCAGCCACATGCCAAGTGAGCATATTGGGTAACCTAGCACTGTCATTCCCCAAATACATGCAGGCTTTTAGTAGGATAATTCAATTTTTATTGAACTGCTCCCCTCACCAGTCACCCCTAGTTAGACTCTGGCTGAAAATACTGGACTTTCTCCTATAATAGCTAATACTATATAGAGCTATAAGTTTCACAAAAAATGCTCTCCCCATCTCTATCTTTATCCTTATCTCTACCCCTGTGCTTATCTCTATCGTTATCCTATTCCTATTCCTATCTTTATCGATATTTTTATCCTCATCCCTATCCCTGTCCTTAGCCCTATCCTCATCCCTCTACCCCTATCTTTATCCTTATGCTTATCTCTATTCCAATCCCTATCTCTGTCTTTATCCTTCTCCCTCTCCCTATCCCTATATCTATCTCTACTTCTATCCTTATCCCTATCCCTACCTTTATCCTTATCCCTATCCCTATCTCTATCTTTATCCTTATCCCTATCCCTATTCCTATCTCTACTCCTATCCTTAGCTCTATCTCTACCTTTATCCTCATCCCTATCCTGGTCCTTAGCCTTATCCTTATCCCTATCCCTATCCCTATCCCTATCCCTATCCCTATCCCTATCCCTATCCCTATCCCTATCTCTACTCCTATCCTTATCCCTCTCCCTACCTTTATCCTTATCCCTATCCCTATCTCTATCTTTATCCTTATCCCTATCCCTATCCCTATCTCTACTCCTATCCTTATACCTCTCCCTACCTTTATCCTTAACCCTATCCCTATCCTTATCCTTAAACCCTTCCCTACATTTAATATCTCATTTGATCCTCGCTACAAAGAGAAAGAGTTGGAAGGAACCTCAGAATCTTGACCCTTGGAGGAAGAACATCTACCAACGATCAATGATATCATTATACATTACTGTGGGTGACTAAGACAGTGGAATGAAGGTGTGAGTCATGGGTGCTGGAAGGCCAGGGTGTTTGAGGAGACATCGATGCATATATTTGAAATCCTTGTGTATGAGGGTAAGGGCTGGGATGGAGAGGAAGACTGACCAAATACTAAACTCCTTCATAAAGGAAAGAGAATGGCCTGGAGGTTGTAGGTGGTAGATGAATGATTAGGTTCTAGATAATCTAGGTAGAAGGATGGAGGGAACCTCAGAGGAGGAGATATCACTGGAGAGACAGGAGCAGAGACAAGGTCTAAAAGTGTTAGTGATAAATTCAGTTCTTCCTCCTTCTGGCCCCATGTGTCAGAGGCCCTGAGAGAAGGTGAAAGAGCAGGGAGTTGCCCAAGCAGGTGGCAATTTTGAAACATAGGCATTAGGGTAGGCAGAGATGGGAGTTTATTAGCTTTAGAATAGTGGAAGTATTCAGTGACAGGAGCCCCTACTTATTTGTCAACTTTGGTGGCCTTTATGTATGCACTGAGCTTTAGGGGGGCCTAGGCATATTCTAATTATACTTACTGAGTAATCCAGGACCAGAGTAGAAAGTCTGGAGTGGATAAGTGTGCATGATATAAAGATTCTTTTGGAAAGAAGGAAAATAAGGGGTGGGGGAGATGATAGAATCAAGGGGTTGGCTCTTGAGGAAGAGATGGCGACTAGTCACAGTATCTTAAAGCAGGAAAGGCAAAACCAAATTTCTGAGCAGAAGTGAATCTCCAAACCAGCTTCCTCGGAAATTCATTCTAATAGTGACAATGATCAGAAGACATTATGAAGTGCTTCTCCTTCAGAGCTCAGAGCTAGTCATTATAGAAGATGAGAAGTTTAGATTAGGCGTGGTCCCTGCCCTCATGAAGCTGACAACGGGTGTTTGAGACAGAAGCACAGGTGAGTAGAGTGTACAATATTACATACTGAATGCATTAGAAAAGTGCAAAGTGACTTCTTTCCCCATTCCCTAACCTGAAAAACCAATTCATTGCCAAGAAGTATCCATTCTACTTCCACACCTGTGGCTTCCATTTTCTTTTCCCTATCCACACAGCCACTACCCTAGTTGGAGTGCTCATCACTAGACAATTAGACAATTGCAAGTCTCCTAATTGGCTGCCCGGATTCCTGTCTCTTTCCTCTCTAATCCAGTCACCACACAACTGGCAAAATAATGTTCTGAAAGCACAAGTCTGACCATGTGTCTCCTATGGCTTCCTATCTTGCTCCAACCTATCATTTCTAGGATCATTGAATATTACTGCCCCTCATTCCCTCTTCATTCAAGCCAAGCCGACCCACTTGATATTCTCCAAACAAGATTCTGAATTCCCTATCTCTGTCTCTTTTCAGAGGCTATCTCCATGAATAGAATGGTTGCAGAAGGCAAGTCATTAGTGCCTGAGCAGAGAAAGCCAGGGGAACTGAAAGTATGACACAATCTCTTGCTGGCAGGCAAGACATCTCAGCTTCTGTGAGAATTTGATTTCCGTGAGCCAGTTCCTATTCAAATGCCTTCTGGCTAGTACGTGGGCATTAAGTGCAAGGAAAAGAGTCATGGTGTGGAGAAAAGAGCACTGGATATGAAATATTATTTGTATTCCACACAGAATATACTATATATTGTCAAATGTGATAATAATATAAGATATTTTTGCTTGTTTGTCTTTATTACAAGGTAGGGTTGCAGGGAGCAATTGAAATGATTATGAACAAAGCATATTAAAAATGAAATATAAAGAAAAAACTAGGTATACTCTTATCTACTTACATATTATATTTTGCCAGTAAGCTCCTTGAGGTCAGGGACTTAGCATAACGCCTTGAACATAGTACTAGGCGTTTAATGAACGTTTATTAAACTGGATTGAGTTCACTCGATGGCAAGGTTATTACTGAGGGATCAGGGAAGGTTTCATGGAGAACCTGGCATCTGGATTGGGTTTCAATGAATGGGTAGAGATTCAATCTGTGAGGAGGGGAGGGAAGAGATTTCAGTCCATGGAAGCCATGAGAATCACAGGATGGAGGTGGAAACAATATGAGGTGTTAGAGGGTAATCTGGTGGAAGCTCTTCAGGAAGGAAGGAAAGTAGGAAGGAAGGAAGCTTTTATTATATCCTGACTATTCTGGCACTGTGCTAAGTACTTCACAAATATGATCTCATTTGGTTCTCACAACACATCTGGGAAGTAGGTGCTATTTTTATTCCTATTTTACATGTGAGGAAACTGAGGTAAACAGAGATTCAAGTGACTTGCCCTGGGTCATACAGCTAGTACATTTCTGGGGCTAGATTTGAACTCAGATGTTCCTGAGTACAGATCCAGAACTCAGTCTGCCTCACCACCCGTCTACCTCCCCTCGACCGGATTTGCCAGGAAATGAATAAATAGAGCATCTTGGGGACCGGACAAAAGAATGCAAGGCAAGCAGCGCAAACAGAGGATTTGTAGAGATTCATCCCTGAGACAAGAGCAATGTTTAAAGCAGCCTGAGAGAGAATAGGACATTCGGGAGAGAGACAGACCTGGAAACTAAATGTTTAGATGGAGAGGTCATATTTATCTTATGGAAAACACGAGAGAAGAGATGAAAAAATAGATGATGGAAAAAGAAAATTAACAACAAAATCCTCCTCTCACGCCAAGGTTCCTGACCCATGTGATAGCTGTGGGGGATAAATTTTATCTGGCTTTTTAAAAATATCCACAATGGTTTTCTATCTTCATGAAGACTGAGATCCCAGAATCATTTGTGAGTTTTTGTTTTCTAAAGATTTTTTGCATATCCAAGGCATTTTAAATGCTCTGCTTTCCTATTTCCCAAATGGGCTTGTCAGGCAGGGTGGCCTGGTTCGTATGTTCCTTTGAGCTCAGTGTAACCAGAGCCCCTTCCTCAGCCAAGAAGGGCCCCAGGCGATCAAAAGAAATGAAATGTATATGGGGGTGATATGTTCATGGGTCCGACTTATGCACAGATGTTTTTAATTAGTACAATTAATGACAGCACCAACTGGCTCATAACCTGATGGAATTAATAGGGACCATTTGTCTCCCTAAAGCAGCCTTTCTGCCTGGTAGTAGCTTTCAGGAAGGAAGAGGCCAAGTTTCTGACAATGGAGATAATTCTGTATTCCTGAAACCAGTTCTGTCCCCACCTATATTTTCATCAAAGCCCTCTTAGGGACTAGTCCTTACTCCAGGGCCCCAGGAGAGGGGAAGTTATAAAAGTTTTGGACTGAAAAATGGAAATCCAAGTACAATCTCTCCATGGTTTTTTATAAAAAAAAAAAAAGGAAAGAAGGGAGAGTTAACTTGTAGAATATCCTTCACTGGAGAGAGAGGGCCTTGCATTTTTATTTGGAATAAAGGGTGCTAGTCAATCTACTGGAATGGTATTGATGTGGTCCTGACTGAACTGAACATGACATCTCAGCCAAAGGCCACATGTGTGTCATAACCAAAAACATTTCATCATTTGGTGGCCAAAGATGTAGTGATGGCTCTCTCCCACCTTAGCAAAGCTAACAATGGATAACCCATCTCTGGGGTCTTTCCTGAAAGCCTCCCAGTTTTGTAAGACCTACCAGACTTTTACTTAGAGTTCATATTTATATATAGCACTTTGAATATACTACTTTGCAACAACTTTGTAAGGTCAATGGTCTATTAATTGTCTCCATTTTATGGATGAGGACTCTGTAGTTTAGGGAGGTCATAAGATCAAAGACCTAGAGCTGGAAAGGATTTCAGAGGCCATCTGGTTCCATCAAGATGGAACCAACCATTTTACAAGTAAAGAAATAGAAGCCCACAGAAGTTGTGGTTTTCTCAGTCATACAAGCAGTAAGTTTCAGAGGCAGGATTTGAACCCGGGTCCTATAATTCTAGGACCAATGCTTTTTCCACTGTGCCGGAAATATCTATGATTAGAAAATAGCAGTTCTGGGACCAGAGCTTAGGTCTTCTAATTTCATATCCAGTGCTTTTTCCTCCATGCCACACCTCCTTCCCTTGCCCTTAATGCCCATGTATTAGCCAGAAGGCATTCAAATAGGAATTGGCTCACAGAAATCAAATTCCCCATAGAAGCCGAAATGTCTTGCCTGCCAGCAGCAGAGACTGTGTCATTCTTTCAGTTCCCCTGGCTTTCTCTGCTCAGTCACTAAAGACTTGCCTTCTGCAACCATTCTTTTCATGGAGTTGAGCTGGAGCCAAAAATCTGCTTTATCTGAGAGGAGAATCAGAAAAGCTAGGAGAGGCTTGGACCATGAAAACAAGCCTGAGTCCATCCTCCTTCCAAAGATGCAGCTGTGCACAGCTGTTCAGAAAGGAAACACTGATTTGTGACCTCTACAAAGGGGCTCCATGGATGGAAAGGAGGAGCCCATGGGGATTTGGGTTCATCCTTCACTCCCTTCTCTATTGTCTCCAAAGTCCAAGGGGTTAAAGATCGTCCCAAGATACACAGATTCACCCACTAGTAATCAATACCTAGTTAACTGCAGATCTAAATCCCTCTGGGGGAACCAGTATTGTGATAAGGGCCAGGAAAGGTGGCCAGGGAGCCTGTGAATTAGAGTGTGAGCAGGCATAAACAAGATGGGGGATGGGCAGGTGCTGGGAGGGACTTCTTCATGCTTATTAGAGCAGAAGGTGTCCCCTCCCTTTCGAGTGTCTCATGCATGAACAGCAGTGACAGGAGAGATCTCTCCTTGAGGCCTGGTCAGTCCAGAGTAGCTGAAGGCAAGGGGAGAGACGAGAAGATCTCACCTCTCCAGGAGCAGTGGGGGCCAGAACACGAAGGCCTAAATGGGGCAAAGGAGGCACTGGTCCATATTTCCAGTGGCCCATCCCTGGGGGAGGGAGGAGAAGGAGAATGGAAGAGAGAGGGGCTTTTTTAAAGACTCAAGACCAGAGGAAGTTAAAGCATGGGCAGAACTCCCTCTATTCCCATGGTGGCCCTTGGTTCTTTCTCCCTGAGTCATTCAGAGGTCGACATTGGGATTGTTATTCACCTGAGTTGCAGCTGGTAATCCCAGAGTGTAGAGAATGCAACCAGAAATCTAATTCAGTTCTGTCAGAAGTTTAACAAAATTAAGAACAAACACTGCCCAGTGGGATAAGATGTCAGATATAAAGAGAGAGAAACAGAGCAGGCAGAGATAGGAAGACAGAGGGGAGGGAGGGAAGGAAGGAGAGAGAGAGGAAGAGAGACAGAGACAGAGACAAAGAGAGAAACGGAGACAGAGGGACACACAGAGAGAAAGACAGAGACAGAGAGAGATAGAGACAGACAGAGGCAGAGACAGAGACAGAAAGAGACAGAGACAGAGATACAGACAAAGGTAGCCAGGGACAAAAAAGGAGACATAGAGAGAGACAAAAGGAAGAGAAGAAGGAAGAGAGAGAGAGAGAGAGAGAGAGAGAGAGAGAGAGAGAGAGAGAGAGAGAGAGGAGAAAGAAAGAGACAAAAAGAAAAAAAAGTCAGAGATAGAGTCAGATATACAGATAGGGAGAGAGACAGACTACAGAAAGAGAGAGAAATTAAAAATGGGGTTTTTACTTTGGAAAGGTCAGAGGCAGGAAGGAGTCTGCTTTCTTGCCAGCATGACAGATACAGAGCCTCCCTCTCGCCAGTCTTTACTGTGCTGATCACCTCATAAAATAGTCCAAGGTTGGGAGTCAGGAGAGAGAGTTCAGTTTCATAGGTTTTTAGGAACGGAAGAAATCATGGAAATCGTTAAGTCCCATCCCTTCTTTGTATAGACAACTCAACAGTGATGCTGAGAGACTTAGCAATCGATTTGAGGTCTTACGAGTAGAACTGGCAGAGGTGACTTTTGAACTTTGACATTTTGCTCTGTCCACTAGACCAGGCCTCAGGAAGAGGGTTTTCCCTGACACCTCTGGCAGCCCAAAATGCTCAAAGCTCTCTGGGAGGCAGGAGGGAAGGAGACTTTGGTCCAAATCTAACCCATACCCAGCCCTGGCCCCGAGGCCCAGCTCTAGGCTACCAGCTACTGGAGCACAAAGGACAGCACTCTTTCTGTCTTCTGCTGGCAATCACCAGAGACCAGCTAGTTAATCTCCTCTTTTTTTTCAGACAAGGAAACTGAGGTCCAAGGAAGTTAAATGGTTGTAGGTGTCAGAAGTGGGAATTGAACCCAGATCCTCTGCCTGCAGAGCCAGGAGTCTTTCCACTGTACCATGCATGTTGCTTCATGCAGAGGCCATGGGATGTGCCTTTGTCCAATCTATAAGTATGGGCTCTTCCCTATAGAATGAGACTTAGAGGCAACTTCTCCAATGGGAAAAGCACTGGATTTGGAGTCACTCAGTATCTGTGTGATTCTAGGTGGGACACTTAACCTCTCTGGGCCTCAGTTTCCTCATTAGGAAAATGAGGGAGCTAATTTAGATCTCTCTGAGATCCCTTCCACTCCTAACTTGCTCTGGTTTTAGATTTCTGTAAGAAAGCACAGTTGGGGGTTGGGGGTAGAATCTGCCCAACCTGCCAGGGGAAGGTCAATCCACCATACCCATGGGCCAGTTGGCCAAGGTCCTAGCCCCCACTTTCCTTTACGAAAGGAGGAACCAAAGCGCCTTTGTGGGTTCTGTTGGCTCTCCTCATGATCCCAGGGAAAGGTCCAGAGACTTGGGGGGTGGGGGTGGGGGTGGTTGACACTTTCAAAGAATGGAGGATGCTGTTAACTTGTCAGTCCAATTATGGTAATGTGCTTTGGTAATTAGCCCTCCAAGGGAGCAGGGGATGCACATGAGTGGAGTAATTGCAGGTTCACTTTGCTGTGCATGCTTTATCCTGCTTTGGTAACTAATTATTAGCATTTAGCAAGTAGATATTATCATCTTCCAAGCAGGTGCAGCCAGGCTCTGGAACTGGAGCTGGGTCCATGGCCAGCTAAAGGTCGTCTTTCTGCTTGGGCATAATTAGTTTGTCTTTCACAGAATTGAAACCCGCTCTGTGCATTTTTCTTTCTTTTTCTTTTCCAAGACAAACAAACAAACTGAAGGAAGAGGGGGGTGTGGGTGGAGAAAAAGCATTTACCTTCTGGTTATTGGTATGTTTTCCCTTTGAAAACTGCATAATTGACTGCGGGAGGATTGAGAGGGGTCATGCTCCAAGATCTACGCTCCTCAGTTAGCCAGAAGAGTCAGAAATAGATAACCCAGCCCCCAGCTCGCTCTCAACAAGGAAGCCTGAGTAGTCTGTGGAAGAGGGGATAAGGTGAGCTCTACTGTAACCCTCAAACATCCTGTTTCCTTAGCAGTTATACATCTGGTATCAATTTGGCAAATGGTACATTTGGAAGGAGTGACGATTGACACTTGGAAAGTGGAAAGAGAAAAGGCCGATTGCTATTGCAAAAGGAGGGGGAAGCTATCTCCTGCCACAGCCTCTTCCTGATCCGTTGTGCCACACAGCTGCCAAATGCATTTTCCTAAAGCACAGGTATTGGTGTGACCTGAGGCAACCAAGTGGCCTATTGGGTGGAATGATGGACTTGCAGTCAGTAAAACCTGAGTTCAAATCCTGCCTTGGGCTTGGACACTTTGGAGGTGTGTGACCCTAGACCAAAGCTCTTTAACTACTCTCGGCCTCAGCTTCCTCATCTGTAAATTAGCAATAATGATAGCACCTCCTCACAGGGTTGTCATGAGGCTTGAAGGAGATATTTGGGCAAAGTGCTTAGCATTCCTTAAAGTACTATGCAAATATTAGCTCTAATATGTATTATCCCACTCTCTTTCTCAAGAAGCTCCAATGAATGACTCCATCTTATTTCTAAAATAAAAGTACAAATGTCTTTGTTTGGCATTTGCAACCCTTCATAATCTGGCTCCAGCCTACCTTTCTAGGCTCATTGCATGTTATTATTTCTTGCATTTTACTTTCTAGCCAAATTGGGCTACTTGCTGTTCTCTGCATGTGGTGATCCATCTCTCACCTCCATGCTTTTGTACAGACTGGAATGCACTGCCTCCTTACCTCCAACTCTGACAATTCCCTAGCTTTCTTTCAGGCTCAGCTCAAGTGCTGTTTCCTAAATGAGGCCTATCCAGAATCCCCAATTCTTAGTTCACTTCATACTTTCACCATCTAAGATAACATTGTATATACAGAGATGGACTGGTAAATGTTTAACAATTGGCTTGCCAAAAAAAAAAGGTGCCTTTGACGTACTTTTAAGTTTACATTATGAACATTTTTCTCCATCATTTTCTTAAATCTAGATGATTAAAAGTAAATCAAACTCTGATTTGTAGTATCTGACATTTTCTGAGGTATAAATGCATACACTAAAAATTTAACAATCAGCTCTCCAGATGTTTGGAGCTGGCTCTAGCACACCAATTAATTTATTTTGCCTTTACTTACCTGAGTATTTGTTGCTTTCCTGCTATAGAATATAAACTTTTTGAGGGCTTTTACCCATTTCTTCCATTCCTAAGCAGCACAGTAGATAGCGTACTAGGAAGATTTGTATTCAGATTTGGTCTCAGACACTTACTAGCTATGTAACCTTGGGCAAATGGGTAACTAAGGTGGGGCCAATGAAGGGAGGTCTGATTATATCTTCGATCCCAAGTAGGCCCCAAACCCCTAGCTACTAGGTGCTAAGCCTAGGCTGGTGTAATGCCCACAGGGTTCTAAGGGGAGTTGCCAAGACCAGAGCCAATAGTAAGAGCCTAAGTTCTGGTCGCTCAGATGACGTTTGATGATGGCTAAAGAGTTTATAAAAAGAGAGAACAGAGCTATTTGCTTAGGGCTCTCACTCTTGGCGGAGTGCTGATGTGGAGACTCTGGGCAGCAGTTAGTTAAGAGCCCTCCAGCTTGTAAACCTGGATGTTCGGACTTTGTTAAACTCTGGTAACTATGCATTGAGATTTGAATCAGACAAGGTGTGTCTGTTCATGTTTGTAATTTGTTTGTATTTGCTCTGAAGGTCAGGGTGCTGGCTTTTCCCCCTAAGCTGAGTGAACGATATTTGTATACTGGATTAAAGTAAGCTTGTTAACCCCTTAACATTGCTCTCCTTAGTAAAGCAGATCAAAAGAATTTGGGCTTGCAGCATTTCTGTTGTTGGACTTGTGTTGGTTTTTCACCCCCACAGCAGCTCCTAGACGGATTATTGCAACAACAATTCATTTAACCTCTGTTTGCCTTAGTTTTCTCAACTATAACTCAGCCTACTTCCCAGGGTTGTGGTGAGGAAAAAAGTGAGATAATGTTTGTAAAGCTCTTAGCACATAGTACCTGGCACATAGTAGGCACACTATAAGTGGTAAGTAGGTAAGTAGGTAGATGGTGGTAGTAGTGGTAGTAGTAGTAGTAGTAGTAGTAGTAGTAGTAGTAGTAGTAGTAGTAGTAGTAGTAGTAGTGTGCCTGGAACATAGTAGGTCCTTAATAAATGTTAGTTGAATGAAAGTATGAAAGAGAGGGAAAGGGAGAGAAAGAAAAGAGGGAAAGACTGAGGGAAAGGGGATGGACAAGGAGAGGGGAAGGACAGAGATGGGGCACGTAAAGACGGAACAGGAGTAGCAACAGGTAAGTTCAGCTTAGAAAAGACTGAAAAGTCCCCCATGAACCTAGAGAACCAAAAGTCTAGGAATTCTTGTCTGCAATAGCAGAACTGTCTGATAGATGTTTCCTAACCTGACACTTTGATGGAAGGGTCATCCCATGGGAAGGCCACTTGGCCTCAGTTGGCCTGAGACTTAAAATAGCAAATTGTGTAGGTATAGAAATGTGAGAAGAGTGGATCCCCTCTAAAACATTCCTTCCTCCATGAATCTTTCCCCTATAACTCCAACCTATGTTACTATCTTTTGTTTGTACTATATATTTGTGGCTTGGGGGGTGGACCATGCATTTTGGCCCTTGGTTGTGTTCTGAATTGTAAGGGGCTTTCTATTTCATGTATACATAATATGCAATCTCCCATGGAGGGGAGCTCTAGCTTGAAATAGATTCCCCATTGAGTTATGATGATAAAATTTATTGGGGGCCAAGGGGGTTAAGAATGAAGATTGGCTCTTAGGTGAGGCAACCCTGAAATTTCCCAATGCTCTTCCATGTGAGATTGGTCAAGAGGAGGTTGACTCAGAATACTCCTTTGCCTCAAGGGATTACCTATGTTATATCTAGGGAGTCTGTAAATCATAATCACATGCTTACATGCCTGTTTATGTGAAACTTGTACACCTGGATGTACTATAGTACATATCTCTTTCTTGTGGGAAATGTGCCTCAGCTCACACTGAAGGAAGAATAATGTCTCTCATCTCTTTGAAGGGATCAGATCCCTATCTGAAATGGCATTAAACATGCAACAAGGGTGCAGGCAGTCTCTCTCTCTCTCTCTCTCTCTCTCTCTCTCTCTCTCTTTCACACACACACACACACACACACACACACACATACAAACTTTCTAAGACATGGACATATACAGGCTGAAAAAATGGTATAGTCAGAAGTTAAATACTAACAGCATTTATATAGCATTTTAAAGTTTGCAAAGTGCTTTATAAAAAAAGTTGTGAGTAAGCACTGGCCACATTGGGCTAGCAGGTAAGAGATTGATCTCAGGCTCTCTTCCCATGTCCCTCTCCCCTAACCAGACAGAAAGCAGGGTGGGGTTGGTAGGAAGAGTCCTATGAGTTCTGTGTACTATCATGCTGCAGCCACAGCCAGCCAGAGTCCCATAGGATGGAGATCTCAAAAGGTTTTATCCTGAGATCAGATACATATGCTCAGCTGCCCTTCCTGGTTTTTTTTCTTTCCACATGGCAGACGAGAGGAAAACCTTTAAACGTTTCATCTTGTCTCTTCCCAGAAGTCTCCAAAGCCAAGAATTCACAAACTGGTGAACTCTGGGAAGGAGTCAATTCACCATTTCCAGCGTCTAATGTCTGTAAGACTAAGTTCTCTGGTTTTAGTTTAATTGTTTATTTTTGAAACTGGGTATCCTTATCATCCAGGCAGTCGATAAATATTTATTAAGCACCTACTATGTGTTAAGCATTGTGCTAAGTTTTGAGGATACAAAGAAAGGTAATAAATAGTCCCTGCCTTCCAGGAGCTCATAATCAAATGAAGGAGACCACATGTAAATCAACAGGTACAAACAAGCTATTGACAGGACAAATAGGAAATAATAGACACAATAGAGGGAAGACACTAGAATTAAGAAGCCCAATTTCACTACTGATCAGCACAAAAACTTGAAATTTGCTCTTTTTTTTTTTTTCTAACTGGGCACTCCTTAGAGAACTTGATGGCCTTCTGCTCCTGGGGTCTCATCATATTGGTACTAGATTTAGTAAGGACCTGATTGGTTTTAGCCCTACTGTAACTCAGAACTCCAGAACTCAAGTGATCCACCAGCCTCAGCCTGCCCAGCAGCAGGGACTATAGGGATGCACTACCATTGAATTGAGTTGATTCTTTGGATTGTCAAAGGAAGAGCTCATTGCCTCACCTGTCTTAAAGGAGAGGATGCTCTCAGGGTGGTCTCTCCTGAAGACAAGAGCATAGACTAAATGAATTTCGAAGCATCCTATGAAATTTGCCGCCAAAAAATTGCTGAACATGGACACTACTGACCAAAGTTAAAGGCCAAGATGGTACTAGGAGGCAGGTAGACAGGAAGGACCTGGAGGATGTGGAGAGAGGGTGATGCACTGGGAAGGGGCAGTGTTCGGGCTTATTTCCCAGTGTTTGTCTTAATGGCAACTAGCACCAGGGAAGTCAACTGAGGCCAGAAAATCTTGTTATGTGGTTTTGCTGCAGCCTACATATTGATGGGGCCAAATGAATTCCCTACTCAGCAACCTGACCTCCTTCTTACTGTGAAATGATCTCATTTCGAGATGAACCACTAGAGGTTTGACTGGGCAGCCGGCATACTGTGTGCGTGGCATTTGCAAATCTTCATGCAACCTGCAAAGTTGTATTTTTCTGCATAGATTTACCCAAGATGGTAAATAATTACTCTCCAGAAAACATCCTTAGGAAGCTCTGTACCTATCTGGGAGGTAAGAAGAATGCTAACTACCCTAGTCACCCACACAACCATCATCTGCAGCTCTTTGGGAATGGTAAGGGCTTAGGTTGCTTTTAATTTTAGATCAGGAGCAATCTGATTTGGGGCCAAGGTCTTTTTTCACTGTCCTTCAAAATGTATTAAGCTGTGGTGTTTTTCCACCTCCAGCTTGCTCTGTTTCAGCTCCCAAATACCAAAAACTAAAGCCGCACCAAGCAAATACCCGACCTACAGCAAGGATGCAGAGTCTGATTTTGATCTCTGCAGATATCAGGCTGCAAAGCACAGCTTTCCCCTCCCAGAGAAATAGGTCAGCAGCCTCACCCCAAATATCCAGGAGAAAAGAGGGGTCCTTTACCAGGGGAAGGGCAACCTGGAAAATCCCCTAATGCCAGACAGACCACTAGGCAAACTCTCTGGGGCTTTTCTTACTTTGGCCCCCTTCCCACCAATCTTCTTCCCACTATAAGGACAGGTAGCCTCATAGTCTATCCTTTATCTTGGATCTCAGAACTTCACTGGGCTAAAGAACATGTAAGCCTCCTCTCTCTGAGCAACACTAAGCAAGGCCAAGGTGCCTAAAAGGGTAGATGAGATCTAAATACCAGGCACGGTATGGAGTGTGGAACCAAAACTAGTCCCTGGCTTCAGTCCCATGACCAGGAGGACCTAGTTCCTGGTCTGTTGGGTGGTTAACACTTTTTTCTTGGTTGCTTTGTTTGCAGCTTGAAAATGAATCCAGAATAGCATGTGTAGATGTTGTGAATGAGGTACTAGGAACCCCCCAGGAAGCAGGACATTAAGGATTCCTACTTTTCCCATTTTATTATAATTATCAGACTGTCATCTTTTGAGTAATAATTACAGTTCATCATCATTCTTTCCTCTGTACTCTAACAGGCCCTACCTCCAACCAAATACATCTTATAAAAATATAAACATGGCAAATCACTCAGCAAGCTATTTTAGTGTCAAGTCCTCTGAGTCTTATTAATTCTTTTTTATGTATTTCACCTCCATTCTTTCTTTTCTATTCCCAGAGCACTAGACTTGGAATTAGGAGACCTAAACTAGGGTCAAAATAACATTCCACTTGACCTCCTCGAGCCTCAGTCTCCTCATCTGTAAAATGGTTCCTCACCAAATGGTTATAATATACAAAGCGAAGAAAATACTCTGCAAATCTTAAAGTGCTGTACAAATGTGAGCTGTTGTTATATGTCCCTTCCCCTAGATAGAACTCTTTTGGGGGAGAGGGGGATGCACAAAAGTTGGATCAAAGATCTATTGAAGTCCTTGATGCTGCTTCAGCTCCTTCTCCCTCCATATCCACTTACCAGACTAGGAGGAGAGGGGGATCAGTAGTGGAGGTAAGTGTTGGAGGGAGGCCAAACCAGTAGGGAGAGGAGTGAGGATGCATCTCTCTCCCTGTAGACAACTCAGGTCCTGGGCACCTGTGAGACTTTCTGAGAGCCCAGGCCCTGAGGAGGCTGGGAAAACAACAAAATATTTCTGTTTCTTTCTTCCTTCAACTGTGACCTTTCTCAGGAACCTCTGACAAGGTCACTTGTGAACCAGCAGCTTCATTATGCAGCCAGAGAGGTTGGAAATGTGTTAACCAGAACAGTAACAACTGAAGCAGCTGATTGAAACGGCCCGTTTGCTCCCAGGGCTCAATTCTCCCAAGCCTCACCGCATCACCGGCTCCCTGTACTGCTGACAAGGAAACCCAGCCTTGGAGGAGACCAGCTCCTTCCAAAAGGCACTGTTGAATGGTCCTGTCATTGAATGTCTCACGACCATGTTTTCCACGTCAAAAATAATGATACACAAAGGATATTCCCTTTTGCAAAACCTTGTTAAAAATGCACTCTATGTTAACACCCTCCCTCTTCCAGTGCCCCCCCCCCTTCCCTGCAAAGGCCAGGGTTTACTGAATCGAAGCTGTTAACTTAAAGTCTAAGGATGGCGATTTGGATGAGGCTGCTGAGGACAAAGGAAGCCATTTCCCTCCATGTACTTGATGCCGTTGGGGTTTAGGGTCAAAGCAGCTCTGACGTCTTTGAAGATACTTCACCAGATAAGGTTCCAGAGAGGTCAGATAAAATCCAAACCAGATGGAATGTTTGTTCCAACTCTTAATATAGCCCTTTAAACTGTTCTTGGAGAGATGCATGACTGGGACAGGGATGTGATAATCCTCCTTTTGGAAAATACAACAACATGACATGGTCCTGTGAGAATAGTGTCAAGGGTGTGAAAGCTCAGAATGAGCTGAATCTGGCAATCACTGCTGAGGACAACCCAAAGGATATGTTGTTGTTTGTTTTGCTTTTTTAAGCTACAATGGGGAGGGCAGGCAGCATGATATAATAGATCTGGCCTTGGAGCCAGGAAGAAATGGGTTCAAGTGCTCACTCTAACCTGTTATGGTTGTGTGATCCTGAGCACATAACTTAAGTGCACAGTGCTTAAAGCCTTTAACCTGTCTCAAAACCTGTAAGTTGTTGAGAAGTTGCTAACTTATGTTGGTAGAAGTTTCCTTTTCTTGTAATGCCCTATATCAGCAGTTCTTAAAATGTGACCCTGGAGCCCTGGGGATCACCAAGGTCAAACTATTTTCTATAATACTGAGATGTTATTTGCATAGTAAAATATTCCTTTTTCCAACTACATATCTTTGTGAGACCAGATTTTCTTCATATTTTTTAACCAGTCAATAAACCAAAACAATATTTCACAACAGATTGTATACAGAAGCAAATGTAAGAATCAAGCTATATTCTATTTAAACCAGACATGAAAGAGATTTGCCAAAATGTGTAAACATGGTGCCACTCTTTTCACTATTTTTTTTTTGTTTTGGAAAATAGAGTTGTTTTTCATTTTAAAAAATGTTATGTTGACATATAGCAGGTTATTATTGCTATTTTAAATGAATTAATAAATAAATACTTTATAAATTTATCAGTTTTAATTTCTAATATGATAAATGTAGATAAACATAGCCCACATTAAAAAATTTAAAAAAGCCCTGTGGAGACCTCAATAATTTTAAAGAGCGTAAAATAATCCTGAGACCAAAAAGTGTGAGAATCGCTGCCCTATGCCAATGAAATATGGAAAAAATATGGCAAAACTAACCAATTTTAATTCCGTGGTTTTTTTTGTTTTTGTTTTTGTTTTTTGGTTTGTTTTGTTGACCAAAGAGGATGATCTTGGGACTGGAAACAACTGAACAAAAAGTGATTGATATGGAGAAGAGACACAAGATAAGTAAGGAGATTATGAGAGTAGACCTAGCTCTTATTAACAAATGCAATCACCAGAGCCAGAGTTTCTGCTTTCCATGGTGCTGAAAGATCTACTGGCTGTAATATAGAGGCTCTATCCCTGATCTTTGAATGGGAACAAAATCTTTAATCCTGGAGACCATAAATTTTCTGCATGACTGAAGATGGATGAAAATTTTCAACTTCCAATCATCCCAAATGTCTGAATGTCTCAAATTCCAATTTCTCGTTTTCCAAAACTTTTGTCTGCAAACAATAGACCAAAAGGCTTGACTTTTGATCTCTGGCCAAACTTGAGAAAGTATTATTAAAGAGATAGTGAATTTCTAGAAAAGAATATGGTGACCCCAAGGAGCCAATATGGCTTCATCAAGAATAAGTCATATCAAACTAACATCATTTATCATTTTTTTCAATTAATGAACATTTTTCTCTCCTTCCCAAATCTCTGCACCCTACTATAAAAAAAAAGAAAGAAAAGAAAAAGAAAGCCCTTGTAATTAATATGCATAGTCAAGACAAGCAACTTTAGACATTGGCCATGTCTAAAAAAATGTGTGTCTCCTACTGTATATTATCTCCATCATCTCTCTGTCAGGAGATGAGAGGCAGTGAGGTAGAGTTAAGCTGGACCTGCCATCAAGGAGTCCTGAGTTCAAATCCAGCCTCTGATACTTACTAGCTATATGACTCTGGGCAAGTCATTTTATCTCAGTTTCCCTATCTGTTAAGTAGAGATAGCACTAGCACATGCCTCCCAAGGTTGTTATGAAGAAAAAATTTGATATTTGTAAAGTGCTTTGCAAACCTTAAAGTTTTATGTAAATGCTTGCTACATTTATTATTAAGAAGGAGAGAACTGAGTATTTAGCTAGCAGCTACTATGTGACAGGTACTGTGCTAACCACTTTACAGATATTATCTCATTGATCCTCAAAACAACCCTGGGAGGTAGGTTTTATTATTGTCCCCATTTTTCCAAATGAGAAAATTGAGGCAGACAGAGTTTAAGTGACTTGCCTGGGGTCACACAGCTGATAAGTGTCTGAGGCAAGACTTAAACTCAGGTCTTCTAACTCCAGGCCCAGTACTCTAACCTGTGTCATCTTATTAGCTATTATTCTTCATCTTTCATTGTGTGGAAGCAGGATTACTAAAGTTATCTAGAGAAATCAAGGGAATATCATATACTATATATGTTTTACCTTGATTCTACAAAAGCATTTGACAAAGTCTCTCATGCTATGTTTTCAGACAAGATCTTTGCTAGAACATAGTGTAGTTAGCTGGATTCAGAAAATGATTGAATGACCAGATCCAAAAGATGGTAATTAAAGTTTCTGTGCCAACTTGGAAGGTAGGCTCAGGAAGAAGGCCCTAGAGATCTTTCCTTAGTCCTTTGCTATGGGGCATTTTGTCAATAACTTGGATAAAAGGCATAGATGGCATGTTTATCATATTTGCAGATGACCAAAGCTGGGAGAGTCACCTAATGCAGGGATGACAAAGTCAGGATCTAAATAGATTTTGACAGGCCAGAACAATGAGCCATATCTAATATGATGAAATTCAACAGGGGTAAATGTAAAGTCCTATCCTTGGGCTCCCCATGTTCCACCTTAAGGGCTTCTCACTAAAATTCCTCTTGGGCTTATGCTTCCTTGCCCTAACATTTCCCTCTGGAACATTCAAATTGAGCTCCCACGTCTTATGCAAGTACGTGGGCTAAGCAAACAAAAAATATAGGCTAATCTTTATTTCACCTGAGAGAGGACTCTGACCTGAACCCATAAAAAGTGAAAGCTGCTGCCCTTTGAACCACAAATCACCCAGGAACCTCAACAATTCTCCAGTTTTATGGTTCAACACTGTAGTTGAAGCCCAGGAGGAAAACTGAGGGTTGTTAAAGAGTGAATGAAGCTGCTTAGTGAGTCCCACCTCCCCCAGGGCCCTCTATGGTTCTCTAGACTTACAGTGCTTCTCTAGGGTTGAATATCACAACCATTTCACCCCTCCCCCAAGGCAAAAGCCCTCAGGATTACTAAAGACTTGACCCCTTTACCCAAACCTACATGTAACTCACAAGAGTAGTGGAGGACAAGATCCAAATTTGCTCCTCCATATCCTGATTCTCTCCCTTTCTCCTCCTTATCTCTGGCTTCCTTTTGATCCAGGAACTCCTCTGTCACTCCATTCCCCTTTGTCCAGAACTTTCTCTTACCTTGGTCATTACCTACATTTCCCGCCATCCCTAGGACTTCATGTTTCCCTGGTACATGTAGTTACCTTGAGTGGTCTCATGATTTTTAAGCTTCCTGCTACAGAATAAAATCCATATGTGTCTGCCTGGCTTCTCACTGTCCAGCCTCCTAGCTCTGGTTCTCTTCTTCCTACCACAGCTTTTTAAAGGTCAAGTCCAAATGAGTCATCTGGGTTTATGAACTGGCTATGAATCAATCAACCTTTAATCAAGAAGAATTTATTAAGCTCCTACTATGTGCCAGGCACTGTGCTAAGCACTGGGGATACAAAAAGAGGTAAAAGACAATCCCTGCCCTCGAGGAGCTACAATGTAATGGGGGAAGACAACATGCGAACAAATATATACAAACTATATACTCAGAATCCAAATAGATTTTGACAAGCCAGAACAATGAGACATATCTAATATGATGAAATTCAATAAAGATAAAGGTAAAGTCTTTCTCTTGGGTTCACAAAAATCAATTTCACAAAGAGAGAAGGAATCCAGATCCCCAGGGGCTCCTGGAACAAAGCTCAAATAGAGAGAGAAACATAGAATCCAGAGGGATAATATGGCTAAGCTGACAATATGCAGGTGGTGAGTGGGAGGAATGGACTTAGCCCATGTCCCATGTCCCATGACTTTGGATACCTAAGTCTTCTCATCACTCAACACTGTTTCTTTCAAGAATTAATATTTCTGGAAGATGGTCCTTCAAACAAAGATACGAAGAAAAGGTATGTTGCAAATCTTCACAGTCACATGCATAGTTGTGCTACTTATATGGAAGTGGAAACAAGGCTTTTGTCTTCTGTGAGTCCAACCTTGTATGACTTTCAAAAGGAGAATAAAGAACACTTATGATCAAAGTCCATGAATGTAAGGTTAGGCTCTAGATTATCCTAGAAGGGGAAAAGAGTAGAGAAAGAGATAAAATTGCGTGAACATTTTTTTTGAAAAAGGGGCACCACAAATGAATTATCCAAAGTAAGAGACTGATTGAGTGATAGGGTAGCAAGGTAGAAATGATTTTATACCTGATATAATCTGAGAAAGGACAGTGTGCATGTGTGTGTGTGTGTGTGTGTGTGTGTGTGTGTGTGTGTGTGTGTGAAAGAGAGAGAGAGAGAGAGAGAGAGAGAGAGAGAGAGAGAGAGAGAGAGACAGAGAGATTGTGTTTTTAAAAAACACACAAAGAGACAAGAGACAAGGGTGAAAGTAGAAGCTAGATTGAAGGAAACAGTCCTGAAATATCATGGACTAAACCTTGCAACATTCCAACTATAGGAAAATCAATGTTTTGGGTTTTTTTGGGGGGGATGGGATTCAGACTAAATTATAGAGTGGGAGGGAACACAAAATAGGAAAGGGGAGGGAGAAGATAGAGGGGATTGTGTGATGTACTCTAATCAACTAAAAGGCTAAAATGAAATAAAGTAAAGTTATCCCTTCCACATCATGAGGGTTAGATGCATGGGACCCTGTGATCTAGAAAATCTGAGTAAAAATTTTTGGTCTTTTCTTTGTTACCAGAGAAGAGGTCTGAATTGTTATGGTATAAAAAGACAAAATATGTGATATTATACAATACTATATATATTATGCATTTATGAGTTTCTAAACCTTTTCTGTGTCATCTGCTGGCCTTTGTGTACCATCTGTGCAAAACTCCCCAAAAATTCCCATTTGATTTCTTGTTCCAACATGCGATATATCTAAACCACAATGGGGGAAGTTGTGATGTGGAAGGTATAACTATAAGTCTCTCAGGGAGAGTATCTCAGGAGGATGAGTGAGGAAGCAAATGGAAGGTTTGGGGAAAGAAAGAGAAAAGTCTTGTTTTAGTGGTGTGACGGTCACTGATAAATGCTCCCGTGAGAAAAAAGAGATATTCTGTAAAGATAGATGAGGAACTTACAATGGAAATAATCTGTAGGAATCTGATACTTAGAGCAGCCTTTTATCCTGCCTAGGAAAAGGAGAATCAGAGTTCCTGAGGGGAACTGATACCTAGAAGAGTAGAAGAGCATGGACCCAGAATATTTCAAGGCAAATGGGGGGGGGGAGGGGAATGACCAGAGGTAGCCAAAGATTAATAATAAACTGTATAATCAGGGACATTTAAAAATCCCTTGCAAAGGAATATATACTCTATCACCTGTAGGAACTAGTGTTTCTTAAAGTTAGACATAACAAAAGAAAGATGGCCAATAGGGAAAGATCTACAAGATAATAACAAAGAAACTATTTAGAAGAAGGAACTCAACTACTAAAAAGCTTTAATTCCCTAAGGAATATAGAGACTGAAGGACTAAATAAGTATAAGGCCCATGAATCAAAGAACAAAAGTTTAGAATAGACAAAAAAGGAAGCTAAATAACAAAAAAAAAAACCTAGGGAAAGAGAAACTTTTTAGAGAAAAAGCAGAAAATATTAAAAATGAAAAGGGTGAATATACCACTAGTGAAAATGAAATTAAAACAATTATGAAGAATTATGTTACCCAATTATATGGCAATAAATTTAATAATTTAAGTGAAATTGAAGTATACTTACAAAAGTATAAACTGCCTAGATTAGCAGAAGAGGAAATAGAATATCTAAATAGACTTATTTTAGAAAAAGAAAGTGAACAGGCAATAAATGAGCTTCCTAAGAAAAAAGCACCAGGAAAAACGGATTTGCAAGTGAATTATATCAAACATTTAAAGATCAATTAATTCCAATATTAAACAAATTATTTGGAATAATAAACAAAGACAGGATCCTACCAAACTCTTTCTTATGAAAAAAATATGGTACTGATACTTAAACCAACAAGAGGAAAAATAGAGAAAAAAAATTATAGACCAATGTCATTAATTAATATGGATGCAAAAATCCTAAATAAAATATTAGCTAAAGGATTACAACAAATATTACAAAGATTACATTATGACCAACTGGGATTTATACCAGTAATGCTGGGATGGTTTAACAAAAGGAAAAATATTAATATAATTGATTATGTCAATAACAAAAATAAAAAATCATATGATTATGTCAATAGATGCAGAAAAAGCTTTTGAAAAAGTACAATACTCATTTCTATTAAAAAAATTTGAAAATATCGGTATAAATGAATTTTTCCTTAAATTGATTTAAAAAAGCATTTACCTAAATCCTTCCTAATTAGATCAGGTGTGAAATAAGGATGCCCACTGTCACCAATATTATTCAATATTGTACTGCAAATCCTAGCAATATCAATAAAAGAAGAAAAAGAAATACGAAGAATTAGAATAGGAAGTGAGGTAATAAAATGATTTCTTTTGTAGCCAACAGGACGATGTACTTAGAAAATCCCAAAGATTCAACTACAAAGTTAGATGAAACAATTAATAATTTTAGCAAAGCAGCAAAATATAAAGTAAATGTATATAAATCATCAGCATTCCTATATATCACAAACAAAAGCCTACAAGAAGAGATAGTAAGAGATACCCCATTTAAAAAACTAGACAGTATAAAATACCTGGGAATATACCTGCCAATGCAAACCCATGAACTATAAGAACAAAAATATATTTAAAACTTTTTATACAAATAAAATCAGATTTAATTAAGTGGAGAAATATTGTTTACAGGTAGGCAGAGGTAATATAATAAAAAATGACAATTTTACCTAAATTAATTTATATATTCAATGTCATCTCACTCAAATTACCAAAAAGTTATTTTACTGGATTAGAAAAAAATAACAAAGTTAATTTGGAAAAACAAAAATTCAAGAATGTCAAAAGAACTAATGAAAAAATGTAAAGGAAGGAGGTTTACCAGTACCTGATCTTAAACTATATTATAAGGCTATAATTATCAAAACTATCTGCTACTGATTAAGAAGTAGAGTGGAAAAGAGGAGACAAACAATTTACAGAAGCAAATAAATATAATAACTTTGTATTTGACAAATGCAAAGACAACTTTTGGGGATAAGAATTCATTATTTGGTGAAAATTATTGGGAAAAATGGAGAGCAGTCTGGCAGAAATTGGGCATAGACCAATATCTTACACCATTTACCAAGATAAGATCAAAATGAAAAATTTAAACTAATCAACAAAATAAGTTGAACAGGAAGAGAGAAGGGGGATTTTACCTTGTTATTTAACTGAGAGGGACAAAGAGAAGAAGAATTAAATTACTAAATAAATGAGAGAAAGAAAAAGGAACTAATAAATTAAGGAAAACTTTAAAGCTAGGAAAAGGAATAACAAATCAGGGGAGGGGGTGGAGGAAAGGGGAAAAGACCTGGTAGGAATAGGTTTACCTTAAAGTAGTTTAAGGTAAAACAACTGAAGAGACATAGTAGTATGTTTCCAGAGGAAAGGGGCGGGGCGGGGGGGGAATGCTAATTTGGAAAACATTGGAGAAAATTGGAGGAAAATATAAACTTGATTCCTATAAGTTTTAATGTGAATGGATTAAATAATCCACCCCCCAAAAAAGAAAGTGATAGAGTGGATAAGAAAATGAAATGCTTACAAGAAATACCTTTAAAAGGTAAGTATACACAATAAAAATTAGGGCCCAAGAAAAATTTTGCTATGTATCAGATGAATACAAAAATACAGGAGTTTCAATTATGCTATCAGAGAAAGCAAAAAATAATATTTAAACCACAAAAAGGATAAACAATAAAACCATATTATGCTGAAAAGAACCATAAACAACAAACCAATGTCAACATTAAACATACATGTTCCAAATGCCTTGACATCTAAATTCATAAAAGAAAAGTTAACTGAATTATAAGAAGACATAGACAATAATACAATAGTGATAGGAGATATCAATGACTCTCTCCCAATATTGGATAAGTCTAACAGAAAAATAAACAGAAGTGAAAATATAGTACTGAACAAACTACTGGGGAAACTAGAGCTAAAAGACTTAAAGAATATGTGTCTTTCTCAACACCATATAAAACTTTTTTTACACCTTCAGGAAAGTTGCAGTCTATAAAATGTCCCTCAGAAATCAATAGATTTTTCTACACAATAATAACAAAATCCAAAAGACAATAGTAGAAAGGCAAACCTCATTCCAAATACCCACGAAGTGAGTAAAGTATCTAGGAACCAATATGCCAAAGCATACAAAATGCTTGTGGGGATTCAATTACAAAATGCTTCATGAAGAACAACTTAAATAGCTGAAAGAATATTCAGTGTTCATGGCTTGGCCATGCCAATATAACAAAAATGATAATACTACCAAAGTCGATTTACAGCTTTAATGTTATATCAATCAAATTATCAAAGGTACACTTTACAGAACCTGATAAATAATAAAATTTAGTTGGAAAAATGAGAGGTCTTGAATATCAAGAGAAATAATGAAAAGATGAGAGGACAAAGGGGAAATATCACTTCCAGACCTTAGACTATATTAAAAATAGTTATCAAAATCATCTGATATTGTATAAAAATAGAGCAGTAGATTAATGAAACAGGCTGGACAAGGGAGAATAAGAAACAATGAAACTCAATAACCCAGTGTTTAGTGAACTGGAAAACAAATTACTTAGGAAAAAAGTGCCTGTTTAATTAAAACTATTGGGAAAACTGGGAAACAGCTTGGCAGGACTTAGACTAGCATTTACATTATATTCCATGGTACATTTTAAATGGATATGTGACCTTAATACTAAAAAAAAATTAAAAGAGAAGTAGAACATATACCTCTCACAGCTATCAGTAGATGTATTCCTTTTTTAAAAAGTTATTTATATTAACACTATTTTCTTTTTAAATTTTGAGTTCCAAAGTCTCTCCCTCCCTCCCAACCTCTCCCACACCCACTGGGAAGGCAAGCAATATATCAATTACACATGTGAAATTATGCAAAACATATTTCCATGCTAGCCATATTGCAAAATAAAAGCAAGAAAAATAAAGTGAGAAAGTTATATTTCAATTTGAACCCAGAATTCATCAGTTCTCTCTCTGAAGATGCATAGCTTTTTTTCCTCATGAGTCCTTTGGAATTATCTTGGATCATTGTATTGATCAAAGTAGCCAAGTCTTTCATAGTCAATCACCATTACAACATTGTTGTTACTGTGCAAGATCTCCCAGTTCTTCTCATTTTGCTTTATATCAGTTCATATAGTTCTTGCTATGTTTTTCTGAAACCACCACCCTCTTCATTTCTTATAGCCCAGCAGTACTCCATCACAATCACATACCACAACTGGTTTAGCCATTTCCTAGTTGATGAGCATCCCTTCAATTTCCAGTTCTTTGCCACCACAAAAAGAGCTGCTATAAATATTTTGGTACATACAGGTCCTTTTCCTTTTTCTTTGATCTTTTTGGGATATAGACCTAGAAGTGGTATTTCTAGGCCAAAGCAAGGGTACACAGTTTTACAGTCCTTTGTGCATAGTCCCAAATTACTCTCAAAAATGGTAGAACCAGTTTACAACTCCACCAACAGTGTGTTAGAGTACTTATTTTTCCACATCCCCTCCAGCACTTGTCATTTTCCTTTTCTGTCACGTCATTCAATCTGACAGGTGTGAGGCAGTATCTCTGAGTTGTTCTAATGCTCATTTCTCTAATCACCAGTGATTTAGAGCATTTTTTCAAGTCACTATAGGCAGTTTTGAATTCTTCTGAAAACTATCTGTTCATATCTTTTGAACATTTGTCAATTGAGGAATGGCTCTTATTTTTATGTAGTTGACTCAGTTCTATATTCAATAAATATTTGAGAAATGAGGCCCTTATCAGAGAAACTTGCTGTAAAATTTTTTTATATATTATTATTTCATTGTCTATGACAGGCTTCTTAAACTTTTTTTCCGCTCTTGACCCCTTTGGCACTTCTTAAACTGTGGGTCGTGACCCCATGGGGTAACAACCCACAGTTTAAGAAGTGCTGGCTATGGTACCTTTTAGCATAATATATTTTCCCTGATTATCTCTTTTAATTAGGTTTATTCTTGCTTTTGCTTTGTCTGAGATCATGATTGCTACCCTTGTTTGTTTTTTTTTTTTTACTTCAGCTGAAGCATATTGAATTCTGCTCCAGTCCTTTATCTTAACTCTGTATGTGTCTTTCTGTTTCTTGTAAGCAACATGTTGTTGGATTCTGGTTTCCAGTCCATTCTACTTTTTGCTTCTGTTTTATGGATAAGCTCATCTCATTCACACTCACAGTTATGATTTAGGAAATGTATTCTTAATCAAACAAGGGATAGAGGCAAATATAAAAGATAAAATAGATAACTCTGATTGAATACAACCGAAAAGCTTCTGTACAAACAAAAATTAATGTAACCTAGAAAAGAAGGTAAGAAGTTGGATGGGGGAAAAAATCTTTATATCAGAGTTCTCAGATAAAGTTTTGGAATCCAATACATACACACACACATATATCTACATGTGTATGTGTGTATATGTATACACATATACATGTATGTATATATATGTAAACATTTAACAGATGCATACGACCAAAATCTATTCCCCAAAGTGGTCAAAGGACGTGAACAAACAGTTCTAAAAACAAGAATCTCAAACTATTAATATCTATATGAAAGAGTGCTGCAAATCATTAATAATAAGAGAAATGCCAATCAAAACAATCCTCAGATTTTACCTCACACTCTACAAATTGTCAGAGATATCTAACAATGGAAATAGTCAATGTTGGAGGAATTATGGGAAAATAAGAATCCTAATGCATCATTAGTGGAGTTATGAATCAGTACAACTGTTTTAGAAAACAAATTGGAATTATGCTAATAAAGTGACTTAAATACCTATACCTTTTGTTGCAGAGATTCCACTACTAATCTTATATTCCAAAGAGACCACTAACAAGAAGAAATTCCCACCCATACCAAAATATTTCTCTCTTTTGTGATGGCAAAGAATTGGAAAGAAATCGATATCTATCAATTGGAGAATGGCTAAACAAATTGCTTACATGATACATAAATGTAATGAACAGAAGTGTCAAATTTGTAACCCCAACCAGATTAAAATGTAATTAGGAAATGTTTAACAAAATAAATAAAATACAATGCAACACAAATAATGTTAATTCATGATTTTCTAAGTCAATATGCAGCACACACAGGGATCCATTTCTATTTGAGTTTAATGCCACTGTGCTGGAATATTACTGTGTTGAAAGAAATGCCAAATACAACAAATACAGAGAAGCATGAAAAGGTCTGTACAAACTGATGTAGAGTAAAGCAAGTAGAGTCAAGAAAAGAATATACACAATGACTACAATGGTACAAGTAGAAAGAACAACCGCAAAAAAAGAATCATAAGTGAATGTTGCAAAATTATTTTTTAAAAAAGGCTGAAAAAAGAGATATGAGAAGACATTCCCACTCCATTTCTTTGCAGAGGTGGGAGGTTCACAAGTCTTGTAAATTTCACGCATGTTCAGACTTTTTCAATGTGTTAATCAGTTGTGCTGATTTATCATCTTCTTTGTCTTCTTTTTTTTTGCTTTAAAATGTATTATTTGTCATTTGTAATGGCTCTCTGGAAGGGGTAGGAAAAAGGATATCAGGGGAAATGTGGGGCCAAACAGAAAAGGACCATCAATAACAATTTATTTTTGAAAAGAAAAAGCATGATTCGAAAGAAGAGATATGAGAAAAAACTCCCACGTTTGCTAAAGTGGGAGGTCCACAATTGTACAATAAACACTTTCAGACATTTTTGATGTATTAATCAGTTATGTTGATTTTTCCCTCATTTTCTTTTTTTAATCTTTAAAAAATACCATATATGGAATGCTTCTCTTTGAGGGGAAGAGATATTGGGAGGATGATGTAAAAAAACATCAGGTGCTCAGACACTTACTAGTTTTGTGACCCTGAGCAAGTCCTTTAACATTGCTTTAGTTCCCCATCTGTGAAATGAGCTTGAGAAGGAAATGGCAAACCACTCCAGAATCTTTGTGAGAAAACCCCAAATGGAGTTATGAAGAATCAGACACAACTAAAATGACTAAACAAAAACAAAAAAACAAAATGCATCAATAAAAACTTATTTAAAAAAAAACATGCCTCTTCCAATGCCTTTATTTGCCCAGCCAAGGAAGATTTGCAAAGCATCCTTCCATTTAATTGCAACTTGTTTTTTTTTCCCAGTTTCATATATAGAAAGAATGTCAAGATTGATAGAATTCAGTTCCTCCAGTAGTAGCCTACTCACTTGTTAGTGAATGAGTATATAATATTTAGAATGTCAACATCTAAGTTAAAGTTTATAGATGGTCTAAAAACATGTGATTCTTAGCATCCTATGACCCCTTTTCACCACTCTGCCACCTTCACTGAAGAAGTGGAAGGAGAACACACAGGATTCAAGGTCACTTTATATTTTGTGTTTCTCTTTGTTTCATGGGTTGCTATGGTTAATAATTCATCATCAAATGGTCAGCGTATGGGAGAGGCTATTGATACACTGACCCTCAGAAACCAGATTAAGTCTGTTACCAGTACTATCCTTGAAGAATTGTAGCATGGTACAACTCACTGGAGTTTACTCTTTGACAACATACCTTTCAAGTCAAGGTCACTTACCCACACCAGAGTGAGATTCTAGAGCAGTACCTTGTGGAGGAGTGGAGATTTTAAACAGGCAAAATTAATGAACATAAAACATTACAAAAATAAAATAGATAATTTTGATAATGTACAAAGAAAAAGCTTTTGAACAAATAAAATCAATCCAGTGAGAATTAGAAAAAGAGGTATGGATTGGGGGAAAACTGCATCAAGAATCTGACCAAAGTCAGAGCTATTCCTCACTAGATTAGTAGTCACAAGAAAACAATGACAACAACAACATTTTCAAAAGAAGAAATTTAAATTATGAACAACCATTTAAAATGGTCTCACTCTAATACAGAAATATAAATTAAAACAACTGGAACTATAATTTACTTGATATTTCAGGGGTTCTGCTATCTTATCAATGTGATTTCTGCTTCTAATAATGCTGATCACAACCATTCTATATCATCAATCATACAACAAATTGAAAAACATGATACGAAATGAAAAATGCCCATCTTGGACAGGATAAAAATACTGTTGGTGGGGCTATAAGTTAGAACAATTATTCTAGAAAAAGATTGGGAGATAGGCAATAAAAGTGACTCGGCTGCATAGATTTTCATTCAGAGATACTAGATATCTACTCCAAAAACATTAATGAGTGAAACACAGTTCCCATACATAGCAGATGTTATATATAGCAATATTTTGTTGTAGTAGCAAAAAAATGGGAAACAAAATTTCCCACTGATTGGGGAATGGTGGCACAGGGTTATAATAGAATATTACTGAACAATCAGTAGAAGGAAATCAGATTAGTGTGGAAAAACATGTAGAAATTGATATAGAGAGAAGAAAGCAGAATCAGCACAAAAATATACGTAATAACTAAAATAATTTAAACAAGGGCGACACTAAAAGCCAACCAGATTCAGGCAAGATCCAATTCAAACCAACAAACATTTATTAAACTCTCTGTGTGTGCAAGGTATAGTGGATAGAGAAATGGCCTTGGAATTAGGAAGGCCTGCATTCAAGTCTCCTCTTTGACAGATATTGGCTGGCTAGCCCTGAGTAAATCATTTAACTTTTCAGTACTCTGGGCAATTCTAATACTATAAATTGTAGAGAAGGTGCCCAACTGCACTGGTAGATGGAGTTTGCTCCTTCAGAAGCTTCCCATACCAATGAAATCCAATCTCTATCATCTATCTGTGTGCTAGGCACTATGTTTGACGCTGGATATACAAAGACAAAAAAGAAATAATCCCCTCCCCAAAAGAGCTTGCTGGTCAGTTGGTGGGGAGAGGCACCAATATAATATAGAGAAAATAAATGTGTTTATAAAATAATTTCAAGAAGAGGAAAATGCTCACAACTGACAGTATCAGGAAAAGCCTTATACTTGAGTGGCACCTTGAAGCAAAGTAATAGATTTGTTGAGAGGGAGGTGAGAAGGTTGTACCTGTACATGTAGAGGAGATGGAGTAGCACTGTGGGGAACAGCTAGCAGGCCAATTTGATTATATCAGAGTGTCAGTGAAGGAAATTAATAAGAAATAGGACTGGAAAAGAGATGTGAACCAAACTGCAGAGAGTAAAACACCAGTCTGAAGAGTTTGTGCTTTATCCAACAAAAGATCTTTAAGTAGGGCATGACATGGTCTTGTCTATATTTCAGGAATATTTGGCAGCTGTGCAGGGCATGGAAAGGGAAGAAAGTAGGGAGACCAATGAGGACACTCCCACAAGAATTCAGGCAAGAGATGATGACAGTGTATCATGTGAGGGAATAGGAGGGAAGAAATGTGAGAGAGGTTGTGGACACAAGAATGATAAGACACGGCAAAAGATTGTTGGCAGTGGAATAAAGGAATGACTGAGATGGTTACCAAGTCACTGAGTGACTTGGAAGGATGGTGGTGCCTTCAATAGAAATAGGGAAGTTTGAAGTGAGAAAACATGTGGAAACATAATGAATTCTGCTTTGGACACATTGAGTTTAAGATGCTGATGTGACATTCAGGTAGACATCCCATGGGAAATTAACAATGTGGGACTGGAATTCAGGAAAAAGATCAGGGCTGCATATACCGTATAGATTTAGAATACATTTGTGTGGAGATGATAATTAAACTAATTGGAACTGAGGAAATAAATAGGGGTAACCTACAATTGCAGACTGTTACATCCTCAGACATGAATATTCAACTGATATATAGCTATAACAGACAGTTTTGCCTGACTTTTGGGAAGCTGAGAGAAGATACTAGGAGCCTAGAGCTTTGCTGGGAAATGATTCTTGTGTAAAAATAAACTACATCAATAAAACATTTAACAAAGACAAATGAGGCATTTCACATATATCGTCATTAACACTTCATTAAAAAAACAACAAATGCATTCAGAAGACATCCAATTATATACATATATATGTATATGTACACATATACATGCATAAATACATATGTACATGTGTATGCTTGCCAAAGACAAGCTAGGTGATGCAGTCAATAGAACACTGGACCTAGAGTCAGAAAGATCTGGGTTCAAATCTTGCCCCAGACATTTCCTAGGGGTATGACCCTAGACAGGTCACTTTTGTTTCAGTTTCCTAATCTGTAAAATGGGGACCATAATAGTACCTGCTTCACAGGATCATTGTGAAAATCAAATGAAATAATATTTGTCATTCATTTTTTAAAAATTTTGAGTTCCTCCCTCCTTTACCTCTCCTCCTAAAGATGGTAAGAAATTTAACATAGGTTATATATATGCAATCATATAAAACATATTTCCATCGGAATAAAATTTGTAAAGCATTTAGCACACAGTGCCAGGCATATAGTAGGCACTTAATAGGTGTTTGTTCCCTTTCCTTTCCTAAAGGTAGTCAGATAGTCAGTCAATGGGCATTTGCTAAGTGCTTCCTGTGTATTCCAGGAGCTGTTTCAAGCACTAGATAAACAAAGGCAAGGATTAAAAGGTAAAGATACAGTCCTTGCCCTCCAGGAAGATCATGGAGGATGTCTTGTGCAAAGTCTAAATAAAAGCGATTTCCCTATACAGATGCTCCTATCTTTATAGATGGCATTGTACTGACTACATTGAGCCTAGAAACATCACAAGGTCTCCTCAATGATACCCATTACCCCTTAAAAGAGCTCAGCCTAAGAATCTACACAGGAAAATCCAAATGAATGAAGATTCGATATTGCCCAGATTGTGGCATGCAATTGAATTTACATATTTCAATATGTCTGTCTTGGAGAGGCACAGTAGATGGACAATGACCTGGGACCCAAATTAAATGGGAAGAGAGCAGGCTGGATTGTATTTAGCAAAGGGCATAGTGCTTTCAAGGATCCCAAGATGCTCCCTGCCCAACAAAGTCCATCTCATTATTTTTTTAACATCAATACCGTCCCAGTGATGTTATATGGTTCTGAGTCATGGGACACCACTATCTCAGAATAAAAATTGCAGGTGACTCAGAGGGTAATGGAAAGATGGGTGGTGGGTGTAAGTAGACGATAGCATATTACTGCTGATGACCTGAATATGAGAAAAAGTAGAAAAACATCATCTAAGGCATGAATAACCAGAAGAGGAGGCATGAAATTGGTCAAGTAGTGAGAATGAAGGGTAACAGAGGGACAGCCTGAGTGTTGCCCCAGCAGCCTGCCCCCCTCCCTCCCATTACAATATGTTTTTCTATGGCACCATGTTTCAATTAGGAATTCCCTATTTCAATTAGGATCCTTGCTTCCTTAAAGTGCGGATCTGTCCACATCACTCTCCTGCTTCATGAACTCGAGCAGTTCTCTATTATCTCTGAGATCAAGTACAAATTCTTCTGGTTAGCATTTAAAATCTTTCACAACCTGGCCCCAACCTACCTTTCCAGTGCTGTTTTATATTATTCCCCTTCACACACCCTATGGTCTAGCCTAACTGCTCTTGGTGTTGAACTGAACACAATTCACTTATGTCATTGTATAGACTGTCCCCCATGCCTGAGAGTCCTTCCCTCACAATCACAGCCTCTTAGAAACTCTGCTTTCCTCCAAAGTTCATCTCAAAGTGAAGTCTTCTAAATAATGCCTTTCGTGCTCCTCCCAGCTGGAATGCCTTTTCCTGATAAAAATAAAAACAAAAGCCCATCTTGCAGTAGAATGGGAAGACCAGCTCTGGAGGAAGAGGTCAAGTTCAAAATCCCACCTATGGCTCTTGCTACCTGTGCCACCTTGAACAGCCACAACCTCTCTGGGTCTCAGTTTTCTTATCAATAAAATGATGTCAATAAATTCGATGGTCTCTGGGGTCCATTTCCATTACTACATGTGCCCCTACACCTTATACCCTACATATATATTCTGGTGACACTGGCCTCCTTTCTGTTCTCAAATAAGGAACTCTTTACTGACTGCTCCAATGTCTCAAACGTTTTGCCTCTTCATCTCCACCTCCAGGTTTCCCTGGCTTCCTTCAAGTTCCAACTAAAATCCTACCTTCCATGGGAAGGCTTTCTCCATTAGCTTTAATGCTAGTGCCTTCCCTCTGTTGAATATCCCTAAGTGATCCTGTATCTGTACATAGTTGTTTATGTCTCATTTTCCTCAGTTGGAGGAGCTCCTTGAGGGAAGGGACTGAATTTTGCCTTTCTTTGTATCCGCAACACTTAGTACAGAGCCTGGTACATAGTAGGCACTTAATACTGCCCTTGAATGGTCACTTAGCCCCACTAGGCCTCAATTTCTATAGTAATAATGACAATAATGATAATATTTGTATAGCACTTACTACGTGCCATTGACATTCCCTCTAAGCCAGGAGGTCCCAAAATAGAGCCATGAAGTGGAGTGAAGGTCAAGGTAACTGTTTCTCTTTGGAACAGCAACCCTGAGCATCTTCCCCTCCCAGCTTGATTTTTTTTTCTTTTCTTCTAATTAAAGGGGCCACCCCTTGACTTGCTTCTTAAAGAGGCATATTTACTGAATGGGCATTAGTTACCTCACTCTAGGTGAGTACACGAAAAGGCCTGAGCCTAAAAGGGCCAGGGTCTCCCATTGCATCCTGGGTCATCTCCAGTCATCCTGATGAATGTCAGGGTCACTGGACCCAGATGGCTCTTGAGGAGAATGTGAGGCTGGTGACTTTGCACAGCCCTCCCTCACTCAAACCAAATTCAACTGCAAGTCATGTCGTCATTTCCCTGATGCCATGGTCCTCTTTGAAAACGAAGGACAAACAAAACAGACCCTGTGCTAAGCACCTTATAATTATTATCATATTCAGGTCTCATAACAACCTTACTATTATCATCATCCCAGTTTTTATCCCCGCTTCACGGATGAGGAAACTGGGGCAAACAGATTAAGTGACTTGCCCAGGGTCCCACAGCTGGTAAGTGTCTGAGGTCACATTTGAACTCAGACCCAGAGCTCTATCAACTGAGCCTCTGGGGTCCATTCCCACTCTGAAGTTTTTATTTTGTTTTGTGTATATTTACATATGTACATATCTCTCTCGATTGACTAAGTTTCTTGAAGATAGGCTTTCATCTCCCTCTCTCTATATTCGCAGGGCCTAGGGCCTTAATAATTGTTTGTTATTTGATTCCCAACCCACTTGAAATATTGGCATGTTAGGTCTAGAAAAGACCTTACAGAGCAAGTACAATCCTCTCACTTTTACAATAAAATAACCAAGGCATGAGAGGGAAGTGATGAAGTCTCAAAGCATGAGTTGCTAGGTACTGGCAAAATTAAGAATAGAGTACAGTTCTCCAGATTCCTAATCCCTTATCTCCTTTCTCCTAACAATAACCCTTTGAGACACATGGGGTAAGGGTTATTACCTCCCCTTGTCAGATGAAGAAACCAAGGGCCAGAGAAATTCAGGGATTTGTCCAAGATCACACAACAAGATGGCGGCAGATCTGGGATTAGAACCCAGCTCTGCTGACTTTGTATCTTGGTCTCACAGGGACCAGATTTAGGCTGTGAGCAGAAAACATTCTCTCCCTTCAGCACAGTGTGCTGTGCTGTTGATTTCATTCCATTCCTGTGGTCATGTGAACTTCTCCACTGATAACACTAAAATCTAAGGAGAACACAATGTTCCCCCTTGTCCCCGAGCCACAGGAACATGGAGGAAGTTGCCCTCACATCTGAGTATCATCAAGCTGTGGAATCTTGGCAATTAAAAGTTATCTAGTCTACCCCATCCTCCCTCCCTTCAGACAGACTGGGCCTGGCTCAGAGGGACCTTAGAATCGCAGTGTTGGGAGAGACCTCAGAGATAATTGAGTAAATCTCCCAACCAAGCACAAATTACTTCCACAACATCCCTAACCAGGGTTCTGAGCCCCCAGCTTACATAGTGCCAGATCAGCAAAGGAGATGATATTTGCTTAGCATGGTGCCCAGCACAGATTGGGCACTCAATAAATGCTTTGCTTCTTCCCCATCTGCTTTCTTCTTAAGATAATTAACAACAATACTAAGAGTGGCTCGGTTGTTATATATGTTGTACTTTGTACACACCTTCTGATTTGGCCATCACAACATCACAACCCTGTGAATGGGTATTATTGCTACGTCCGTTTCATAAATGAGACAGCTGACCCTGAGATTAGGTGCCTTGCCTGGGGTCTCACAGCTTGGAAGTGTTGGAGGTAGCATTAAAACCCAGTTCTTTCTAATTCCCAAGTCCGGCAATCCCTCCCAGATTCTACACTATAACATCTCTCCATGATTTTCAGGTGGGAAGGTCCCACCATGGAAAGAGCAGTCCCTCTGGTTCTCTCTATGGTCTCTTCTCTAAGGATCACATGGATAGAGATGTAAGGGATGTCAGAGACCATTTAGTCCCATTTTACAAATTAGGAAACTGAAGCCTGGGAAAATTAAGTGATTTGACCAAGGTCACATGGGCAGTAGGCAGAGGTGAGTTTTGAACCCTGGTCCTCTGATTCAAGAGCCAGTGCTTTGTACCACCACCATTGTTGAGGTGGGGGGACCCCAGCTCCACTCCATTTCAGGACCTGGGTTTGGAGGGTTCCTTGCCCTGGGACATCCTGCCATGTGTAGAGGAAATGTGTGTTCTTTCTTGACTCTTTGAACACGAGAGGAATACCTCAACCCTCTGTTGACACTGAGCACCCAAATAAATGTCAGCAAGGTTGGGTGTAATAGGCTCCTGGGTTTGTACTTAGAACTTGTCCTGTTCTGCAATGCTCATTATTACCTGAGGGTAAATACCAATGACTCAGTTCTCTGTAAACTCCAAAAGCCCAGGCAGGGCTGCCCCAGGACTATGCCTTGGGAAGGTGAGTAGAGCTCTTATCCAGGCCTCTTTAAGCCACTGGATTAAGGTCTCATCTATTCAGAACCTACAGCCTTAAGAAAAAAAAAAGATACTATCTGCTTCTACCTGTTATAAAACAAGAAAAGTAATGCCTTAACATTTCTTAACCATGAAACGCACAGATGCCACACCTGTCACCGTTAGGAACCTATCCAAGACCAGAACCTCAGATGCCAGGCCCAACTGAGAGTTAAGTGTGTATGGTCTCCACAGACCTTGCAGCATTATCCACTGTCTTTGAATGAGGCAAAGGAGCTGGAGGCCAGTTCATTCAGGCCCCTGGAGACCCAGTAACTGAGTAACTACTGACCCAAATGCCCAATCTGACATCCCTGCTGGCTCAATTGAGAAAACATACGTTGATATGGTCCTCTTCTACCGTGGTGCTCCTGAATCTATAGATTTCAAGCTGGGAGGTACTTTGGAAGCCATGAAGACCACTTGATTCTGTGCATTTTACAGATGAGGCACCAGGAGGTGAGGAAACTTGCCCAAGTTTGCATTGCTAGTAAGTGTACAAGGTAAAATTAGAACCCAGGCCTCCTGCCTCTGGATCTGGCACCCCATCCACTAAGCTTTGCTGTCCAGTGAACTTCCTCTTATGGCCAAGAAACTCCAGCCTCTTGTTCCTCCTCTAATCTCTGTGATTTGTCTCCTGAAGCAAAAACAAGACAACAAAACTTCCTTTCCTAGATACTGCTTTTTGACTTCTGTCCAGGTCAGCCCAGCCCTTCTCTGGTCACTCTCCTGCATTTACTGGGCATTTTCTGGAAGCCCCACTAGCAAACTTCCTTTCATCTTAGGCCTCTTCCACTCAGACCGTCTGCCATCTTTCTGTTGGTTTCCCTATCTCAAGTCTCCCCTCTCTGATTTATCCTCCGCACAACTGCCAAAGTGATCTTCCCAAAGCTTAGGTCTATCTGACACGTTACCTCCTTGCCAAATAAACTCCCCAGGCTCCCTGCTGCCTTTAGGCTCAAACACATAACTCCTCTCTTTGACATTTAAAGCCCTTCACAACCTGGCCCTACCAGGCAGCCACCCCCCCAGACCTGGAATACAGATCCTCTCTTCTCATGTCTGCCTCTTAGAACCTCTAATTTCCTTCCATTAGGAGCTCAACCTCCACTTTCCATATGAGGCCTTCCTCCTACTTGCTAGCTCCATTCCCCAAGATTATCTGCTGATTCTGTATGTGTATACACTGTATGTATGTGTGTGTCTATATATACGTATATTTATATATTTGTTATTGAGTTGTTTTAGTCACATCTGACTCTCTGTGACCCCATTTGGGGTTTTCTTGGCAAACATGTAGTTTGCCATTTCTTTTTCCAGATCATTTTACAAGTGAGGAACTGAGGCAAACAGAATTATGTGACTCGCCCAGAGTCACACAATTAGTAAGCGTCTGAGGAAAGGATTGGAACTCATGTCCTCCTGACTTCAGGGCCAGCACTCTACTCACTGAGCCATCCAGCTGCGCCACATGTGAGTGAGTGTGTGTGTGTGTGTATGTGTGTGTACACACACACATATGCATATATTATATACATGTATATGTATACATATGTACATATATATATGTTCATGATGTCTTTTTTTCCATTAGAATGTAATCTCCTTGAGGGCAAAGGCTGTTTCATTTCTGTCTTTGTGTTCCCAGTGCCTAGCGCAGTGCTTGGAACATAATAGTACCTTAATAAATGCTGACTGATTGCTCTTCCAGTACTCATGGAAACCTGACTCCTCCTGGAAGATAACGCTACCGTCTCCATACTTCCTGATACGCTGAGCATGTGTACACACAGAAGGAGGAGGAGGAGGTATGATCCTTATTCCCCATGACTCTTCCAGATGCTCCCCTTATCACCCAGCAATGTCCCCTTCTTTGAGGGTCCCTCTATCCATCTGTGTCACCCAGTCTAGACGTAGTCCACTGTAAGCCCTTAGGTCATTCTCTCTCCTGTCTCAAAGATTTCAAAACTTCCTCTCTATCCCATCTCCTGCCCTCATGTTCTGAAACATCAATACCCATATTGACATTCTCCCAAATGTTTTGGCCTTCTATTTCATTACCCTACTCAACTCTCATAATGCAGATTTTTTAGATTGCCTCATAGATATGGTCATTGCTGAGATCCCCGTAATACCAATTAAGTTGGGTGTCTTTGATTGAGTCTTACTAGGTGCTAAGCCCCAGGCCCAAACCTCTATCTACTAGGTGCTAAGCCTATGTGGGTGTGAAGCCCTCAGGGTCCTAAGGGGAGTTGCTAAGACCAGAGCCAATAGTAAGAGCTTAAGTTCTGGTTGCTCAGATGACATTTGATGATGGCTAAAGAGTGCATAAAAAGAGAGAACAGAGCTATTTGTTTAGGGCTCTCACTCTTGGCAGTGTGCTGGTGTGGAGACTCTGGGCAGCTGTTAGTTAAAGAGCCCTCCAGCTTGTAAACCTGGATGTTTGGACTTTGTTAAACTCTGGTAACTATGCACTGAGATTTGAATCAGACAAGGTCTGTCTGTTGATGTTTGTGATTTGTTTGTATTTGCTCTGAAGGTCAGGGTGCTGGCTTTTCCCCCTGAGCTGAGTGAATGCTATTTGTATGTTTGATTAAACTGAGATTGTTAACCCCTTAACATTGCTCTCCTTAGTAAAGCAAATCAAAAGAACCTGGACTTGCAGTGTTCCTGTTGTTGGACTTGTGTTGGTTTTTCACCCCCACAGCAGCTGCTAGCTGAAATTTTGAAACAATCCCTCCCCCAGCCATAGCCTTCCCTGATCCTCTCTCTGATCATAACTTCCTATCCTTCTAATTCTCTCTCTGTTCCATTCCTATTCTCCGTCTTCACTGCAGTTTCCAGTCTGATCAGTCCTTCCTGTTCTCCAAGCCTGTTCCTCCCACGATAGTCTTGGCCCTATAGTTAACCACTGACTACCCTCTACCCTTGTGTGCTCTGTGCTCTCTTCCATTCACCACTGAAGCCTCAACTCTCAAATTTGGGTTACTTCTACCATTTACTTTTTCCACTCTTCTTCATATACTTCTGAACAGTAATGGAGAAAAATGGAAGAAGTCAAACAATGATGTCAGCGGGGTACATTACAAATTTGTGTTGTGGTTGTTGTTTAGTCTTTTTCAGTTGTGTCTGCCTCTTCATGACCCTATTTGGGGTTTTCTTGGCAAAGATACTAGAGTGATTTGCCATTTCCTTCTCCAGCTCACTTTATAGATGAGGAAACTGAGGCAGATAATGTTGAATGACTTGCCCAGGGTCACACAGCTAGTACATATCTGAGGTCACATTTGAACTCGGGAAGAGGAGTCTTCTGACTCCAGGCACCTGCTCAATCCACTATACCACCTCGCTGCCCAAATTTATGTTATGTAATTTCAAGTGGGTCCTTGCTGCTTTGAGCTTTTTCTAAACTTTCTCTTCTTTACACAAGTCCTCTACATCACCAGTCTCTTTGCATCTCAGCAGATGTCTGTGGTTATTGAGAAAATTGAGTCTATCTGTCATGAGTTTCTTTTTGTCACCTACTCTACAATCAAAACCTTTCCACATTATCTTCCATTCTCTCCTTTCTTCAAGTTTCGTAGAAAGAAGGGGCCCTTCTCCTCTTTAGGAAGAGATGTGCTAGTGTGCCCTCCAAGCCCCTCATGCCAGTGATTCCTTCCCTGCCCAATTCATCCAGAATCTTATCCCTTTGATCATCCATACTCTCACCTCTTCAGTCTCTCCCTATCTACTAGCTCCTTTCTGTTGCCTCCAGATATAGCAGATCTCTCCTATCCTTAAAAAAAACTTCACTCATTCCAGTGATCCCCTCAAGCCAAGACCCCATATCTCAACTGCACTGCGTAGCAAAACTAAAAAAAAAAAGCTGCCATTCTCGTCTTTCATTCATCTCCTCATCTCTACCCTGGCTTCTCTCAAGTGTGTGGTGGTGAATACCGTAAAATTAGCCTAGAATAACCAGATTATGGGGGCTTTTCGATGCCAAACAGAATAGTCTGTATTTTGTCTTAGAGGAAGAAGGGAGCTATGAGAGCTTCATGAGCACGGGAGCTACATGGTCAGACCTATGCTTCAGGAATATCAATTTGTCCATGATTTGAAGGATGGATTGGGAACAGGAGGGGTTAGATGCAGGGAGCAGCTAGGAGCCTATTACAATAGTCTAGGTAAGAAGTGATGGGGGCCTGAATTTGTGTGTTTGAGATTTGAGTTGAGAAAAGGCAATAGATGTGCGAAATGTGTAGAAGTGGGCTCAGGAAGTCTTGGCAACCTATTAGATGTGTGATACGTGGGGGGAAGTGAGGAGGGATAACTCTGAGTCATTAGAAGATTGGTGGCTCCCTGAATAAAAATAAGGAAGTTAGGAAAAGGCATTAAGCTTAAGAGGGAAGATTTGAGCTGTTTTGGACATGTTGAGTAGGAGATGCCTATGCAGCCTCTAGATGGAAATATCCAGTAGGCAGTTGGAATTGGGGGGGGAGAGAGGAATGGAATTCGAAGCTCAGGAAAGAGATGAAGGTTAGACTTGTAGATGTGGGCATCATTTGCAAAGAAATGAGAGTCAAACACTTTGAAGCTGATGATCACCAGAAAAGTTTAGAAAGAGCAGAGAAAAGGTCCCAGAGCAGAACCCTGTTGTACATTCACTCAAAGGAGACAAGACACAGATTATTTACTACAATGGAGACGAAGGAGGATTGGTGAGACTGATGAAAGAAGACAGATCAGAATAATGTTATGAAAACCCTGGGAGGAGAGAGCATTGAGAAGACGTCTAGATGTTCTCTCCTTCAAATGCTGCAAGGAAGTCAAGAATGTCCAGTTCTTCGAAATGTTTAATGAGTGAATGAATAAATGAATGAACACTGATTCTACTATTTACTATGTGACCTTGGGCAAATCACTTTTCCTCTCCAGGTCTGAATTTCTTCATCTGTTAAATGATAGGGTTAGACTATATGGTCTCCACTGTCCTTCCAGCTCTACAGCCTGCAATTCGATGCTAGAGGAAGGAGTGTGAATCACCCATCTTTTCTAGCATTTTAGAAAGTCTTACAATCAGGAAAATCTCTTTTATGTACCTCTGCAAAGTATCTTGCTGTCATTTAAGCTAATTTCCCCTTGTCCTTCTGCCGGTGAGAGTCTTTTTCAGTGATTGGGCTTCTCACAATACACAAGACAAGCAGGAGATCTCTCTGGAGTGTAAATGACGGGTTATACATCTTCCTCATTCCCTTGTCCGTGACCCTCCATCTCAAAGGTGCTCAAAGTGAGAAGTGTAGAGAGAAATCGTGTTGACAGTCAGCTCTATCCACGCTGAATAGCAAGGAGGAATAATGGAAAGATCATGGGACACAGAGTCAGGAAAATTGCATTTGAGATTATTAATGTGAATTTAGGCAAATCAATTTATTCTCCCAGAATTCCAGTTTTGTCATCTGGCAGTTCGGACCTTACAGACTATGACCTGGTTACTTAACTCTTCTCTGTATAAGTCTCGGTTTCTTCATCTGTAATTGGGGATAATAAAATATTCCCTCCCTACCTCTTCAGGATGCTGTATAGAACCTACTTGTTAAGTGAATTGAATGTAATCTTTATTATTATTGAACCAGACTGATGAAAACGACTGCCGAACAGTAATTTATAAACTCGGAGGAGGGGGTGCAAGATAAATAGGAAGAAAAAGGATGATCTACCCTTCCCCCTATCCAATACACACTCTCTTGAATTGGGTTCGAACCCCCAATGGGTGGAGAGGCCATATTGACATAATGTGCAGCTAGACGAAGGTCTGATGGTGCGACGGGGAGAAGTTAAGGAGCCAGATGTCAGCAATGACTCTCCATCCAGATTTTCCATTAGAGCCCCAGCATTGAGTAGCCGCTGACTATAAAGCAGGGAATTTCAGAAGGCGAGAGCAGCTGACAAAGGTGTCAATAAGCCAATTTGTGGCTTGTTAGAGTGTTACACTTGTTTATCGGCATTTAACGAGACAAGACATTGATGTTAACACAGTGGGAGGGAAGTTGCCTGGTCCAATGGCATCCCTGGCTGAAAATTAATTTAAGCCCCTTCTTTTTTTGTGCCAGCCACGGTGGAGCTAATCCATTATCAGAGTGCCAAAGGACCGCAGAAAATGAGCCGGGGCAATAGGGAGAAGTCAAGCAGCTGCTGGAGGAAAACTCCAGTTTGGCTTCGTCTTTGCAAGCTAGCGAGACCTGTCGAGGGCGGATTTTAAGGCAGGAAGGAGCAAAGCTGAGGATCTGCTTAGGGGGAAGGCTTGGTATTCAGGGAGGCTCTGTGAGAGGCTGACAGCAGCTTCTGTCTCTCAGTACTGCAAGAAGTCCTGAACTTAGAAGGAAGGGTCCAAGCCCTCAGATGGATGGGAAATTGGCAGAATTCGGTGAAATCCAGCACAGAGCCGCAGGGCAGGCTCTGTGACCGTGTGACGGTGTCCCTGTCTGCATGGGATCGGGCAGGGGTATCCACAGATGCAGGTCAGCCCGCATAGTTCATCACTGTCTTTTGCTCTTCCCATTTAGCCGGACCTCGAGTCATGTGACCCGCGGTACTAATGGACTGTTTTTCCACACCCCAAGGGTGTTCCTTCTGCTCCACCATAGGACCATAGATTTGGAACTGGAAAGAGCCTTAGATATCAGTGAGTCCAACTGAGCCCCAGGGAGTTGAAGGACTTTGTCCAGGGTCCCACAGCTATCCCTTGTGTCATAGTGACCCTCATGCAAAGGACATCTAGGAGAAGGATGACTCCACCTATGTCTCAATGAGATTAAAAGGGAAAAAATCTAACATCTATATAGCATCTACTATGTGCTAATAAGCACTTTGTAATGATTATCTCACTTGATCACCATAACAATCCTGAGAGATCAGTGCTGTTGTTATCCCCATTTTACAGATCAGGCAAACAGAGGTTAAATGACTTGCCCAGGATCATGAAGCTAGTGTCTAAGGTGAGATTTGAATTCAGCTCTTCCTGACAATTCTTTTAAAAAATATATATATATATATACATATACATATACAAATGTATATATATATATATTCATATATTTTGGTTTCACATTGCCAGTATTTCCCAATATGTATCTTCTCCTCCCCCATCACCTATAATAATCATTGTTGTAGTTGTGGCAGAAATACTGGAGTAGTTTGCCATTTTCTTCTCCAGCTCATTTTACAGATGAAGAAACTGAGTCAAATGAGGTTAAGTGACCCGGGGTCACAAGTTAGTGTCTGAAACCAGATTTGAACTCAGGAAGATGAATCTTACTGACTCCAGGTCCAGCACTCTACCCACTGCACCACCTACCTGCATGATGATGATTGATGATGATGATGATGATGATGATGATGATGATGATGATGAAGGCCAGCATTTATAGAGAAACTTAAAGTTTGCAAAGCACTTGACAAATGTTATGTCACTTTATCCTCACAACAACCCTGACAGATATATTTTATTATCCCCATTTTACAGATGAGGAAACTGTGCCAGACAAAAAAAGGTTAGGTGACTTTCCCAGAGTTATATAGAAACCCTGAGGATCTTCCCCTCACAGATCGATTTTTTTTTTTTGACTCGGTAAAGAGGCTATTCTCTGCCTCTTTTCTTAGTAAGCCTTAGTAACTGAATGGGTGTTGCCTCAGTCAGACTGAGACCTGTTAAACACTTTAGCTTGAGGGGCAACTAGGTGGAGCAGTGAGTAGAGCACCTGCCCTGGAGTCAGGGGGATCTGAGTTCAAACGCAGCCTCAGATGCAGACACTTGACACACTAGCTGTGTGACCTTGGGTAAGTCACTTAACCCCAATTGCTCTGCCTTCCCCCCTCCAAAAAAAATTAGCTTGAAAAGCCCAAGTTAAGGAGACTGGCATCTGGGTCCCTCTCTAGTTGTCCTGGTCTGTATCTGGCCGCTGGACCCAAATGGTTCTGGAGGAGAGAGTGATGCTGGTGTCTTTGCACAGCCCTTCCTCGCTTCAATCCAATTCACTTGCACATCGTGGCATCACCTCCCTGATGTCATGGTCCTCTTCGAAAACAAAGGACAAAAAACAACAGCTAGTTAAGTGCCTGCGGCAGAATTCAAACTCAAGTTTTCTTGACTCCAAGTCCAGCACTCTATCCAATGGACCACCTAACAAACATATAAAGGGGCATCAGGGAAAGCTGTTCAACAAAATTCACCAACACACCATCTATACTGTATGCAGAGTCCCATACCTGTAGTCCCCCACCTCTCCAAAGAAATAAAGGAGGGGCTTGAGATGAAGATCAGCGTTTTCCACCCGTCCATGTGTTTCCATTCTTTCTGCGCAGCGATGCTAGCGTACTAGGGGAAGGGGGTTTCAGAGTCACATTGGGACTGTTGTAATATCAATTAAGTCAGGACTTTTTTTTACTGTTTTAGAACACTAAATTAAGTGTCTTTGACTGAGCCCTACTAGGTGCAAAGCCCCAGGCCCAAACCCCTATCTATGAGGTGCTAAGCCTATGTGTGCATGAAGCCCTCAGGGTCCTAAGGGGAATTGCTAAGACCAGAGCCAATAGCAGGAGCCTAATTTCTGGTCGCTCAGATGACATCTGACGATGTCCAAAGACATATAAAAAGAGAGAACAGAGCTATTTGGTTGAGGCTCTGAGCCATAGAAGGAGTGGTGAGTGACTCAGGGCCAGCTGTTGTTATAAGCTCCCCAGCTCCTGAAGTCAGATGTTGATGGTTTCTTGGTAACTATGAATTGTATTTGGTCTATTTATAATGTATATTTGTAATTTGTTTGTATTTGCTCTGAAGTTCGGGGTGCCAGCTTTTTCCCCTGAACTAAGTGAATGATATTTGTATGTTTAATTGAAATAAGATTGTCAACCCCTTAATGTTGCTTTCCTTAGTAAAGTGGATCAAAAGAATCTGTATTGGCAGCTCTTGTTGCTGGGTTTGTGTTGGTCTTTCACTCCCCACAGCAGCTGCTAGCCAAATTGTAACAACTGTGTCTCTCCATCTTCTGCATTTCCCTGTATCCAGAGAGAAAGTATGAATCGTAAATGTATTTATTTCATGCTCTAAGGTTTGCAAATCTCTTTGTAAAAATGATCTTTCATCATATAAGGATTTGGCCTGAGGGTCACCTAATTCAACCCCATCATTTAACAGATGAGAAGCCCTCAGAGGCAAGAAATGAGCTTAGATTTGAACCCAGGTTGCCTGACTTTGAATCTTGAAATCTCCTGGGGTTTGGGATGGAAAATGAGGGCATTTCCTTTTCTCCAAGACATCCAAAGGTAGGAAATAAAATGTTTAAACCTTTGTCAGTTGCATGTTCTGATCATATATTCCCTAAAAGCCAAGGCTACCTTTGTCTCCCAGGGTTACCTATATTTACAAAGACCAATTCCAAGGAGAGATTGCCTGGCTTCTCCTTAGAAAAAGAGCTCAAATGAATTTTCCCCAGCATGGAAGCAGGCTGGACAGACTCTTTGTTGCCAAAGCACTTGGCAACACCTCAAAGGTCTCCACAACCTGCTGCTCCCTCCTCCACCCTGAATAAATACAAATGCAGGTCCTTCTATAAACCACTATCCCATGACAAGGTCTTCCTTCCCATGGGGAAGGCCTGACTTTGCATGCCCTATCCTCCTCTACAATACTAATATTAGAGCCTCCAAGTTGCTTCTGTCTCCTGGAGATATGTTTTTATAGCAGGGGCTCTTAACCCAAGGCCTGTGAATCTGTTTTTAAAAAATATGTTGATTGCTACATTTTAACATAATTGATTTCCTTTGCAATCCTATGGATTCTATTTTATGCATTTAAAACCTATATTCTGAGAAGAGATTTATAGACTTCCTCAGACTACCAAAGGGGTCTGTGTCCCCCCCCAAAATATAAGAATCCCTGCTGTAGAGGGTTTCCTTCTTGTTGCTCAGTTGTGTCTGATTCTTTCTGACCCTATGGACCATAGCATGCTAGTTCTGGCCATGGAGTTTTCTTGGCAAAGACACCAGAATACTTTGCATTTCCTTCTTCAGTGGATCAAGACAAACAGAGGTTAAGTGAGTTATCCAGGATCACACAGCTAGTAAGTGTCTGAGGCTGGATTTGAACTCAGGCCTTCCTGACTCCAGGCCTGGCTCTCTATCTACTGAGCCATCTAGAGGGTTTCCTTGTTGTTGCTATTCAATTGTTGTCTGAGTCTCTGTGACCCCATTTGGGGTTTTCTTGGCAAAGATACTGGAGGAGTTTGCCAATTCCTTCTCCAGCTCATTTAACAAATGACGAAACTGACGCAAACAGGGTTAAGTGACTTGCCCAGGGTCACCCAGTTAGTAAGTGACTGAGGCTGAATTGGAACTTGGTAAGATGAGTCTTCCTCACTGCAGGACTAGAGCTCTATCCACTGAGCCACCTAGCTGCCCTGGAGGGTTTCCTAGCTTCCTTCAAAACTCATGTCAAGTACCACCTCCTGCGTGAGGACTGCCTTTTTCCTCTTGGTTGCTAACGTTCCCTAAAATACTTTCGCAGAGAATAGAATTCTAGGCCTGGAGTCAGGAAGACCTGAGTTCAAATGTGGCCTCAGATACTAGCTGTGTGACCCTGGGCAAGTCACTCGACCCCTGTCTACCTCAATTTCCCCAACTGTAAATGGGGATAATAATAATAGCGCCTACCTCCCAGGATTATTGTGAAGACCAGCTGAGATAACTGAAAAATGCTTATCACAGTGCTTGGCATATAGTAGGTGCTAAATATTATTAAATAAACAGCTAAATAAATATTAGCTGTTATTATTTACTTCATCTACTTGCTCTTTATGTATTTAGTTTTAAATTTATTTACTTATATGTGTACATGTTGCTTCCCCCAAAACAATGTAAGCTCCTCAAGAGTAGGGATGGTTTATTTCACTTTTGTCTTCACACCTAGCAGAGTACCTGGCACATAGTAGGTACTTAATTAATGCTTGTTGAATGAATGAGAGAATAAGCATTTACATAGCACCTCCTACTTCCAGGCACTATGCTAAGCACTTTACAAATATTATCTCATTTGAGCCTCACAATGACCCTGGTAGGTAAATGCTGTTCTTATCCCCATTTGACATTTGAGGAAACTGAGGCAGATAATGGTTAAGTTATTTGCCAGGTTCACACAAGCTAGTAAGTGTCTGAGGCCAGTTTTGAACTCAGGTCTTCCTGACTCTAGACCCACCACACTATCTACCACATCACCTAGCCACTAACAAGTGTTAAATTTGAGACCCTTTCTTTCCTAAGTGTTGGAAAGGCAAGATTCCAATATCATTTTCCAAGTCCTCCTGAGATTCAGGGACCAGAGATTTCAGAAACTCCATGTTTGGTGGCAGCCCCAAGCATGGCGGTTCTGGTCTTGATGTATTTTCATTCCACATGCACTCTGTGCCAAGAGAAGCAGCCAAGGCTGGTCTGGAGAGAGAAGATTTGTCTGTGTCCGAGCCTGCATACCACACTGACAGCTGTTCAGGGATAAGTACCCACCTGCTTATTCATTTTTTTGTTCACAAAAAGCCAACAATTTGCGTATTTCCTCTAAATATGGTTGGCAGGTAGCAATGACCCTCTTTTTTCCCCCATTGTTCCCATACACAGATTCATTCTGCTCCCTGCTCAGGCTGTAAGCAGGAGATTAAGGGATTACTAAAGTGAAGTAAATAGTAATAATGTCCTGTGTTGGTGTCGACCTCTCTCAGGAGGTATCTTGAATAGCCTTGCTCTCATCCGCACTGATTTCTGCCAGTACCTTCGAAGAGGGAAACCAGGGGACACATTTTGTAGGAAGTCAGGGGGACATATTTTATAGGAAGCCAGGGGGACGCATTTCATAGATGGGTCAACTAAAGCCCAGAGAAGACAGACAGCTCTCTAAGGTCATACAGAGCACGAGCCATCAAAGAATTTTGGTTGTGTATGTGACATTACTCCACTCTTGTTGGCCACAGAAAGAGACATACCTAGGAATTCTTGCACTTAGGTTAAAAATAATTATAGGGAAGGACCAACTTGTGGGACAGTTGGGGAGAAGGGTTAGAGGACAGTGCTGTATAAGGACAATCCTACCACATAGTCAATTATTGGTGGAGGATGTGGCCTTAGTCCAAGGTCGCCACAGTGTAAGCCAAGGCCCTACAAAGGAGCAGGGTCCTGCAAGCCAACAGAGAGCTATTAGGTACGGGATCACTAGTCTCCAGACAGCTGCGCAAGTGACTTGTGCTTCCACTAGGAAGCATGTCTCTATATTGGTGTATTGGTGACCTGGCGGAAATTCCCAGATGCCCTTCCCAAGTTCACAAGTGCTCCTTGTTTGCTCCAGACCAAAATGCTTCCTTTTACTTGGTGTAACAAAAAAAAAAAACCCAGCTTCTGGTTGAAGTCTCACCTTTGGTTGGCTGTGAGACCTTGGTCAAAACAGTTAACTTTTTCTCTGTTACCCCATCTCTGAAATGGAAAGGGTAACATCTGCCCTTGTCTATCTCAGGAGGAACAATTTACAGAACAGGTATAAAAAGCACTTTGGAAGGGCTAGAGTTGTTGTTCAGTTGTGTCTGACTGTGATCCCATCTGAGGTTTTCTTAGCGAAAATACTGGAGTGGTTTACCATGTCCTTCTCCAGTTCATTTTACAGAGGAGGAAACTGAGGCAGAGTTAAGTGACTTGCCCAGGGTTATATGGCTGGTAAGTATCCGAGGCTGGATTTGAACTCAGATCTTCCTGACTCCAGGCCTGGCACTACACCCACTGAGCCACCTAACTGCCGTATAGGCAAAATGTTATACAGAATTAAGATGTTGGTATTATTGATACTGTTGACAATAATAAAATAATACGACAGCAGCTAAGAAGTCTCCATCCTTGTAGCATGGAGTTTCTCCTAGCATTGACTACACAGATTAGTCTGTCTGCAGATTGCCAGGACCCTTTTGTTCCTTTCTTCTCTTGCTTGGCCCATTTCCCTGTTCATTAGCATGACACCCAGTGGAAGATATGGGAATCATGGAAAGAGATGAAATTCATGTATTCCTAGAATCCCACGATGTCAGAGTTGAAAGGGAACTTGGAGGTCATTTTGTTTATCAACTTCACTTTATCTGTACTGTAATAGGAATGATGTGATTTGCCCAGGGTCACATGAGTCAGTGACAGAACTCCCATACGAGTCTTCTGATTCCTAGTTAATTACTCTTCTTGCTACATCACTACCCCCAAATCAATACATTTTGCTACCCATTGCTCGGTTTGTTAAAAAAAAAAAGTTTTTATGGGGTTGAAGGGATTCAGGAGAAAAGAAAGTGAATTCAATGGCTCAAGTAACATTGTTAGATTGTCTACACACTACTCTCATTCAGGCCTGCTGCCTGATTTCCTTGGTTCCTTTGAGGCTCTGGGCCCATGAGCCAGTGAATGGCTCTAAATGCCTGGTCTAAATCAGCCTGTCTCTGACTTTGAGACCTGGGCATTCTTCCCCTTGCTTGTTCCCATGGCGACCACACAAGGTTACTCCCAACAGAATCATTGTGTATTAAAAATGCAGAGTTTTCTTTCTTCCTCCTCCCTCCCTAAGGGAAACATCATTGATAAGACCTTGGAAGGTGATTAAGGTCATTTTCCCCTCTCAATCAAACCAAAGCTGGGGCCCATTCTGAGCAAAGTAAGGCCATCCAACTAGTCTCTTCTCCCTCCCTGCCTTTCAGTGACAGCTCCTATGAAGTGAACAAGCTGGTGTAGGGATTGAAAACTCCAAAACATGTGCTCCCTTGACTGGAGACTCCAACCTCAAGAGAGAGAAGAGAAATTCTCATTCTTATGGATCAGAGGAAACCTTTCTTAGCTCTGACTTTCTCCCTTACTGGTCACCTCTGAGCATCCTGAAGTTCCACCTGGGGGAAGCTTGACACATGTACCGGTTCTTTCAGAATAGTGAGATGTAATCCTCCCTCATGTTGCAAATTCAGAGAGGGCATCTCAGTACTTTCTCTTACTGTCTCCTCCCTTTTCTGAAAACCTTTCGTTGGGGTAGAGAATTACACGAGTAGAGCAGCTTTGTTTTCTCTGCATCATCCAGTAATATGCTATCTACCTGGGAGCAATGGTTCTATTTCTTCTTGCATCTCCCTCTTACTTCATAGAAAAGGTTTTTGAAAGTGTTTTTAATTGTCCTTAACATTTATTCCTGCCTCAGATCAGGTGTTCACATTTGACATTATTCCAACACTTGCGTTCTTAACCATGGGGTTCCCCACAAATGCATCATCTGTGGATATATTTGGAAGGGCAAGTGGTCTGTGAACTTGGATTAAAAAAAATTACAACTTTATTTTCACGAACTTCTAATTATTGGAATTTAGTGTTTCCTTCAATTATTTAGAAACATGATCCTGAGCAAGGGTCTATATGCTCGATCAGATTGCCAAAGGGGTGCATGACCCCAAAATGGTTAAGAACTCATGTACTAACAAGAATGTGACATTTCTATCCATTCTCAAATACCCACCATTGATTCCATCTTCTGAACATCTGCTTCTTCTAAGTTGGTTGACAAGTATCCTGTGAATCCACATTGGTTTTTAGACAGTTTTTTCATTTTTTTTGTCGCTGAACAGCTAATGTTTATAGGTCAGAATTTGGTGGTTTGCAGGCATCCTAGTCCTTTGGAACGGTCTTCTGTTATAAAATTTTAGTCATATCTTTCCTTTCTCAGAATTGCTTCAAATCTGCTTTCTTCAAATCTAGGGTTCTTCTCAGACTATGACTGGATTTTCCTTTCTTATCTATGATAAATTCTAAGATAGAATGGTCAGTTTCTCTTAAGGTTTGAATAATTTCTAATTCGGCAGACACTTTCTTCTTATTAGTCAGAATCAGGTCCTAATTAGCACGGGTTACTCTCATCACATTCTCTGCTTATTAAAAGAAGTTATCATTTACCTTCTCTTTTTTTGCTTTTTTCTTTTCTTTTCAGTTTTGTTATATCTTTCTCATGGTTCATTTCATTGGTTATAATTCTTCTTTACAACTTTAATTATTGGGAAAATAAGTTTAATATGAAGGTATACGTAGAACTTATATCAGATTATATGCCATCTTGGGGGGAGGGGGGAAGAGAGAGAGGGGGAGAAAATTTGGAACTCAAAAACATGTGGAACAGTGTCATAAACTAAAAAAAATTAATTAATTTAAAAAAGAAAAATAAATAAATGAAAACAAAAACAGAGACATTAATATGTTTTACTGAAAAAAAGAAGTTATCAAGTCAAGGTGAGAATATATCAACAGATTTGCTTTTTGCAAATAAAGAGTTCTGGTAGGAGTCTGGAATACATTAGGGGATATTATGACAGCCCAAGATTTTGAGAAAGCAGACCTCCAAGAGGTCAGAGAAAGGGCGGTGAGGATCCCACATATTATACAAAGGAAGTTAACCTAGGAGAGCTGAAAAACTCTCAAGAATGAAATTATGAAAACACCAAGAGAAACAATTCTGATAAATAGGAAAATGGGGCACTGTCTAAAGATGCCAGTGTGTATATACAGGAAACTCCTTGGCTGAATTGGATTTTAAAAAATAAAACATATACAGGGATGGACTCAAGAACAGACAAAAGCACAGTATGGTGCTGTAAGAATAATGTTAGGTCAGGATAAGACTGTTTTCAAAAGCTAAAGACAACCAACAGTGGATTTTGTTTGTTTGTTTATTTATATTATTATTTGTGGGAAGGTATAGGAGTAAAGAAGGAATAGTTAAGTCAAGAAGCATTTGTCTAATGCTTCGTGCTAAACCCTGTGCTAATAAAACTGCTGCTTATGGGGTATGCAGATGATATTCAAAAACTGAGAGAAGACAGAACTCCTAAAGTTTACTTAACCTCTCATTTAACTTCTGTTTTCTTTGCAGAGGACAGGCAGTGCCTGGCTTATAGTAGGTGCTTAATAAATATTGATTGATTGATGGAAGAAGAACAGAACAAAAATGTGCAGTTCAATATTAAAGTAAGTAGGGAGATCACAAGAAATCCCATACCTACTGTTGATGAGTTCAAGTCATGTAAACAATGGGCTACATATAGCTCAGGATCCTGAAAGAACTTCAGGTGTGACTTCTAAGGCATTACTAGTGATCTCTGAAAAATTATGGAGAAAAGAAGAGGCACCATAGGACTGGAGAAGGGTAGAGAAAAAGAGAGGTTGGATAGGATGGTAAAAGAATAAATGTCCTGATTCTTTTTAAGTGGGTAGGCAGAAGAGGATGGAATCTTCAAGCTGTCGGTCAATGAAATTGTCTTCAATTCTTGGTAAAACTCTGAAATCTGTTATTAAAGGGACAGTTTGTAAATATCTAGAAAAGGAATAGGCAGTGTGGCTTTATCAGGAACAGGCTATGCCTATGACCTGTTCTCAACCTAGTCTAGACAAATATTATTGCATTGATAGGTTTACTAGACTAGTAGATCAGGCATTTGTATCTGCATGATGTAGGCATATTTCATCTAGATTTTAGAAAAGCATTTATCTTTGAGGTTCTCCTTGTGGAAAAGATGGAGAAACATGAGCTGAACAACATGATAATTAAGTTTACCAAAAGAGTAGCCATTAATGATTTTGATGACAATTTGGAAGTCTCTAGGGACAAGCTCCAGGGATATATGTTTGGTTCTGTTCTGCTTAATATCTTATTGTTGACTTGGATAAAAGCTGTTGTTGCTTAGTCATTTTTCAGTCATGTCCTTCTCTTAGAAGATGATGTTCACCCCATTTGGGGTTTTCTTGGCAAGATACTACAGTGGTTTCTTCTCCAGCTCACTTTACACATGAGGAAACTGAGGCAAATGGGGTTAAGCGACTTGCCCAGGGTCCCACAGCTAGTAAGTGTCTGAGCCTGGATTTGAACTCAGGTCTTCCTAACTCCAGGTCTGGCACTTTATCCACTATGCCACCTACCTACCCAGGTAAAAGCATAGATAGCATAAATTATCAAATTTTCTGGTAACAGCAAATTATCAGGGAGTAACTAACTTGCTCTTAGATGTCAATCTTGAGTTTAGTAAAACTAAATCTAATAAAAAGAAATATAAAGTTTGAGACTGGGATTTAAAACATCAACTCCTCATGTAGAAGGTAGATGAGGGATACCTAGGGAGCAGTATGGCCATTGTCCTTACTTTCTCCCCATAAGAAACTTGAACTCCATTCCTAGAAACCATGCCAGGTTCTGAGAGACATAATCTTTTTCATTATCTTGCCCAGATCCAGGTCTGTATCTCACTACCTGACCTTCTCCAAATCACAATATTCACTACCCCACTTTCAGCTCCCTTTTATAGTTTGAATTCTTCTCCCATTAAAATCTAAGCTCTTGAGGGCAGGAACTGTGTTACATGCTTGTATTTTTACCCCCAGCATGTAGCACAGTTGTAGGCACATAGTAAGCACTTAATAAATGCTCTTTCTTTCTATTCATTTTTCTACCTGTCTGTCTGTATGTCTATCTCTATGGTAATCTGAACCTGCTGAATTCACTGCAGGGAGTTTTTGCCTTCTCCCTCCATTTTTACTTTAAAGCCCTTCTGATTTGATACAAAAGTTTCCAGGCAAACATACTCTTCTGGAGCTCATTAGATGAGCTCCATCCTTGGATAAGAACCCATCACTCATTCTTAATTCTTGAGTTTTGGTTAAAAACTCTACTTCTCATTTTCTGACAACCAGTTGTTCACTCCCAAAACCTTCTTTCTCTTCTGAATGCCCTATCTTTAATCAGCAGCAGTAATGAAAATACCGCCTATGCACCAAAGGTCTTTAGTTTCTTGGCTGGGACTTCATAATCCCAATCAATCAAAAAACGTGATTTCTCTTAATTAACCTCTCTTCTCTTTTCTAGGTGCACAATCCCTGGGTCTGTTTCCCTGAATTTCTTCCTAGACTTCTTTCCTAATGCCCTGACTGCTCCTTCCTGGAATTACTGTCCTTGTTGGGGAACTGTCCCCAGCACCACTTGTCTCCATTAACAAACTGTCCTTTGTACCCTACCCCACATGGATAAGCTCTATCCAAGCATCACTATGCCTAGTTGGAGTTTTACCAAGAGCTACTGGACTGAAGCTGGGAGGGGCAGAGTGAGCCACTGTGGAGAATTTAACTATTTAACTAGACCATAATATAGTTTGTGATTGAAAAAAAAAACTGCTCTAAACTGTCCTCTCCATGTGCTTTGGGGCAATGGGTCCTGTGGATCAAAGGTGTCAAACATGCCTTCTGTGGCCACATGTTTGTTCTTGTTCAGTTGCCTCTGACTGCTTGTGACCACGTTTCTTGGCAAAGATTCTAGAATGATTTACCATGTCCTCAGCTCATAAGTGAGGAAACTGAGTCAAACAGAGTTGCGTGACTTAACCAGAGTCATACACCTAGTAAGTGTCTGAGGTCAGATTTGAACTCAGGAAGATGAGTCTTCTTGACTCCAGGTCCAGCCCTCTATCCACTGCACCACCTAGCTGTCCCAGGCCACATGTGGCCTACACACTCCTGAGTGCTGTCCAATAAGAGTAAAGTGTAATTGAGAAATATTTAATGATGCAAATACAAATGCAATAAAATGTAGATAATATTAATATGTGATTTTCCAAGTTCATATGAGGTATAGAGATCCTTATGTACTGTTTTTAGTGACTCCAGTTTCTAGTTGTCTGACACCAGTGCTATAGAGGAAGGTATCAAGGGAGAAAGAAATGAATTCCAGGGGTGAGACCTCTGGGAAAGAAAATGCTCTCCTGTTCCTCAGGGCAGTGGAAGCAGAAAGGTTCCCACAGTACATGGGGCCCTGGAGATGAGAAGATGGTGTTCAAGGAACAAGCCTTTGGTTAAGGTTGTCCAGAACCATTTTACATCACCAAAGAGAGAACAAAAATTGGAGGAAAAACACAGACAGGTAAGGCGGGTGTAGTGTGGAGGATCAGATACCTTAGCTGAACAATTGTGCGCAGCTCCTGCCTTGATATATGGGAGTGTGAGTGATGAATCAGACTTTGGCTTGGTGGGAGGGGCTACCGCTCCCTTGTCTCTCTCATTGTTCTTTGGCATTGCCCCCACCCCCACCCCTGCCATGTTTAAAAAATGAAAAATTCCATTTCTTTGATCCTGGGGAATACTCCACCTGAGCAGGGGGATAGTTCTAGGATTGGCTTAGCCCACTTAGAAGCTGGCTAATCTTTCCAAACCCCTTCTAATTGACTCAGTTTGGGATTGGCTGATAAATCTGCTATAAGCAGGGATTCTGCCAAGTACAATTAATTGAAGCTTGTCCAGGGGAGGAGGAAGGAACAGGAGCTCCCTGGGTTTGCTTGCCTCTGCAAATAGCCCTCTTACACCAGCTGAGCAGCTTAAAGGGGGGATTTTCCCTTCCCATCCCTTCATTAGGCTGACTCTATCAGGGGACTTATCCCCAAATAATAACTTAATTTGATTTCCAAGTTCTCTGACTGCACTGCTGGGCTGAGCATGAAGTCATGAGGAAGCTTTAAAGAAACATCCTTCAGCTCATTCTGGGCTCACAAGGCTGGGAATGTCAGGTTAATTCCCACCTTGCCCAGACACCTGGAGGCAGCAGACAGAGGAAGGAAGAACCCAGGAATGATGATTATAATGGGCTCAGTCATTCTCTCGTCACTTGGAGCAGCAGGCCTCCCATGCAGGGATTGAAGGGGAGAAGAGTTTAAGTCTATTCTAGGAGAAAATGAAAGCTGATTTTTCTCTCCCTGATTAGCATTTTTATAGTGTTCCTCGAATTTGCTCTGCCTGTTCGTAATTAAATACTGCCCGTGGTGTCTCGTCCATCTTGGTAATGTTTGGTTGGACAACGATGAATTGGATTTTCTTTACAACTTCTCTCTGCTATTAGAAAATAAGACTTAACTTTTCTTGAGTTCACACTTCACTGGAGAAAAGGGGAGGCCTAGGAAACCAGAAGCTCTGCTTCTAGAAGGCAGAGATCTTGCCCTCTAATTCTAGACATTAAATGAAAATTTAGGTAGGAACTTAAAATAGCATCAGATCTTCCTATCCCTGGGGGAGTCCCCATGGAGCCAACTTCCAAATATATGGGAAATTTCATTTCTATATTCAATAAGAAGTAATCCATATGTCTATGGTTCTTTAAGGTTTACAAACTAATTTCCTCATGGTAACTCTATGAGGTAGGCAAGGTAAAAACTAATTATTTTTCCCACTTTATGGGTGAAGAAACTGAGATCCAGAGTGGTTAAGTGATGTGCCCAGGGTCACACCACTAGTAAGTATCAGAACCAGAAGCCAATGCTGACTACGTATGGCACCCCTTGTCTTGGTTCTGGTGACGCAAAGATGAAACTTTGCATGGAGGTGCATGGAGGGATGCAGAGGCGCATGGAGATAATAACAAGTGAAATGTACATGAAACTTTAAGGCTTATGACACACGTTGTAAAATGAGTGCATGGGAGACGTCCAAGTGAGGAATATGACAGATTCAAACAGGGAGACTTCACTGGAACAGTCAAGGAAGTCTTCATGGAGAAAATGGCAGATGACCCGTATCTGAGATATGTAAATAGAGATGTTAAGAGAGATGGTTCCAGCCATGGATGACAACCTGGATAAAGTCAAGAAAGTAGGAAATGTCAGGGGAATGAAGAATAATCTGGTTGGCCCAAATCATAGTATACAGGATATCTCAAAACCCTTGGCTCAGTTTTAAGCTATTAAAACTATACCCTATATATGAAAAGGACCATGAAAAAAAAGGTTGGAAAAATATACTGAACCTCACCTCTCCTCTTAATAGAGAGGTGAGGAATTATAGGTAGCCAAATATTGCATGTGCTATCAGGTGTGGTTACATTGTCAATTAGTTTTGCTTAAATGCTTCTCTTCGCTGAAAGGGAGGATTCAGTGGGGGTCGGGGAGTGGTATATGAAGAGATGACTATTTTTTATAAAAAAGGCATCAACCTCAACAAGAAAGAAAGGAAGAAGGAAGGAAAGAGAGAAAAAAGAAAGAAATAGAAAGAAAAAGAAAGACAGAAAGAGAGAGAGGGAGGGTGAGAGAGAGAGAGACAGAGAGAGAGAGAGAGAGAGAGAGAGAGAGAGAGAGAGAGAGAGAGGAAAGAAGGAAGGAAGGAAGAGAAAGAAAGAAAGAAAGAAAGAAAGAAAGAAAGAAAGAAAGAAAGAAAGAAAGAAAGAAAGAAAGGTTGTAGAAAGTCAGATAGAAGCATTTTCCTTTTGATAATTCCTGAAAACAAGTATTAGGTAACAAAAGCACACGCAGGCTTCCCAAAATACTGAGACCTCCCTTTGTCTGGCCCCCAATTCTTGGCTCAACCCCTTCCAGGATAGATCAGGAAGAGGATGAGAGATTAGTTCCCAGACACAGACCTGAAGTGAATTCAATTGCCATAGCAACCTAAACCAACCAAGACAGAGATTAGTGAGGACTTGACCTATTGTTTTGTTGATTGTCTAGGCTTAAGAAAGTGATGGAGAAAATGTTAATAAGGCGGGTTAAACTTAAAAGTATGTCATGCTGTACATTTAGAAAGCCAATTGTTAACCATTTACCAGCACACCCCTGGAGTCAGCTTTAATGTTTTGATGGACCTGCCATCTTATCCTTATGAGTATCTTCCTTCCATCAGTGCAGAGCATACTCCATCTGTGCCTTCTTGGCTCCTTCTTGTCTATATCATACAGGAGATTATTAATAGGTTGGAAACCTCATTTTAGGTCTTTTAACATTATGTGGGTACCAGTGCAATACTTGAGAGCCTATCTGTGATACATTACTGTTCAAGCTCAACTAATTCTCCTTCTTTTCTAGGTACAGATTTTCTTTATTTTTTTCCCATCTCCTCGTGCACCTTTGCCTCAATACCCTTTTGACACATCTGAGATTTTGGGATTCTACAATTTTTAGTTGTATAATATCACTAGGAGAATGCTGGTGTTTTCCATGATTCTTTATAGTGGAAAGCAGCTTAAGATCATTGAAAATGCTATGAAATTTCTCAAATGGGATCTAGCCCACCTTTAGTCCACCCATTCAAATCTGGATCCATCTCACCAAGCATCTGACTGTACGAGACATCTTTACTAATGGACCAATTCAGTAGCCTGACCATCCCACTATATAGCATAGTCTGAACCAGTGATGCTCAAACATTTTAGCCTCAGGACCAACTTTATACTCTTTAAAAATTATAATACTGAAGATCTCTCAAAGAGATTTTGTTCTATGTGGATTATATTTATTGATATTTATCATACCCAAAATTAAAAATCTTAGTATTATAATAAAAATAATTTTGACCTCGAGGACCCACTAAAATGGTCTTGGGAACCCCCTGGTCTTCCCAGACCATGCTTTGAGAACTGCTGGCTTGAATAATACATACTCTTCACAACCTTGGCTTTTCCTGTGGGAATGAGTTGGTCAATCAAGCCAATGAAACTTTGGTTCCTTGTACAAGAAATTTAGATTCCATCATAGGCCACAAGGCAAAAATGCAGTTGTTTTGTCCTTTGAAGGAGTTTGATGTTCAAAGTTACTGTAAGATCAGAACCACTAAACGGGCCACTTTCTCATAGAATTTCCCAGCTGGAAATGACCTTAGAGATCATGAATTGATCATAAAATGATTAATTTAGAGAGACAAGGGATCTTAGAGTCCATCTAGACCAATATCCTCATTTTATAGACGAGGAAACCAAAGCCCAGAAGGGTGCTGTAACTTGCCCAAGGTCTACGGTTGTCACTCTATTCAGTCTTCTTTGATAGAGGTGGATTGTGGTGCCCTCAGGAAGGCAGGCTCCCTCAAATGGAGTCTTAGTGAAATATAGAAAGGGTACTTATGGTAATCACACTGGGCAGTTCAGTGTCTATGTTGCTCTTGGCTCTGATGTATTGGACCTGCTCGAGGGGACTGAAGACATCTTTGTTGTTTATGACATGTATCTCAGAATCTCCCAATTCTATCAGTAGCCATGGTTAGAGAGGACCCAGAGAGATCAGGAGCCTGGAATTTTAATTCTGATTCTGCCACTAATGAACCATATAGACTAGAGCAAGTCTTTTACTCTCTTTGGGTCTCAATTTCCTCATCTGTAAAATGAAGTACTTGGACTAGTCCAGGCATTTTTAAACTGTTTTGTTCCATATATCTCTTTTTTAATTTTTGAGGGGAGAAGGCAGGGCAATTTGGGTTAAGTGACTTGCCCAAGGTCACACAGCTAGTAAATGTGTCAAGTGTCTGAGGCTGGATTTGAACTCAGGTCCTCCTGACTCCAGGGCTGGTGCTCTACTCACTGTGCCATCTAGCTGCCCCCATAGATCTCTCTAACAGTCATGTGAAGCCTATGGATTTTTTTAGAATATTTTTAATGCACCAAGTAAAATACATAGGATTACAAAGACAACCAAAGTTAGAGAAAATAATTTGTATTTTTTTCCCATCAAAGTACATGGAACTCCCCTGAAATCTATTTTCAGGTTAAGAATCCCTGGACTATATGATCTCTAAGGTTCTTTTTTTTGTCTTTTTTTTCTTTTTTTTAATTTTATTTTAATTTTAATTTATTTTTGACATGTTTGGTTTTCAGCATTGATTTTCACAGGCGTTTGAATTACAAATTTTCTCTCCATTTCCTCCCCCCCCACTCCAAGATGGCATACACTCTGGTTGCCCTGTTCCCCAGTCTGCCCTCCCCTCCATTGCCCCATTCCCCTCCCATCTCCCTTTCCCTTCCTTTCTTGTAGGGCAAGATAAATCTCCATGCCCCATTGCCTGTGCATCTTATTTTCTAGTTGCATGAAAAAAAAACCTCTTTTACTTTTGAACATCTATTTTTTTAAAACCTTCAGTTCCAAATTCTCTCCCCTCTTCCCTTCCGATCCATCCTCCCTAAGAAGTCAAGCAATTCAACATGGGCCACATGTGTAACATTATGTATAACCCT